>OY757021.1:26798624-27541124 GCA_963580285.1 Lucinisca nassula | reverse complement strand
TACTTTTAACTACTACTACTACTACTACTACTACAACTACTACTAGTACTTTAAGTTCTACTACTACTACAACTTTAACTACTTCTCCTACTTCTACAACAACAGGTACTACTATTACTACTACTTTAACTACTACTACTACTACTTCTACTTTATCTATAATACTACTTTAACTACTACTGCTACTTGTTTTACTTTAACTACTACTGATACTACTACATTAACTACTTCTACTTTTAATACTACTACCACCACTACTACTACTACTACTACTAAAACTACTACTTGAACTACTACTACTATTATTACTTTTTCTACTACTACTGCTACTATTTTAACTTCTACTACTACTACTACTATAACTACTACTACTACTACTACTACTACTACTACTTTAACTACTGCTACTACTTTAACTACTACTTAACTACTACTTCTACTACTACTTTAACTAATACTACTTGAACAACTACTTCTTGAACAACAACTACTACTACTACTATAACTACTACTTGAAATAAGACTACTACTTCTACTACTACTTTAACTACAACTACTATTACTACTTTAATTACATCTACTACTACTACTACTACTACTTTAACTACTACTACAACTACGACTACTACTACTACTACTACTAATACTACTACTACTTTAACTACTTCTACTTCTACTACTTTAACTGCTACTACTACTTTATCTACTACTACTTTAACTACTACTAGTACTATTTTAACTTCTACTACTACAGTTACTACTACTTCTACTACTGTAACTACTACCACTACTACTTCAACTACTACTACTTCTAATTTAATTACTGCTACTGCTACTATAATTATTACAGCTACAACTTTTATTTACTACTACTACTTTAACTGCTACTACTACTGCTTCTTTACTAACTACTACTTTAACTACTAATAGTACTTCAACTACTACTACTTTAACTACTACAACTACTTAAACTACTACTGCTACTACTCCTTTAACTACTTCTACTTGAACAACTACTTCTTGAACAACTACTACTACTACTATAACTACTACTTGAATTAAGACTACTACTACTGCTTCTTTAACTACTACTACTACTACTACTTTAACTTCTACTTCTTCAACTACTACTACTACTTTAACTTCTTTAACTACTACTACTACTACTACTTCATCTGCTAATACTGCTACTACTACTTTAACAACTACATTAACTACTACTTCTCCTACTACTACTACTACTTTTACTACTTCTACTTTTACTATTTCTACTACTACTACTACTACTTTAACTACTACTGTAACTACTACTACTACTACTTTAACTGCTACTACTACAGCTGCTTCAACTATTACTACTTCTACTTCTACTTTAACTACTGCTATGACTACTTCTTTAACTTCTACTACTACTACTTCTCCTGCTTTAACTACTACTTCTAATTTTTCTTTTACTACTACTTCTACTACTACTTTAACTACTACTGCTCTTACTACTACTTTAACTACTTCTACTTCTACAACAACTACTACTACTATTACTACTATTTTACCTACTACTACTACTACTACTACTACTTCTACTTTATTTATAACTGCTAATACTACTTTAACTTCTACTGCTACTTCTTTTACTTTAACTACAACTGCTAGTACTACTGTAACTACTACTACTTTTACTTCTTATACCACTTGTACTGCTACTACTACTACTACTACTACTACTACTACTACTTCTACTACTACTACTTCTACTACTACTTGAACTACTACTACTATTATTACTTTTTCTACTACAACTGCTACTATTTTAACTTCTCCTACTACCTTAACTTCTACTACTACTACTACTACTACTACTACTACTACTACTACTACTACTGCATTAACTACTCATACTACGTTAACTGCTTCTACTTTAACTACTACTACTTCTGCTACTACTTTAACAACTACTTCTACTACTACTAGTATTACTACTACTACTACTATAACTACTACTACTACTGCTTTATCTGCTACTACAACTACTTAAAACTACTACTACTACTTTCACTACTACTACTTTAAGTGCTATTATAACCACTTCTTTAACTACTACTGCTTTGACTATTACTACTTCTACTACCGCTTTAACTACTTCTACTACTACTACTACTACTTTAACTACTACTACTATTACTTTAACTGCTACCGCCTAAACTACTACTACTACTATTTCTTCTACCTTAATAACCACTACTACTACTACTAAAATAACTACTACTACTTCTACTACTTTGACTACTTCTACTGCTACTGCTTTAACTACTACTACTTTAACTACTACTACTTCAACTGATACTACTACTTATCTACTACTATTTTACCTACTACTAGTAATATTTTAACTTCTACTACTACTGTAACTACTACTTCTACTACTTTAACTACTACCACTACTACTTCAACTACAACTACTACTTATTTAATTACTGCTTCTGCTGCTTTAATTACTACAGCTAATACTTTTATTTACAACTACTACTTTAACTACTACTACTACAGCTTCTATGCTTACAACTACTCTAACTACTAATAGTACTTCAACTACTACTACTTTAACTACTACAACTACCTTAATTACTACTTCTACTACTACTTTAACTACTACTACTTGAACAACTACTTCTTGAACAACAACTACTACTACTACTATAACTACTACTTGAAATAAGACTACTACTACTACTACTTTAACTTCTACTTCTTCAACTACTACTACTACTTTAACTTCTTTAACTACTACTACTTCATCTGCTAATACTGCTACTACTACTTTAACTACTACTTTAACTACTACTTCTCCTACTACTACTACTACTTTAACTACTTCAACTACTTTAACTAATACTGTAACTTCTACTTCTGCTATTACTACTTTAACTGCTACTACTGCGACTGCTTCAACTATTACTACTTCTACTTCTACTTTAACGACTGCTACTATGACTGCTTCTTTAACTTCTACTACTACTACTTCTCCTACTTTAACTACTACTACTTGAACAACTACTTCTTGAACAAAAACTACTACTACTACTATAACTACTACTTGAAATAAGACTACTACTACTACTACTTTAACTTCTACTTCTTCAACTACTACTACTACTACTTTAACTTCTTTAACTACTACTACTTCATCTGCTAATACTGCTACTACTACATTAACTACTACTTTGACTACTACTTCTCCTCCTACTACTACTACTTTAACTACTTCAACTACTTTAACTAATACTGTAACTTCTACTTCTGCTATTACTACTTTAACTGCTACTACTGCTACTGCTTCAACTATTACTACTTCTACTTCTACTTTAACTACTGCTACTATTTTTTTTTTTTTGGTTTGGGTTTTACGGCCCTTTCAAGATTATTTCACTCATATCGAGCCGATCGTTAATCAGAGGTGGGCGAAAACCGGAGTACCCGGAGAAAAACCACCTGACCTTCCGTTGCAGAACTTGGCGTCTCACACGTGGCCCGAGCGAGGCTCGAACCTACGGCGGTGAGAGACCTAATGACTAAGAGTCAGCGCTCTTATCCACTAGGCCACGGAGGCCTACTGCTACTATGACTACTTCTTTAACTTCTACTACTACTACTTCTCCTACTTTAACTACTACTTCTACTTTTTCTTTAACTACTTCAACTTCTACTTTTAACTACTACTACTACTACTACTACTACAACTACTACTACTACTAGTACTTTAAGTTCTACTACTACTACAACTTTAACTACTTCTTCTACTTCTACAACAACAGGTACTACTATTACTACTACTTTAACTACTACTACTACTACTTCTACTTTATCTATAATACTACTTTAACTACTACTGCTACTTGTTTTACTTTAACTACTACTGCTACTACTACATTAACTACTACTACTTTTAATACTACTACCACCACTACTACTACTACTACTACTAAAACTACTACTTGAACTACTACTACTATTATTACTTTTTCTACTACTACTGCTACTATTTTAACTTCTACTACTACTACTACTATAACTACTACTACTACTACTACTACTACTACTACTACTACTTTAACTACTGCTACTACTTTAACTACTACTTAACTACTACTTCTACTACTACTTTAACTAATACTACTTGAACAACTACTTCTTGAACAACAACTACTACTACTACTATAACTACTACTTGAAATAAGACTACTACTTCTACTACTACTTTAACTACAACTACTATTACTACTTTAATTACATCTACTACTACTACTACTACTACTTTAACTACTACTACAACTACGACTACTACTACTACTACTACTACTAATACTACTACTACTTTAACTACTTCTACTTCTACTACTTTAACTGCTACTACTACTTTATCTACTACTACTTTAACTACTACTAGTACTATTTTAACTTCTACTACTACAGTTACTACTACTTCTACAACTGTAACTACTACCACTACTACTTCAACTACTACTACTTCTAATTTAATTACTGCTACTGCTACTATAATTATTACAGCTACAACTTTTATTTACTACTACTACTTTAACTACTACTACTACTGCTTCTTTACTAACTACTACTTTAACTTCTAATAGTACTTCAACTACTACTACTTTAACTACTACAACTGCTTAAACTACTACTGCTACTACTACTTTAACTACTTCTACTTGAACAACTACTTCTTGAACAACTACTACTACTACTATAACTACTACTTGAATTAAGACTACTACTACTGCTTCTTTAACTACTACTACTACTACTACTTTAACTTCTACTTCTTCAACTACTACTACTACTTTAACTTCTTTAACTACTACTACTACTACTACTTCATCTGCTAATACTGCTACTACTACTTTAACAACTACATTAACTACTACTTCTCCTACTACTACTACTACTTTTACTACTTCTACTTTTACTATTTCTACTACTACTACTACTACTTTAACTACTACTGTAACTACTACTACTACTACTTTAACTGCTACTACTACAGCTGCTTCAACTATTACTACTTCTACTTCTACTTTAACTACTGCTATGACTACTTCTTTAACTTCTACTACTACTACTTCTCCTGCTTTAACTACTACTTCTAATTTTTCTTTTACTACTACTTCTACTACTACTTTAACTACTACTGCTCTTACTACTACTTTAACTACTTCTACTTCTACAACAACTACTACTACTATTACTACTATTTTACCTACTACTACTACTACTACTACTACTTCTACTTTATTTATAACTGCTAATACTACTTTAACTTCTACTGCTACTTCTTTTACTTTAACTACAACTGCTAGTACTACTGTAACTACTACTACTTTTACTTCTTATACCACTTGTACTGCTACTACTACTACTACTACTACTACTACTACTTCTACTACTACTACTTCTACTACTACTTGAACTACTACTACTATTATTACTTTTTCTACTACAACTGCTACTATTTTAACTTCTCCTACTACCTTAACTTCTACTACTACTACTACTACTACTACTACTACTACTACTACATTAACTACTCATACTACGTTAACTGCTTCTACTTTAACTACTACTACTTCTGCTACTACTTTAACAACTACTTCTACTACTACTAGTATTACTACTACTACTACTATAACTACTACTACTACTGCTTTATCTGCTACTACAACTACTTAAAACTACTACTACTACTTTCACTACTACTACTTTAAGTGCTATTATAACCACTTCTTTAACTACTACTGCTTTGACTATTACTACTTCTACTACCGCTTTAACTACTTCTACTACTACTACTACTACTTTAACTACTACTACTATTACTTTAACTGCTACCGCCTAAACTACTACTACTACTATTTCTTCTACCTTAATAACCACTACTACTACTACTAAAATAACTACTACTACTTCTACTACTTTGACTACTTCTACTGCTACTGCTTTAACTACTACTACTTTAACTACTACTACTTCAACTGATACTACTACTTATCTACTACTATTTTACCTACTACTAGTAATATTTTAACTTCTACTACTACTGTAACTACTACTTCTACTACTTTAACTACTACCACTACTACTTCAACTACAACTACTACTTATTTAATTACTGCTTCTGCTGCTTTAATTACTACAGCTAATACTTTTATTTACAACTACTACTTTAACTACTACTACTACAGCTTCTATGCTTACAACTACTCTAACTACTAATAGTAGTTCAACTACTACTACTTTAACTACTACAACTACCTTAATTACTACTTCTACTACTACTTTAACTACTACTACTTGAACAACTACTTCTTGAACAACAACTACTACTACTACTACTACTATAACTACTACTTGAAATAAGACTACTACTACTACTACTTTAACTTCTACTTCTTCAACTACTACTACTACTTTAACTTCTTTAACTACTACTACTTCATCTGCTAATACTGCTACTACTACTTTAACTACTACTTTAACTACTACTTCTCCTACTACTACTACTACTTTAACTACTTCAACTACTTTAACTAATACTGTAACTTCTACTTCTGCTATTACTACTTTAACTGCTACTACTGCGACTGCTTCAACTATTACTACTTCTACTTCTACTTTAACTACTGCTACTATGACTGCTTCTTTAACTTCTACTACTACTACTTCTCCTACTTTAACTACTACTACTTGAACAACTACTTCTTGAACAAAAACTACTACTACTACTATAACTACTACTTGAAATAAGACTACTACTACTACTACTTTAACTTCTACTTCTTCAACTACTACTACTACTACTTTAACTTCTTTAACTACTACTACTTCATCTGCTAATACTGCTACTACTACATTAACTACTACTTTGACTACTACTTCTCCTACTACTACTACTACTTTAACTACTTCAACTACTTTAACTAATACTGTAACTTCTACTTCTGCTATTACTACTTTAACTGCTACTACTGCTACTGCTTCAACTATTACTACTTCTACTTCTACTTTAACTACTGCTACTATTTTTTTTTTTTGGTTTGGGTTTTACGGCCCTTTCAAGATTATTTCACTCATATCGAGCCGATCGTTAATCAGAGGTGGGCGAAAACCGGAGTACCCGGAGAAAAACCACCTGACCTTCCGTTGCAGAACTTGGCGTCTCACACGTGGCCCGAGCGAGGCTCGAACCTACGGCGGTGAGAGACCTAATGACTAAGAGTCAGCGCTCTTATCCACTAGGCCACGGAGGCCTACTGCTACTATGACTACTTCTTTAACTTCTACTACTACTACTTCTCCTACTTTAACTACTACTTCTACTTTTTCTTTAACTACTTCAACTTCTACTTTTAACTACTACTACTACTACTACTACAACTACTACTACTACTAGTACTTTAAGTTCTACTACTACTACAACTTTAACTACTTCTTCTACTTCTACAACAACAGGTACTACTATTACTACTACTTTAACTACTACTACTACTACTTCTACTTTATCTATAATACTACTTTAACTACTACTGCTACTTGTTTTACTTTAACTACTACTGCTACTACTACATTAACTACTACTACTTTTAATACTACTACCACCACTACTACTACTACTACTACTAAAACTACTACTTGAACTACTACTACTATTATTACTTTTTCTACTACTACTGCTACTATTTTAACTTCTACTACTACTACTACTATAACTACTACTACTACTACTACTACTACTACTACTACTACTTTAACTACTGCTACTACTTTAACTACTACTTAACTACTACTTCTACTACTACTTTAACTAATACTACTTGAACAACTACTTCTTGAACAACAACTACTACTATAACTACTACTTGAAATAAGACTACTACTTCTACTACTACTTTAACTACAACTACTATTACTACTTTAATTACATCTACTACTACTACTACTACTACTTTAACTACTACTACAACTACGACTACTACTACTACTACTACTAATACTACTACTACTTTAACTACTTCTACTTCTACTACTTTAACTGCTACTACTACTTTATCTACTACTACTTTAACTACTACTAGTACTATTTTAACTTCTACTACTACAGTTACTACTACTTCTACTACTGTAACTACTACCACTACTACTTCAACTACTACTACTTCTAATTTAATTACTGCTACTACTACTATAATTATTACAGCTACAACTTTTATTTACTACTACTACTTTAACTACTACTACTACTGCTTCTTTACTAACTACTACTTTAACTACTAATAGTACTTCAACTACTACTACTTTAACTACTACAACTACTTAAACTACTACTGCTACTACTACTTTAACTACTTCTACTTGAACAACTACTTCTTGAACAACTACTACTACTACTATAACTACTACTTGAATTAAGACTACTACTACTGCTTCTTTAACTACTACTACTACTACTACTTTAACTTCTACTTCTTCAACTACTACTACTACTTTAACTTCTGTAACTACTACTACTACTACTACTTCATCTGCTAATACTGCTACTACTACTTTAACAACTACATTAACTACTACTTCTCCTACTACTACTACTACTTTTACTACTTCTACTTTTACTATTTCTACTACTACTACTACTACTTTAACTACTACTGTAACTACTACTACTACTACTTTAACTGCTACTACTACAGCTGCTTCAACTATTACTACTTCTACTTCTACTTTAACTACTGCTATGACTACTTCTTTAACTTCTACTACTACTACTTCTCCTGCTTTAACTACTACTTCTAATTTTTCTTTTACTACTACTTCTACTACTACTTTAACTACTACTGCTCTTACTACTACTTTAACTACTTCTACTTCTACAACAACTACTACTACTATTACTACTATTTTACCTACTACTACTACTACTACTACTACTTCTACTTTATTTATAACTGCTAATACTACTTTAACTTCTACTGCTACTTCTTTTACTTTAACTACAACTGCTAGTACTACTGTAACTACTACTACTTTTACTTCTTATACCACTTGTACTGCTACTACTACTACTACTACTACTACTACTACTTCTACTACTACTACTTCTACTACTACTTGAACTACTACTACTATTATTACTTTTTCTACTACAACTGCTACTATTTTAACTTCACCTACTACCTTAACTTCTACTACTACTACTACTACTACTACTACTACTACTACATTAACTACTCATACTACGTTAACTGCTTCTACTTTAACTACTACTACTTCTGCTACTACTTTAACAACTACTTCTACTACTACTAGTATTACTACTACTACTACTATAACTACTACTACTACTGCTTTATCTGCTACTACAACTACTTAAACTACTACTACTACTTTCACTACTACTACTTTAAGTGCTATTATAACCACTTCTTTAACTACTACTGCTTTGACTATTACTACTTCTACTACCGCTTTAACTACTTCTACTACTACTACTACTACTTTAACTACTACTACTATTACTTTAACTGCTACCGCCTAAACTACTACTACTACTATTTCTTCTACCTTAATAACCACTACTACTACTACTAAAATAACTACTACTACTTCTACTACCTTGACTACTTCTACTGCTACTGCTTTAACTACTACTACTTTAACTACTACTACTTCAACTGATACTACTACTTATCTACTACTATTTTACCTACTACTAGTAATATTTTAACTTCTACTACTACTGTAACTACTACTTCTACTACTTTAACTACTACCACTACTACTTCAACTACAACTACTACTTATTTAATTACTGCTTCTGCTGCTTTAATTACTACAGCTAATACTTTTATTTACAACTACTACTTTAACTACTACTACTACAGCTTCTATGCTTACAACTACTCTAACTACTAATAGTACTTCAACTACTACTACTTTAACTACTACAACTACCTTAATTACTACTTCTACTACTACTTTAACTACTACTACTTGAACAACTACTTCTTGAACAACAACTACTACTACTACTATAACTACTACTTGAAATAAGACTACTACTACTACTACTTTAACTTCTACTTCTTCAACTACTACTACTACTTTAACTTCTTTAACTACTACTACTTCATCTGCTAATACTGCTACTACTAATTTAACTACTACTTTAACTACTACTTCTCCTACTACTACTACTACTACTTTAACTACTTCAACTACTTTAACTAATACTGTAACTTCTACTTCTGCTATTACTACTTTAACTGCTACTACTGCGACTGCTTCAACTATTACTACTTCTACTTCTACTTTAACTACTGCTACTATGACTACTTCTTTAACTTCTACTACTACTACTTCTCCTACTTTAACTACTACTTCTACTTTTTCTTTAACTACTTCAACTTCTACTTTTAACTACTACTACTACTACTACTACTACTACTACTACTTTAAGTTCTACTACTACTACAACTTTAACTACTTCTTCTACTTCTACAACAACAGCTACTACTATTACTACTACTTTAACTACAACTACTACTACTTTATCTATAATACTACTTTAACTACTACTGCTACTTGTTTTACTTTAACTACTACTGCTACTACTACATTAACTACTACTACTTTTAATACTACTACCACTACTACTACTACTACTACTACTACTAAAACTACTACTTGAACTACTACTACTATTATTACTTTTCTACTACTACTGCTACTATTTTAACTTCTACTACTACTACTTCTATAACTACTACTACTACTACTACTACTACTTTAACTTCTGCTACTACTTTAACTACTACTTAACTACTACTTCTACTACTACTTTAACTACTACTACTTGAACAACTACTTCTTGAACAACAACTACTACTACTACTATAACTACTACTTGAAATAAGACTACTACTTCTACTACTACTTTAACTACAACTACTATTACTAATTTAATTACATCTACTACTACTACTACTACTACTTTAATTACTACTACTACTTCTACTACTACTACTACTACTACTACTTTAACTACTACTATTAATACTTTAACTACTACAACTACTTTAATTGCTTCGACTACTCCTACTTTAACTGCTACTCCTCCTACTACTTTAACAACTACTACTACTATTGCTACTTTACCTACTACTACTACTACTACTACTAATACCGCTACTACAACTTTAACTGCTTCTTCTACTACTACTTATTTAACTAGTATAACTATCACTGCTACTTCTTCTATTACTACTTTAACTACTAGTAGTTTGACTACTACTTCTTCATCTACTACTACTACTACTTCAAATACTACTAATACTACAACTACTACTACTACTTAAACAAGTAGTACTACTTGTTACTACTACTTCTTAGCGTCTCATACTACTACTACTACTACTTTAACTACTACCACTACTTCTAACTTTAACTACTACTTCTACCTTAACTAACTACTACTTTTACTACAACTTCTTCTTTAACTACTACTACTACTACTACTTTAACTACTACTGCTACTGCAACTTTAACTACTACTACTTTAACTACTACTTCTACTACTACTACTACAACTTTAACTACTACTTCTTCTTTTACGTCTACTTCTACTACTACTACTACTACTGCTACTACTACTACTAATTTAACTGCTACCACTTCTTCTAACTTTAACTACTGCTTCTACCTTAACTCCGTACTACTTTAACTACTACTACTACATTATCTACTACAACGTCTACTTTAACTACTACTTTAATTACTACTTTAACTACGACTACAACTTCATCTGCTAATACTGCTACTACTACTTTAACTAATACTTCTCCTCCTACTACTACTACTTTAACTACTACTACTTCTTTAACGTCTACTTCTACTACTACTACTACTACTACTACTTATACTTTAACTACTACTTTGACTACTACTTCTACTACTACGTCTGCTACTACTGCTACTACTACTTTAACTACTACTGCTACTACTACTACTAATTTAACTACTACTTCTACTACTTCTACTACTACTACTACTTTAACTACTACTACTTCAACTGCTACTACTACTTATCTACTACTACTTTAACTACTACTAGTAATATTTTAACTTCTACTACTACTGTAACTACTACTTCTACTACTTCAACTACTACCACTACTACTTCCACTACAACTACTACTTATTTTATTACTGCTACTGCTACTTTAATTACTACAGCTACTACTTTTATTTACAACTACTACTTTAACTACTACTACTACAGCTTCTTTGCTTACTACTACTTTAACTACTAATAGTACTTCAACTACTACTACTTTAACTACTACAACTACCTTAATTACTTCTTCTACTACTACTTTAACTACTACTACTTGAACAACTACTTCTTGAACAACAGCTACTACTACTTTAACTAATACTTATCCTACTACTACTACTACTTTAACTACTACTACTTCTTTAACGTCTACTTCTACTACTTCTACTACTACTACTACTACTTATACTTTAACTACTACTTTGACTACTACTTCTACTACTACGTCTGCTACTACTGCTACTACTACTTTAACTACTACTCCTTTTTCCCCTACTTTAACAACAACTACTACTACTACTACTACTACTACTACTACTACTACTACTACTACTACTACTTTAACTACTACTACTACTACTACTGCTTTAACTGCTACTATAACTACTTCTTGAACTTCTACTATTTTCACT
Organism: Lucinisca nassula; assembly: GCA_963580285.1. Taxonomy (NCBI): domain Eukaryota; kingdom Metazoa; phylum Mollusca; class Bivalvia; order Lucinida; family Lucinidae; genus Lucinisca; species Lucinisca nassula. The sequence continues at coordinate 27,528,317 of OY757021.1, read as the reverse complement.
ACTACTTCTACTTTAACTGCAACTACACCTACTTCTTTAACTACTACTACTTTGACTACTACTACTACTACTACTGCTTTAACTAGTACTACTACTCCTACTTTAACTACTACTACTTCTTCTCTAACTGCTACCGCATAAACTACTACAACAACTGCTACTTCTACTTTAACAACCACTACTACTACTACTACTATAACTTCTTCTACTTCTACTAATTTAACTACTTCTACTGCCACTACTTTAACTACTACTGCTACTACTACTACTACTACTTTAACTACTACTTCTACTACTTCTACTACTACTACTACTTTAACTACTACTACTTTAACTACTGCTACTTCAACTGCTACTACTACTTATCTACTACTACTTTAACTACTACTAGTAATATTTTAACTTCTACTACTACTGTAACTACTACTTCTACTACTTTAACTACTACCACTACTACTTCAACTACAACTACTACTTATTTAATTACTGCTACTTTAATTACTACAGCTACTACTTTTATTTACAACTACTACTTTAACTACTACTACTACAGCTTCTTTGCTTACTACTTCTTTAACTACTAATAGTATTTCAACTACTACTACTTTAACTACTACAACTACCTTAATTACTACTTCTACTACTACTTTAACTACTAATACTTGAACAACTACTTCTTGAACAACAACTACTACTACTACTATAACTACTACTTGAGATAAGACTACTACTACTGCTACTTTAACTTCTACTTCTTCAACTACTACTACTACTTTAACTTCTTTAACTACTACTACTACTTCATCTGCTAATACTGCTACTACTACTTTAAATACTACTTTAACTACTACTTCTCCTACTACTACTACTACTTTAACTACTTCAACTACTTTAACTAATACTGTAACTACTACTTCTACTATTACTACTTTAACTGCTACTACTACGACTGCTTCAACTATTACTACTTCTACTTTAACTACTGCTACTATGACTACTTCTTTAACTTCTACTACTACTACTTCTCCTACTTTAACTACTACTTCTACTTTTTCTTTAACTACTTCTACTTCTACTTTTAACTACTACTACTACTACTACTTAAAGTTCTACTACTACTACAACTTTAACTACTACTTCTACTTCTACAACAACAGCTACTACTATTACTACTACTTTAACTTCTACTACTACTTTATCTATAACTGCTAATACTACTTTAACTACTACTGCTACTTGTTTTACTTTAACTACTACTGCTACTACTACATTAACTACTACTACTTTTAATACTACTACCACTACTACTACTACTACTAAAACTACTACTTGAACTACTACTACTATTATTACTTTTTCTACTACTACTGCTACTATTTTAACTTCTACTACTACTACTACTATAACTACTACTACTACTACTACTACTACTTTAACTACTGCTACTACTTTAACTACTACTTAACTACTACTACTTTAACTACTACTTCTTGAACAACTACTTCTTGAACAACAACTACTACTACTACTATAACTACTACTTGAAATAAGACTACTACTTCTACTACTACTTTAACTACAAATACTATTACTACTTTAATTTCTACTACTACTACTACTACTACTACTACTACTTTAACTACTACTACTACTTCTACTACTACAACTACTACTACTTTAACTACTACTATTAATACTACTTCTACTATTACTACTTTAACTGCTACTACTACGACTGCTTCAACTATTACTACTTCTACTTTAACTACTGCTACTATGACTACTTCTTTAACTTCTACTACTACTACTTCTCCTACTTTAACTACTACTTCTACTTTTTCTTTAACTACTTCTACTTCTACTTTTAACTACTACTACTACTACTACTACTACTACTACTACTTTAAGTTCTACTACTACAACAACTTTAACTACTACTTCTACTTCTACAACAACAGCTACTACTATTACTACTACTTTAACTTCTACTACTACTTTATCTATAACTGCTAATACTACTTTAACTACTACTGCTACTTGTTTTACTTTAACTACTACTGCTACTACTACATTAACTACTACTACTTTTAATACTACTACCACTACTACTACTACTACTAAAACTACTACTTGAACTACTACTACTATTATTACTTTTTCTACTACTACTGCTACTATTTTAACTTCTACTACTACTACTACTATAACTACTACTACTACTACTACTTTAACTACTGCTACTACTTTAACTACTACTTAACTACTACTACTTTAACTACTACTTCTTGAACAACTACTTCTTGAACAACAACTACTACTACTACTATTACTACTACTTTAACTACTACTACTACTTCTACTACTACAACTACTACTACTTTAACTACTACTATTAATACTTTAACTACTACAACTACTTTAACTGCGGCGACTACTCCTACTTTAACTGCTACTCCTCCTACTACTTTAACAACTACTACTACTATTGCTACTTTACCTACTACTACTACTAATACCGCTACTACAACTTTAACTGCTTCTTCTACTACTACTAATTTAACTACTATAACTACCACTGCTACTTCTTCTATTACTACTTTAACTACTAGTAGTTTGACTACTACTTCTTCATCTACTACTACTACTACTTCAAATACTACTACTACTACAACTACTACTACTACTTAAACAAGTAGTACTACTTGTTACTACTACTTCTTAGCGTCTCATACTACTACTACTACTACTTTAACTACTTCCACTACTTCTAACTTTAACTACTACTTCTACCTTAACTAACTACTACTTTTACTACTACTTCTTCTTTAACTACTACTACTACTTTAACTACTACTCTTACTACAACTTTAACTACTACTACTTTAATTACTTTTACTACTACTTCTACTACTACTACAACTTTAACTACTACTTCTTCTTTTACGTATACTTCTACTACTACTACTACTACTAATTTAACTACTACCACTACTTCTAACTTTAACTACTGCTTCTACCTTAGCTCCGTACTACTTTAACTACTACTACTACTTTAACTACTACGACTACATTATCTACTACAACAACTACTTTAACTACTACTTTAATTACTACTTTAACTACTACTACTACTTCATCTGCTAATACTGCTACTACTACTTTAACTAATACTTCTCATACTACTACTACTACTTTAACTACTACTACTTCTTTAACGTCTACTTCTACTACTACTACTACTACTACTACTACTACTACTACTACTACTACTACTTATACTTTAACTACTACTTTGACTACTACTTCTACTACTACGTCTGCTACTACTGCTACTACTACTTTAACTACTACTCCTTTTTCCCCTACTTTAACAACAACTACTACTACTACTACTACTTTAACTACTACTTCTACTACTACTACTACTGCTTTAACTGCTACTAGAACTACTTCTTGAACTTCTACTATTTTCACTACTACTTCTACTTTAACTGCAACTACAACTACTTCTTTAACTACTACTACTTTGACTACTACTACTACTACTACTGCTTTAACTAGTACTACTACTCCTACTTTAACTTCTACTACTTCTTCTCTAACTGCTACCGCATAAACTACTACTACAACTGCTACTTCTACTTTAACAACCACTACTACTACTACTACTACTACTACTATAACTTCTTCTACTTCTACTACTTTAACTACTTCTACTGCCACTACTTTATCTACTACTGCTACTACTACTACTACTTTAACTACTACTTCTACTACTTCTACTACTACTACTACTACTTTAACTACTACTTTAACTGCTACTACTACTTTATCTACTACTACTTTAACTACTGCTAGTACTACTTTAACTACTACTACTACTACTACTACTACTACTTTTTCTACTACTACTACTACTACTTTAAGTTCTACTACTACTACAACTTTATCTACTACTACTACTACTACTACTATTACTTTAACTACTACTACTACTACTGTAACTACTACTACTTCTACTTCAACTACTACCACTACTACTTCAACTACTACTACTACTACTACAACCTTCTAATTTAATTACTGCTACTACTACTTTAACTACTACTACTACTACTTTAACTTCTAATACTACTGCTTCTTTAACTACTACTTTAATTACTACTAGTACTTCAACTACTACTACTACTTTAACTACTACTACTATTACTTTAACTACTAATACTACTGCTTCTTTAACTACTACTACTACTTCTAGTTTAACTACTACTACTACATTAATTACTTCTTGTACTTCAATTACTACTACTACTGCTACTACTACTACTGCTACTACTACTTTAACTACTACTACTACTTTAACTACTACTTGAATTAAGACTACTACTACTGCTACTTTAACTACTTCTACTACTACTTTAACTTCTACTTCTTCAACTACTACTACTACTAGCAGTACTTTAACTACTTCTACTACTACTACTACTTTTATTACTGCTACTATAACTACTTTAATTACTACTACTACTCTAACTAGTAGTTTAACTACTACTTCTACTTTAACTACTACTACTACTACTACTACTACTACTACTACTACCACTATAACTGCTACGACTACTCATACTTTAACTGCTACACCTACTACTACTTTTACTGCTACTGCTACTTCTCCAACTATTACTTTAACAACTACTACTTTAACTACTACTACTACTTTAACTACTACTACTGTTACTACTTTAATTACTACTACTACTACTACTTCTACTACTTTAACTACTACTATTAATACTTTAACTACTACTACTACTACTACTACTACTTTAACTGCTTCGACCACTCATTCGTTAACTGCTACTCCTACTACTACTTTAACAACTACTACTTCTTCAACTTTACCTACTACTACTACAACCTCTACAACTTTAACTGCTGCTTCTACTACGACATCTTTAATTACTACTACTATTACTTCAACTTTATTACTTCTTTAACTACAATTACTACTACTACTTTAACTACTATTACTAGTTTAACTACTACAACTACTACTACTTTAACTGCTACTACTATTACTACTTTAACTACTACTACTGCTTCTACTTTAACTACTACTACTGCTACTACTTTAACTTCTGCTACTTATACTATTACTACTTTAACTACTACTTCTTCATATACTACTACTACTACTTCTACTTTCACTACTACTACTACTATTACTTTAACTACTACCACTACTTCTACTTTAACTAACTACTACTTTAACTTCAATTTCTTCTTTAACTACTACTACTACTTTAACTACTACTACCACTACTCTTTCTACTTTAATGTATTTTATTGTACAGCAGTACTTTATGTTAGTTAGAAGGGTACATGATTTCAGTTCTATGCCCTTCAAGAATGTAATCCCCCCTGCACAAAGCGTTTACTTTTATTTTATTGCGCTGCAGTGCTGTATGTTTGCCAGAAGGCTGCATGAATACAGTTCTACGCCCTTCAAGAATATAAATTCCCCTTCACAAAGTGTCGACCTTTATTTTATCGTGCTGCAGTACTGTATGTTAGCTAGAAGGCTACAAGATTTCAGTTCTATGCCTTTCAAGAATATTAATTTCACCTTCACAAAGTGTCGACCTTTGTTTTATTGTGCTGTAGTACTGTGTTTTAGCTGGAAGGCTACCTGAATACAGTTCTACGCCCTCAAAGACTATTAATTTCCCCTGGACAAAGTGTCGACCTTTATTTTATTTTGCTGCAGTGCTGTATGTTAGCCAGAAGGCTACATGGTTTCAGTTCTATGCCCTCAAAGAATATTAATTTTTCTGTAGAAAGTGTCGATCTTTTTTTTATTGTGTTGCATTTAGGTACGTTAGCTAGAAGGCTACATGATTTCATTTCTATGCCCTTCAAGAATATTAATACCCCCTGCACAAAGTGTCGACCTTTATTTTATTATACTGCAGTGCTGTATGTTAGCCAGAAGGCTACATGGTTTCAGTTCTATGCCCTCAAAGAATATTAATTTTCCTGTAGAAAGTGTCGATCTTTTTTATTGTGTTGCAGTTATGTACGTTAGCTAGAAGGCTACATGATTTCATTTCTATGCCCTTCAAGAATATTGATTTCCCCCGCACAAAGTGTCGACATGTATTTTATTGTATTGCAGGACTGTATGTAAGCTAGAAGGGTACATGATTTCAGTTCTTTGCCCTTCAAGAAAGGTAATCCCCCCTGTACAAAGTGTTTACCTTTATTGTATTGCGCTGAAGTGCTGTATATTTCCCAGAAGGCTGCATGAATACAGTTATACGCCCTTCAAGAATATTTATTTCCCCTTCGCAAAGTGTCGACCTTTATATTATTGTGCTGCAGTACTGTATGCTAGCTAGAAGGCTACAAGATTTCAGTTCTATGCCCTTCAAGAATATTAATTTCCCCATCAAAAAGTGTGGAACCCTATTTTATTGTACTGGAGTGCTGTGTGTTAGCTGGAAGGCAACATGAATACAGTTCTACGCCTTCAAGTATATTTATTTCCCCTGCACAAAGTGTCGACCTTTATTTTAATATGCTGCAGTAATGTACGTTAGATTGAAGGCTACATGAGTTCAATTCTATGCCATAATTTCCCCCTACACAAGGTGACGACCTTTATTGTATTGTGCAGCAGTACTGGATGTTAGCTAGAAAGCTACATGATTTCAGTTCTATGCCCTTCAAGAATATTAATTCCCCCTTCACAAAGTGTCGACCTTTATTTTATTGTGCTTCAGTGCTATATGTCAGCTAGAAGACTACATGAATAAAGTTCTACGCCCTTTAAGAATATTAATGTCCCCTAAACAAAGTGTTGACCTTTATTTTTTGTGCTGCAGTACTGTATGTTAGCTAGTTGGCTACATGATTGTAGTTATATGTCATTCAAGAATATTAATTTCCCCTGCACGAAGTCTCGTCCTTAATTTTATTGTGTTGCAGTGCTGTATGTTAGCTAGATGGCTGCATGATTTCAATTCTACGCCCTTCAAGAATATTGATTTCCCCTACACAAAGTGTCGCCCTTTTATTTTATTGTGCTGCAGTACTGTATGTTGACTAGCAGGCTATATGATTTTAGATCTGTGCCCTTGAGAATATTAATTTTTCCTCCACGAAGTCTCGACATTTATTTTATTGTCCTGCACTACTGTATATAAGCTAGAAGGCTTCATGATTTCAGTACTATGCCGACCCCGCCCAAAGGGGCTTGGAGAAATATATTGGGCTGCACGATGCTTCCAAGCAGAGCTGATACCGACCGCAAATGAGTACTGGCAATCCGCTTAGAACGTCTACGCTTGCCAAGGTAAATTGCTGCGAGTCGGCCTTCATGCTTATAAACCAACAGGGATTGAGAAGTCATTTCAACTCAATGTCGGGTTAAAGTCCCACAAAATTGGAAGCAACGTCTCCAAAATGACCTAAATAGATTTGACGGGAACGTTTAACCTCATATCAAATCAAAACCCTTCAAGAATATTAATTTCCCCTGTACAAAGAGTCGCCCGTTATTTTATTGTGGTGCAGTACGGTATGTGAGCTAAAATGGCTACATGATTTCAGTTATATGCCCTTAAAGAATATTATTTGCCCCTGCAGAAAGTGTCGACTTTTAGGTTATTGTGCTGCGGTACTGTATGTTAGGCAGAAGGCCACCTGATTTAAGTTCTATGCCCTCAAGAATATAAATTTCCCCTGCAAAAAAGGTCGCCTTCTTTATTGTGCGGCACTACTGTATGTTAGCTAGAAGGCTACATGATTTCACTTCTATGCCCTTCAAGATTAGTAATACCCCCTGCACATAGTGTCGACCTTTATTTTATTGTGCGGGAGTTCTGTATGTTAGCTTGAAGGCTGCATGATTTAAGGTCTGCGCCCTTCAATTATATTAATATCCCCTGCACGAAGTTTCGATCTTTATTGTATTGTGCTGCAGTACTGTATGTTAGCTAGAAGGCTACATGATTTCAGTTCTGTGCCCTTCAAGAATATTAATTTCCCCTGCACAAAGTGCGGATATTTTTATTGCACTGTAATACTGTGTTGTTATCTAGAAGGCTAAATGATTTCTGTTCTTTGCATTTCAAGAATATTAATTTCCCCTGCACAAAGTGATGACCTTCAATTTATTGTGCTGCAGTACTGTATGTTAGCTAGAAGGCTACATTTTTTTTTTCAGTTCTATGCCTTTCAAGAATATTTATTTCACCTGCACAAATTATCGACCTTTATTTTATCGTGCTGCAGTATTGGATGTTAGCTAGAAGCGTACATGATTTCAGTTCTGTGCCCTTAAATTCCCCCGTAACAAGGTGTCGGCCTTTATTGTCCTGCAGTACTGTATGTTTGCCAGAAGGCTACAGTATTTCAGTTCTATGCCCTTCAAGAATATTAATTCCCCCTGCACAAAGTGTCGAACTTTATTTTATTGTGCTACAGTGCTGTATGTTAGCTGGAAGGCTAGATGAAAATAGTCCTACGCCCTTCAAGACTATTAATTTCCCCTACACAAAGTGTCGACCTTTATTTTATTGTGCTTCAGTACTACTAGTGGGCTACATGATTTTAGTTCTCTGCCTTTCAATAATATTAGTTTCCCCTGCACAAAGTGACGACATTTATTTTATTGTGCTGCAGTACTGTATGTTGGCTAGAAGGCTACATGATTTCAGTAATATCTCATAAAAGAATATTAATTTCCCCTGCTAGAAGTCTCAACCATTATTTTAATGTGCTGGAGTACTGTATGTGAGCTAGAAGGCTACATGATTTCAGTTCTGTTCCCTTCAAGAATATTTATCCCACCTGCACAAATGTTGACCTTTATTTTATTGTGCTGCAGTACTGTATGTTAGCCAGAAGGGTGCATGATTTCAGTTCTTCGCCCTTCAAGAATATTAATTTCCCCTACACAAAGTGTCTACTTTTATTTAAATGTGCTGCAGTACTGTATGTTGGCTAGAAGGCTACATGATATCAGTAATATGTCATACAAGAATATTAATTACCCCTGCTAGAAGTCTCAATCATTATTTTAATGTGCTGCAGTACTGTCTAATAGCTAGATTGCTACATGATTCCAATTCTATTGCTTTCAAGAATATTAATTTTCCCTGCCCGAAGTCTCGACATTTATTTTATTGTGCTGCGGTGCTGTATGTTAGCCAGAAGGCTACATGATTTCAGTTCTATGCCCTTCAAGAGTATCAATTTTCAACGCACAAGCTGACAAGCTTAATTTTATTGTACTTAGTACTGTATGTTAGCTAGCCGGCTACAAGATTTTAGTTCTAGGCCCCTCAAGAGTATTAATTTTCACTGCACAATGTGTCGACTTTAATTTTATTGTGCAGCAGTACAGTATGTTAGCTAGAAAGCTACATAATTTCAGTTATATGCACTTCAATAATATTAATATCCCCTGCACAAAGTGCCGACCTTTATTTTATTGGGCTGCAGTAATGTATGTTAGCTGGAAGGCTACATGTTTTCAGTTCTTTGTCCTTCAACAATGTAAATTCCCCCTGCACGAAGTGTTGACCATTATTTTGTTGCGCTGCAGTGCTGTATGTTTGCCAGAAGGCTGCATGAATACAGTTCTACGCCCTTCAAGAATATTAATTTCCCCTTCACAAAATGTCGACCTTTATTTTATTGTGCTGCAAGACTGTACGCTGGCTAGAAAGCTACATTATTTCAGTTTTATGCCCTTCAAAAATATTAATTTCCCCTTCACAATGTGTCGACCTTTATTTTACTGTTCTGCAGTGCTGTGTGTTAGCTGGAAGGCTACATGAATACAATTCTATGCCCTTCAAGAATATTTCTGTCCCCTGCACAAAGTGTCGATCTTTATTTTATTGTGCTGCAGTGCTGTATGTTTGCCAGAAGGCTACATTATTTCAGTTCTATGCCCTTGAAATATAGTGTCGACCTTTATTTTATTGTGCTGCAGTGCTGTATGTTTGCCAGAAGGCTACATGATTTCAGTTCTGTGCCCTCCAAGAATATTAATTTTCATGTACAAAGTGTCGACCTTTATTTTATTGTGCTGCAGTAATGAATGTTAGCCAGAAGGCTACATTATTTCAGTTCTATGCCCTTCAAGAATATTAATTTCTCCTGCACAAAGTGTCGATAGGTATTTTATTGTACTGCAGTACTGTATGGTTGCTTGAAGGGTACATGGTTTCAGTTCTCTGCCCTTCAAGAATGTCAATGACGTTTATTTTATTGTGCTGCAGTGCTATATGTTTGCCAGAAGGCTACATTATTTCAGTTCTATACCCTTCAAGAATATTAATACCCCCTGCACAAAGTGGCGACCTGTATTGTATTGTGCTGCAGTGCTGTATGTTAGCTAGAAGGGTACATGATTTCAGTTCTTTGTCCCTAAGAATGTTAATTCCCCCCGCACAAAATGTTGCCTTTATTGTATTGCGCTGCAGTGTTGTATGTTTGCCAGAAGGAAGCCGGAATACAGTTCTACGCCCTTCAAGAATATTAATTTCCCCTTCACAAAGTGTCGAACTTTATTTAGCATCATTTCAGTTCTGCGCCCTTCAAGAATATTAATTTCCCCTTCACAAAGTGTCGACCTTCATTTTATTGTGCAGCAGTGCCGTATGTTAGTTAGAAGGCTACAAGATTTCAGTTCTATGCGCTTCAAGAATATTAATTTTCCCTTCACAAAGTGTCGATCTTTAATTTATTGCGCAGCAGTACTGAATATATTTTATTAGCTGGAAGGCTACATGAATGCAGTTTTACGCCCTTCATGAATATTAATTTCCCCTGCACAAAGTGTCGACCTTCAATTTATTGTGCTGCAGTACTGTATGTTAGCTAGAAGTCTACATAAATTCAGTTCTATGCCTTCCAAGAATATTACTTTTCCTGTACAAAGTGTCGACATTTATGTATTTGTGCTGCAGTAATGTATGTTAGCTAGAAGTCTACATAAATTCAGTTCTATGCCTTCCAAGAATATTACTTTTCCTGTACAAAGTGTCGACATTTATGTATTTGTGCTGCAGTAATGTATGTTAGCTAGAAGTCTACATAAATTCAGTTCTATGCCTTCCAAGAATATTACTTTTCCTGTGCAAAGTGTCGACATTTATTTATTTGTGCTGCAGTAATGTATGTTAGCTAGAAGGCTACATGTTTTCAGTTCTATGCCCTTCCAGAATGTTAATTTCCCCTGCATAAAGTGTCGACTTGTACATGTATGGTATTGTACTGCAGTACTGTATGTTAGCTTGAAGGGTACATGGTTTCAGTTCTTTACCCTTCAAGAATGTCATTTCCCCCTTCAAAAAGAGTTTTTCCTTTATTTCATTGAGCTAGAGTGCTGTATGTTTGCCAGAAGGCTGCATGAATACAGTTCTACGCCCTTCAAGAATATTAGTGTCCCCGTCCCAAAGTCTCGACCATTTTTATTGTGCTGCAGTACTTTATGCTTCCTAGAAGGCTACAAGATTTTAGTTTTATGCCCTTCGAAAATATTTATTTCCCCTTCACAAAGTGTCGACCTTTATTTTATTGTGATGTAGTGCTTCGTGTTAGCTTGAAGGCCACATGAATACAGTTCTACGCCCTTCAAGAATTTTAATTTCCCCTGCACAAAGTGTCGACCTTTATTTTATTGTGCTGTATGTTAGCCAGAAGTCTGCATGATTTCAGTTCTGCGCCCTTCAAGAATATTTATTTCACCTGCACAAAGTGTCGACCTTCAATTTATTTTGTGTAAACCCGGGATCGCATGATCGATCCAAGGCTTCTCCAGACTTTCGGATGAGTCTTTAAACCGAGGGCCCGTCTCCGTATGACCTTAGCTGTTGGCGGGACGTAATACTCAAACACTCACTCACTCAATTTATTGTGCTGCAGTAATGTATGTTAGCTAGAAGGCTACACGATTTCAGTTCTATGCCCTTTAAGAATATTAATTAGCCCTGCATAAAGTGTCGACCTTTATTTTATTGTACTGCAGTGCTTTGTTAGCTAGAAGGCTACATTTTTCAGTTTTATGCCCTTAATGAATATTTATTTCCCCTGCACAAATTATCGACCTTTACTTTATTGTGCTGCAGAACTGTATGTTAACTAGAAGGCTACACGATTTTCATTTCTATGCCCTTCAAGAATATTAATTAACCCTGCACAAAGTGTCGACTTTTATCTTTTGTGCTGCAGTGCTGTGTTAGGTAGAAGGCTACATGATTTCAGTTCTACCCCCTTCAATAATATTATTTTCCCATGCATAAAAGTGTCGACCTTTATTTTATTATGCAGCAGTCCTGAATGTTAGATACAGAGTTACATGATTTCAGTTCTATGCACTTCAAGAATAATAATTCCCCCCTGCGCATAATGTCGACATTTATTTTATTGTGCTGCAGTGCTGTATGTTAGCCAGAAGGCTACATTATTTCAGTTCTATGCCCTTCAAGAATATCAATTTAACCTTTGACAAAATGAATGCTTTTATTTTATTGTCCTCAGTACTGTATGTTAGCTAGCCGGCTACAAGATTTCAGTTTTATGCCCCTCAAGAATATTAATTTTCACTGCACATAGTGTCGACCTTTTTTCATTGTGCTGCAGCTAGAAGGCTACATGATTTCAGTTCTATGCCAATCAAGAATATTAATTTTCCCTGCACAAAGTGTCGACATTTATTTTATTGTACTGCAGACCTGTATGTTAGCTAGAGGGCTAAGTACATGATTTCAATTATTTGCCCTTCAAGAATATTGATTCCGGTTGCAGAAAGTGTTGACCTTTATTTCATTGTACTGCAGTGCTGTATGTTAGCCAGAAGGGTACATGGAATTGCCAGAAGTCTACATTATTTCAGTTCTATGCCCTTCAAGAATATCAATACCCCCTTCACAAAGTGTCGACCTTTATTTTATTGTGCTGTTGTGCTGTGTGTTAGCTTGAAGGTCACATGAATACAGTTCTGGGCCTTCAAGAGATCTACATTCCCCAGCACCAAGTGTCGACCTTCAATTTATTGTGCTGCAGTGCTGTATGTTAGCTAGAAGGCTACTTGATTTCAGTTCTATGCCCTTCAAGAATATTAATTAGCCCTGCATAAAGTGTCGACCTTTATTTTATTGTACTGCAGTGCTTTGTTAGCTAGAAGGCTACATTTTTCAGTTTTATGCCCTTAATGAATATTTATTTCCCCTGCACAAATTATCGACCTTTATTTTATTGTGCTGCAGAACTGTATGTTAACTAGAAGGCTACACGATTTTCATTTCTATGCCCTTCAAGAATATTAATTAGCCCTGCACAAAGTGTCGACTTTTACCTTTTGTGCTGCAGTGCTGTGTTAGGTAGAAGGCTACATTATTTCAGTTCTATGCCCTTCAATAATATTATTTTCCCATGCACAAAGTGTCGACCTTTATTTTGTTATGCAGCAGTCCTGAATGTTAGATACAGAGCTACCAGATTTCAGTTCTATGCACTTCAAGAATAATAATTCCCCCCTGCGCAAAATGTCGACCTTTATTTTATTGTGCTGCAGTGCTGTGTGTTAGCTTGAAGGCCACATGAATACAGTTCTACGCCCTTCAAGAATTTTAAATTCCCCTGCACAAAGTGTCGACCTTTATTTTATTGTGCTGCAGTGCTGTATGTTAGCCAGGAGTCTACATGATTTCAGTTCTGCGCCCTTCAAGAATATTAATTTCACCTGCACAAAGTGACGACCTTCAATTTATTGGGCTGCAGTATTGAATGTTAGCTAGAAGGCTACATGAATTCAGTTCTATGCCCTTCAAGAATATTTTTTCCCCTGCACAACGTGTCGACAGGTATTTTATTGTGCTGCAGTACTGTATAGTAGCTAGAAGGGTACATGATTTCAGTTTTTTGTTTCAAGAATGTCAATTTCCCCTGCACAAAGTGTTAACCTTTATTTTATTGCGCTGCAGTGCTGTATGTTTCCCAGAAGGCTGCATGAATACAGTTCTACGCCCTTCATGAATATTAATTTCCCCCTCCTAAAGTGTCGAACTTTATTATATTGTGCTGCAGGACTGTATGTTAGCTAGAAGGCTACAAAATTTCAGTTTTAATCCCTTCAAGAATATTTATTTTCCCTTCACAAAGTGTCGAACTTTATTGTGTAGTGTGCTGCAGTGTTGTATGTTAGCCACATGGCCAAATGATTTCAGTTCTTTGCCCTCCAAGAATATTAATTTTCCTGTACAAAGTGTCGACCTTTATTTAATTGTGCTGCAGTAATCTATATAATCTAGAAGACTACATGATTTCAGTTCATTATACCAGTTCTATGCCCTTCAAGAATATTAATACCCCTGTCGACCTTTATTGTATGGTGCTGCAGAGCTGTATGATAGCCAAAAGGCTACATGATTTCAGTTCTTTGCCCTCCAAGAATATTAATTTCCCCTGCATAAAGTGTCGACCTTTATCTTATTGTGCTGTAGTGCTGTGAGTTGGCTGAAATGCTACATGAATACAGTTCTACGCCCTTCAAGAATATAAATTTCCCCTTCACAAAGTGACGACCTTTATTTAGTTGTGCTGCAGTGCTGTAAGTTTGCCAGAAGGTTACATTATTTCAGTTCTATACCCTTCAATAATATCAATACCCCCTGCACAAAGTGTCGACTTTTATTGCATTGTGCTGCAGGACTGTATGTTAGCCAGAAGGGTACATCATTTTAGATCTTTGCCCTCCAAGAATATTAATTTCCCCTGTACAAAGTGTCGACAGGTATTTTATTGTGCTGTTGTACTGTATGGTAACTAGAAGGGTACATGATTTTATATTGTGCGGCCGTACTGGATGTTAGCAAGACGGCTACATGATTTCAGTTCTATGCCCTTCAAGATTATTAATATTCCCTGCGCAAAGTGTCGACCTTTATTTTATTGTGCTGCAGTAATGTATGCTAGCTAGAAGGGTACATGATTTCAGTTCGACGCCTTTCAAGAATGCCAATTACCCCTGCACAAAGTGTTTAACTTTACTTTATTGCGCTGCAGTGCTGTATGTTTGCAGAAGGCTGCATGAATACAAAATATTAATTTCCCCTTCCAAAAGTGTCGACCTTTATTTTATTGTGCTGCAGTAATGATTGTTAGCTAGAAGGCTACAATATTTCAGTTCTATGCCCTTCAAGAATATTAATTTCCCCTTCACAAAGTGTCGTCTCTTATTAGCTCGGCTGTTTTCGAAGAAAACGACGAGGTATTGTCATAGCTCTGTCGTCGTCTGCGTCGTCGTGCAAAAACTTGGACATTTTGTAATATCTCTGTCATTACTGAACATATTAACTTGAAACTCGGAATAGTTGTTCATTATGAAAAGGGGAACTCATACCACTAGGTGAGGTAACTCTCAAAATATTTTTGGTACAGGTTTGCCCCCTTTTTGGACTTAGAATTTTTGCAAAAACTTGGACATTTTGTAATATTTCTGTCATTACTGAACATCTTTACTTGAAACTAGGAATAGTTGTTCATTATGAAAAGGGGAACTCATACCAATAGGTGAGGTAACCCTAAACATATTTTTGGCACAGTTATGCCCTTTTTTCGACTTAGAATTTTTGCAAAACCTTGGACATTTTTTAATATCTCTGTCATTACTAAACATATTAACTTGAAACTCGGAATAGTTGTTCATTATGAAAAGGGGAACTCATACCACTAGGTGAGGTAACTCTCAAAATATTTTTGGTACAGGTTTGCCCCTTTTTGGACTTAGAATTTTTGCAAAAACTTGGACATTTTGTAATATCTCTGTCATTACTGAATATATTTACTTGAAACTAGGAATAGTTGTTCATTATGAAAAGGGGAACTCATACCAATAGGTGAGGTAACCCTCAAAATATTTTTGGCACAGTTATTCCCTTTTTTCGACTTAGAATTTTTGCAAAACCTTGAACATTTTGTAATATCTCTGTCATTACTGAACATATTTACTTGAAACTCGGACAAGTTGTTCATTATGAAAAAGGGAACTCATACCAATAGGTGTGGTGACCCTTAAAATATTTTGGCACAGTTATGCCCCTTTTTCGACTTAGATTTTTTTAACTAAAAGACACTGCAACCTAGCGTTGGCACCCGCATGCGGTGCTCTTGTTTTATTGTGCTGTAGTGCTGTGTGTAGCTGGAAGGCTACATGAATACAGTTCTACGCCCTTCAAGAATATTAATTTCCCCTGCACAAAGTGTCGACCTTTATTTTATTGTGCTGCAGTGCTGTATGTTTGCCAGAAGGCTACATTATTTTAGTTCTATGTCCTTCAAGAATATTAATTTCCCCTGCACAAAGCGTCGATATATATATTATTGTACTGCAGTACTGTATGTTAGCTTGAAGGGTACATGATATCAGTTCTTTGTCCTTCAAGAATGTCAATTTCCCCTGCACAAAGTGTTTACCTTCATTTTATTGCGCTGCAGTGCTGTATGTTTGCCAGAAGGCTGCATGAATACAGTTCTATGCCCTACAGGAATATAATTCTCCCCTTCCCAAAGTGTCGACCTTTATTTTATTGTACTGCAGTACTGTATGTTAGCTAGAAGGCTACACGATTTCAGTTCTATGCCCTGTAAGAATATTAATTTCCCCTTCACAAAGTGTCGACTTTTATTTTATTGTGCTGTAGTGCTGTGTGTAAGCTGGAAGGCCACATGAGTACAGTTCAGATCTACGCCCTTCAAGAATGTTATTTTGCCCTGCACAAAGTGTCGACCTTTATTTTATTGTGCTGTACGTTTGCCAGAAGGCTTCATTATATCAGTTCTATTCCCTTCAAGAATAGTAATACCCCCTGCACAAAGTGTCGACCTTGATTTCATTGAAAGTGCTTTATTTTAGCCGGAATGGTACATGATTTTAGCTCTATGCCCTCAAAGAATATTAATTTTCCTGTACAAAGTTTCGACCTTTATTTTATTGTGCTGGAGTAAAGTATGTTAGCTAGAAGGCTACATGAGTTCAGTTCTATTATCTTCAAGAATATTAATTTCCCCTGCACAAAGTGTCGACATGTATTTTATTGTACTGCAGTACTGTATGTTAGCTAGAAGGGTACATCATTTCAGTTCTTTGGCCTGCAAGAATGTTAATTCCCCCTGCACAAAGTGTTTACTTTTATTTTATTGCGCTGCAGTGCTGTATGTTTGCGAGAAGGCTGCATGAAAACAGTTCTACGCCCTTCAAGAATATTAATTTCCCCTTCACAAAGTGTCGACCTTTATTTGATTATGCTGTAGTACTGTATGTAAACTAGAAGGCTACAAGATTTCAGTTCTATGCCCTTCAAGAATATTAATTTCCCCTTTACAAAGTGTCGACTTTTGTTTTATTGTGCTGTGCGTTAGCTGGAAAGCTACATGAGTACAGTTCTACGCCCTTCAAGAATATTAATTTCACCTGCACAAAGTGTGGACCTTCAATTTATTGTGCTGCAGTACTTTATGTTAGCAAGAAGGCTATATTTTTCAGTTTTATGCCCTTCGAGAATATTTATTTCCCCTGCACAAATTATCGACCTTTCTTTTATTTTGCTGCAGTACTGCATGCTAGCTAGATGGGTACACGATTTTAGTTGTACGCCCTTCAAGAATATTATTTTCCCCTACATAAAGTTTCGACTTTTACTTTATTGTGCTGTGCGTGAGCTGGAAGGCTACATAAGTACAGTTCTACGCCCTTCAAGAATATTAATTTCACCTGCACAAAGTGTCGACCTTCAATTTATTGTGCTGCAGTACTGTATGCTAGCAAGAAGGCTACATTTTTTCAGTTGAATGCCCTTCAAGTATTTTTATTTCTCGTGCACAAATTATCGACCTTTCTTTTATTGTGCTGCAGTACTGTATGTTAGCTAGAAGGCTAAACGATTTCAGTTGTATGCCCTTCAAGAATATTAATTAGCCCTGCACAAAGGGTCGACCTTTATTTTAGTGTGCTGCAGTGCTGTGTTAGCTAGAAGGCTACATGATTTCAGTGCTATGTCCTTAAATAATATAAATTTCCCATGCACAAAGTGTCGACCTTTATTTAATTGTGTAGCAGTTCTGAATGTTAGCTAGAAGGCTACACGATTTCAGTTTTATGCCCTTCAAGAATATTAATTAGCCCTGCACAAAGTGTCGACCTTTTTTTATTGTGCTACAGTGCTGTGTTAGCTAGAAGGCTATATGATTTCAGTTCTATGCCCTTCAATAATATTAATTTCCATTGCACAAAGTGTCGACCTTTATTTTATTGTGCAGCAGTCCTGAATGTTAGCTAGAGATCAAAATGATTTCAGTTCTATGCACTTCAAGAATATTAATTCCCCCTGCGCAAAATATCGACCTTTATTTAATTGTGCTGCAGTGCTGTATGTTTGCCAGGAGGCTGCATGAATACAGTTCTACGCCCTTCGGAATATTAATTTCTCATTCCCAAAGCATCGATTTTGCCAGAAGTCTACATTATTTCAGTTCTGTGCCCTTCAAGAATATTAAAACCAGTGCACAAAGTGTTTAACTTTATTTTATTGCGCTGCATTGCTGTACGTTTGCCAGAAGGCTGCATGAATACATTTCTATGCCTTACAAGAATATTAATTTAACTTCACAATGTGTCGACCTTTATTGTGTATTGTGCTGCAGTGCTGTATGTTAGTCAGATGGCTACATGATTTCAGTTCTTTGCCCTCCTGGAATATAAATTTTCCTGTACAAAGTGTCGACCTTCATTTTATTGTGCTGCAGCAATGTATGTTAGCTAGAAGGCGACATGATTTCAGTTCAATTATTTCAGTTCTATGCCCTCCACGAATATTAAAACCCCTGCATAAAGTGTCGACCTTTATTGTATGATGCTGCAGTGCTGTATGTTAGACAAAAGGCTACATGATTTAAGTTCTTTGCCCTCCAAGAATATTAATTTTCCCGTACAAAGTGTCGACCTTTATTTTATTGTGCTGCAGTAATGAATGTTAGCTAGAAGGCTACAGAATTTCAGTTCTATGCCCTTCAAGAATATTAATTTCCCCTGCACAAAGTGTCGACTTGCACATGTATTTTATTGTACTGCAGTACTGTATGACAACTAGAGGGGTACATGATTTCGGTTCTTTGCCCTTCAAGAATGTTAATTCCCCCTGTACAAAGTGTTTACCTTTATTTTATTGCGCTGCAGTGCTGTATGTTTGCCGGAAGGCTGCATGAATACAGTTCTACGCCCTTCAAGAATATTAATTTCCCCTTCACAAAGTGCCGTTCTTTATTTTGTTATGCTGCAGTACTCTGTGTTAGCTAAAAGGCTACAAGATTTCAGTTCTATGCCCTTCGAGAATATTATTTCCCCTTCACAAAGTGTCGACCTTTATTTTATTGTGCTGTAGTCCTGTGTGTTAGCTGGAATGCTGCATAAATACATTTCTACGCCCATCAAGAATATTAATTTCCCCTGCACAAAGTGACGACCTTTATTTTATTGTGCTGCAGTGCTGTATGTTTGCCAGAAGGTTACAGTATTTCAGTTCTATGCTCTTCAAGAATATCAATACCCCCTGCACAAAGTGTCGACCTTTATTCTGTTGTGCTGGGGTGCTGTATGTTAGACAGAAGGCAACATGGTTTCAGTTCTTTGCCCTCCAAGAATATTAATTTTCCTGTACAAAGTGTCGACCTTTAGTTGTTTGTGCTGCAGTAATGTATGTTAGCTAGAAGGCTACATGATTTCAGTTCTATGCCCTTCAAGAATATTAATTTCCCCTACACAAAGTGTCGACATGTATATTATTGTACTGCAGTACTGTATGTTAGCTAGAAGGGTACATGAGTTTAGTTTTGTGCCCTTCAAGAATGTCAATTCCCCCCGCAGAAAGTGTTTACCTTTATTTTGTTGTGCTGCAGTACTGTATGTTAGCTAGAAGGCTACAAGATTTCAGTTATATGCCCATCAAGAATATTAATTTCCCCTTCACAATGTGTCGACCTTTATTTTATTGTGCTGTAGTGCTGTGTGTTAGCTTGAAGGCTACATGAATTCAGTTCTACGCCCTTCAAGAATATTAATTTCCCCTGCACAAAGTCTCGACCTTTATTTTATTGTGCTGCAGTGCTGTAAGTTTGCCAGAAGGCTACATTATTTCAGTTCTATGCCCTCCAAGAATATTAATTTTCCTGTACAAATTGTCGACCTTTATTTTATTGTGCAGCTGTAATGAATGTTAGCTAGAAAGCTACATGATTTCAGTTCTATGCCCTTCATGAATATTCATTTCCCCTGCGCAAAATATCGACCTTTATTTTATTGTGCTGCAGTGCTGTATGTTAGCCAGAAGACTACATTATTTCAGTTCTATGCCCTTCAAGAATATTAATTTCACCTGCACAAAATGAAAACCTTTATTTTACTGTGCTCAGTACTGTATGTTAGCTAGCCGGCTAAAGATTTCAGTTCTATGCCGTCAAGAGTATTAATTTTCTCTGCACAAAGTGTCGACATGTTTTTGTTGTTCTGCAGCACTGTGTGTTAGCTAGAAGGCTGCATGATTTCGGTTCTATGCCCTTCAAAAATATTAATCTCCCCAGCACAAGTTGTCGACATTTATTCTATATTGTACTGTAGAACTGTATGTTAGCTAGAAGGCTACACTATTTCAGTTATATGCCCTTCAAGGATATTAACCCCCCACCCCCTGCACAAATTATCGACCTTTATTGTGCTGCAGTGCAGTATGTTAGCCAGAAGGCTACATGGTTTAAGTTCTATGCCCTTCAAGAATATTAATTTCCCCTGTGCAAAGTGTCGACTTGTATTTTATTGTGCTGCAGTACTGTTTGTTAACTAGATCGGTACATGATTTCAGTTCTTTTCCCTTCAAGAATGTTAATTCGCCGTATACAAAGTGTTTTCCGTTATCTTATTGCGCTGCAGTGCTGTATGTTTGCCGGAAGGCTGCATAAATACAGTTCTACGCCCTTCAAGAATATTATTTTCCCCTTCAGAAAGTGTCGACCTTTATTTTATTATGCTGCAGTGGTGTATGTTAGCTAGAAGGCTACAAGATTTCAGTTCAATACACTTCAAGAATATAATTTCCCCTTCACATAGTGTCGACCTTTATTTTATTGTGCTATAGTGCTGTGTGTTAGCTGGAAGGCTGCATGAATACAGTTCTACGCCCTTCAAGAATATGAATTTCACCTGCACAAAGTGACGACCTTTATTTTATTGTGCTGCAGTGCTGTATGTTTGCCAGACGTTTACATTATTTCAGTTCTATGCGCTTCAAGAATATCAATACCCCCTGCACAAAGTGTCGACCTTTATTGTGTTGTGCTGCAGTGCTGTATGTTAGCCAGAAGGCTACATGATTTCAGTTCTTTACCCTCCCAAGAATATTAATTTTCCTGAACAATGTGTCGACCTTTATTTTGTGTGCTGCAGTAATGTATATCAGCTAGAATGCTACATGATTTCAAATCTTTGCCCTTCAATAATATTAATTTCACATGCGCAAAGTGTCGACATGTATATTATTGTACTGCAGTACTGTATGTTAGCTAGAAGGCTACATGATTTCAGTTCTATGCCCTTCAAGAATATTAATTTCCCCTGCACAAAGGGTCGACATGTATATTATTGTACTGCAGTACTGTATGTGATCTAGAAGGGTACATAATTTTAGTTTTTTGCCCTTTACGAATGTCAGTTTCCCCTGCACAAAGTGTTTACCTTTATTTATTGCGCTGCAGTGTTGTATGTTTGCAGAAGTCTGCATGAAAACGAAATATTAATTTTCCCTTCCCAAAGTGTCGACCTTTATTTTTTGTGTGCTGCAGTACTGTATGTTAGCTAGAAGGCTACACGATTGTAGTTCTATGCCCTTCAAGAATATTAATTTCCCCTTCACACTGTAGAACTGTATATAAGCTAAAAGCTACATTATTTCAGTTCTATGCCATTCATGGATATTAATCCCTACTGCAAAAATTATCGACCTTTATTTTATTGTGCTGCAGTGCAGTATGTTAGCCAGAAGGCTACATGATTTAAGTTCTTTGCCCCTCAAGAATATTAATTTCCCCTGTACAAAGTGTCGACCTATATTTCATTGTGCTGCAGTAATGTATGTAAGCTGGAAGGCTACATGATTTCAGTTCTATGCCCTTAAATTCCCCGCCACAAGGTGGCGGCCTTTATTTTATTGCCATGCAGTACTAAATGTTTGCCAGAGGGCTATTACTATTTCATTTCTATACCCTTCAAAAATTAATTCACCCTGCAGAAAGTGTCGACCTTTATTTATATGTGCTGCAGTGCTCTATGTTAGCTAGAATGCTCCATGAAAATAGTCCTACGTCCTTCAAGAATATTATTTTCCCCTACACAAAGTGACAACCTTTATTTTATTGTGCTGCAGTACTGTATATAAGCTAGAAGGCTACAAGATTTCAGTTCTATGCCCTTCAAGAATATTAATTTCCCCTTCACAAAGTACCGACTTTTTTTTATTTTGCTGTGCGTTAGCTGGAAGGCTACATGAGTACAGTTCTTAGCCCTTCAAGAATATTAATTTCACCTGCACAAAGTGTCGACCTTCAATTTATTGTGCTGCAGTACTGTATGTTAGCAAGAAGGCTACATTTTTTAAGTTTTATACCCTTCAAGAATATTAATTTCCCCTGCACAAATTATCGACCTTTCTAATATTGTGCTCCAGTACTGCATGTTAGCTAGAAGGGTACACGATTTCAGTTGTATGCCCTTCAAGAATATTAATTAGCCCTGCACAAAGTGTCGACCTTGATTTTATTGTGCTGCAGTGCTGTGTTAGCTAGAAGGCTACATGATTTCAGTTATATGTCCTTCAATAATATTAATTTCCCCTGCACAAAGTGTCGACCATTATTTTATTGTGCAGCAGGCAGTATTGTGCAGCATGCAGCTAGAAGGCTGCACGATTTCAGTTTTATGTCCCTCAAGACTATTAATAATTAACCCTGCACAAAGTGTCGACCTTTATTTTATTGTCCTGCAGTGCTATGTTAGCTAGAAGGCTATATGATTTCAGTTCTATGCCCTTCAATAATATTTATTTCCCCTGCACAAATTATCGACCTTTCTTTTATAGTGCTGCAGTACTGTATGTTAGCTAGAAGGCTACACGATTTCAGTTGTATGCCCTTCAAGAATATTAATTAGCCCTGCACAAAGTGTCGACCATTATTTTATTGTGCTGCAGTGCTGTGTTGGCTAGAAGGCTGCTTGATTTCAATTCTATGTCCTTTAATAATATTAATTTCCCATGCACAAAGTGTGGACATTTATTTTATTGTGCAGCAGGCAGTATTGTGAAGCATGCAGTAAGAAGGATACACGATTCCAGTTCTATGCACTTCAAGAATATTAATCCCCCCTGCGCAAAATATCGACCTTTATTTTATTTCGCTGCAGTGCTGTATGTTTGCCAGAAGGCTGCATGAATACAGTTCTACGCCCTTCAAAAATATTAATTTCCCTTCCCAGAGTGTCGATTTTGCCAGAAGTCTACATTATTTCAGTTCTGTGCCCTTCAAGAATATTAATACCCCTGCACAAAGGGTTTACCTTTATTTTATTGCGCTGCAGTGCTGTATGTTTGCAAGAAGGCTGCCTGAATACATTTCTATGCCCTTCAAGAATATTAATTTCCCCTTCACAAAGTGTCGACCTTTATTGTGTATTGTGCTGCAGTGCTGTATGTTAGCCAGATGGCTACATAATTTCAGTTCTTTGCCCTCCAAGAATATTACGTTTCCTGTACAAAGTGTCGACCTTCATTTTATTGTGCTGCAGTAATGTGTGTTAGCTAGAAGGCTACATAATTTCAGATCATTATTTCAGTTCTATGCCCTCCACGAATATTAAAACCCTGCACAAAGTGTCGACCTTTATTGAATTGTGTTGCAGTGCTGTATGTTAACCAAAATGCTACATGATTTCAGTTCTTTGCCCTCCAAGAATATTCATTTTCCTGAACAAAGTGTCGACCTTTATTTTATTGTGCTGCAGTAATGTATGTAAGCTAGAAGGCTACAGGATTTCAGTTCTGTGCCCTTCAAGAATATTAATTTCCCCTGCACAAAGTGTCGACTTGTACATGTATTTTATTCTACTGCAGTACTGTATGTTAACTAGAAGGGTATATGTATATGTAGAACTGTATATTAGCTAGAAGGCTACTTTATTTCAGTTCTATGCCCTTCATGGATATTAATCCCCCCTGCAAAAATGGTCGACCTTTATTTTATGGTGCTGCAGTACAGTATGTTAGCCAGAAGGCTACATGATTTAAGTTCTATGCCCTTCAAGAATATTAATTTCCCCTGTACAAAGTGTCGACCTTTATTTTATTGTGCTGCAGTAATGTATGTTAGCTGGAAGGCTACATGATTTCAGTTCTATGCCCTTAAATTCCCCGCCACAAGGTGGCAGCCTTTATTTTATTGCCCTGCAGTACTGAATGTTTGCCAGAGGGCTATCATTATTTAATTTCTATACCCTTCAAAAATTAATTCACCCTGCAGAAAGTGTCGACCTTTATTTTATTGTGCTGCAGTGCTCTATGTTAGCTAGAATGCTATATGAAAATAGTCCTACGCCCTTCAAGAATATTATTTTCCCCTACACAAAGTGAGGACCTTTATTTTATTTTGCTGCAGTACTGTATATAAGCTAGATGGCTACAAGATTTAAGTTCTATGCCCTTCAAGAATATTAATTTCCCCTTCACAAAGTGCCGACTTTTATTTTATAGTGCTGTGCGTTAGCTGGAAGGCTACATGAGTACAGTTCTACGCCCTTCAAGAATATTAATTTCACCTGCACAAAGTGTCGACCTTCAATTCATTGTGCTGCAGTACTGTATGTTAGCAAGAAGGCTACATGTTTTGGTTTTATACCCTTCAAGAATATTAATTTCCCCTGACAAATTATCGACCTTTCTTATATTGTGCTCCAGTACTGCATGTTAGCTAGAAGGGTACACGATTTCAGTTGTATGCCCTTCAAGAATATTAATTCCCCCTTACTAAAAGAGTCAACCTTTATTTTATTGTGCTGCAGTACTGTATGTAAGCTAGAAGGCTGCAAGATTTCAGTTCTATGCCCTTCAAGAATATTAATTTCCCCTTCACAAAGTGTCGACTTTTATTTAATTGTGCTGTGCGTTAGCTGGAGGGCTACATGAGTACAGTTCTACGCCCTTCAAGAATATTAATTTCACCTGCACAAAGTGTTGACCTTCAATTTATTGCGCTGCAGTAATGTATGTTAGAAAGAAGGCTACATTTTTCAGTTTTATGCCCTTCAAGAATATTCATTTCCCCTGCACAAATTGTCGACCTCTCTTTTATAGTGCTGCAGTACGGTATGTTAGCTAGAAGGCTACACGATTTCAGTCGTATGCCCTTCAAGAATATTAATTAGCCCTGCACAAAGTGTCGACCTTAATTTTTATTGTGCTGCAGTGCAGTGTTTGCTAGAAGGCTTCATGATTTCAGTTCTATGTCCTTCAATAATATTAATTTCCCCTGCACAAAGTGTCGACCTTTATTTTATTGTGTAGCTGGCAGTATTGTGCAGCATGCAGCTAGAAAGGTACACGATTTCACTTTTATGCCCTTCAAGAATATTAATAATTAGCCCTGCACAAAGTGTCGACCTTTATTTTATTGTCCTGCAGTGCTGTGTTAGCTAGAAGGCTATATGATTTCAGTTCTATGCCCTTCAATAATATTAATTTCGCCTGCACAAATTATCGACCTTTCTTTTATAGTGCTGCAGTACTGTATGTTAGCTAGAAGGCTACACGATTTCAGTTGTATACCCTTCAAGAATATTAATTAGCCCTGCACAAAGTGTCGACCTTTATTTTATTGTGCTGCAGTGCTGTGTTGGCTAGAAGGCTGCATGATTACAGTTTTATGTCCTTTAATAATATTAATTTCCCATGCACAAAGTGTGGACATTTCTTTTATTGTGCAGCAGGCAGTATTGTGCAGCACGCAGCAAGAAGGATACACGATTCCAGTTCTATGCACTTCAAGAATATTAATTCCCCCTGCGGAAAATATCGACCTTTATTTTTATTGTGCTGCAGTGGTGTATGTTTGCCAGAAGGCTGCATGAATACAGTTCTACTCCGTTCAAGAATATTAATTTCCTTTCCCAAAGTGTCGATTTTGCCAGAAGTCTACATTATTTTAGTTCTATGCCCTTCAAGGATATTAATACCTCTGCACAAAGTGTTTACCTTTATTTTATTGCGCTGCAGTGCTGTATGTTTGCCAGAAGGCTGCCTGAATACATTTATATGCCCTTCAAGAATATTTATTTCCCCTTCACAAAGTGTCATCCTTTATTGTGTATTGTGCTGCAGTGCTGTAAGTTAGCCAGATGGCTACATGATTTAAAGTCTTTGCCCTCCAAGAATATTAAGTTTCCTGTACAAAGTGTCGACCTTCATTTTATTGTGCTGCAGTAATGTATGTTAGCTAAAACGCTACATGATTTCAGTTCATTATTTCAGTTCTATGCCCTCCACGAATATTAAAACCCTGCACAAAGTGTCGACCTTTATTGTATTGTGTTGCAGTGCTGTATGTTAACCAAAATGCTACATGCTTTCAGTTCTTTGCCCTCAAAGAATATTAATTTTCCTGTACAAAGTGTCGACCTTTATTTTATTGTGCTGCAGTAATGTATGTAAGCTAGAAGGCTACAGGATTTCAGTTCTGTGCCGTTCAAGAATATTTATTTTCACTGCACAAAATGTCGACCTTTATTTTATTGTGCTGCAGTAATGTATGTTAGCTGGAAGGCTACATGATTACAGTTTTATGCCCTTAAATTCCCCGCCACAAGGTGGCGGCCTTTATTTTATTGCCCTGCAGTACTGAATGTTTGCCAGAGGGCTATTATTATTTCAGTTCTATACCCTTCAAAAATTAATTCATCCTGCAGAAAGGGCCGACCTTTATTTTATTGTGCTGCAGTGCTCTATGTTAGCTAGAAGGCTATATGAAAATAGTCCTACGCCCTTCAAGAATATTATTTTCCCTACACAAAGTGACGACCTTTATTTTATTGTGCTGCAGTACTGTATGTATTGTGCGGCCCGGGATCGAACCCGTGACCTCCCGTTCCCCGGAGCGGACACTCTACCAACTGAGCTATCGGGGCCGGTGTGTACTATATGTAAGCTAGAAGGCTGCAAGATTTCAGTTCTATGCCCTTCAAGGATATTAATTTCCCCTTCACAAAGTGCCGACTTTTATTTTATTGTGCTGTGCGTTAGCTGGAAGGCTACATGAGTACAGCTCTACGCCCTTCAAGAATATTAATTTCGCCTGCACAAAGTGTTGACCTTCAATTTATTGTGCTGCAGTACTGTATGTTAGCAAGAAGGCTACATGTTTTAAATTTTTTAACCTTTCAAGAATATTTATTTCCCCTGCACAAATTATCGACCTTTCTTATATCGTGCTGCAGAACTGGATGTTAGCTAGAAGGGTACACGATTTCAGTTGTATGCCCTTCAAGAATATTAATTCCCCCTTCACAAAGTGTCAACCTTTATTTTATTGTGCTGCAGTACTGTATGTAAGCTAGAAGGCTGCAAGATTTAACTTCTATGCCCTTCAAGAATATTAATTTCCCCCTTCACAAAGTGCCGACTTTTATTTAATTGTGCTGTGCGTTAGCTGGAAGGCTACATGAGTACAGTTCTACGCCCTTCAAGAATATTAATTTCACCTGCACAAAGTGTCGACCTTCAATTTATTGTGCTGCAGTACTGTATGTTAGAAAGAAGGCTACATTTTTTCAGTTTTATACCCTTCAAGAATATTTATTTTCCCTGCACAAATTGTCGACCTTTCTTTTATAGTGATGCAGTACGGTATGTTAGCTAGAAGCTACACGATTTCAGTTGTATGCCCTTCAAGAATATTAATTAGCCCTGCACAAAGTGTCGACCTTAATTGTATTGTGCTGCAGTGCTGTGTTAGCTAGAAGGCTACATGATTTCAGTTCTATGTCCTTCAATAATATTAATTTCCCCTGCACAAAGTGTCGACCTTTATTTTTTTGTGCAGCAGGCAGTATTGTGCAGCATGCAGCTAGATGGCTACACGATTTCAGTTTTATGCCCTTCATGAATATTAATAATCAGCCCTGCACAAAGTGTCGACCTTTATTTTATTGTCCTGCAGTGCCGTGTTAGCTAGAAGGCTATATGATTTCAGTTCTATGCCCTTCAATAAAATTTATTGCCCCTGCACAAATTATCGACCTTTCTTTTATACAGCTGCAGATCTGTATGTTAGCTAGAAGGCTACACAGTTTCAGTTGTATGCCCTTGAAGAATATTAATTAGCCCTGCACAAAGTGTCGACCTTTATTTTATTGTGTTGCAGTGCTGTGTTGGCTAGAAGGCTGCATGATTTCAGTTCTATGTCCTTTAATAATATTAATTTCCCATGCACAAAGTGTGGACATTTATTTTATTGTGCAGTAGGCAGTATTGTGCATCATGCAGCAAGAAGGATACACGATTCCAGTTCTATGCACTTCCAGAATATTAATTCCCCCTGCGCAAAATATCGACCTTTATTTTATTGTGCTGCAGTGCTGTATGTTTGCCAGAAGGCTGCATGAATACAGTTCTACGCCCTTCAAGAATATTAATTTCCCTTCCCAAAGTGTCGATTTTGCCAGAAGTCTACATTATTTCAGTTCTATGCCCTTCAAGAATATTAATACCCCTGCACAAAGTGTTTACCTTTATTTTATTGCGCCGCAGTGCTGTATGTTTGCCAGAAGGCTGCCTGAATACATTTCTATGCCCTTCAAGAATATTAATTTCCCCTTCACAAAGTGTCAACCTTTATTGTGTATTGTGCTGCAGTGCTGTATGTGAGCCAGATGGCTACATGATTTCAGTTCTTTGCCCTCCAAGAATATTAAGTTTCCTGTACAAAGTGTCGACCTTCATTTTATTGTGCTGCAGTAATGTATGTTAGCTAGAAGGCTACATGATTTCAGTTCATTATTTCAGTTCTATGCCCTCCACGAATATTAAAACCCTGCACAAAGTGTCGACCTTTATTGTATTGTGTTGCAATGCTGTATGTTAACCAAAATGCTACATGATTTCAGTTCTTTGCCCTCCAAGAATATTATTTTTCCTGTACAAAGTGTCGACCTTTATTTTAATGTGCTGCAGTAATGTATGAAAGCTAGAAGGCTACAGGATTTCAGTTCTGTGCCCTTCAAGAATATTAATTTCCCCTGCACAAAGTATCGACTGTTACATGTATTTTATTGTACTGCAGTACTGTATATTAAATAGAAGGGTACTAATTTCAGTTCTTTGCCCTTCAAGATTGTTAATTCCCCCTGCACAAATTGTCGACCTTTATTTTATTGTGCTGCAGTGCAGTATGTTAGCCAGAAGGCTACATGATTTAAGTTCTATGCCCTTCAAGAATATTAATTTCCCCATGTACAAAGTGTCGACCTTCATTTTATTGTGCTGCAGTAATGTATGTTAGCTGGAAGGCTACATGATTACAGTTTTATGCCCTAAAATTCCCCGCCACAAGGTGGCGGCCTTTATTTTATTGCCCTGCAGGATTGAATGTTTGCCAGAGGGCTTTTATTTCAGTTCTATACCCTTCAAAAATTAATTCACGCTGCAGAAAGGGCCGACCTTTATTTTATTGTGCTGCAGTGCTCTATGTTAGCTAGAAGGCTACATGAAAATAGTCCTACGCCCTTCAAGACTATTATGTTCCCCTACACAAAGTGACAACCTTTATTTTATTGTGCTGCAGTACTGTATGTAAGCTAGAAGGCTACAAGATTTAAGTTCTATGCCCTTCAAGAATATTAATTTCCCCTTCACAAAGTGCCGACTTTTATTTTAATGTGCTGTGCGTTAGCTGGAAGGCTACATGAGTACAGTTCTACGCCCTTCAAGAATATTAATTTCACCTGCACAAAGTGTCGACCTTCAATTTATTGTGCTGCAGTACTGTATGTTAGCAAGAAGGCTACAAGATTTCAGTTCTATGCCCTTCAAGAATATTAATTTCCCCTTCACAAAGTGCCGACTTTTATTTAATTGTGCTGTGCGTTAGCTGGAAGGCTACATGAGTACAGTTCTACGCCCTTCAATAATATTAATTTCACCTGCACAAAGCGTCGACCTTCAATTTATTGTGCTGCAGTACTGTATGTTAGCAAGAAGGCTACATTTTTTAAATTTTATACCCTTCAAGAATATTTGCTTCCCCTGCACAAATTATCGACCTGTCTTATATTGTGCTGCAGAACTGGATGTTAGCTAGAAGGGTACAAGATTTCAGTTGTATGACCTTCAAGAATATTAATTCCCCCCTTCACAAAATGTCAACCTTTATTTTATTGTGCTGCAGTACTGTATGTTAGAAAGAAGGCTACATTTTTCAGTTTTATACCCTTCAAGAATATTTATTTCCCCTTCAGACATTATCGACCTTTCTTTTATAGTGCTGCAGTACGGTATGTTAGCTAGAAGCTACACGATTTCAGTTGTATGCCCTTCAAGAATATTAATTAGCCCTGCACAAAGTGTCGACCTTAATTTTATTGTGCTGCAGTGCTGTGTTAGCTAGAAGGCTACATGATTTCAGTTCTATGTCCTTCAATAATATTAATTTCCCATGCACAAAGTGTCGACCTTTATTTTTATTGTGCAGCAGGCAGTATTTTGCTGCAGGCAGCTAGAAGTCTAAACGATTTCAGTTTTATGCCCTTCAAGAATATTAATTAGCCCTGCACAAGGTGTCGACATTTATTTTATTGTGCTGCAGTGTTGTGTTAGCAAGAAGGCTATATGATTTCAGTTCTATGTCCTTCAACAATATTAATTGCCCATGCACAAAGTGTCGACCTTTATTTTATTGTGCAGCAGTCCTGAATGTAAGCTAGAGATCTACATGATTTCAGTTCTATGCACTTCAAGAATATTCATTCCCCCTGCGCAAAATATCGACCTTTATTTTATTGTGCTGCAGTGCTGTATGTTTGCCAGTAGGCTGCTTGAATACAGTTCTACGCCCTTCAAGTATATTAATTTCCCCTTCCAAAAGTATCGACTATGTCAGAAGTCTTCATTATTTCAGTCCTATGCCCTTCAAGAATATTAATACCCCTGCACAAAGTGTTTACCTTTATTTATTGCGCTGCAGTGCTGTATGTTTGCAGAAGTCTGCATGAAAACAAAATATTAATTTCCCCTTCCCAATGTGTCGACCTTTATTTTGTTGTGCTGCAGTACTGTATGTTAGCTAGAAGGCTACAAGATTTCAGTTCTATGCCATTCAAGAATATTAAATTCCCTTCACAAAGTGTCGACCTTTATTGTATTGTGTTGTAGTGCTGTGTGTTAGCTGGAAGGCTACATGAATTCAGTTCTACGCCCTTCAAGAATATTAATTTCACCTGCACAAAGTGTCGACCTTTATTTTATTGTGCTGCAGTGCTGTATGTTCGCTGTTCGCCAGAAGGCTACATTATTTCCGTTATATGCCCTCCAAGAATATTAATTTTCTTCTACAAAGTGGCGACCTTTATTTTATTGTGCAGCACTACTGAATGTTAGCTAGAAAGCTGCATGATTTCAGTTTCATGCCCTTCAATAATATTGATTTCCCCTGCGCATAATATCGACCTTTATTTTATTGTGCTGCAGTGCTGTATGTTAGTCAGAAGGCTACATTATTTCAGTTCTATGCCCTTCAAGAATATTAATTTCACCTGCACAAAATGAACACCTTTATTTTACTGTGCTCAGTACTGTATGTTAGCTAGCCGGCTACAAGATTTCAGTTCTATGCCCTCAAGAGTATTAATTTTCACTGCACAAAGTGTCGACATATTTATTGTTCTGCAGCACTGTGTGTTATTGATAAGGCTACATGAATTCGGTTCTATGCCTTTCAAGAATATTAATTTCCCAAGCACAAAGTGTCGACATTTATTTTATATTGCACTGTAGAACTGTATATTAGCTAGAAGGCTACATTATTTCAGTTCTAAGCCCTTCATTGATATTAATCCCCCCCCTGCAAAAATTGTCGACCTTTATCTTATTGTGCTGCAGTGCAGTATGTTAGCCAGAAGGCTACATGATTTAAGTTCTATGCCCTTCAAGAATATTAATTTCCCCTGTACAAAGTGTCTACCTTTATTTTATTGTGTTGCAGTAATGTATGTTAGCTGGAAGGCTGCATGATTCCAGTTCTATGCCCTTAAATTCCCCGCCACAAGGTGGCGGCCTTTATTTTATTGCCCTGCAGTACTGAATGTTTGCCAGAGGGCTATTATTATTTCAGTTCTATACCCTTCAAAAATTAATTCACCTTCCAGAATGTGTCGACCTTTATTTTATTATGCTGCAGTGCTCTATGTTAGCTAGAAGGCTACATGAAAATAGTCCTACGCCCTTCAAGAATATTAATTTCCCCTACACAAAGTGACGACCTTTATTTCATTGTGCTGCAGTACTGTATGTAAGCTAGAAGGCTACAAGATTTCAGTTCTATGCCTTCAAGAATATTAATTTCCCCTTCACAAAGTGCCGCTTTTTATTTTAATGTGCTGTGCGTTAGCTGGAAGGCTACATGAGTACAGTTCTACGCCCTTCAAGAATATTAATTTCACCTGCACAAAGTGTCGACCTTCAATTTATTGTGCTGCAGTACTGTACGTTAGCAAGAAGGCTACATTTTGTTTAGTTTTATACCCTTCAAGAATATTTATTTCCCCTGCACAAATTATCGACTTTCGTATATTGTGCTCCAGTACTTCATGTAAGCTAGAAGGGTACACGATTTCAGTTGTATGCCCTTCAAGAATATTAATTCCTCCTTCACAAAGTGTCAACCTTAATTTTATTGTGCTGCAGTGCTGTGTTAGCTAGAAGGCTACATGATTTCAGTTCTATGTCCTTCAGTAATTTTAATTTCCCCTGCACAAAGTGTCGACCTTTATTTTATTGTGCAGCAGGCAGTATTGTGCAGCATGCAGCTAGAAGGCTACACGATTTCATT
Organism: Lucinisca nassula; assembly: GCA_963580285.1. Classification (NCBI taxonomy): domain Eukaryota; kingdom Metazoa; phylum Mollusca; class Bivalvia; order Lucinida; family Lucinidae; genus Lucinisca; species Lucinisca nassula. Next base: position 27,495,116 of record OY757021.1, on the reverse strand, counting down.
TTTATGCCCTTCAAGAATATTATTAATTAGCCCTGCACAAAGTGTCGACCTTTATTTTATTGTCCTGCAGTGCTGTATTAGCTAAAAGGCTATATGCTTTCAGTTCTATGCCCGTCAATATTATTTATTTCCCCTGCACAAATTATCGACCTTTCTTTTATAGTGCTGCAGTACTGTATGTTAGCTAGAAGGCTACACGATTTCAGTTGTATGCCCTTCAAGAATATTAATTAGCCCTGCACAAAGTGTCGACCTTTATTTAATGTGCTGCAGTACTGTGTTGGCTAGAAGTCTGCATGATTTCAGTTCTATGTCCTTTAATAATATTATTTTTCCCAAGCACAAAGTGCCGACATTTATTTTATTGTGCAGCAGGCAGTATTGTGCAGCGTGCAGCAAGAAGGCTACACGAATCCAGTTCTATGCACTTCAAGAATATTAATTCCCCCAGCGCAAAATATCGACCTTTATTTTATTGTGCTGCAGTGCTGTATGTTTGCCAGAAGGCTGCATGAATACAGTTCTACGCCCTTCAAGAATATTAATTTCCCTTCCCAAAGTGTCGATTTTGCCAGAAGTCTACATTATTTCAGTTCTATGCCCTTCAAGAATATTAATACCCCTGCACAAAGTGTTTACCTTTATTTTATTGCGCTGCAGTGCTGTATGTTTGCCAGAAGGCTGTCTGAATACTTTTCTATGCCCTTCAAGAATATTAATTTCCCCTTCACAAAGTGTCGACCTTAATTATGTATTGTGCGACAGTGCTGTATGTTAGCCAGTTCTTTAACCTTCAAGAATATAAAGTTTCCTGTACAAAGTGTGGACCTTCATTTTATTGTGCTACAGTAATGTATGTTAGCTAGAAGGCTACATGATTTCAGTTAATTATTTCAGTTCTATGCCCTCCACGAATATTAAAACCCTGCACAAAGTGTCGACCTTTATTGTATTGTGTTGCAGTGCTGTATGTTAACCAAAATGCTACATGATTTCAGATCTTTGTCCTCCAAGAATATTAATTTTCCTGTACAAAGTGTCGACCTTTATTTTATTGTGCTGCAGTAATGTATGTAAGCTAGAAGGCTACAGGATTTCAGTTCTGTGCCCTTCAAGAATATTAATTACCCCTGTACAAAGTGTCGACTTGTACATGTATTTTATTGTACTGCAGTACTATATGTTAACTAGAAGGGTACATGATTTCAGTTTTTTGCCCTTCAAGAATGTTAATTCCCCCTGCACAAATTGTCGACCTTTATTTTATTGTGCTGCAGTGCAGTATGTTAGCCAGAAGGCTACATGATTTAAGTTCTATGCCCTTCAAGAATATTAATTTCCCCTGTACAAAGCGTCGACCTTTATTTTATTGTGCTGCAGTAATGTATATTAGCTGGAAGGCTACATGATTACAGTTCTATGCCCTTAAATTCCCCGCCACAAGGTGGTGACCTTTATTTTATTGTGCTGCAGTACTGAATGTTTGCCAGAGGGCTATTATTATTTCAGTTCCATACCCTTCAAACATTAATTCAACCTGCAGAAAGTGCCGACCTTTATTTTATATTGCTGCAGTGCTCTATGTTAGCTAGAAAGCTACATGAAAATAGTCCTACGCCCTTCAAGAATATTATTTTCCCTTACAAAAAGTGACGACCTTCATTTTATTGTGCTGCAGTACTGTATGTAAGCTAGAGGCTGAAAGATTTCAGTTCTATGCCCTTCAAGAATATTAATTTCCCCTTCACAAAGTGCCGATTTTTACAGTTCTTCGCCCTTCAAGAATATAAATTTCACCTGCAAAAAGTGTCGACCTTCAATTTGTTGTGCTGCAGTACTGTATGTTAGCAAGAAGGCTACATTTTTTAAGTTTTATACCCTTCACGAATATTTATTTCCCGTGGACAAATTATCGACCTTTCTTATATTGTGCTGCAGTACTGAATGTTAGCTCGAAGGGTACACGATTTCAGTTGTATGCCCTTCAAGAATATTAATTTCCCCTTCACAATTGTCAACCTTTAGTTTATTGTGCTGCAGTACTGTATGTAAGCTAGAAGGCTGCAAGATTTCAGTTCTATGCCCTTCAAGAATATTAATTCCCCCTTCACAAAGTGTCGACTTTTATTTAGTTGGAAGGCTACATGAGTACAGTTCTACGCCCTTCAAGAATATTAATTTCCCCTGCACAAAGTGTCGACCTTCAATTTATTGTGCTGCAGTACTGTATGTTAGAAAGAGGGGTACATTTTTTTCAGTTTTATGCCCTTCAAGAATATTTATTTCCCCTGCACAAATTATCCACTTTTCTTTTATAGTGCTGCAGTACGGTATGTTAGCTAGAAGGCTACACGATTTCAGTTGTATGCCCTTCAAGAATATTAATTAGCCCTGCACAAAGTGTCGACCTTTATTTTATTGTGCAGCAGGCAGTATTGTGCAGCTGCAGCTAGAAGGCTACACGATTTCAGTTTTATGCCCTTCAAGAATGTTAATAATTAGCCCTACACAAAGTGTCGACCTTTATTTTATTAACCTGCAGTGCTGTGTTAGCTAGAAGGCTATATGATTACAGTTCAATAATATTTATTTCCCCTGCACAAATTATCGAACTTTCTTTTATAGTGCTGCAGTACTGTGTTAGCTAGAAGGTTACACGATTTCAGTTGTATGCCCTTCAAGAATATTAATTAGCCCTGCACAAAGTGTCGACCTTTATTTATTTGTGCTGCAGTGCTGTGTTGGCTAGAACGCTACATGATTTCAGCTCTATGCCCTTCAATAAAATATCGACCTCTACTTTATTGTGCTGCAGTGCTGTATGTTTGCCAGAAGGCTGCATGAATACAGTTCTACGCCCTTCAAGAATATTAATTTTCCCTTCTCAAAGTGTCAATTTTGCCAGAAGTCTACATTATTTCAGTTCTATGCCCTTCAAGAATATAAATATCCCTGCACAAAGCCTTTATTTTATTGCGCTGCAGTGCTGTATGTTTGCCAGAAGGCTGCCTGAATACATTTCAATGCCCTTCAAGAATATTAATTTTCCCTTCACAAAGTGTCGACCTCCATTGTGTATTGTGCTGCAGTGCTGTATGTTAGCCAGATGGCTACATGATTTCAGTTCTTTGCCCTCCAAGAATATTAAGTTTCCTGTACAACGTGTCGACCTTCATTTTATTGTGCTGCAGTAATGTAAGTTAGCTAGAAGGCTACATGATTTCAGTTCATTATTTCAGTTCTATGCCCTCCACGAATATTAAAACCCTGCACAAAGTGTCGACCGTTATTGTATGGTGTTGCAGTGCTGTATGTTAACCAAAAGGCTACATGATTTCAGTTCTTTGCCCTCAAATAATATTAATTTTCCTGTACAAAGTGTCGACCTTTATTGTATTGTGCTGCAGTAATGTATGTTAGCTAGAAGGCTACAGGATTTCAGTTCTGTGCCCTTCAAGAATATTAATTACCCCTGCACAAAGTGTCGACTTGTACATGTATTTTATTGTACTGTAGTCCTGTATGTTAACTAGAAGGGTACATGATTTCAGTTCTTTGCCCTTCAAGAATGTTAATTCCTCCTGCACAAAGTGTTTACCTTTATTTTATTGCGCTGCCGTGCTGTATGTTTGCCGGAAGGCTGCATGAATACAGTTCTACGCCCTTCAAGAATATTAATTTCCCCTTCACAAAGTGTCGACCTTTATTTTGTTATGCTGCAGTACTGTATGTTAGCTGAAAGGCTACCAGATTTCAGTTCAATATCCATCAAGAATATTATTTCCCCTTCACAAAGTGTCGACCTTTATTTTATTGTGCTGCAGTACTGTATGTAAGCTAGAAGGCTGCAAGATTCAGTTCTATACCCTTTAAGAATATTAATTTCCCCTTCACAAAGTGTCGACTTTAATTTAATTGTGCTGTGCGTTAGTTTAAGGCTTCATGAGTGCAGTTCTACGCCCTTTAAGGATATTAATTTCACCTGCACAAATTATCGACCTTTCATTTATAGTGCTGCAGTACTGTATGTTAGCTAGAAGGCTACACGAAATCAGTTTTATGCCCTTCAAGAATATTATTTAGCCCTGCACAAAGTGTCGACCTTTATTTTATTGTGCTGCAGTGTTGTGTTAGCTAGAAGGCTATATGATTTCAGTTCTATGCCCTTCAATAATATTAATTTCCCATGCAAAAAGTGTCGACCTTTATTTTATTGTGCAGCAGTCCTGAATGTTAGCTAGAGATCTACGTGATTTTAGTTCTATGCACTTCAAGAATATTAATTCCCCCTGCGCAAAATATCGACCTTTATTTTATTGTGCTGCAGTGCTTATGTTTGCCAGAAGGCTGCTTGAATACAGTTCTACGCCCTTCAAGTATATTAATTTCCCCTTCCAAAAGTATCGATTTTGCCAGAAGTCTTCATTATTTCAGTTCTATGCCCTTCAAGAATATTAATACCCCTGCACAAAGTGTCGACCTTTATTTCATTGCAGTGCTGTATTTTAGCCAGAAGGGTACATGATTTTAGTTCTATGCCCTCCAAGAATATTAATTTTCCTGTACATAGTGACGAACTTTATTTTATTGTGTTGCAGTAAAGTATGTTAGCTAGAAGGCTACATTATTTCAGTTCTATGCCCTTCAAGAATATTAAATTCCCCTGCACAAAGTGTCGACGTGTATTTTATTGTACTGCAGTACTGTATGTTAGCTTGAATAGTGCCCTTCAAGAATATTTGTTTCCCCTGCCCAAATTATTGACCTTTCTTTTATTGTGCTGCCGTACTGTATGTCAGCTAGAAAGCTACACGATTTCAGTTTTATGCCCTTCAAGAATATTAATTAGCGCTGCACAAAATGTCGACCTTTATTTTATTGTGCTACAGTGCTGTGTTAGCTAGAAGGCTATATAATGTTAGTGCTATGTCCTTCAATAATATTAATTTCCCAGTCACAAAGTGTCGACCTTTATTTTAATGTGCAGCAGTCCTGGATGCTAGCTAGAGAGCTACTATTATTTTCCCCTTCCCAAAGTGTCGATTTTGACAGAAGTCTACATTATTTCAGTACTATGCCCTTCAAGAATATTAATACCCACTGCACAAAGTGCTTACCTTTATTTTATTGCGCTGGAGTGCTGTATGTTTGCCAGGAGGCTGCATGAATACAGTTCTATGCCCTTCAAGAATATTAATTTTCCTTTTCACAAAGTGTCGACCTTTATTGTGTATTGTGCTGCAGTGCTGTATGTTAGCCAGATGGCTACATGGTTTCAGTTCTTTTCCCTCCAAGAATTTTAATTTTCCTGTACAAAGTGTCGACCTTTATTTTATTGGCTGCAGTAGTGTATGTTAGCTAGAAGGCTACATGATTTCAGTTCATTATTTCAGAAATGATTGCTCACTGTTTCTTACTTTCTGACTTAATTTCCCTCTGATTATTGTTTTCAAACCACCCTTGTGTGCGCCATAACTAGATAATCGTACGGAATATCCGAATGCAACTTCGTTGCAATATCTGTGCGATAAAGCTCGTAATACATCTTATTCCCCCCATTGGCGAGCTATGTTTTCGCCTGGCTACTTTGGTTTAGTCTTTCTTAAGTCGTCTTGTCTTTTTTCTTTTCTTTTTGTGAGAGGTGGTGGTGGTGGTGTGTGTGGGGGGGATGAGGTGGTGTTCTTTCTTGAATAACATAATCGTATTAGGTGCGTAACGTGGTCTTTCCTTTGCACCTTTCTTGATTAACATAATCGTTTTAGGTGCGTAAAGTGGTCTTTTCTTTGCTTCTTTCTTGAATAACATAATTGTATCAGGTGCGTAACGTGGTCTTTTCTTTGCGCCTTTCTTGAATAACATAATCGTATTAGGTGCGTAACGTGGTCTTTTCTTTGCGTCTTTTTTGAATAACATAATCGTATCAGGTGCGTAAAGTGGTCTTTTCTTTGCGTCTTTCTTGAATAACATAAACGTATTAGGTGCATAACGGGGTCTTTTCTTTTGTTCGGGTTTTTAAGGTGATAATCTTTGCTTCAGCGGCTTTTTAAGTTTTTTTTTTTTTTTTTGGCTTCAGTGGCTTTTTAAGTTTGTTTGTTTTTGAAATTAGAGTGGAGGTTTCTTTTGTTGGACTTTTCCATTGGTTAGTTGGTGTTTTGTTTGCTGGTTTATCGGGCATGTTTAAAGTGGTTTGTTGCTTTAGTTGGTCTTTGAAAGGTTGTTTGGTCTTTAGTCGGTCTTAGATATGTGTGTATTGGGGTTGTCTTTCTTGTGTTGATATTTCGGGTGTTTGTTTATGACGGGGTCTTCGTTGAGTTCTTTTTATTTTCATCAGTCGGTGTTAAATTGGCTTTATTTTGTTTGCCTTGTTTTTAGTAATATCAAAAAGTCGCTTCTATTTGATTTTCTCTTTTTGTACACATGTGTTTATGCATCTGTTTTATTTGCCGGTAATTAAAATGAAAACTTATATCATATCATTTATATGTATTTATTGTATGTCATTTACATGTACTTATTATATGTCATTTATATGTATTTATTATATGTCATTTATAAGTATTTATTGTATGTCATTTATATGTATTTATTGCATGTCATTTATATGTATTTGTTGTATGTCATATGTATTTATTGTATGTCATTTATTTGTATTTATTGTATGTCATTTCTATGTATTTGTTTATCATTCATATAGTTATTGCATGTCAAAGTCCAGCTTCCCATCCATTTGGTCATCCATATTTATTGTTCGCCAATCCCTTACCTTGGCAACAACCTTAGTGTCCTTCCAAATGTTACAGTGCATACAATCGAGACATATACTTCGCTGGAATTCTCGTTCTTAATTAATGCTTTGTTTAACGGGTTATTACGTTTTCTTCATTCAACTTTGTATTTCAGACTCTTTATATTTTACTTTTGCTTAATTTTTGGTTGCTTCTGCTTTAATCCATCACGAAAACACGCCTATTTAATTTTGATCCATTAAAAACCCACTCTTATATAATAAACTAGAGTTCACAGGAGCATTCATTACTTTTTATTTCCGCTCAAAAGCATAGAGTGTAGTTGCTCGTAAGAACCGCCTCGCCGAGGCGGATCTAACGATTCCCGACAATCTATGTTTAAAGCAAATAGGTGTAAACGAGTACCCACTATCTGTTTTTAGCAGAAGTAAGAGAAACATTATACCGCTGTAAACCCCAGTTTTACTATATAAAAGTGGAGTTCAAGGGGTCATTATCATATGCTTGTTTTAGTAATGGGAGTTTTTGTTCTAACTAATGCTTAATTTTATAAGCTGCTATTATTTCTGAATTCATCGTTGCATTTCAGGCTCTTTGTATTTTGTTTCTTTGTTTTTGTTTCTTTGTATTTCGTTTCTTTTTCTTTGTATCTTGTTTCTTTGTATGTTGTTTGCTGTTTTGTTGTATCTACTTTAAGCATTGCTCTGTATAGGAGCCCAGTTTCCCTCCGTTCGTTCATCAAGCGGTCAATATTCATCACGAAAACACGACTATATAATTTTGACCACATTGAACCCTCCTTTTATGCAGTAAAACTGGGGTTTACAGGGGTAAACGCTATTTTTCTTATTTCTGTTCTTAAATATAGAGTGTGGGTACTCGTTAGAACCGCCTCGATGAGGCGGTTCTAACGAGTAACAACAATCTATAGTTTGAGCAGAAGTAAGAAAAATATCACAATTCTTCATCTTCAAATTTTCGTTTTTCTGGCGGTAAAACTTACAATGTATTTTTATAGGCGTGTTTCCGTAATGCATTATTTTTCTTATTTCTGCTCCTAGACATAGGTTGTCGGTACTCGTTAGGCGGATCTAACGAGCATCTACAACCTACGTTTGCAGTATTTATAAGAAAAATATCACGGATTTTCATCCGAAAAATGGCCATTTCGGAGATGTGAAAAAATACTTTGTCGCACGGGTGTGTTATCGTAATGCATTCCAGGCTCTTTGTATTTTTTTTTTTTTTTTTGTATTTTGTTTCTTTGTATTTTGTTTGCTGTTTCGTTGTATCTGCTTTATAGTAAAAGTGGGGTTTACAGGGGTAAACGCCATTTTTCTTATTACTGTTCTAAAGTATAGATTGTGGGTACTCGTTAGAACCGTCTCGTTGAGGCGGTCCTAACGAGTAACAACAATCTTTATTTTGAGCAGAAGTAAGAAAAATATAATAATTTTTCATCTTCAAATTTTCGTTTTTCTGGCGGTAAAACTTACAATATATTTGTATAGGTGTGTTTTTGCAATGCATTATTTCTCTTATTTCTGATCCTGGACATAGGTAGTGGGTACTCGTTAGAACCGCCTCAATGAGGCGGTTCTAACGAGCACATACCACCTATGATAGCAGTCTAAATAAGAAAAACATCACGTATTTTCATTAGAAAAGTAGCCATTTTAGAGATGTGAAAAAATGCACTATTTTGCACGGGTGTGTTATCATAATGGACAATTCTTCGGCATAAGGTTAAGTCCATAAGGCACAGCATAGCCATCTGCGGATTTCTTGTTTAACAATACTTGGTTGTTTTGTAGCCATATGGAAGTGAAGGCAGTGATCAGGAATCTTTACAATTACCTCACACCTCCACCGGGCTTCTCCAGACTTTTGTTTGAGTCTCTAAACCGAGGTCCTGTCTCCATATGATTTTTGCTGTTGGTGAGACCTACAACTCAAGCCACTCACTCACCTCGAACCGCCATTAAAGACACCAAAAGGGAAAGAAATAGAAACATTAAATAACTTCACCATAATGAGAACGCCACAATCAAAAAGCCAAAAGGACAGCTACTTTACCACAAAATGGCCAAACGGCTATCCAAAATTAAAATATATTAGCAATACAAACATGCAATGACGAACTATAAAAATAATAAACCACAAAAGAATAACCACCTTGCTACGGTCAGTATTTTTTTTTATATATTTATTCAATTTCATAGCCACAATCCACATCCACACAGCATGAGGTCACAAATACTGGACCAAAAGAAAACCAATTGCTGAACTCCGGTGAGGCCCGACTATTTTTGGTCTCCAGCCAGAGGCATTCTGGCTTTCTGCAGATGTGCACGTCTGCAAAGAGGCTGGGCACTTCCTTGCATGCGACTTCCTAATTACCTTTTTCGCCGAAGCTCGCAGTGAAGTTCTACTTGAGGTAATGCAGTAATTCCTGTGTCATAGTTACAAATGGGTTCTCTTTACTGATAACGGTTTTTCTTCACGCCAGGGTCTGAGGTCAGAGTTGGAAAACGGAACACCATCAAGGAATTTGTCTGTCCCCAGCGGGCACACAACGTTGAAATGACGTATCAACGTCGAAGTGGTGTAATCCCGTCGCATCGATGTTGATAGGACGTCATTTCAAGGCTGAGTGCCTGCTGGGTCTTATGGCTAAAACCAGTCTCCTTAGCCATTGCAACAGCCCTCTGTTGCCAGCAACTGCCCTCAGTTGCCAATGCACCCACCTGTCTGTTTCCAGCCTGCATCCGGTCCGTGGGGACTACGAAAGCAGGGTCCTCGTCCCAGTCCCTGGGTACAATTGTTTACGATGCTGTTATAAAATTAATGTGGTGTTTTGATACAGTTGATTATTAACCCATTGAGAACCAGAAACCCCTTAGCCATTTCCAAAATAAATTTTGTAGAAACACAACCTGACACCCCTAAATTTGGAATTGGACTCCTGCTATATATAAGGAGGAAGATTCCATTTGGTACAAAAAGGGTTAGCATAGCCCATCTGGAATTTCTCATTTCTCTTCTCAGTCTTTTTTGTTTACATTTTTTTTTTTAATTTTTTCAGAAAATTGGATAGTTCAAAAATGATATAAGAGCATCGTAAAACAATTGTAGCGAATGCTTTCATAATTGACACCTTAGACATGTCAGAGATAGGATATTTTGAAAGGTATATTTTTACTACACTTTCAAGATTATTTCTCCCTGATTTCGAAGTGGGCGAGAACCGGAGTACCCGGATAAAAAAAAACATCAGACCTGTCGTTTCACATGTGACCCGAGCGAGTCGGCGCTCTTAACCACATATAATCTTAATCATGAGGCCACTCTTATAAATTGACGATGCTGAAAGGCTGGCGATTACGGTCAGGTTTTGTTGTTTTGATTTTGTTTTTCGGGATTTTTTTTCAGCACTCTTATCACAAATTTTTGACAGAACATTAACCGTTCATCACGTTAACAAGTCCGTGAAATGAACAACCCCTTCCACCCCACTTTGTATAGAGAAAACTGGGATTTAAGGGGGTAAACACTATTTATCTTATTTTTACTCCAAGACATAGGTTGTGGGCACTCGTTAGAACCGCCTCATTGGGGCGGTTCTAACGAGTACCCACAACCTATGTTTGCAGTATAAATAAGAAAAAGGTCATGGATTTTCATCTGAAAAGTAGCCATTTTGGAGATGTGAAAAATGCACTGTGTCGCACGGGTGAGTTATCGCAATGTAAGGCGGCAGTAATGAATGAACGGTCGCACGGATTAGTTATCGTGGTGCTGTGTTTTGACAAATTTTATGTTCTCGGAGTTGCCACAACTCTAAGAACATAAATTTAAAAAAAAAAAAAAAAAACAGCTGAGTTAGAACTGTACGAATTTTTTCGACAGAACTAAGGGCGAGGATTGTGTTCATCACGTGAACAAGTCCGTGAAATGAAGACCCTACTATACCCCACTTTATATAGAGAAAACCGGGGTTTAAGGGGGTATACATTATTTTTCTTATTTTTGCTCCAAGACATATGTTGTGGGTACTCGTTAGAACCGCCTCAATGAGGCGGTTCTAACGAGCACCCACAACCTATGTTTGCAGTATTTATAAGAAAAATATCATGGATTTTCATCAGAAAAGTGACCATTTTGGAGATGTAAAAAATGCACTATGTTGCAAGGGTGTGTTATCGTAATGTACGTCAAATCAATTTTAGCCTCCTTCACGAAAACACGCTTATATAATTCTGACCCCCTTGAACTCCACTTGAATAAAGTAAAACTGGTAAACCTTATTTTCCTTATTTCTGCTCTTAAATATAGATTGTGGGTACCCGTTAGAACCGCCTCGATGAGGCGGTTCTTACGTGTACCCTCAATCTATTTTTGAGCGGAAATAAGAAAAATGTCAGAATATTTCATTTGAAAATTCTTTTTTTTATTCGGCGGTGAACTGTGCAATGTATATGAATAGGCGTATTTTCGTAATGCAGAGCAATGTTTAAACTGCCGTTCCAAGGCGGTTCTTCTGTTGTGGTACCTCGTCTTAGCATGTATGTAGTGCTATCTTTTTATTTTGGATAGCCTTTCGGGCAGTTTTGTTGGAAAGTAACTGTAATCACGTGGACAAGTCCGTGAATTGAACACCCCCTTAAACCCCACTCTATATAGAATAAACTGGGTTTACGGGGGTGTTCATTATTTTTCTTATTTTTGCTATAATACATAGGTTGAAGGTACTCGTTTGAACCGCCTCAATGAACGAGCACCCACAACCTATATTGGCAGTATAAATACGAAAAATATCACGTATTTCTTATTTCTGCTTAAAACATAGATTGTGGATACTCGTTCTAACGAGTACCCACAATCTATGTTTTTGAGCAGATATAAAAAAATGTATACCCCTGCAAACCCTAGTTTTATTATTTAAAAGTGGTGTTTAAGTGGGTCACTTTTTATAGGCGTGTTTTGTGTTATGGGTTTCTGTCCCTTTGGTGTCTGGATGGGAGGTGTTTGTTTTTTGTTTGATCTGAGGCTTAACGTTTTTGCTTGTTTACTTTGAGGTTTAACGTCCCCGTCAACACTGTATAGGTCATTTTTGAGACGTTGCTTCCAATTCTGGGGGACTTTTACCCGACATTGAGACTAGATGACACCTCAAGTCCTGTCCCCCAATGAAACCAATAGGGTTTATAAGCATGGACGCTCCGACTCGCACCGATTTACCAGTACTCGTGTGCGGCCGGTTTCAGCTCTGCTTGGAAGCATCATGCCAATCTATTTCTTCAAGCCCCGATGCGCGGGGGCCGTGGATGGGAGGTAATAGGTATTTGTTATTACGATAAACTCCGGGCGACATCGTGTATTCTTTCGTATCTCCAAAACAGTTTAGTTTTTGGGTGAAGATTTGCAATATCCTTTTTTATTCTCATTTTTACCCGAAAACATAAGATGTGGATGTTCATTAGAGTCACATATCCCGGGCTTCTCCAGACTTTCGGATGAGTCTTTAAACCGAGGTCCCGTCTCCGTATGACCTTAGCTGTTGGTGGGACGTAAAACTAAAACTCACTCACTCACTCATTAGAGTCACCGGTTACGAGTTCCCACAACCCATGTATTTGATCATTGATCAGAAATACGAAAAACTAACGTGTACCTAGGTAAACCCCAGTTACGGCGGTGTTCATTTCACGGACATACGAGTATTCTAGTGATGTAACTGTTTGTCTCGTCTACCCATTCGGAGAATTTTCACATGCTATGACATATCACTTAAAGAATTGTTTTTCACCCATTTAGTGCCAGAAACCCCAAAACGGGTACCCCGGCAAACAGTGCAGGCCCAGATCAGACGCCGCAAAACGCGGCGTCTGATCATGACCCCTTCACTGTTTGCAGAAAGTTCAGCCATTTTCCAAACCAATTTTGAAGAAAACACGACCTGACACCCCTAAATTTTGAAATGAACTCCTGCTATATATAAGGAGGAAGGTTCCATGCGGTACAAAAAGGGTTAATGACTGTTATTCTCAGCTATCACACGTGCTGTGCAGCTAACTTCCGGCTTTGACTCAGTAATACTGACATATGAGCCCGCGCAAAATCGTAGTTCGACTTGTTTTTCAGTTTTTAGCGCTGTTTCGCTCATATCATATATACTAGATAAATTTGAACATTTCCTCGCGCATATATGTATACATGTATTAATTTAAAGATGCAAATGCCTCGAATAATCATTATTTGTATACCTACATCCGAGATTTTACCCTTTCACCCCGGTCGGTTAAAAGTCCCACAAAATTGGAAGCAAGTCTCCAAAATGACCTTTACAGTGTTGACGGGAACGTTAAACCTCAAATCAAACAAACAAACAAACCCTTTCACCCCTGAGTTTCAGAACAGGACCCTTGGTGTATTTATTCTTATAGAAAGGTTCGTTTTTCCCGTTCATTGACTGGCAAACAGTGTACATGTAGATCCTGGCGGGACTGCTCGTTACGTGCCGTCTCAACTGGATCTACACGATTTGCACTGGGTTGCAAGGGTTTTATAGCGTTTGTACGAATTTCAAGTAAACAAATAAAATTGGTATTCCTCCTTTTTTGGAGAGGTCTAATTTCAAAATGCGTTGTCACATTTATTCTGTGAGTTTCAAATCAGGTTCCGCACCTTAAGCGACCTGAGGATACATGTACCGATCAGACGCCGCATTCTGTGGCCTTTGATTTCTGAATGTCCTGGTAAGGGGCATTGGTGGGTAAATATGTTCGATAGTTCCGTTAAGCAAAGCGCTTCGGTTGATTTCGTCTGTATCCGACACACGCTTTAGATGCAAATCACCACAGTTGTCAGCGGCTTTGTTGTCTGCTGGTAACGTTAAAAGTGATTGTTGCAAGCAATATGGAATCAGAGCAGACAGTTCCTCCAGGAGCAGTTTGTTTATCATCCACACTGTTTGCCTGCATAATACAGTAGACCTTCGATGGCTCGTTTACCATGGCTGAGTCGAACTAGATCTTGAGCCCCTAGTGAAATCCTCTTCATAAACAATAGTGGGGGATAATTAAGATTTTCGACTTTTATCTTTCAAATGTATGTTGTGTGTACTCATTAGAATCGCCTCTATGAGGCGATTCTAATGAGAACCACAGCATACATTGTTATTATAGAGCACCGAAAAGATGTCCCAAAATTAACCCCGTAATGCCTCTTGGCAGTAACCATCAGTGGCTCGAACTACCCCTGTCTCGAACAGATTTCCGTGGTCCCTAAGGTGTTCGAGCCATTGAAGTTCGACTGTAGGTTCAAGTCGACATCAATAGTGGCATGCATTTTTTTCCAGATACAGCGATTCTCTTTCTTGTAATGTTCTTCTCATGTTACTATTGCTATTTTCACACAGCCTACAAGGATGGCTCTTTGTGTTGTGAAGGTGGGAAATGGGTCTCAAGCGCTGGGTCTGTGGCTTCCATAGCTCACTTTCGTTGTAAGGGAAGATAATTGCGTTACAATTTCTGTACCGTTCATTGTAGGGGCAGATAACCGCCTGACAATTTATATACCGTGTATGATGGCGTTTGTTCATGAGCACGCACACAGGACATGCATGAACGCACGCAGGCACGCATGCACGCATTGTTAGCAATGTAATGTATTTTCTGATCAGGCGCAGTTAAAAGTCACAAACATCATTCGTTGTTGTGCGTTTTATTGCATTGAGGGTCCTGATCAGACGCAACATTGAATTGTGCAGTAGTGGCGTTATTGTACATTTTGTCATAATTGAAGACTCTCTGATCAGACGCAACGATAGGTTATAAATATTGTTAATGTATTGGATGAAGACCCTGATCAGACGTCACTTGCGTCTTTATGCACTATGTTTTAAAGAGCGAATTGTTCTAGTTATTGTTTTGAGGGAGTATACATTGTGCTCGCCGGTCTAGTATGTAAGACTGGAGCGATTACACTCGTTGTTGGTTGTTTACTCGTCAGCGTTTGGCAAGGTGATGAGTACCCAGCATACACAGTACGAATGAGTGCCCATCACTCGTCGATTGAGACGGTTTACTCATATCAGAGTACCCTCGTGCGACTCACTGTCGCTGTGATTATTATATGACATTGATGCACGCACTTATTTTTTTTTTGTTTCTGCTTTTGAGTGCAGATTGTGGGTACTCGTTAGAACGGCCTCACAGAGTGACACGGTTCTAACGTGTGGACGCGGTCTGTGCTCTGGAGAAGTAGGAAACAATATCAAACGTTTAATTTGCCATTTATAGCCATGGGGTAGCCCATTTTTAGTTTGAATCATCTCTTAGAACCGCCAGTGCGCAATCTTTTATAAGTAAAAAGTTTCCGTATTTATTTGTGTATGTAAAACGTAGTCTTAAATGTGGTATAGCCTTTCAAAACGTAGTGAGACGTGACTGCTCGTCCGTTTTTAGGTAAGTCGCCTCATTACGATAAAACACTCATGCGGCATAGTGCATTTTTTTGTCTCAAAAATGGCAACTTTTCTGATAAAAATCGGTGATATTTTTCGTATTTATACTGCAAACATAGGTTGAGGGTACTCGTTTGAACCGCCTCAATGAGGAGATTCTAACGAGTACCCACAACATATGCATTGGAGCAGAACTAAGAAAAATAATTAATACCCCCGAAAATCCCAGTTTTCTCTATATAAAGTGGGGTTTAAGGGGGTGTTCATTTCACGGACTTGTTGGGTATTTTTACACTGGGCGATAGCACGTTATTTTGCAAAAACAAATGTGTGAAATAAGTGAAAAGACCAAAAATCTACCAAAAATAAGCAATTTTAGAAATTGTACCGGAGCTAGACCTTGTGCCCGATAGTTACGGTCATATTCTGAATCTTACGCTTGATGTTATCACATCACGTGAACATGTCCCTGAAATGAAGGCCCCTAAACCGGGGTTTACGGGGGACTTTATTATTTTTTTCTTATTTCTGCTCCAATACATAGGTTGTGGGTACTCGTTAGAACCGTCTCAACGAGGCGGTTCTAACGAGCACACATAACCATTGTTATGCGCATTTATAAGCAAAATATAGCAGATTTTCATCAGAAAAGTTGCCATTTTGGAAATGTGAAAAATGTACTATGTTGTACGAGTGATTTAATGTGATGACGTCTAGTCGAAACAGTTTAGTAACACGTTTGCCAGCTTGGAGATCTAGGCTTCGAATCTTCGGGATATATTTTTTTCTCTCTTTTTTATTTATTTATTTATTACATTTCCTGAACATTTTTTTTGTACCTATATAAGTGGATCACAGGGGATGTTTGTTTGATTGATTTGAAGTTTTCGCCCCCGTCAATTTTGGAGAAGTTGTTTCCAATTTTGTGGGGATTTTACCCGACATTGAGATTAAATGACATCTCAAGCCCTGTCTCCCAATAAAACTAAACGAGTTTAAAAACATGGACGGGGCCAAACTCGCACCACTTTGCCTGGGCAGGCTTAGACTTACTGAACGATTTACGATTGCTCATATGCGGTCAGTTTCAGCTCCGCTTGGAAGCATCGTGCAGCCCGATCTATTTCTCCAAGCTCATGATGGGCGGGGCCATCAACTAGATGTATATTCATTTTATTGATAAGATGGAACGAGCACAAGGTTGCAGCTCGGATCATAGAAGTTTTATATAAAAAAAAAATGTTAGTATACTGACCGGAAATAGAAACTATACACTTTTAAATTGTCTCGCCTGAATAATTTAGTTAAAAATTACCGATTGATGATTTGACTAACTATAGACATGAACAAGTGCTTCAGCTGAAGTGCACGACCCGCCGGATGCTTTTAGCTTTATGAGTGTTACCATATATGGGTATGGCGGCCATTTTAGTCTTGTGACCTGGACCTAAAACGGTTCCCCCAATAAATGGACCTTATCGTAAGGAGCAAAAATATATCTTATACTTTAGTACTGTATTCTGAATCGTTTGCAGGATAAAATGCATTCTCACTTTTCCAATACAAAAGCATATGTGTCAAAGTTTGACCTAGGCACAAAGAAGGTCAAGGTCAAACCAGGGTCACCATTTGAGCAAATTTATGATGGGCCTACGTCCCAGATGCTATTTATCAAGTTTCGTGGAAATCTGCCCATTGGTTCTGGCGACGACTATTTTTAGCTCACCTGTCATGTAGTGACAAGGTGAGCTTTTGTGATCACATTTTGTCCGTCGTCCGTCGTCAGTGCGTGCGTCCGTGCGTCAGTGCGTGCGTGCGTGCGTGCGTAAACAATTTCTTGTCCGCACGATAGCATCTTCATTTATGATTTGATTTTAACCAGACTTGCACACAACTTGTACCACCATGAGATCTAGGTTCCTTTCTTGAACCAGCCATATCCCATCATTTGTTACGGAGTTACGGCCCCTGAAAGGGCAAAAATTGCCTATTTTGGTCTTGTCCGCACGATAGCAGCTTCATTTTTGATTTGATTTTAACCAGACTTGCACACAACTTGTACCACCATGAGATCTGGGTTCCTTTCTTGAACCAGCCATATCCCATCATGTGTTACGGAGTTACGGCCCCTGAAAGGGCAAAAATTGCCTATTTTGGTCTTGTCTGCATGATAAATGTTTCATTTATGATTTTGATTTTAACTAAACTTGCACACAATTTGTACCACCACAGAATCTCGGTCAAGTTCGAATATGGGTCATGTCGGGTCAAAAAGTAGGTCAGTAGGTCAAATCAGAAAAAAACCTTGTGAAGCACGAGAGGCCACAGTTTTGGTCCGATCATCATCAAACTTGCCCAGAATGATCATCTTGACAATATCTCAGTCAAGTTCGAATATGGGTGTTGTTAGGTCAAAAAGTAGGTCAGTAGGTCAAATCATAGAAAAACCTTCTGAACACACTAGAGGCCACAATTTATGTCCAATCATCATCAAACTTGCTCAGAATGATCATCTTAATAATATCTTGGTCACATTCTAATATGAGTCATGCCGGGTCAAAAAGTAGGTCAGTAAGTCAAATCAAAGAAAAACCTTGTGAATACACTTGAGGCCGCAGTTTTGGTCCAATCATTATCAAACCTGCCCAGAATGATCATCTTGACAATATCTCGGTCACGTTTAAATACGGGTCATGTCGGGTCAAAAAGTAGGTCAGTAGGTCAAATCATAGAAAAACCTTGTGAACACACTAGAGGCCACAGTTTTGGTCCGATCATCGTCAGACTTGCCCAGAATGATCATTTTGACAATATCTCGGTCAAGTTTGAATATGGGTTATGTCGGGTAACAAAGTAGGCCAGTAGGTCAAATCATAGAAAAACCTTGTGAATACACTTGAGGCCATAGTTTTTGTCTGATCATCATGAAACTTGCTCAAAATGATTATCTTGACAATTTCTCGGGCAAGTTCGAATATGGGTCTTGTAGGATCAAAAAGGAGGTCAGTAGGACAAATCAGAGAAAAACCTTGTGAACACACTAGAGGCCACAGTTTTGGTCCGATCATCATCAAACTTGTTCAGAATGATTGTCTTAACAATATCCGGGTCAAGTTTGAATACGGATCATGTCGGGTCAAAAAATAGGTCAGTAGGTCAAATCATAGAAAAAGCTTGTGAACACACTAAAGGCCACAGTTTTGGTCCGATCATCATCAAACTTGCCCAGAATGATCACTTTGAAAATATCTCAGCTAAGTTCAAATATAGGTCATGTCTGGTCAATATGTAGGTCAGTAGGTCAGATTGTTGAAAAACATTGTGAACACACTAGAGGCCCTAGTTTTGGTCCGATCATCATCAAACTTGCTCAGAATGATCATCTTGACAATATCTGTAAGGTCAGTAAGTCAAATCAAAGAAAAACCTTGTGAATACACTAGAGGCCGCAGTTTTGGTCCAATCATTATCAAACCTGCCCAGAATGATCATCTTGACAATATCTCGGTCACGTTTAAATACGGGTCATGTCGGGTCAAAAAGTAGGTCAGCAGGTCAAATCATAGAAAAAACGTTTTGAACACTCTAAGAGGCCACAGTTTCAGTCAAATCATCATACAACTTGCTCAGAATGATCATCTGGACAATATCTCAGTTAAGTTTGAATATGGGTCATGTCAAATCAAAAAGTAGATCAGTAGGTTATTTTGTCATAACTTTTGAACCATTTGAGATAGAGCCTTCATATTTGGCATGTAGGTTCCTTCTGACAAGGGCTTCCCACTCATAAAGATTTGACCTGTGACATTGACCTGTTACCTACTTTATCATACCTTTTGAACCATATGAGATAGAGCCTTCATATTTGGCATGCATGTTCCTTGTGACAAGGTTTTCACAGCCATTCAAAACTTTTGACCTATGACCTTGACCTTTGACCTACTTTGTCATAACTTTTAAAGCATTTGAGATACAGCTTTCATATTTAGCATGTAGGTTCCTTGCAACAATGTTGCTTAGATTATCCTCTACCAAAAAGGCTAAAACAATCCCACTCGGATGAACAAAATGGCCACCGGAGGTAAAAATAGAAAAATATTGTAAATTTGATTCAAACGGAAACTCCCCCTAAACCCTAAGGCCAATTTGATTCAAAGTTCCCAGGAATATTGCCTAGGTTACTCCCTACCAAATAAGCTAAAATCACTCTGCTGATGGACAAGATGGCCACAAGAGCTAAAAATAGAATTTACTCGAGACAGTGACACACAGGAGAGCGAACCAGGGCCCTCTGGGCCCTCTTGTTGAAGGGTTTTTACCATATATGGTTTTGCGGCCATTTTGGTCATGTGACCTGGACCCCATGAGCAAATTTTGGTTTCCCCCATCCCATAGAGGCTCCATATAAAATTTGACTTCAATCGGCCCAACGGTTTCCGAGGAGAAGCAGTTCGAAAATTTTCACATTTTTCGCCTCGGCGAGGCTATACTAAATGGAATGTAATATTTCGCAAGTTCATTGGTTAGATCTCATTAATATCTATCAGTATGCCAAAAATTGTTTAAATATTCCAAGCGGTTAAGTCACTATCACCAATTTTCACAAACGGGTTACGGAAGGACAGACAGACAGACCATATAAGGCTTGGCGGCCATTTTGGTCATGTGACTTGGACCCCATGAGCAAATTTTGGTTTCCCCCATCCCATAGAGGCTCCATATGAAATTCGACTTCAATCGGCCCAACGGTTTCCGAGGAGAAGCAGTTCGAAAATTTTCACATTTTTCGCCTCTGCGAGGCTATACTAAATAGAATGTAATATTTCGCAAGTTTATTGGTTAGATCTCATTGATATCTACCAGTATGCCAAAAATTGTTTAAATATTCCAAGTTGTTAAGTCACTATCACCAATTTTCACAAACGGGTTACGGACGGACAGACAGACTGACAGACTGACAGAATGACCGATTGACCGAATGACAGAATGACACGGTGATTTTAGGGCACTCTTAGAAAATCAACCGACTTCAGTCGGTCGCTTTTTCTGCGGGTCGTGCAATCCTGTAACAATTTACAGAAAATCTGGTGTTCAAAATAAAACGTTTTTGGAAAAATGTAAAAAAAAGTGCATTTCTTTAAATAAAATCTGTTTGTAATGGAATTTTGACTTCAACATTTTTCCGTATAGGTAATAAGTTAAAAGCAAGGGATAAAAATAACATAAAATCTAAAACTTATCGAAAAACAAACAGTTAATTGAAAGCTCAAAAACTGCTTTTTCAAAATAATGTTGCAAACCAAATATCGACCCAAAAGTGCTTTCAATCATTTTAGCATCTTCAGCTGTGTCTTAAATATTGATTAAAACAACAACAACAAAAAAAAAAAAAAAAACACTATCAGAAATGCCATACTTTTCGCTCACTTCCGCTGGTTTGGTCAAATATTTAAAGGTCGATAACTTTTCAACCATTGTGTAAATTATCATTTTATAAACAATATTCCCAACGTTAGATGATGGGTAATAACTGGTAAAAATGGGAATCACATTCGCGACACAAAATGTTTGACTCAATGGAAACTTGAACAGCAAGATTTGTACCCTTGCTTTGAACCTGTTGCTATACCAATTAAATCGTAGTTATCATTAAACATTTTTTCGATAAATCAGACATGCCACTGATGATAATTTGTATTTTCCTAACCACATGATGGATTAAGTTTGAAGTTGCTATGTCAAAGGGTTTATTGGGCAATATCACAATCAATGCCTAAGACTTCAATGTCAAAGTCACAGGGTTAGAAATTTTTAATGTTAATTTAATAGTTCATATTTGCAAAAACCATATGATGGATTGTGTTTATATTTCGTATGATGAATAGATACAGGTCCAAAGTGAAATTCAACAATACCCATCCCATCACATGACCTCAGGGTGAAGGTCACAGGCTTAAACATTTTTAAATTTAAAGTATGTTAAGAGCTGATGTTTTCCAAACCATATAATGGATTTGTTTCATGTATGGTATGATGATAGTTACATGTCCAAAGGTTAATTCAGCCATACGCCTGCCCCTGACCACAAGGTCAAGGTCACATACTTAGAAATGTTTTATGCTAAATGTATTAAGAGCTTATATTTTCCAAACCATATGATGGATATGCTTCATATTTGGAATCATGATAGACCCAGGTCAAAATTTCATTCAGCCATATCCCCGACTCTGTCTTATTATCTCAAGGTCAAGGTTGTAGGCTAAGAAAGTTTTAATGTAAAAGTTTTCAAGATTTGATGGATTGAATTGATATTTGATATGATTATAGTTATTTTTTTCAACAGTCATCACGTGAACAAGTCCGTGAAACGAACAACCCCCCTAAACCCCAGTTTATAGAGGGAAAACTGATGTTTACGGAGGTATATATTATTTTTCTTATTTCTGCTCTAAGACATAGGTTGTGGGAACTCGTTAGAACCGCCTCGACGAGGCGGTTCTTACGAGCACCCACAACCTACCTTTGAAGTTAAAATAACAAAAATATCGTATATTTTAATCAGGAAAATAGCCATTTTGGAGATGTGAAAAATGTAGTATGCCGCACGGGTGTGTTAGCGTGATGGTTAAATCGACAATACACCCCAGCTATGACAATGACCTTAAGGACACTTTTTTTCACATGAGTAACACTGTCTGATGACAGCTGTTGTTGCAGCATATTTTTTTCGGAGTGATGTGGGCCCTTGGGGGGGGGTGCATCCGTGTCGTACTGACACATTTCTAGTTTTGTTTGTATTGAGGGTTTACGACACAGGCAACACTATTTAGGTCTTTTTTAAGCCAGTCAGTTTACTTATCAACACTTTTCCTGGACAAGCTTATACGTAAAGCGGTTAACCAGTACAGTGCACATTCTTTCGCCAGAAACTGACAACTACCTTCCTTGAAACAGCGGAAGAGAGACGAGTGTTAATTTGGTTCCTTATTCCTTATTCCTTATTCCTTGTTCCTTATTCCTTATTCCTTGTTCCTTATTCCTTATTCGATTTTCAACTTCATAGTACTTTGCCACGCGGTGTAACAGAACATTTGCGTATGTCCTAGTCATCATCATTTTTACTTCTAAGCATGATGGTATAGGTTACGAAATCCAGCAGGTATCAACTGCGAATAAGGAATAAGGAACAAATCCAAATTTTCCTTATTCCTTATTCGATTTTCAACTTCACAGTACTTTTCCACGCGGTGTAACAGAACATTTGCGTATGTCCTAATCATCATGATTTTTACTTCTAAGCATGATGGTATAGGTTTCGAAATCCAGCAAGTAACAACTGCGAATAATGAATAAGGAACAAATCCAAATTTTCCTTATTCCTTATTCGATTTTCAACTTCATAGTACTTTGCCACGCGGTGTAACAGAACATTTGCGTATGTCCTAATCATCATCATTTTTACTTCTAAGCATGATGGTATAGGTTTCGAAATCCAGCAGGTATCAACTGCGAATAAGGAATAAGGAACAGATCCCAATTTTCTCTTATTCCTTATTCGATTTTCAACTTTCAGTACTTTGCCACGCGGTGTAACAGAACATTTGCGTATGTCCTAATTATCATCATTTTTACTTCGAAGCATGATGGTATAGGTTTAAAATCCAGCAAGTATCAACTGCGAATAAGGAATAAGGAACAAATCCAAATTTCCCTTATTCCTTATTCGATTTTCAACTTCATAGTACTTTGCCACGCGGTGTAACAGAACATTTGCGTATGTCCTAATCATCATCATTTTTACTTCTAAGCATGATGGTATAGGTTTCGAAATCGAGCAGGTATCAACTGCGAATAAGGAATAAGGAACAAATCCAAATTTTCCTTATTCCTTATTCGATTTTCAACTTCACAGTACTATGCCACGCGGTGTAACAGAACATTTGCGTATGTCCTTATCATCATCATTTTTACTTCTAAGCATGATGGTATAGGTTTCGAAATCCAGCAGGTATCGACTGTGAATAAGGAATAAAGAACAAATCCAAATTTTCCTTATTCCTTATTCGATTTTCAACTTCACAGTACTTTGCCAGGCGGTGTAACAGAACATTTGCGTATATCCTAATCATCATCATTTTTACTTCTTAGCATGATGGTATAGGTTTCGAAATCCAGCAGGTATCAACTGCGAATAAGGAATAAGGAACAAATCCAAATTTTCTTTATTCGATTTTCAACTTCATAGTACTATGCCACGCGGTGTAACAGAACATTTGCGTATGTCCTAATCATCATCATTTTTACTTCTAAGCTTGATGGTATAGGTTTCAAAATCCAGCAGGTATCAACTGCGAATATTGAATAAGGAACAAATCCAAATTTTCCTTATTCCTTATTCGATTTTCAACTTCACAGTACTTTGCCACGCGGTGTAACAGAACATTTGCGTATGTCCTAATCATCATCATTTTTATGCCCCCAACTTTGAAAAAGTTGGAGGGGCATATTGCTTCTGCCTCGTTCGTCCGTTCGTCCGTTCGTCTGTTCGTCCGTTCGTCCGTTCGTCCGTCCGTTACGCTTTTGATGCATAGCATAACTAAAGAACCGTGTATGCTAGGGTTTTGAAATTTCATATATGGATTCCTCATGGAAAATTAGCTGACGCGTATTTTTTTTCTAGTCCTGATTATGCCCCCTTCAAGAGTTATTGCCCTTTGAAATTTTTTTAATAAAATCTTGTCAGCAAGATATCTCAAAAACTATTGGAGCTAGAGCCTTGAAAGTTGGTGAATAGATTGGTGGTGATGAGTAGATGAACTGATTTACTTTTGACAAAATTCTGAAAAATACTTTTTGAGTTATGGCCCTTTGTCATTTTGGTAATTTGTGCCCATTGTAATGTATGCTAAAAGTGATGCATAGCATAACTTTAGAACCGTGTATGCTGGGGTTTTGAAATTTCATATATGGATTCCTCATGGAAAATTAGCTGACGCGTATTTTTTTTCTTGTCCGGATTATGCCCCTTTTAAGAGTTATTGCCCTTTGAAATTTTTTTAATAAAATTTTGTCAGCAAGATATCTCAAAATTTGTTGGAGCTAGAGCCTTGAAAGTTAGTGAATATATTGGTGGTGATGAATAGATGAACTGATTAACTTTTGACGAAATTCCGAAAAATACTTTGTGAGTTATGGCCCTTTGTCATTTTGGTAATTTGTGCCCATTGTAATGTATGCTAAAAGTGATGCAAAGCATATCTTTAGAACCGTGTATGCTAGGGTTTTGAAATTTCATATATGGATTCCTGATGGAAAATTAGCTGATGCGTATTTTTTTCTCGTCCGGATTATGCCCCTTTTAAGAGTTATTGCCCTTTGAAATTTTTTAAATAAAATCTTGTCAGCAAGATATCTCAAAAACTATTAGAGCTAGAGCCTTGAAAGTTGGTGAATAGATTGGTGGTGATGAGTAGATGAACTGATTTACTTTTGACAAAATTCTGAAAAATACTTTGTGAGTTATGGCCCTTTGTCATTTTGGTAATTTGTGCCCATTGTAATGTATGCTAAAAGTGATGCATAGCATAACTTTAGAACCGTGTATTCTAGGGTTTTGAAATTTCATATATGGATTCCTCATGGAAAATTAGCTGACGCGTATTTTTTTTCTTGTCCGGATTATGCCCCTTTTAAGAGTTATTGCCCTTTGAAATTTTTTTAATAAAATTTTGTCAGCAAGATTTCTCAAAAACTATTAGAGCTAGAGCCTTGAAAGTTGGTGAATATATTGGTGGTGATGAGTAGATGAACTGATTTACTTTTGACAAAATTCCGAAAAATACTTTGTGAGTTATGGCCCTTTGTCATTTTGGTAATTTGTGCCCATTGTAATGTATGCTAAAAGTGATGCAAAGCATATCTTTAGAACCGTGTATGCTAGGGTTTTGAAATTTCATATATGGATTCCTGATGGAAAATTAGCTGATGCGTATTTTTTTCTCGTCCGGATTATGCCCCTTTTAAGAGTTATTGCCCTTTGAAATTTTTTTAATAAAATCTTGTCAGCAAGATATCTCAAAAACTATTGGAGCTAGAGCCTTGAAAGTTGGTGAATAGATTGGTGGTGATGAGTAGATGAACTGTTTAACTTTTGACAAAATTCCGAAAAATACTTTGTGAGTTATGGCCCTTTGTCATTTTGGTAATTTGTGCCCATTGTAATGTATGCTAAAAGTGATGCATAGCATAACTTTAGAACCGTGTATTCTAGGGTTTTGAAATTTCATATATATAGTCCTCATGGAAAATTAGCTGACGCGTATTTTTTTTCTTGTCCGGATTATGCCCCTTTTAAGAGTTATTGCCCTTTGAAATTTTTTTAATAAAATTTTGTCAGCAAGATTTCTCAAAAACTATTAGAGCTAGAGCCTTGAAAGTTGGTGAATATATTGGTGGTGATGAGTAGATGAACTGATTTACTTTTGTCGAAATTCCAAAAAATACTTTGTGAGTTATGGCCCTTTGTCATTTTGGTAATTTGTGCCCATTGTAATGTATGCTGAAAGTGATGCATAGCATATCTTTAGAACCGTGTATGCTAGGGTTTTGAAATTTCATATATGGATTCGTCATGGAAAATTAGCTGACGCGTATTTTTTTTCTCGTCCGGATTATGCCCCTTTTAAGAGTTATTGCCCTTTGAAATTTTTTAAATAAAATCTTGTCAGCAAGATATCTAAAAAATTATTGGAGCTAGAGCCTTGAAAGTTGGTGAATAGATTGGTGGTGATGAGTAGATGAACTGATCAACTTATGACAAAATTCCGAAAAATACTTTGTGAGTTATGGCCCTTTGTCATTTTGGTAATTTGTGAAAAACTTTGTCATCGTTCTAGCGCCTACATTTCTTCACCAATTTCAATATAACTTCACACAAATGTTCCTTATAAAAAAAACTCGAGCGAGTTCGACTTTCAAGGTCATGACCTCAAGGTCAAGGTCACTGTGGCTATTTTTAGAAAAACTTTGTCATCGCTCTTGCGCTTACATTTCTTCACAAATTTCAATATAACTTCACACAAATGTTCCTTATAAAAAAATCTCGAGCGAGTTCGACTTCAAAGTCATGACCTCAAGGTCAAGGTCACTGTGGCTATTTTTAGAAAAACTTTGTCATCGCTCTAGCGCCTTCATTTCTTCACCAATTTCAATGTAACTTCACACAAATGTTTCTTATGACAATATCTCAGCGAGTTCGACTTTCAAGGTCATGACCTCAAGGTCAAGGTCACTGTGGCTATTTTTAGAAAAACTTTATCATGACCTCAAGGTCAAGGTCACTGTGGCTATTTTTAGAAAAACTTTATCATCGCTCTAGTGCCTACATTCTTCACCAATTTCAATATAACTTCACACAAATGTTCCTTATAAAAAATCTCGAGCGAGTTCGACTTCAAAGTCATGACCTCAAGGCCAAGGTCACTGTGGCTATTTTTAGAAAAACTTTGTCATCGCTCTAGGGCCTACATTTCTTCACCAATTTCAATATAACTTCACAAAAATGTTTCTTTTGACAATATCTCAGCGAGTTCGACTTTCAAGGTCATGACCTCAAGGTCAAGGTCACTGTGGCTATTTTAAGAAAAACTTTGTCATCACTCTAGCGCCTACATTTCTTCACTGATTTCAATATAACTTCAAACAAATGTGCCTTATGACAATATCTTGAGCGAGGTCGACTTTCAAGGTCATGACTTCAAGGTCAAGGTCACTGTGGCTATTTTTAGAAAAACTTTGTCATTGCTCTAGCGCCTACATTTCTTCACTGATTTCAATATAACTTCACACAAATGTTCCTTATGACAATATCTCAAGTGTGTTCGACTTTCAGGGTCATGACCTCAAGGTCAAGGTCACTGTAGCTATTTTTAGAAAAAAATTGTCATCGCTCTAGCGCCTACATTTCTTCACCGATTTCAATAAAACTTCACACAAATATTCCTTATGACAATATCTCTAGCGAGTTCCACTTTCAAGGTCAAGGTCACTGTGGCTATTTTTAGAAAAACTTTGTCAATGCTCTAGCGCTTACATTTCTTCACCGATTTCAATATAACTTCACACAAATGTTCCTTATGACAATATCTCAAGCCATTTCAACTTTCAAGGTCAAGATCACAATGGCTATTTTTAGAAAAAACTTTGCTATCACTCCAGCGCCTACATTTCTTCACTGATTTTAATATAACCTCACACAAATGATCCTGATGACAATACCTCGAAAGAGTTTGACTTTCAAGGTCAAGGTCACCATGGCTATTTTTAGAAAACCTTTTTCATTGCTCTAGCGCTTACATTTTTTCACCAATTTCAAAATCGATTCACACAAATGTTCCTTAAGACAATATCTGTAGCAAGTTCCATTTTCAAGGTCAAGGTCACTGTGACTATTTTTAGAAAAACTTTGTCATTACTCTAGCGCTTACATTTCTTCACCAATTTCAATATAATTTCACTCAAATGTTCCTTAAGACAATATCTCGAGCGATTTCGACTTTCAAGGTCAAGGTCACTGTGGCTATTTTTTAAAAAAAACTGTCATCGCCCTAGCGACTACATTTCTTCACTGATTTCAATATAACTTCACACAAATGTTCCTTATGATAATACCTCGAGTGAGTTTGACTTTCAAGGTCAAGGTCACTGTGGCAATTTTTAGAAAAACTTTGACATGGCTCTGGCGCTTACATTTCTTCACCGATTTCAGTATAACTTCACACAAATGTTCCCTATGACAATATCTCGAACTATTTCGACTTTCAAGGTCAAGGTCACTGGGGCTATTTTTAGAAAATCTTTGTCATCACTCTAGTGCCTACATTTATTGATGGATGTTAATAGAACTTCACACAAATGTTTCTTATGGTAATATCTCGAGTTGCTTGGTCATGACCTCAAGGTCAAGGTCACTATGGCTATTTTTAGAAAAACTTTGTCATTGCTCTACCGCCTACATTTATGATTTTAATCTAACTTCACACAAAAGATGCTTATGATAATATCTTGAGCAAGATCTACTTCGCGGCCATGGCCTCAAGTCAAGGTCCCTATGACTATTTTTAGAGAAATATTGTCATCACTCTAGAACCTACATTTATGGATGGATTTTTAAACAAACTTTACACAAATGTTGCATATGATAATATCTCAAGCAAGTTGGACCTTTGCCATTTCAGTGTTTTCCACACACGAAGTTGTCTTGTGCGAGGGGATTTGTATCGCATGCGATGCCTTGTTTTTTTTTTAATAAAATCTTGTCAGCAAGTCCATATCTTGAGAACTATTAGAGCTTCATTAATCATTCTTGGTACAAACTTGCATCCAGGCATTGCAACTTCAACGCAAGCATCCATATCTGACATTGACCTATATTTCATGGTTCACTGACTTCGTGAATTATTGCGACCACCCTGACTTTCACCATTGCTCGAAAACTATTAAAGCTTTTTAAATTATAATTGGTACAAACTTGCATCTAGGAATTCCAACTGCAACGCAAGCATCCATATTTGACTTTTACCCATATTTCATGGTTCACTGACTTTGTGAATTATTGCGACCACCCTGACTTTCTATCTAATTTAAGAGTCCATTTCTCAAGATCTATTAGAGCTTCATTAATTGTATTTGGTACAAGCTTGCATTTAGGAATTGAAACTTCAATGCAAGTATCCATTTCTGACCTTGACCTACATTTTATGGTTCACTGACTTTGTAAAATAGTGTGACAACCCTAACTTTGACCCTGATGTAAGAGTCTGTTTTTAAGAGTTACTTGGTGCATGCTTGCAACTAGGAGTGAAATTTTTATGCAGGCATCCATGTTTGACCTTGACCTAGATTTCATGGTTTGGTGACTTTGCGCCCCCACAGGCGCGACATAGCCTTCGGGGGAATTCTTGTTGTATGTTTTTGAGTCTTTAACAATATTTGTTGAATATTTTGCCAGCTAAGGTCAAGCAAAGGTTGGGGGCATTGTGTTTTACAAACGCCATTTCTAGTTACTTCTTAGCATGATGGTATAGGTTTCGAAATCCAGCAAGTATCAACTGCGAATAAGGAATAAGGGACAAATCCAAATTTTCCTTATTCCTTATTCGATTTTCAACTTCATAGTACTTTGCCACGCGGTGTAACAGAACATTTGCGTATGTCCTAATCATCATCATTTTTACTTCTTAGCTTGATGGTATAGGTTTCAAAATCCAGCAGGTATCAACTGCGAATAAGGAATAATGAACAAATCCAAATTTTCCTTATTCCTTATTCGATTTTCAACTTCACAGTACTTTGCCACGCGGTGTAACAGAACATTGGCGTATGTCCTAATCATCATCATTTTTACTTCTAAGCTTGATGGTATAGGTTTCAAAATCCAGCAGGTATCAACTGCGAATAAGGAATAATGAACAAATCCAAATTTTCATTATTCCTTATTCGATTTTCAACTTCACAGTACTTTGCCACGCGGTGTAACAGAACATTTGCGTATGTCCTAATCATCATCATTTTTACTTCTAAGCATGATGCTATAGGTTTCGAAATCCAGCAGGTATCAACTGCGAATAAGGAATAAGGACAAAATCCAAATTTTCCTTATTCCTTATTCGATTTTCAACTTCATAGTACTTTGCCACGCGGTTTAACAGAACATTTGCGTATGTCCTTATCATCATCATTTTTACTTCTAAGCTTGATGGTATAGGTTTCAAAATCCAGCAGGTATCAACTGCGAATAAGGAATAAGGAACAAATCCAAATTTTCCTTATTCCTTATTCGATTTTCAACTTCACAGTACACGCGGTGTAACAGAACATTTGCGTATGTCCTAATCATCATCATTTTTACTTCTAAGCTTGATGGTATAGGTTTCGAAATCCAGCAGGTATCAACTGCAACATAAGGAATAAGGAACAAATCCAAATTTTCCTTATTCGATTTTCAACTTCATAGTACTATGCCACGCGGTGTAACAGAACATTTGCGTATGTCCTAATCATCATCTTTTTTACTTCTAAGCTTGATGGTATAGGTTTCAAAATCCAGCAGGTATCAACTGCGAATATTGAATAAGGAACAAATCCAAATTTTCCTTATTCCTTATTCGATTTTCAACTTCACAGTACTTTGCCACGCGGTGTAACAGAACATTTGCGTATGTCCTAATCATCATCATTTTTACTTCTTAGCATGATGGTATAGGTTTCGAAATCCAGCAAGTATCAACTGCGAATAAGGAATAAGGGACAAATCCAAATTTTCCTTATTCCTTATTCGATTTTCAACTTCATAGTACTTTGCCACGCGGTGTAACAGAACATTTGCGTATGTCCTAATCATCATCATTTTTACTTCTAAGCTTGATGGTATAGGTTTCAAAATCCAGCAGGTATCAACTGCGAATAAGGAATAATGAACAAATCCAAATTTTCCTTATTCCTTATTCGATTTTCAACTTCACAGTACTTTGCCACGCGGTGTAACAGAACATTTGCGTATGTCCTAATCATCATCATTTTTACTTCTAAGCTTGATGGTATAGGTTTCAAAATCCAGCAGGTATCAACTGCGAATAAGGAATAATGAACAAATCCAAATTTTCCTTATTCCTTATTCGATTTTCAACTTCACAGTACTTTGCCACGCATTGTAACAAAACATTTGCGTATGTCCTAATCATCATCATTTTTACTTCTAAGCATGATGCTATAGGTTTCGAAATCCAGCAGGTATCAACTGCGAATAAGGAATAAGGACAAAATCCAAATTTTCCTTATTCCTTATTCGATTTTCAACTTCATAGTACTTTGCCACGCGGTTTAACAGAACATTTGCGTATGTCCTTATCATCATCATTTTTACTTCTAAGCTTGATGGTATAGGTTTCAAAATCCAGCAGGTATCAACTGCGAATAAGGAATAAGGAACAAATCCAAATTTTCCTTATTCCTTATTCGATTTTCAACTTCACAGTACTTTGCCACGCATTGTAACAAAACATTTGCGTATGTCCTAATCATCATCATTTTTACTTCTAAGCATGATGCTATAGGTTTCGAAATCCAGCAGGTATCAACTGCGAATAAGGAATAAGGACAAAATCCAAATTTTCCTTATTCCTTATTCGATTTTCAACTTCATAGTACTTTGCCACGCGGTTTAACAGAACATTTGCGTATGTCCTTATCATCATCATTTTTACTTCTAAGCTTGATGGTATAGGTTTCAAAATCCAGCAGGTATCAACTGCGAATAAGGAATAAGGAACAAATCCAAATTTTCCTTATTCCTTATTCGATTTTCAACTTCACAGTACACGCGGTGTAACAGAACATTTGCGTATGTCCTAATCATCATCATTTTTACTTCTAAGCTTGATGGTATAGGTTTCGAAATCCAGCAGGTATCAACTGCGAATAAGGAATAAGGAACAAATCCAAATTTTCCTGATTCCTTATTCGATTTTCAACTTAATAGTACTTTGCCACGCGGTGTAACAGAACATTTGCGTATGTCCTAATTATCATCATTTTTACTTCTGAGCATGATGGTATAGGTTTCGATATCCAGCAGGTATCAACTGCGAATAAGGAACAAATCCAAATTTTCCTTATTCCTTATTCGATTTTCAACTTAATAGTACTTTGCCACGCGGTGTAACAGAACATTTGCGTATGTCCTAATCATCATCATTTTTACTTCTGAGCATGATGGTATAGGTTTCGATATCCAGCAGATATAAACTGCGAATAAGGAACAAATCCAAATTTTCCTTATTCCTTATTCGATTTTCAACTTCACAGTACTTTGCCACGCGGTGTAACAGAACATTTGCGTATGTCCTAATCATCATCATTTTTAGCTCGTCTGTTTTTTGAAAAAAAAAAAAACTTTCGAGCTATTGTCATCACTCCGGCGTCTGCGTTGTCGTCTGGCGTCGTCGTTCCAAAAAAACTTAACCTTGGCTATAACTTAAAAAGTATTAGACCTAGCCTCATGAAACTTCATACACACACTCATCATCACAAGAGCTACATTTTGACCAAGGACCATAACAACATTATTGATTTTGGCTGAATTATCTCCCCTTTACCAATTTTTTTCTGAAACACATTTTTTGCTCTCATTTTAATACTATTCACAACAGAGCCTTCAAACTTCACAGGAATGTTCCTTGGGACAAGACCTTTTCAGTGATACCACACTTTTTGATCTGTGACTTTGACCTTTGAACTTTGACCTATTTTTCGAAAATTTAACCGAAAACCTTAACCTTGACCATATTTCCAAAAGTATTTGGCCTACCTTCATGAAACTTCATACACATACTCACCATCACAAGAGCTACATTCCCTACAAGTTTTATAACTCCATCTTGCAATTTGATTGAATTATCTCCCCTTTTCTCTCCGTTTTTTTTTTAAATTGTTTTTGTCTCTTATTTCAATACTATTCACAACAGAGCCTTCCAACTTCACATGAATGTTCCTTGGGACAAGACCTTTTCAGTCATACCACGCTTTTTGACCTGTGACCTTGACCTTTGAACTTTGACCTATTTTTTCGAAAAATTAACCAAAAAACAGACGAGCGTGGCGCCGCTTGCGGTGCTCTTGTTACTTCTAAGCATGATGGTATAGGTTTCAAAATCCAGCACGTATCAACTGCGAATAAGGAATAAGGAACAAATCCAAATTTTCCTTATTCCTTATTCGATTTTCAACTTCATAGTACTTTGCCACGCGGTGTAACAGAACATTTGCGTATGTCCTAATCATCATCATTTTTACTTCTGAGCATGATGGTAAAGGTTCAAAATCCAGCAGTTATCAACTGCAAATAAGGAATAAGGAACAAATCCAAATTTTCCTTATTCCTTATTCGAATGATGATGATTATTCCTAATTCGCAGTTGATACCTGCTGGATTTTGAAACCTATACCATCAAGCTTAGAAGTAAAAATGATAATGATTAGGACATACGCAAATGTTCTGTTACACCGCGTGGCAAAGTACTATGAAGTTGAAAATCGAATAAGGAATAAGGAAAATTTGGATTTGTTCCTTATTCCTTATTCGCACTTGATACTTGCTGGATTTCGAAACCTATAGCATCATGCTTAGAAGTAAAAATGATGATGACTCGGACATACGCAAATGTTCTGTTACACCGCGTGGCAAAGTACTATGAAGTTGAAAATCGAATAAGGAATAAATTAGGAAATTTGGATTTGTTCCTTATTCCTTATTCGCAGTTTATATCTGCTTGATTTTGAAACCTATACCATCATGCTTAGAAGTAAAAATGATGATGATTAGGACATATGCAAATGTTCTGTTACACCGCGTGGCAAAGTACTATGAAGTTGAAAATCGAATAAGGAATAAGGAATAAGGAATAAGGAACAAGGAATAAGGAATAAGGAATAAGGAACAAGGAATAAGGAATAAGGAACAAGGAATAAGGAATAAGGAACAAGGAATAAGGAATAAGGAACCAACTTAACACTCGTGGAAGAGAGGGGTTGGCCGTAGAAAAGATTCCATGAGCGAATGTTGCCGACCCGGCAGGTATCAAGCCCGCGTCCCCCTGATCACCAGTCAGACGCGCATCCGACTGAGCTACCGACGCCGGCATCTGAAAGATTTACAATGGCATAACTATATAAATCTTGAAAATGAAACAAATAAAAAAAAATAAAAAAATATAAAGAATTTGAATATAAAAATAAAGAAAATAACATTAAAATGAAAATGGAAAATTAAATAAAAAAGAGAAAAAATGTGCCACTGGCACTCGAGCCCTCGTCTAAAAGATTTTTAGTGTAACTCGCAGTACATCGCATTAACCGCTCGGCCCCGACTTCTAGATTATAAGGTGAACAAGTCCCCCTAAACCCCACTTTATATAGAGAAAACTGGGGTTAAAAGCGGTATACATTATTTTTTTATTTCTGCTCCAAGACATAGGTTGTGGGTACTCGTTAGAACCGCCTCAGAGAGTGGGCGGTTCTAACGAGCACCCTCAACCTATATTTTGAACATTTAAAACAAAAATATCAAGGAGTTTCATCAGAAAATAGCCATTTTGGAGATGTGAAAAATGTACTTAGTCGCACGGGTGAGTTATTGTAATGTAAAGGAAATATCAAAAAATTTATTTTAAAAATCCTGAGGAAAAAAATGGTATCCATCACGAAAACACGCCTATATAATTTTGACCCCCTTGAACCCCACTTTTATATCGTAAAACTGGGGTTTCCGGGGGGTTAACTTATCTTTCTTCTTTCTGCTCTAAGGTATAGATTGTTGGTACTCGTTAGAACCGCCTCGATGAGGCGGTTCTAACGAGTGCCCACAATCTATATTTGCAGCAAAAATAAGAAAAAATCGCAATTTTTCATCATAAAATTTTCATTTTTTCGGCGACAAAGGTGGCAATGTATTTGTATAAGCGTGTTTGCGTAATGCGAAACTTGCTTCCCCTGAAAAATGGAATAGACCTGTCACGCTTAAACTATGAACTCTCAAAGGTCGTTGATAAACCATCAGCTCATGTCATAAATGTAAGCTTTTGGTGCACTTACGAGGCTAAACCTGTATCCGACTGCAACGTGGCGTCGAATTTACGTTGACGTCATAACTGTAGACGGTCGAATATACGTTGATATAACGCTCGCCTGCAACAATCCTTATCAATGCAGAGCTCTGCAATCGACATAGCTCGACATGCTCTGAATACAACTTCCAATTTGCCAGTTTAGTGCAGAGGTCTGCAATCGGCTTAGGTCTTCATTAACTTTGAAATCACCATATCAATGCACAGCTCTGCGCTTGACATGGCACGAATAGCTCTGCATACGACTTTCAGTTCGCCAGTCTAATGCAACGCTCGACATAGCTCTACGTACAAATTTGAATTCGCCAGTCTATTGCAGAGCTCTGCAATCAGCGAAGCCCTGCAGTCAACGATAAATAAGACATTTCAATTCAGAGTTCTGCAAACAACCTAGCACTGCAATCAACTGTGTTTGACATTTCAACGCAGAGCTCTGCAATCGACACAGCTCCACATACAACTTTCAATTCCCCAGTTTAGTACAGAGCCCTGCAAACGGCTTAGGTCTTCATTAACTTTGAAATCACCAAATCAATGCACAGCTCTGCGCTCGATATAGTCAAATGCAGAGCTCGACAGCTCGACATAGCTCTGCGTACAAATTTGAATTCGCCAGTCTAATGCAGAGGTCTGCATTCAGCGTAGCTCTGTAATCAACTACGAATAGGACGTTTCAACGCAGAAATCTGTACAAAACATAGCACTGCAATCAATTTTGAGTTTGTCATTTCAACGAATTCAATTCGCCAGTTTAGTGCAGAGCTCTGCAATCGGCTAAGGTCTGCATAAACTTTGAAATCAGCACATCGGTGCACAGCTCTGCGCTCGACATAGCCCTACATAGCTATGCATACAACTTTCAATTCGCCAGTCGAATGCAGAGCTCGACATTGCTCGACATAGCTCTGCGTACAAATTTTAATTCGCCTGTCAAATGCAGAGCTCTGCAATCAGCGTAGCTCCGCAGTCAACTATGAATAAGACATTTCAATGCAAACAACCTAGCACTGCAATCGTCTATGAGTTTGTCATTTCAACGCAAGAGCTCTGCAATCGACAAAGCTCTGCATACAACCTTCAATTCGCAAGTTTAGTGCAGAGCTCGACATAGGTCGTCATAGCTCTGCATACAACTTTCAATTCGCCAGCCTAATGCAGAGCTCGACATAGCTCGACATAGCTCTGCGTACAAATTTCAATTCGCCAGTCTAATGCAGAGCTCTGCAATCCGCGTAGCTCTGCAGACAACTATGAAAAAGACCCTTCAATGCAGAGCACTGCAAACAAACTAGCACTACAATCATCTATGAGTTTGTTATTTCAACCCAGAGCTCTGCAATCGACAAAGCTCTGCATACAACCTTCAATTTCAATTCAAATTTGTACGCAGAGTTATGTCGAGCTATGTCGAGCACTGCATTAGTGCAGAGCTCTGCAATCGGTAAGGATTGCATAAACCTTGAAATCACCTCATCAATGCACAGCTCTGCGCTCGACATAGCTCTACATAGCTCTGCATACGACTTTCAATTGGTCAGTCTAATGTAGAGCTCGACATAGCTCCACATAGCTCTGCGTACAAATTTGAATTCGCCAGTCTATTGCAGAGCTCTGCAATCACCGTAGTTCTGCAGTCAACTATGAATAAAGCATTTCAATGGAGAGCTCTGCAGAAAACCTAGCACTACAATCAACTTTGAGCTTGTCAGTTAAACGCAGAGCTCTGCAATCGGCATACAACCTACAATTCGCCAGTTTATTGCAGAGCTCTGCAGTCGCCTAAGGTCTGCAACCAACCTTGAAACCACAATATCAATGCACAACTCTGCAATCAGCATAGCTCCACATAGCTTTGCATACAACTTTTGATCCGCCAGTCTAATGCTTGGTTCGACATAGCTCTGGGTACAAATTTGAAATCGTAAGTCTAATGCAGAGCTCTGCAATCAGCGTAGCTCTGCAGTCAACTATGATTAAGACATATCGATGCAGAGCACTGCAAACAACCTAGCAGTGCAATCAACTATGAGTTTATCATTTAATCGAAGAGCTCTACAATCGACATAGCTCTGCATACAACTTTCAATTCGCCCGTTTAGTGCAAAGTTCTGCAATCGCCTTAGGTCTGCATCCAACTTTGAAATAACCATATCAATGCACAGCCCTGCAATTGATATAGCTCTGCATACAGCATTCAATTCGTCAGTCTAATACAGAGCTCCACAATCGGCTAAGGTCTGCATCCGAATTTGAAATCAGCATATTTATGCACAGCTCTGCACTTGACCGAGCTCCACATAGCCTTGCATACAACGTTCAATTCGCCAGTGCAGAGCTCTGCAATCGCATTAGGTCTGCATCCAACTTTGAAATTGCAATATCAATAGAGAGCTCTGCAATCAAGATAGCTGGACATAGCTCTGCATACAACTTTCAATTCGCCAGTTTAGTGCAGAGCTCTGCATTCGGCTTAGCTCTGCAGTCAACTAAAATAAGACATTTCAATGCAGAGCACTGCAAACAACCTAGCACTACAATCAACTGTGAGTTTGCCATTTCAACACAGAGTTCTGCAATCACTTTAGGTCAGCATCCAACTTTGAAATCACGATATCAATGCAGAGCTCTGCAATCGACATAGATGTACATAGCTCTGCATATAACTTTCAATTTGCCAGTTCCGTGCAGAGCTCTAAAATCGCCTAAGATCTGCATTAACTTTTTAATCACCACATCAATGCACAGCTCTGTGCTCGACATAGCTCAACATAGCTCTGCATATAAATTTCAGTTCGCCAGTCTAATGCAGAGCTCTGCAATCAACGTAGCTCTGCAGTCAACTATTAATAAGACATTTCAATGCAGGGTTCTGCAAACAACCTAGCACAGCAATCAACTATGAGCTTGTCATTTCAACGCAAAGCTCTGCAATCGACATAGTTCTGCGTACAGCTTTCAACTTGCCGTTTAGTGCAGAGCTCTGCAATTGTCTTAGGTCTGCATACAACTTTGAAATCACAAAACCAATGCAGAGCTCTGCGATCGACATTGCTCGACATAGCTCTGCATACAAGTTTCAATTCGCCAGTTCTAAGGTATAGATTGTTGGTACTCGTTAGAACCGCCTCGATGAGGCGGTTCTAACGAGTGCCCACAATCTATATTTGCAGCAAAAATAAGAAAAAATCGCAATTTTTCATCATAAAATTTTCATTTTTTCGGCGACAAAGGTGGCAATGTATTTGTATAAGCGTGTTTGCGTAATGCGAAACTTGCTTCCCCTGAAAAATGGAATAGACCTGTCACGCTTAAACTATGAACTCTCAAAGGTCGTTGATAAACCATCAGCTCATGTCATAAATGTAAGCTTTTGGTGCACTTACGAGGCTAAACCTGTATCCGACTGCAACGTGGCGTCGAATTTACGTTGACGTCATAACTGTAGACGGTCGAATATACGTTGATATAACGCTCGCCTGCAACAATCCTTATCAATGCAGAGCTCTGCAATCGACATAGCTCGACATGCTCTGAATACAACTTCCAATTTGCCAGTTTAGTGCAGAGGTCTGCAATCGGCTTAGGTCTTCATTAACTTTGAAATCACCATATCAATGCACAGCTCTGCGCTTGACATGGCACGAATAGCTCTGCATACGACTTTCAGTTCGCCAGTCTAATGCAACGCTCGACATAGCTCTACGTACAAATTTGAATTCGCCAGTCTATTGCAGAGCTCTGCAATCAGCGAAGCCCTGCAGTCAACGATAAATAAGACATTTCAATTCAGAGTTCTGCAAACAACCTAGCACTGCAATCAACTGTGTTTGACATTTCAACGCAGAGCTCTGCAATCGACACAGCTCCACATACAACTTTCAATTCCCCAGTTTAGTACAGAGCCCTGCAAACGGCTTAGGTCTTCATTAACTTTGAAATCACCAAATCAATGCACAGCTCTGCGCTCGATATAGTCAAATGCAGAGCTCGACAGCTCGACATAGCTCTGCGTACAAATTTGAATTCGCCAGTCTAATGCAGAGGTCTGCATTCAGCGTAGCTCTGTAATCAACTACGAATAGGACGTTTCAACGCAGAAATCTGTACAAAACATAGCACTACAATCAATTTTGAGTTTGTCATTTCAACGAATTCAATTCGCCAGTTTAGTGCAGAGCTCTGCAATCGGCTAAGGTCTGCATAAACTTTGAAATCAGCACATCGGTGCACAGCTCTGCGCTCGACATAGCCCTACATAGCTATGCATACAACTTTCAATTCGCCAGTCGAATACAGAGCTCGACATTGCTCGACATAGCTCTGCGTACAAATTTTAATTCGCCTGTCAAATGCAGAGCTCTGCAATCAGCGTAGCTCCGCAGTCAACTATGAATAAGACATTTCAATGCAAACAACCTAGCACTGCAATCGTCTATGAGTTTG
Source organism: Lucinisca nassula (assembly GCA_963580285.1). Taxonomy (NCBI): domain Eukaryota; kingdom Metazoa; phylum Mollusca; class Bivalvia; order Lucinida; family Lucinidae; genus Lucinisca; species Lucinisca nassula. The sequence goes on along the minus strand of OY757021.1, from coordinate 27,455,781 downwards.
TCATTTCAACGCAAGAGCTCTGCAATCGACAAAGCTCTGCATACAACCTTCAATTCGCAAGTTTAGTGCAGAGCTCGACATAGGTCGTCATAGCTCTGCATACAACTTTCAATTCGCCAGCCTAATGCAGAGCTCGACATAGCTCGACATAGCTCTGCGTACAAATTTCAATTCGCCAGTCTAATGCAGAGCTCTGCAATCCGCGTAGCTCTGCAGACAACTATGAAAAAGACCCTTCAATGCAGAGCACTGCAAACAAACTAGCACTACAATCATCTATGAGTTTGTTATTTCAACCCAGAGCTCTGCAATCGACAAAGCTCTGCATACAACCTTCAATTTCAATTCAAATTTGTACGCAGAGTTATGTCGAGCTATGTCGAGCACTGCATTAGTGCAGAGCTCTGCAATCGGTAAGGATTGCATAAACCTTGAAATCACCTCATCAATGCACAGCTCTGCGCTCGACATAGCTCTACATAGCTCTGCATACGACTTTCAATTGGTCAGTCTAATGTAGAGCTCGACATAGCTCCACATAGCTCTGCGTACAAATTTGAATTCGCCAGTCTATTGCAGAGCTCTGCAATCACCGTAGTTCTGCAGTCAACTATGAATAAAGCATTTCAATGGAGAGCTCTGCAGAAAACCTAGCACTACAATCAACTTTGAGCTTGTCAGTTAAACGCAGAGCTCTGCAATCGGCATACAACCTACAATTCGCCAGTTTATTGCAGAGCTCTGCAGTCGCCTAAGGTCTGCAACCAACCTTGAAACCACAATATCAATGCACAACTCTGCAATCAGCATAGCTCCACATAGCTTTGCATACAACTTTTGATCCGCCAGTCTAATGCTTGGTTCGACATAGCTCTGGGTACAAATTTGAAATCGTAAGTCTAATGCAGAGCTCTGCAATCAGCGTAGCTCTGCAGTCAACTATGATTAAGACATATCGATGCAGAGCACTGCAAACAACCTAGCAGTGCAATCAACTATGAGTTTATCATTTAATCGAAGAGCTCTACAATCGACATAGCTCTGCATACAACTTTCAATTCGCCCGTTTAGTGCAAAGTTCTGCAATCGCCTTAGGTCTGCATCCAACTTTGAAATAACCATATCAATGCACAGCCCTGCAATTGATATAGCTCTGCATACAGCATTCAATTCGTCAGTCTAATACAGAGCTCCACAATCGGCTAAGGTCTGCATCCGAATTTGAAATCAGCATATTTATGCACAGCTCTGCACTTGACCGAGCTCCACATAGCCTTGCATACAACGTTCAATTCGCCAGTGCAGAGCTCTGCAATCGCATTAGGTCTGCATCCAACTTTGAAATTGCAATATCAATAGAGAGCTCTGCAATCAAGATAGCTGGACATAGCTCTGCATACAACTTTCAATTCGCCAGTTTAGTGCAGAGCTCTGCATTCGGCTTAGCTCTGCAGTCAACTAAAATAAGACATTTCAATGCAGAGCACTGCAAACAACCTAGCACTACAATCAACTGTGAGTTTGCCATTTCAACACAGAGTTCTGCAATCACTTTAGGTCAGCATCCAACTTTGAAATCACGATATCAATGCAGAGCTCTGCAATCGACATAGATGTACATAGCTCTGCATATAACTTTCAATTTGCCAGTTCCGTGCAGAGCTCTAAAATCGCCTAAGATCTGCATTAACTTTTTAATCACCACATCAATGCACAGCTCTGTGCTCGACATAGCTCAACATAGCTCTGCATATAAATTTCAGTTCGCCAGTCTAATGCAGAGCTCTGCAATCAACGTAGCTCTGCAGTCAACTATTAATAAGACATTTCAATGCAGGGTTCTGCAAACAACCTAGCACAGCAATCAACTATGAGCTTGTCATTTCAACGCAAAGCTCTGCAATCGACATAGTTCTGCGTACAGCTTTCAACTTGCCGTTTAGTGCAGAGCTCTGCAATTGTCTTAGGTCTGCATACAACTTTGAAATCACAAAACCAATGCAGAGCTCTGCGATCGACATTGCTCGACATAGCTCTGCATACAAGTTTCAATTCGCCAGTTCAGTGCAGAGCTCTGCAATCGGCTTAGGTCTGCATCCAACTTTGAAATGACCACATACAACATTCAATTCGCCAGTTTAGGGCAGAGCGCTGCAGTCGGCTAAGGTCTGCATCCAACTTTGAGATCACCATATCAATGCAGAGCTCTGCAATTGACATAGCGCGACATAACTCTGCATACAAGTTTCAATTCGCCAGTTTAGTGCAGAGCTCTGCACTCGACTTAGGTCTGCATCCAACTTTGAAAACACCACATCAATGTAGTGCTCTGAGCTCGACATAGCTCGGCATAGGTCTGCTGCATACAACTTCCAATTCGCCAGTTTATTGCAGAGCTCTGCAATCGGCTTAGGTCGGCATCCAAAATAGAAGTAGAGGCAATGATCAGGAATCGATACAATCAACCCATAGCTGCCATCAGAGACACCAAACTGAAAGAAACACAAACATGCAACAACAGACCTAATGGAAACACCAACAGCGGAAAGCCAAATGGACAGTTGCTTTCCCACAAAATGGCCATTAGGCTATCCAAACTAAAATAACACAAGCTACACAAACACCTAAAGACAAACCATAACAAAAATAAATCGCGACAGAAGAACAGCCTTGGAACGGTCAGCGGAAACGAATTCCACTGTGGGGCTTAAATCGATTTTACGTGGCCACAACCTCGCCCTTATTTCCATCGCGATTTAGACAAATACTTTGTTCAGTCCGCATGACGGCCTCCTAACTCATCAGTGCAAAATCTTCGTGAACACAAATAATCAAACAACCACAGAGATGAAACAACGGTGAGGACTCGACAGCAAGAAACCACTGAAATGCTGGAGCAAAAGAAAACCAACAGTTAGACTCCGATGGGCCCGTCCAGAGATAGAGCATCAGGCATCAGCCAACATTACCTTGAATTAGATCTCTCTGATTCTCAATAAGCCTTCTGGTCGGGCTCATCGGAGTCTAACTGTTTGTTTTCTTTTGCTCCAGCATTTCAGTGTTGACGGGGACATTAAACCTTAAATCAAACAAACTAAACCTACAGCGTCGAAGGAAGAAGTTAAAAGTAGGCCTACCTAACTACCTTCACATCCAGCCACGCACCCACCAGACCATTCACCCTACCTATATATCCACCTACCTGCCTACCTAGCTACCATGCAGCCCATCTGTTTCTTCGAGCCCGGTGGGTCGGGTTGATAGGAAGAAAACCCGTTTGGTTGACTTTAGGCATTATTACCCCATATAAGCAGAAAGGTGTGAAAATTAGCGTTTTGATAAGCATTGGGACAACAAGAAATGTGAAACCATAAATCACACGTTAATCACCTTGGTATATAGCTAAAATTTAAATTCCATGAAACCCATGATTAACAGGATTCAATATCCTTTGAAAGCTAGAAATACACGGTAGAACTGAAAATGTAAGAGTGTACATGTTTACTCTAAGCCTCGGATTATGATTAATATTATCATTATTATTTACTATAATTGTTATTATTATTATTATTTTATTATTATTATTATTATTATTATTATTATTATTATTATTATTATTATTGTGTGTGTGTGTGTGTGTGTGTGTGTGTATTCGGGTTTAACGTCGCTTTCAACAATTTTTCAGTCATATCACGACGGTGTCTGGTTGCGACAGGGAGCTCAATGCTCACGTTTATAGTGCTGCCTCACTGAAGTATCATGTCCCAGACACATTACATGATACCACACCCAGTCACATTATCCTGACACTGGATCGACCAGTCCTAGCTCTACCCCGTAAATCTGAGTGCCAAACGAGGAGCAGCTAGTACCATTTTTAACGACTTTGGTATGTCGCGGCCCGGAATTGAACCCGAGACCTCCCGTTCCCCGGAGCGGACACTCTACCAACTGAGCTATCGGGGCCGGTTATTATTATTGTAGAAGGGCACTTAGATTGAGTTCAAGCAGATTAATAATTTTAAAATTTCCAAAGAACTTGCTTTTAAAAGTATTAATTGCATAAACACGCCTATTAAAAATAAATTGAAACATTACCATCAAATTTTTAGATAAAATATTCTGATATTTTTCATATTTCCGCTGGAAAACATAGATTGTAGGCACTCGTTAGAATCGCCTCACCGAGACGGTTCTAACGAGTACCTACAATCTATGTTTTCCAGCGGAAATATAAAAATAATATACATCTCTGTAAACCCAGTTTTACTGTATAAAAGTGGGGTTTGAATGGGGTTTAAATTATAGGCGTTTTTTCGTAATAATTTCAAGACTAGAATACTGTCGATGGCGCGCCATCGCAAATCCCAACGCTTTCTACAGAGGGGCCAAGTACCGAAAACCCCTCACCCTGGGCCCTAATTTGACTCCATGGTCAAAATATTACCTGTATTATATTCTACTAATCATGCCCTTCAATTTCATATGCCACATGACTAAACTTAAATTTTGACCCTTTGACCCCTCTCCCAGGGCCCCAATCTGACCCCAGGGTCAAAATTTGACTTGTTGTTTATCCTACCCATTATCCCCTTCGCATAGATATGCAACATGACTATGTTCTGAAAAACTTTAATTTTGACCCCCGCCCCCCCCCAAGTCCGACCCCAAGGGCGTGACCTAGGGGTCACAGCCAAAATCCCGTTCAATTTGTTTTACTTTTTTCATAAGTAAGTACATGTGCAAAGTTTGGCATCAAAATCTTCAAAATTGACTTTGTAATTGAATTTTATTGATATTTGACCTTTTGACCCCTCCCCAGGGCCCCTGGGGGCGGGGACAAAAAAAATGTGCTCTTGCGCAAGCCATTCATGTAAGCAACTCGCATACCAAATTTGGTTGAATTCCGGCTAACGGTTTAGGAGGAGATAGCCGGACAGACATTTTGTTCTTGTTGAACACATGATACCTATTCATGGCATATTTAATACAGGTATCTGATATTAACTTTCTCATGGGTTTAAAGATATCTCACATTACACCGCCATGTTTATAAAAAACAATTTTAGCAATTCTGAATCTCCCTGTCACCCAAAAGCATCACACAAATTTTAATTCAATGCCACAGACCGAATCCTAATCGGGATGAGAAATGATATTTTGTCGTACAAACAAGAAAATTTCTCGTACGAACGAAAAAGTTTCTCGTACAAACAAGAAATATTCGCATACGAACGAGAAATTTCCGCGTACAAACGAAAAACTTTCTCCAAACAGAAAAAAAAAATCTCGTACGAACGAGAACGAGAAAAAATCCTCGTGCGAACAAGATATTTTTCTCATTCCTACGAGGAATTTTCTCGTAAAAACGAGAAAAAAGTTCGCGTGAACGAGAATATTTGGTCAAGGTAATGACTCAAATACTTCTAGTCTGGACCATAAAACATGTACACTTCATACGGACATGAACATGTCCGTCTATAGACTAAGAGGTGCACGCGTTGTCATAACAACGTAATTCGCTTCCCTGATAAATATTTTTTGATGGTCAAATCACGTGAATTCTCGGTGAGACTATGCGAGACAACTTCCTGTGTATGGTTCACGCGTTCTTCCATCTAATAAAATGTCTGCCTTTCACACAGTCGGTCCCCAGTCTAGTACAACATTCATCTTTTACGATTCTTTTTTCTCCTTTTCGTAATTCAATCCGCTATATGTATTACTTTTTGACGTATCCGACCAAATAAAAAATAAATAAATAATAACAACTGTAAATTCGGATTCTTCAAAAACGTCACGATGACTGCTTCTCTATTATTGATCCATGTTGCAGAGACGCTCATTGCATTTTCATAGACAAACTGTCTGACAGTTGGCGCAAAATAAAAACATCGAGTACCAATCTTCTGTTTACCTTCCGGCAGCGTTATTTGACAGAAACAGGTTAGTTTTCGTTTATTTCCAGTATTTCCATGGTAGTTCCGACTCGCAGTGTGTGATACTATCAAGCATGAATTAATGCCTGATGGGGCCTTGGAATTCCTTTTCTTCTTTTACTGCAACTCCCTCACACGAGGCATATGTGCAGGTGTACATTACACTTGAAGGAGGGGTTGGCAGTAAACAGAGATAGATAATTCAAAGGAGCACTAAAAGATTTTGAAGGGCATTGTAATAGGACCATCATGTGTTTTTCTCATAGGGAAATGCACAAGTGACTTACTTAAGTACCAGGAGATTATAGGCAGCAATAAAATACCTTATAGATATACAACAACAACAAGATAGATAATATTGGAAGGTATCTTTTATTTTTGCAGGGGATGGTTCTCCCTGCACAAGGGGCCTCCAGTTGACGTCCCGATCAGAAGGACTGTGCACTTTGTAGCATTCATCCCTGCAATTGATGCCAGAGGTCCCGGGTTCGATCCCCCGCAGCGGCGATCAAATTTCAGTGTCCGAACACGCTCCATTGGCATCATTTGCAGGGATGAATGTCACAAAGTGCAACATCCTTCGGATCGGGACTTTAACTGGAGGCCCCCTGTGCAGGGAGAACCATCCCCTGTGCAGATTAAAAGAACCCTACCGTAAATACATGGTTACTGTGTAGGCTTTCATCCTGCAAAACCTTTAGTGTATGTAATGTACACCTGCGAGTAATGGCGAAATGTGACCGATCACAGTATCAGTAGAAAGAAAGAAAGTGTAGCAGTTCGGACACCACGATGTTCTTACGTTCTTACGTACAGCAGTCTCATTATCTGGATGAAGAAAAGAGCAGTTAGAGCCTGACTTGGGACCAACGGCGATAGATCAGGACACATCCATGAAAAACACTAGTCGCATGTCATTTGTAAACATTGTCAGTTAAAGAAGTGTTTCTTTGACATGCTTCTTGTGTACCCTTAAAGCAGCTAATTTGATTTGGATCTGTTCATGAAAACCAGATTGACACGGATGTTCGTACGACCCTGCAGATCCCAGCACATGACTGGCAGATGTAGATAACTTGGTTAACAGACAAATTTACTGTCCATGGGATCTGAACTCGAATATTCATGATAACAGAAAGTAGTGCAGCACTTTGGTGCAGTGGTAGCGCATCGGATATGTGATCGAGAGGTTGCGGGTTCAAGTCTTACGCTGACGAAAGTGTTGTGCCCTTCAGCAAGGCACTTCATCCACATTGCTTAACAAAAATAAAAAAAAAGTACTGGTTACCACCCAGGAAATCCTGCTCGTAATGCTCAGATGTGAGCGAGTAGCAGTATAAATAGGAGAAAAGAAAGAAAAAAAAAAGTATTTGCGATTCAGATAAAGAGAAAAGATCGGAAAATGGTGACAATATTTTTGACTATTTGAAAAAGATTTTATGGATAACTGTGAAATGCCATGTTGTGATTGTTCCAACAAGCACCCACAACTTTCCTTTTTAGCTCTACTGTCACATACTGACAAGGTGAGCTTTTGTGATCACTTTTCGTCTGTTGTCCATGTGTGCGTCCGTAAACAATTATTCAAACGACTTCTCCTAAACCACTGATCAGATTTTGACCAAACTTCACAGGAATGATTCTTATCTGACCCCTTTCAAAGTTGTTCAAATGGTTCGCTCCGTTGCACATCTAGGGTCACAGCAGCCAAATATAATTTTTTTTTCACTGAAAACTTGAAAAATCTTCTCTGAAACCACAAGGCCTAGGCCTTCGATATTTGGTATGAAGCTTCATCTAGTTGACCTCTACCAAAATTGTTCAAATTATAGCCTCCGCCCCAGGGGCCTTTGGTTTTACATGGCTTATATTGGGAAAATCTTTAAATATCTTCTTCCCTGAAAATGCAAGATATTTGGTGTGAAGCTTCAACTAGTGGACCTCTATCAAGATTGTTCAATTTATAGCACTAGGGCCAAAAATGCCCCCGCCCCGGGGCCCTTCGGTTTTTTCATACGCTTTTATAGGGAAAATATTTATAAAATCTTCTTCTCTGAAAACCCAAAGGCCCCCGTCTTTGCTATTTGGTATGAGGCTTCATCTACTGGACCTCTACCAAGACTGTTCAAATTATATCCCCAGAGCCCTTTGGTTTTACATAGATTTATAGGGAAAATTTTTAAAAATCTTCTTCTCTGAAACCGCAAGGCCCAGTTCTTTGATATTTGGTGTGAAGCTTCATTTAGTGAACCTCTATCAAGAATTTTCAAATTATAGGCCTAGTGCGATAAATGCCCCTGCCCTGGGGGCCTTTGGTTTTACAAAGGCTTATATAGGGAAAATCTTTAAAAATCTTCTCTGAAACCGCATGGCCCAGGTCTTTGATATTTGGTATGAAGCTTCATCTAATGGAGGGCTACCAAGATTGTTCAAATTATACCCTGGGGCCAAAAATGCCCCCGCCCCAGGGGCCTTTGGTTTTGTATAGGCTTATATCTAGGAAAATCTTTAAAAATTTTCTTCTCTGAAACCGCAAGACCCAGGTCTTCGGTATTTAGTGTGAAGCTTCAGCTAGTGAACCTCTATCAACAATATTCAAATTATAGCCCTAGGGCCAAAAATGCCCCCACCCCGGGGCCCTTTGGTTTTATAGGCATATATAGAGAAAATATTTAAAAATCTACATCTCTGAAACCATAAGGCCCGGGTCTTTGGTATGAAGCTTCATCTACTGAACCCCTCCCAATATTGTTCTAATTATAGCCCTAGGGCCAATAATGTCCCCGCCCTGGGGCCCTTTGGTTTTACATAGACTTCTATAGGGAAAATCTTTAAAAATCTTCTTCTCATTAACATTATAGGGAAAATTTTTCAGGGAATAGAAATTTTCCCGGTATAACAGGGAAAATGTTTAAAAATCTTCTTCTCCGAATCAGAGATTTTTCAAATCATAGCCCTTGAGCCAAAAATGCCTCCGCCCCATGCCTTTCGGTTTTTACATTGACTTATATATAGGGAACTTTAAGACAATCTTCCAATCTGAAACCGCAAGGCCCAGATCTTTGATATTTGGTGCTCTATCAAAATCAAGTAGACCTCTATCAAAAGTGTTCAGATTATAGCCGTAGGAATAGAAGTCAAGGCAATGAAAACATTTGAAATCTTCTTGTCTGAAAGGAGAAGGCCAAGGTCTTTGATAATTGACATGAAGCTTCGTCTTGATGATTTCACCAAGATTATTCACATTCTCAGTGGGAATTATTTCTCTGTGAGAAATACGTTTTTCTTTTTCATAGAAAATCCTGTATTTACTTGGTAAAAATTTAATATACATATTTATTTCAAAATTTCTATGACAGGCAATACATATATACATACAATAATAAGTCATAGGAACGAAAGCTTAATACAGTGTTGATGGGGACATTAACACATTGTATGCTAGTAGACTTTTCCACTGCCATACGTTGGACAAGTCCATTTGTCATATAAGGGGGTCAGGCCTATTTTTTTCGGGAGCCAACAACAGATTTTTTTAAATAGAAACATAAAAAATATTCACCTCTGAAACCAGGCCTTCAATATTTGGTGCGTAGCTTCATTTAGTGGACCTCTGCCAAGATTGTTCAAATTCTAGTCCTGGGACCAAAAATGCCCCCGCCGCGGAGCCCTTTCGTTTTACATAGACTTACGTAGGGAAAAGCTTTAAAAATCTTCTTGTCTGAAACCAGAAGGCTCAGGTGTTTGATATTTGGTATGAAGCTTCTTCTTCTAGACCACTATCAAGATTGTTCAAATTATAGCTCTGGGGCCCCTGGGTTTTACATTGACTTATATAGGAAAAATCTAAAAAAGAAAATCTTCTCCTCTGAAAGCCCAAGGCCCAGGTCTTTGAAATTTGGGGTTTAGCTTCATCTATTGGACCTCTACCAAGATTGTTCAAATTATGCCCCTGAGGCCAAAAATTCCCCCGCCACATTGAACTTCATCAGCTAATCGGCCTCCCACTGTGCAAGTTGATCCAGGTCATCTTGTAAAATAAGCCATTCAGACAGAGAATATATACAGTAAACATTATCAGCAAACAAACTGACTGATGACCTGATATTATCAGTCAGATCATTGATGAAAACTAAGAAGACCGGTCCAAGGACTGAACCTTGGGGGGGGGGGGGGGGGGGGGGGCTCCAGATAAAACAGGGACCTGATCAGATGCTTGGCCATCAAGTACAACTTCTTGTGAGCCCCCAGAGAGCCATGAGCTTATCCACCTATGTGTGGATCTGCTTATCCCATAGTAGTCAAGTTTATTAAATAACCCTCTGTGAGCTAGGCACCTTCAATTTTGTCAAAGGCCTTGGCGAAGTCTATGATGATCAAGTCTGTCTGTTTGTGGCCACGATTTATGTCCCCATCCAGACTGCCCACAATGTCATGGTAAAATTGAACAAGTTGCATTTCGCAAGACCTTTGACTTCGGAAACCATGTTCACTGGTAAAGGATTGTCTATGGACGTGTCACCAGTAAACAATTCTGATTCTGACAGCAAGAATGCTCACAAAGGCTATACAGTCAGCAGTCAACAAGAATGCTCTCAAGTAAAGCTATACAGAACCAAAAATGTTGTCTGTTTCAACAAGGGACGTAAGTTAACCCTTATCTTGCTGAATATTCATTTAAGCCACACCCATTTCTGTCTATCAACCAATCAAATTACTTGATGTAATTTATTGCTACAAATTCATAAACTGAATGCCAAACAGTGTAGATCCTAATCAGGTGGCTTCTTCAGAAGCCATATGATCTGGATCTATGCTGTTTGAAAATATAGGGGTTGTCGTGAACAGCAAGATAAGGGTTAAAGCATATTGGTAAAGTGGCTTGCAATTATTCTCTCGGACTTCAAGTTCGTAGGTTAAAACACTATCATCTTTGCTTTTAAACATTAACTGACCGGTAATGTTCATGTCCGTATCTAGGCTGTGCCTAAGTTCATATTATTTTCGGTTCTGTAGCGTATTCCTTGCTTACAAAGGATAACCCTTTTATAGAACATATTTAACGTCACTACAGCTGGTGTCTGTGTGGCGGCCGGAATGTGTGACGGCCGTAAAAAGTCTCCCTGCCCTACATCATAGTGTAGTTTATATTTTTGTCCTTTGGGATCATTAATTCCATTGTGGAATTTCGTAAATATTTGAGGGTCACTGATGCGGCCTAATTGGCCGAAACTAGCTAGTCTGGCCCAGAAAACATGTACACTTCATATTTTCCGGTTCTGTAGTGTATTCCTTGCTTCCAAAGGGTAAACCTTTTATAGAACATTGTAAAGTCGATGCTTGAAAACCATTATGTAGATAACCGATCATTATTATAATAACAGTTTTTGGGTCGATTGCTTGTCAGTCGACCCAGCATTAAGCAAAGTAGCCTTTTATGTTGCTGCCCACGTGACTATTAACCCTTGTCCTGCTGATCCCGGATATGTCTTATCTTTCAAACAATGAAGATCCAGATCAGATGGCTTCTGACGAAGCCATCTGATCAGGATCTACATTGTTTGCCATTCAGATTGTGAATTTGTTGCAATAATTTGCATCAAGTAATCTGATTGGTAGATAATCGATAGTGGGTGTGGCAAATATGAATATTCAGCAGGACAAGGGTTAATGGTCTGTAGGAAAACTAGTAAGAAAAGGTCAGTCAGGAAAGGCCACAATCTAAGAACGCAGCTGTCTGCTGAAGTCACCTATAGAAAGTGACACGGAGGCATACCGGCACACTGGCAGAAACAGAAATCATGAAACAACGGCACAAAGAAAAATAACAGTTAAGACACTGACTGGGACGGTCAGTAGTAAAACTACTGGGGGGTTGAGGGGGGGGGGTTGGGGTGGGGGGCTTCAACTCCGGGGTTTATGAAATTTCGAGCCTCACCCTCGGTACAGTATACCAATAACAAATTGATGCGCATGAGGACTTTCTAGCCTAACAGTGAGTCATGATAAATCCTGGTAACGGTAATTTATAGAAAATAGCTGCGCTATTCTTATCACTGTGAGATCATTGTGTTGCGTACGAGGGTTATCTGGAATCATGTGCCAATGTAGACCCAGATTATGAGTCGCAGAACGCGATGTCTGATCGATGCCTGCACTGTTTGCTTACAATACAAGATTTTAAGGGTTAAACGAAATGGATCAGGATCATTTTTCCAGCCTAGCCTTAAAAACTGTCATCACAATTATTTATTTATTTATTGTTAGAAATTTCTGGACACATATACACATATCGCAAAGTGCAGGTACGCTTCCACGCAGAGCTGAATCTGAATCCGGCCCGCACACTAGTACTGGTAAACCGCTTAGAGGATCTAAGCCTGTCCAGGAACCGCGGTGCGAGGCGGACCGTCCATGCTAATAAACCCGATTGGTTTCATATGGCGACAGGGCTTTAGAAGTCATTTCATCATAATGTCGGGTAAAAGTCCCACAAAATTGGAAGCAACGTCTCCAAAATGACCTTTACAGTGTTGACAGGGACGTTAAACTTCAAATCAAACAAACAAACAAAAGCAGGTACGCATACTTTCATCCTATCTGCGGGCCTTACCGCTTTCAATCCTGTAGATCAGTACAGATACCTTTGCAAACAATGTAGATCCAGATATGTCGGTCACGGTGAGCCGTCTTACCAGTACGAACACCATTTGCTATCCTGCTATTTATCATAGCTAAACCTCCTATATACAAGTATGGACGATTCCAAATTCAAAGTTGGAAGAATCCACTTCAGATACTCAGGGATGAAAGAGTCAATTAATTTCTACTCAATGACATCATAAAACACCACATTTATCAATACCCGTGTTATGATGAGTTTCCAGATTCCTTTTATGAACAAGAAAAAATGTCGTACGAACAAGAAACTTTCTCGTACAAACGAGAAAAAAAATCTAGGAAGAACGAGAATTTTTTTTTTCGTTCCTACGAGTTAGTTTCTCGTTCAACGTTATTTTTCTTGTTCATACGAGAATTTTGTTCATACGAGAAATTTACTATCTTCTTAATTAACCCTTATCATCTATTTGAAAGGCGCCATTGATTGGGTGCTAGGCTTAGAAAACAGGGTCATTAGTTTAATCTCTCTTTGGATATATGTTTTTACTGTTTGTAGCCATTGCTTGTACGTACCATTAACCGCACCCCCGATATCTACATCCAGCGAAGTTTACACACGCATAGCCACTTAGTTATTATATTATAAGAGCAATTCTCTGTAAGCACCAAAATTCTTCGGCACACACTCTCAGGGATTTAAATTAAACTACTACCAAATGAAAGAACATACCAAGATAGTAAAAAAAATTGTATTGCGGTTTCTCGATATTCCCAACCGTTTCCATGGAAACGGCAAATGTTTGTCCATAAAAAGCAAAATCGACGGAAATCCAGCCCTTAGAAAAAAAAATCGAAAAATTAACAATCTGAAAATGTTTAGAATGATACATTTTTCATTATCTTGGTTTTATCAAAGACCAAATAAGTATTCCTAAGGGGCAAATTTCTAATCTGATGTTTTCGTTCGTTCTTTTTGCCATTTCTTGGTACATTTTTTCATCAAATTTGCTCAAAAATGCCCCTTATAGAAACGGATATTTCGTGAGCGGCACCACACTCTGAGCGACCTGGCATGTCTATTCCTAAAGAATATTGCCTAAAATACAAATTTATCGAAAAAAACAGATGGGGGTAAATAGTTTTTATATAAAAACAATGGGCATTAAACGCTCAGATTTTTAGGAAAATATCCTGTTCTATTCAGGGTTAATTCTAATTGCCGGAACTGCACGGAAAAAATGGGACGTTGAAACCAGAAAAAAAAACACACACACACAAAAAAAACAACACATTTATTTTCTTTTGAATAAAATTTATTTTAGAACCAACAAAATCTAAATCAAAAATCGAAAAAAGAAATGGTCAAGATTGGCCTTTTCTATTTCCAGTGGTTCTGGCAAAGACCCGGCGTCCCGTCGTTTATATCGACGAATGGAGGTTATGCACCGAAAAAATACAATAACATTGTCAATGCCCTTGAGGTTTTTAATTGTCTTTGAAACTAGTATTCAAACTGTAAAAACAATCCTTTGCAATTTATATTTTCCCGTAATAAGATCATTAAAGTATAGATAGTGTATTTTATTATTGAGTTTGCTCCCTTGAATTGATTGAACAAGTTTCAGCTTTTTGGAATAAAATGTAAATACGGGGCACAGCCTGCTTCTGTTGACAATTTGATCTTTAATAATTCCAACTGTATCGGGCATGAATTAGCCACGTTAACAACACTTTTCACATGCGTTATTAGTAAAGCGGCTCTTACACTGTCACGACTTTGACCACGATTGTCCACGACTGTCCACGACCAATGGGGACCATGAAAATCGTGGCAAATCGGGGCATACACGGTTCCGATTTCACTACCCTACGAATACTCACGACATTGCTTCGACACTTCTACGAACAATCACGATTGCTGTACGATAATGGAACCGATTTACAACGATCCTCTACGATCGACTACGATGTCTTACGATCCTCTAGGATTCTTCTACGACTGCACCACGATTGCTTCAAGATATCAGACGATCATACACGATTTCTCACGATCCCTGCAAGACTGCTCTACGACCAAGGCACGATGATCAAAGACTCAGTACGATCATGGAGGATTCGATACGATTTACTCACGATGAACCAAGACTTCTCCCCATTCGTCAGGATTTATAACGATCTGGGTATATAAAAGTGTTCATCAAATGCACAGTGTGATTCAGTTTCAACCATTTCTGTAGAGAGCATCTGACGAAAATGTTTTTGCAGCAAGGTCAAAGGCTTCTGTATCTTCAAAATTTAGTTCAGCTCGAACAAGACATGATCGAAAATGACATTGCAATGGCTGAACAACTGGAGGTGCAGAGGAACAGGAGGGACAGGTGACAGTTGACCATAGTTACTTGGGTAATTATATGTACAAAGTCACGTGGAGAAAGTAGTGCGTTCGACGTAGCGTCGGGATAAATCGTGCTAGCGTCGTCATCAATCGTAGTGCATTCCTGGTGAATCTTGCATTGTCGTGAGCAGTCGTCATGATATCGTAGCAGATCGTACGGCAGTCGCAACGGAATCGTAGAGGCGTCGTAGATGATCTTGTCTCGTCGTAGCACAATCGTGGTAGAATTCAGTCACGATTATTCACGATTGGCCACGATTACCACGACGACGGCTCACGACTGAGCTACGATTTCTCTACGACCGCTCTACGATTTGAATAATGATGCCGACTCGTCACGAATGTTTTGAACATGTCCAAAACAGTCGTGGTCACTCCCGAACTATCACGATCAACCACGATTCCTCAAGATCTCTGCCGACTTCTCTACGACGTTGTTCACGATTTACCACGATTTAAAAAATCGTGGTGAGTCGTGGCCAAAATCATGACAGTGTAAGAGCCCCTTAAGATAGTCTCCATGTACTGTATATCGAACCAATTTGGCACATACATGTACTACAATCACGAGAGGAATTTTGTTTACATTAAAAGTGGATCTCAACAATGTTTGACGTAAGATTTGCTATTGATGACGTCATTTGTTTGTGTGTTAGGAGCGCCCATTCCATTCCGGAGGACGCGGGTTCGATTCCTGCCCGGGTGGCAACATACTTTCGTGGAGAATAATTATGAACTATGTTCTCCCGTCTACTGATTCAAGAAGGGCAGTTGGCAGTTTCTGGCAATAAGAAAAAAACGTGCACTGGATGGGGGTGGGGGTGGGGGGCTACTGGTAAACTGCTTACGGAAATGCTATCTCAGGCAAAGTGTGGATGGGTAAACTGACCGGCTCAAAAATTACATAAATAGTGTTGACTCGGCCATTCAGCCACCAATACAGACAAACCATTTCTCGAACTATGTACAGTCAGGTACACATTACTGATTCGCACCCAGTTCTGGATCTGGCCCTGCCTTTGGCTTGAACAAATACATTAGTACCAAGAGCTGAAACGACAGCACATGAGAAATGGTAAACCGCATAGAGAATTTAAGTCTAACCAGGAAAAGTGGTGTGAGTCAGACCGTCAATGCAAATAAAAATTGGTTTTATTGGGCAGCTGGGTGTATTTCGTTATTAATACAGTATTTTGTAAGCACCGTGCAGTCATGCAGACATTCATGAATGTAAACGACCGCACATGAGTAGCCAAGGCCTAGTGGTAAATCGCTTAGAAATTCAAAGCCAGCCTAGTAAAAAAATACTGAGAGTTGGACCATCCATGCATATAAACCTATTATTGGTTTCAATTGGCAGCAGGGCTTGAGATGTCGATTTTTCTCAATGTAAAAGTCCACCAAAATTGGAAGCAACATCTCCAAAATGACAGATACAATGTTGAGGGGTCCTTAAACCTCAAATCAAATAAAACATAAACATGGTGGGTGCATTTATTTTCATAGCGTTTGTTTCCTAGTTCACGCAGATCAGAAGTCACTGATTTCACCAAGTCTTGCACCAACGCACAATTGTAAATCTATAGAAAACAATATAGTTCATACTTCCATGAACACACCGAGTCACATGATTTTCAGTGACGTCAGTCTCAACCATGGTTTTCTAAGATTTGTATCGCTCTTTGTTAGAAAACAGCGTGTAAATGTTTTTTTTTTTTTTTTGTTTGTTTTTTTTGCTATAAAAGTTTGCCCTATAAGCATGTAACTGTAAGAAATGAACTTCTGCTGTTCATGAAATTATGAACGACAACGGGTCGCTAGCAAAGTTTGCATGAACCCCTTCAGGGGGGTTCAGGGTTCATTAACGTTGCATGCGACCAACCCACTGCAGCCATACTTTCATAACCGGTAGAAAAAATATTCGTTTCTTCAATGTTTATGATTCAGCGCTTTTAACACTTGGTCGTAGAATTCCATTAAGAAGGGAGATGAACACCTTCACAATGAAAATTTGAATGCCAGGCTTCTAACTGTAGTCGGTTGCCAGTCATAGATGCAGTCTTTGTAACTTTTGTCAATTGACTGTGGGGTGGAGTGTTCAATCCCTGCACTAAAGATGTTCAAAGATTTCCATTGCCTGCAGAACTCTGGTTGCCATGGCAACGAAAACGAGAAAATAAGAAAAAAAATTAAGCTCTTCTCCAAAAGCACATGCCCTAGGGTTCACAGGTTTTACAAAGACTAATAAAGGATAAAACAAATTTTTTTTCTGAAACCCCAAGGCCCAGGCCTTTTATATTTAGCTGACGCTTCATCTGGTGGACCTATAAAAAGATTGTACAAATTATGACTCTGGGGCCAAAAATGGCCCCGCCCCAGGGCCCACTTTTTTCAAGGACTTTTATAGGGAAAACCTTAAAAATCTTCTCAAAACGACGAGGCCCAGGTCTTTAGTATGATGCTTCATCTAGTGGACCTCGATCAAGATTGTTCAAATTATAGTCCAAGGGCTTAGATGGCCTCGCCGATGGCCCACTTGTTACAGCAGGTGAGCGAACCAGGGCCCTCATTGCCCTCATGTTTATTTATTTCTGTAAAATTTTACTGAATGCCACTGAAAGGGAGCTGATATATTTTTTGATTGTTACCAAGCATCTTAACACTATTTGATATTTCGGGATCCGCAACTGGGTACTGTGATCTGCAACTGGGGTCTTAATGTGGTCTAATATTCTATCTCGTAATTCAGAATGTCAGCTGAAGAAAGATTAAGAAAACTAATTGTGTGCATTTTGTAAAGATATATGTTTTCTTTAAAATGGTACGAAACGTTTAAAGCAGCAAGCAGCCTTATTGTCTACAACACTCAATGATGCGTGACTTGTCCGGAACTGGATACTGGTATAAAAACAGAAAGACCAACATCACATGTATTCAATTCATTTTCAAAACGAAAGGAAACTGTTATATGAACTCTTTTAAGGTACTCTACACTCCCAGTCTTCGTGAAAAGCATAGGACTGTCTGACAAAACAGGCATTTTTGTGTTTTGTTCTGCTAATATGACAAATGTCCTGTGAAATTAAACACTTTAAAGATCAAGAAAACAGCAATATTCATGGTTCACAGCATGCACTGGTGAATTCTAGGATAAACTGCAAAGTCATGGGGGTAAAGCTCACTAATTCTACAGTCAGGTACCCAGTGCTGGATAGTAACAAGTTCCGCATTAACACAACTTTGATAAGTTGCTAACACAGTTTGAAATGTGGGCCTCCGTGGCCTAGTGGATAAGAGCGCTGATTCTTGGTCATTACATCTATCACCGCCGTAGGTTCTAGCCTGACTATGGGCATGTGTGAGACCCCAAATTCTGCAACGGACGGTCAGGCGGTTTTTCTCAGGGTACTACGGTTTTCGCCTACCTGAATAATGAGTGGCTTGATATGAGTGAAATAATCTTGAAAGGGAAAAAAACCCCAAAACCCAAACAGAAAGACCAACATCACATGTATTCAATTAATTTCATTTTCAAAAGAATATAAGGAAACTGTTATATGAACTCTTTTAAGGTACTCTACACTCCCATTCTTCGCGAAAAGCATAAGACTGTCTGACAAAACAGGTACATTTGTGTTTTGCACCTCAGATTAACAATCGTCTCGATATGAGTTAAATAATCTTGAAAGGGTCGTAAAACCAAACAAAGAAAAAAAAAAAAAAAAAAAAAAAAAAAAAACAGTTTGAAAGCCACTGAGCATAATACTTACTATCACTGTATAGCATATTCAGCCATACTGAGTCTCATGCTATTTGAATGATCTTGTGATCGCCATATCTCCAATACCCTTTGGGACATATTAATGGTACTCAGTACAATTGTTCGTAAAGTAAAGCAGGTGTGTCATGCACAAGAACCATTACCCCGGCTGCATTTGGTTTCTTATTATCTCCCCTGACAATATAACTAATGAAGGCCATAAACTGCAATACCCTTTGAGATATGGAGAATTTTACACAAAATTTTCAATGCTGTCATGTGCAAGAATCACAACTCAGAATACCAATACCTTGTGCGCTAGAAATTTTGGAACTTCATCATCCTGAGAAATGGTCCTTAGTATCATTGAGTAAAGATAGTCCCAATAAACATTACATAAATACAATTCTGCAGATGTTGCAGCAGTACACTGTGGAGATAACTAGTGTATTTTAATATTTTTATTCTGATGCACTTTGTTTTGTGAACAACCTTCTGAAACCCATATTGGCTTTTGGGAGAGAAATTTGCAAGCTCTTCTGGTGATTTTTTTTTCAATGTCAAGGCGAGGGGCGGAGCATATGTGTACTATGACAACATTTCATATTTAGTCTGAACCTAAAATGTCTTCAAGATGGGTGTTTTGTTGCCTTTAGTTAAATAATACTGTAAAGCTTCTGAATTGAAATGTGTTCACATTTCTATGTTCATATATCAGTATTGTTACCTTGGTGGTATTGTCATGAGATTTCATTGGAAAATGAAGAGTTACTGCCCTTTAAATCTTTTGGTGCAGATATATTTGGAAGTTTTTCTGATTTATTTTGTACATCAGTCACTTGTATTCCAGTTCAAGCAGTTATACATGACATGATTCCAAAAACAAAAATAAATTTTCATTTTCTTTTCCCCTACCCCCTATTTTTTGTTATTTTCGCCATGATATCGATTAAAACGTCAATAATTGTTTGAAAACTGTTTGCTTGTTGAACGCCTTACATTGTTTCCTTTTTATTCTTAGCTAATCAACAACTTTTTATCTAGTATTAGTGTTATATATGAGATTCCAGCACATTTTGTTTTCACAGGTTAGTTATTTACTTTTTGTTTTTCCTTAAAGTATACAAGTTTCATTCGATATTTTATCCTACAAGATACAGTTACCCCAATCCAGATTTTACATGATTTGAATCCCCTAAAATAACTGTTTCAAAAACATTGCAATAACATATTTCAGCATCGGTGCCGCTTTAATTATACCTTTCCAAATATGCGCAAAATTGTTAATTTTTATATTTTTTTTAAATTATCGTAATTAGCCAAAGTTTCAAGTGTTTGTATTATGGCATACTTTGTACTATTCAGAAACTGATTTCTGCATTCTGCAAATTAAACTTAGAAAATTTTGACTATTACTTTGTTTCTCTTTTCTTTACATTTATGTTATTATATTTTCATCATAAAAATATGATAATTTCAGTAAAAATAACACAGTGTTTTGCCCGATTTTGTCAAAAATTGATTTTGCGCGTTGCCATGGTAACGGATGTTCAGATCAGAATTTAAATGTGCATTTTATTTTTCATACATGGCAATACATAATATATCAAAGAATCGGTTAATTCTGAGACTATGTGTGCCGGACCCCTATTTAAAAATTTTGGTGCTTACAGAGAATTGCTCTTAAAACTTAGCCTGCCAATCACAACAATTGTCGCCTGCTTTGTTGTCTGCTTGTTAGTTATTGCAAACAGTGTTGAACAAGATACTGGACATGTAGTGGTTGTTTGAGTCCATACTGTTTGCATGTATCCTTTGTTTTCTTGCACACCAGACAAGGAAATCCGCGATTTTACCCTGGGATAGAAATTTATGTTCTGACCCTGGTGTTCCGACCCCAAATCGAATATAATCGCGTTTTTGATAAATGCACTGGTTGATTACGACCTTGTGTGCGCCGTCGTTAAGGTTGACGTCATGCACGATCCGTGACGTCACTAAACATTCCTGCAGTGTCAACACAATGTGGCGGACGTTGGTAAACGAAGTGACTGCAGCATTGAAATTCCGCGCTAAGAAATGGAAGGTATGCAAGAAAAAGAATCCAATATGGATGTGAGGGGTGGATAGAAAAATCCGTCCCTCGCGATCACAGTCCGGAATCACTCGGCAAGCCTCGTGATGCCGAACAGTGACCCTTGGGACGGATTTTTCTATCCACCCCTCACACCCATATAAGATTCTTATATTACGTAATCGTCATCGTTAAAGACAATGCTCTTTTACCCGACACTGAGATGAAATGACAAGTCAAACTCTACCGCCCAAAGGAACCGCTAGGCTTTTCGTTTGAATTAATGTCCCCATCAACAATATTTAGGTAACTGCGGAGACGTTTCCAATTTTGTGGGACTTTTACCTTTTACCCCAAGCCCTGCCGCCGCCAAGCGAAACCAACAGGGTTTACTGAATGGACGGTCCAACTCACACCTTGTTCACCAAGCTCCGATGGACGGGGGCCACTGCTAGGGTTTACACAGCGGTCCGACTCGCACAAAGTGTTTGCAAGATTAAGCAGCAGACGACATGGTCACATGAGTTTTATATAGATGATATAAAAATAAAATCATGAACAAATGTGTTGTGAGCAATTGTCCTATTTCCCTTTAAGGTTGTGGGCAATTGTCTTGTGAGCAATTGTCTTGTGAGCAACTGTCTTGTGGGCAATTGCCTTGTGAGCAAATGTCTGCTCACTGAATTTTATCTTGTCACCTTAAAGGTCAAACAAAAGTGATATCCATATACTGCAGAGAAAATTTCTCGGTTCGACGAGAAATATTCTCGTTCGTACGAGATGTTTTGTCGTTTCTCGTTCGTACGATGTTTTTTTACAACAATTGTCGCCTGCGTTATTTTAAAAGCCATTGTTGCAAACAGTGTGGAACAAGATGCTACTCCTGTAGTGGCACTCTGGTATCGGTCCATACTGTTTGGGTGTATGCTTTGTCTATGAGTTGAGGTTGTACGTCTGCACTATTTAGGTCATTTTGAAGGCACTGCTTCGGTTTCGTGGAACTTTTACCCGACACTGTTATGAAATGAAATCTCAAGCCCTACCACCCAAAGGAACCGCTAGGTTTCTCGTTTGAATTTGGGTTTAACGTCCTCGTCAACAATATTAAGGTCATTTTGGAGACGTTGCTTCCAATTTTATGGAATTTTACTCGATATTGAGATGAAATGACACCTCGAGATTTTCGGACAAAGAAACCAATAGGGTTTATACGCTCGGACGGTCCGACTTGCACCACTTTACCCGGTCAGGCTTAGACTGTCTAAGCGGTTTTCCAGTACTCATATGCGGTGGTTCTCAGCTCTGTGTGGAAGCACCTTGCAGCCTAATCTATTTCTCCAAGCTCCGATGGGCAGGGGCCACCGCTAGGGGTTAAGGAGCTGTCCAAAACGCACCAAAAGGCTGCAGACGACATTTTCACATGTAGTTTATCTAAGCATCTTAAGGGTTAAACATGGGCCAAGTGGCGTCTATGTACCGCAGAGACAGTTTCTCGTTCGTACGAAAAATATTCTCGTTCTCGCAAGATTTTTCTCGTTCGAATGAGAAAGTTTCTCGTTCGAAGGAGAAAGTTTCTCGTTCGTACGAGAATAGATGTTTTTCTCGTTTGTATGAGAAAGTAGATGTTTTTTTCTCGTTCGTATGAGAAAGTTTCTCGTTCGTACGAGACTTTTTTCACAACAACTGTGGCCTGTTTGTTGTATGCCATTTTATGAAGACACTGCTTCCAAATGTTGGGATTTTACCCGCCACTGAGATGAAATGACATGTAAAGCCCTACCACCCAAAAGAACCGCTAGGCTTTTCGTTTGAATTGAGGCATAACGTCCCCGTCAACACTATTTAAGAAATTTTGGAGACGTTGCTTCCAATTTTGTGGTACTTTTATCCGACACTGAGATGAAATGACACCTCAAGCCCTACCGCCCAATGAAACCAATAGGGTTAAATGCGAGTCGGGCCGTCCATGCATATAAGCCCTATTGGTGGGACTGAGATGTCATTTTATCTCAATGTCGCGTAAAAGTCCCACAAAATTGGAAGCCACGTCTCCAAAACGACCTTAATATAGTGCTGCCTCAAATCAAACAAACAGACAAGACCCGCCCGCATGTGTAACTATATATAAGAAAGACTTAGCAAGAGGTAATTTTTCTGCTAATGTTTATTTGTAATAATAAAAGAATCTTATATGGGTGTTAGGGGTGGATGGAAAAATCCGTCCCGGCGGACACTGTCCGGCATCACGAGGCTTGCCGAGTAATGCCGGACAGTGATCCCGAGGGACGGATTTTTCTATCCGCCCCTCACACCCATATTGGATTCTTTTTCTTGCATACCTTCCCTTTTTAGCGCGGATTTTTAATGCTGCAGTCACTTAGGTTATCAACGTCCGCAATATTGTGTTGACACTGCAGGAATGTTTAGTGACGTCACGTAACGTGCTGTAACGTCAACCTTAACGACGGCGCATACGAGGTCGTATTCAACCAGTTCATTTTACAAACACGTGATTATATTCGATTTTGGGTCGGAATACCAGGGTCAGAACATAAATTTCTATCCCAGGGTAAAATCACTGATTTCCTTATCTGGTGTGCAAGAATTTGGTTTCTGTTCGGAGGGTTTTCCAATTCCTCTGTGTGCTAAAATCTTTGATTGTGGGTTTTCTTGGGCATCTAGCGTTATATGTTTTGTTTAGTTTTACCAAAAATATGCACTTTAAGCAAACAGAGTAGAACAAGATTAGACCCCGCGTTCTTCGATGAGCGTCTGATCTGGGTCTTCACTGTTTACAAATGTCCCAAACATGGAACGCTATGCTTACATGGGTTAATTAAAGTGAAATTTCAGTAACTCGGACACTGGCCCAGAGGTTATAAAACGATTTTTATGCTCAACTTAGTGACTATAAAATTTGAAATGCTCATATGTAAAATACAAACGACTGATGCAATTGTTTCTATCCAGATTAGCAAAGACTGTCGTTTGTCCTGCTTAATAATATTAAAATGCCAACATTTGAAATGCTAATATGTAAAAAAAAAAAACGACTGATGCAATTGTTTCTGCCCAGATCAGCAAAGATTGTCCTTTGTCCTGCTTATAAATTTTAAAATGCCATGATCAGCTGAACTGAGTAAGAACAAACTTTTAATACCTCTGGCACTGGTCGCTGTGAAGTTCCAAGAACATTCCTCCCAAAACGTGCAGAGAAATACATATACTACAGTAACAAGTACGGCTCCCGCCCATCGGGACTTGGAGAAATACATGTACTACAGTAACATGTACGGCTCCCGCCTATCGGGACTTGGAGAAATACATGTTCTACAGTAACAAGTACGGCTCCCGCCCATCGGGACTTGGAGAAATACATGTACTACAGTAACAAGTACGACTCCCGCCCATCGGGACTTGGAGAAATACATGTACTACAGTAACAAGTACGGCTCCCGCCCATCGGGACTTGGAGAAATACATGTACTACAGTAACAAGTACGGCTCCCGCCCATCGGGACTTGGAGAAATACATGTACTACAGTAACAAGTACGGCTCCCGCCCATCGGGACTTGGAGAAATAGATGGCTGCGCGATGCTTCCACGCAGAGCTGAAACCGACCGCACACGAGAAATGGTAAACCGCTTAGAGGATCTAAATATGTTCTCAGAAATGGTTATCTTTTGGAATCAAGGAATACACCACAGAACTGAAAAACATGGCGTGTACATATTTTCTGGGCCAGACAAGCTAGTGCCGGCCATTTAGGCCTCGTCAGTGACCCTCAGATATTTTCAAAATTCCACAATGATCCCAAAGGACAAGAAAATATAAACTACACTATGATGTAAAGTAGAAGTAAAACAAAGATCAGGAATTGATACAATTAACTTACTCCATCCATAAAAGACACCAAAGGGAAAGAAATACAAACATTAAGCGACCAACCCTTAATGGAAACCTAAACAAAGGAAGGCCACACGGACAGTTACTTTCCCACAAAATGGCCATATGGCCATCCAAAATTAAAAGACACAAGTGACACACACAGCAAGCAACAAACAACAACATAAATAAATCGCCACAGAAGAGCCGCTGGGGGGGGGGGGGGGGGGGCTTAAATCGATTTTACGTGGCCACAATCCTCGCCCTCACTTCCGTCGCGATTTAGACAAATAATTTGTTCAGTCCGCATGAAGGCCTCCTAACTCATCAGTGCAACATCTCCGTGAACACAGAAATCAAAAAACCACAGAGGTGAGACAACGGTGAAGACTCGACAGCAAGAAACCACTGAAATGCTGGAGCAAAAGAAAACCAACAGTTAGACTCCGATGAGCCCGACCAGAGACAGAGCATCAGGCACCAACCAACATTATCTCTTTAATTTTCAATAAGCCTTTACGTTGGAGCCGTCATAGAATCTGAGGCCTGACCCACCGGCGTGCAATTAAAGAGGGAAGCAAAGTTGCCAACCGTGATTGGGTTAACTACCATGCATGCAGTCTGTCGTATAATATCCATGTTGTACCCAATCTTTTTATATCGAAGAATGATTTTACGAAATTGGGTGCTGAAGTCATTGCGGTTATATATTTTTCTGAATTTATATACTAAGTCACCATAAAATTCGGGTTCCGATAGACCTTGTTGCAGAAGAGATTTAAGTCCAATATTGAATTTTGAAATTAAATCAGAATGGCGTCTATAAAATTTTGAAAAGGCTTTGCTTTATGGTACCGATAACCCTGATTAAGAAGTTTAGCCGTTAATAATTTATTACGAGTTTTGAAGTCAGTTACATGACTACACACTCTAGCAAATCGAATTAATTGCGAAATATAAACGCCATAGGATGGCGCACGAGGAACATCACCATCCAAAAAAGGAAAATTTACAATCTCAAAATCAAAGTCATCGCGTTTATCATAAATTTTGCACGAAACAAATCCATCTACAATAGATAGATGTAAATCCGAAAACGGGGCCTCGGTATCAGAAGAATTTGCTTTATTTAACTTAAGTTCTAGGGGGTAAATCTGACTGATCAAACCATCAAAATAGGTATTATCAAAATTTAATAAATCATCTAAATATCTAGAAGTAGAGCTAAAAGCTTCAATAATTTCAGATTGGTTATCAATGGAAAGCGACAAAATGAAGTCTCTTTCATAACAATACAAGAACAGTTCAGCCACAAGAGGTGCGCAATTAGTACCCATCGGAATACCCACAATTTGTCTAAATAACTTTGTACCGAATCTAGCCTGCTAAGGCAAAGCGATGCGAGTCGGACCGTCCGTGCTTATAGACCCTGTTGGTTTCATTGGGCGACAGGGCTTGAGGGGTTTGCAGGAGTATATATTATTTTTCTTATTCATGCTCCAAGAGATAGGTTCTGGGTACTCGTTAGAACCGCCTCACGAGCACCCACAACATATGTATGCAGTATAAATAAGAAAAATATCATGGATTTTCATCAGAAAAGTAGCTTTTTTTGAGATGTGAAAAAATGCAGTATGTCACACGGGTGTGTTGTCGTAATGACGAACCAAGTCCAGAATACTTTTTTTTACACATTCCTCTTATGTCACAGGGAGAAGACTAGTGCTGCTATAAATAACCGTTTCATGATATTTGTACATGGTTAGCCAATAGCAGGCGTAAATCATCTTTTGGTCGATTGCTAAGCAAAGTCCCTGTTCACAAGCTGTGTCCAGATTTTACTTTTTAAAAAGCGCTTGGCAGGAATTATGTAAGTTGCTACATTCTAAATATCTCAACTCTGGGCCCTGTGGTTTCAGAGAAGAAGATTTTTGAAGCTTTTTTCCCATTATGAGTCTATGGGATCTAAGGGGCCCCGAGGCGTGGCCGGACCCTAGGGGCATGATTGGCAGCATTTATGTAGGTGACCACTTGCCGTTGCTACATGCCAAATATCTCAGCTCTGGGCCCTGTGTTTTCAGAGAAGAAGATTTTTGAAGCTTTTTTCCATTATGAGTCTATAGGAGCTAAAGGGCCCCGGGACGTGGCCTGTTCGGACCCCCAGGGGCATGATTGGCAGGAATTATGTAGGTGACCACTTGCCGTTGCTACATGCTTAATATATAAGCTCTGGGCCCTGTGGTTTCCGAGAAGAAGATTTTTGAAGCTTTTTGTTCCATTATGAGTCTATGGAAGCGAAGGGGCCCTGGGGTGTCGCCCATTTGGAACCCAGGGGCTCGATTGGCAGGAATTATGAAGGTGACCACTGGCCGTTGCTACATGCTAAATATCTAAGCTCTGGGCCCTGTGGTTTCAGACAAGAAATTTTTGAAGCTTTTTTTCAATTATGTGTCTATTGGAGCTAAGGGGCTCTGAGGCATGGCCAGATTTTGGAGCCCACGGGCATGATTGGCAGGATTTTTGTAGGTGACCACTTGCGATTGCTGCATGCTAAATATCTAAGCTCTGGGCCGTGTGGTTTCAGAGAAGAAGATTTTTAAGCTTTTTTCCATTATGCGTCTATAGGAGCTAAGGGGCCCCGGGGCGTGGCCCTTTTGAATCCCCCAGGGGCATGATTGGCAAGAATAATGTAGGTGACCACTTGCCGTTGCTACGTGCTAAATATCTAAGCTCTTGGCGCTGTGGTTTCAGAAGAGAAGATTTTTTTAAGCTTTTTTCCATTATGAGTCTATGGGAGCAAAGGGGCCCCGGCTAAAGGGCCCCGGGGCGTGGCCTGTTCGGAACCCAGGGGCATGATTGGCAGGAATTATGTAGGTGACCACTTGCAGTTGCTACATGCTAAATATCTAAGCTCTGGGCCCTGTGATTACCGAGAAGAAGATTTTTTAAGCTTTTTGTTCCATTATGGGTCTATGGGAGCGAGGGGGCCCTGGGGCGTCGCCCATGTGGACCCCAGGGGCATGATTGGCAGCAATTATGTAGGTGACCACTGGCCGTTGCTACATGCTAAATATCTAAGCTGTGGGCCCTGTGGTTTCAGAGAAGAAGATTTTTTTACGCTTTTTTTCCATTATGAGTCTATGGCAGCTAAGGGGCCCCGGGATGTGGCCAATTTGGACCCCAGGGGTGACCACCTATAGGAGCTAAAGGACCCTGCGGGGTGGCCCATTTGGACCCAAGGGACATGATTGGCAGGAATTATGTAGGTGACCACTTGCCGTTGCTACATGCTTAATATATAAGCTCTGGGCCAAATGGTTTCCAAGAAGAAGATTTTTGAAGCTTTTTGTTCCATTATGAGTCTATGGGAGCCAAGGGGCCTCGGGGCGTGGCCCATTTGGATCCCAGGTGCATGATTGGCAGGAATTATGTAGGTGACCAGTTGCCGTTGCTACTTGCTAAATATCTAAACTCTGGGCCCTGTGGTTTCTGAGAAGAAGATTTTTGAAGCTTTTTTTCCATTATGAGTCTATGGGAGCTAAGGGGCCCCGGGGCGTGGCCCATTTGGACCCTAGGGGCATGATTGGCAGGATTTATGTAGGTGACCACTTGCCGTTGCTACATGCCAAATATCTCAGCTCTGGGTCCTGTGGTTTCATAGAAGAAGATTTTTGAAGCTTTTTTTCCATTATGAGTCTATAGGAGCTAAAGGGCCCCGGGGCGTGACCCGTTTGGACCCCAGGGGCATGATTGGCATGAATTATGTAGATGACAACTTGCCGTTGCTACATGCTAAATATCTAAGCTCTGGGCCCTATGGTTTCAGAGAAGAAGATTTTTGAAGCTTTTTTTCCATTATGAGTCTATGGGAGCTAAGGGCCCCGGGATGCGGCCAATTTGGACCCAAGGGGCATGATTGGCAGGAATTATGTAGGTGACCACTTGCCGTTGCTACATGCCAAATATCTAAGCTCTGGGCCCTGTGGTTTCAGATAAGAAGATTTTTTAAGCTTTTTTCAATTATGAGACTATAGGAGCTAAAAAGCCCCGGGGCGTGGCCCGTTTCGACCCCCAGGGGCATGATTGGCAGGATTTATGTAGGAGACCACTTGCCGTTGCTACATGCTTAATATCTAAGCTCTGGGCCCTTTTGTTTCTGAGAAGAAGATTTTTGAAGCTTTTTGTTCCATTATGAGTCTATGGGAGCGAAGGGGCCCGGGGCGTGGCCAATTTGGACCCCAGGGGCATGATCGGCAGGAATTATGTAGGTGACCACTTGCCGTTGCTACATGCCAAATATCTTAGCTCTGGGTCCTGTGGTTTCAGAGAAGAATAGTTTTGAAGCTTTTTTCCAGTATGAGTCTATAGGAGGTAAAGGGATCTAGGGCGTGGCCCGTTTAGACCCCAGGGGCTTGATTGGCAGGAATTATGTAGCTGACCACTTGCCGTTGCTACATGCTAAATATCTAAGCTCTGGGTCCTGTGGTTTCCGAGAAGAAGATTTTTGAAGCTTTGTTCCATTTTGAGTCTATGGGAGCGAAGGGGCCTTGGGGCGTGGCCAATTTGGACCCCAGGGGCATGATTGGCAGGAATTATGTAGGTGACCACTTGCTGTGCTATATGCTAAATATCTAAGCTCTTGGCCCTGTGGTTTCAGAGAAGAAGATATTTTATTTTTTTCCCATTGTTAGTCTATGGGAGCTATATGTTGCCATAGCAACCAGAATTCCAATCAGATCAGCCCAAACACCTTATGCAGCCTTTCCCCCTACCTGATGATGCTTCTCATGAAATTTGATCAAGATTGACCATGGGGTATTAGAGATATACTTATTTGAAATTGTTTACGGACGCACGGACGGATGCACGGACGCACGACGGACGACGGTCAAAAAGTGATCACAAAAGCTCACCTTGTCACTATGTGACAGGTGAGCTAAAAACTTCTTGTCTGAAACCTGGAGGCCCAGGTCTATGATATATTGTATGAAGCTTCATCTAGTGGAACTCTAACAAGACTGTTACCTTTAAAGATCTTCTTGTCTGAAACCAGAAGGCCCGGGCCTTTGATATTTTTAGGAAGCTTTATCTAGTGGACCACTACGAAGATTGTTCAAATTAGTCCTGGGTAGTCCTGGGGGTAAAAAAATGACCCCGCACCAGGGCCTTCGGGTTTTACATAGGGTTTTATAGGGAAAACCTCTAAAAATCGTCTTGTCTGAAACCAGAAAGGTCCATGTCTTTGATATTTGGTATGAACCTTTATCTAGTGGACCTCTATGGGTCGATCGTTTTACGACCGAAATTTACAAAATGGCAAAACGGAATTCATGCAGTTGTCCACGTGACCATCAATGATTTGGGAAAACCAATATTAACAGAAATTGAAACGATCCGCTATTTTTATCGATGCAACATATAGGTCAGATGTACCTATAGGTCACAGCTATCTATAGTCTTGACAGGAATCGTGTGAACACCGAATACCCAGATCAGACGCCGCGGAATGTGGCGTCTGCTCATTGGGTTGCACAGGGACTACACTGTTTGCTTAAATATCGGCATTTGAGGGTAAAACGGACAGACGAAATAGTATAAGAATGCCAGTTTGCTCACGTAATGAACGAAAAACAATACACGCTGTCACGTGACGTCTTCGTAACAATAAAACTGTTACACAAATGTATGCAAAGTCGAGTAAAAATTGACTTTTGCACTTCTGTTTAGAACCCTTTAAAGGTTTAAGAGCAAAATTGAGTAGCCCAGAATTTATAGGTGGTGTCGTTATTAGACAAACAGCGAAGATCCAGATCGGACAGACAGTACATTGCATCTTATCAGGGTCGGCACTTTTCGCAATATGTACGTAGCAACAGTTTTGAACATGATTCAGGCCCGTACGCAGACTCTGAAAAGGGGCGGGTTGAGGTTGCGAATTTCAGGTATTTTGCAGAGGGTGAAAAACTGCATGAATCTGAGCTAATTTCCAAAAGTGGGGAGGGGGCTGCGTTTGCACCCTCCCAACTGTGTGCGGGTCTGCATCAACAGGTAAAATTAACTATCGCTGAAGGGGCTCTGTTACAGATCAATGTTATTTAGGAACTGGGATGCAGTGGTGGGAGTGAGCGAGGAGAAAAGAGAGTGCAGAAGCTATGACAAACATTTATATGCTGACCAGAAGCCATTGATGGATCTACACTGTTTGCAGTTGGATAAAATGTTAAACATGTAATGCTTGTGTTGCATAAACAATGAAATACTCTTACATCCGAAAGATGAATCAATATACGCGTATACAGAAGGGAAATAATAAACACATTAACAAATGTCAAGTACATGCAAATAATTTGACGGAAAATGCTACCATATTTTTTTTCAGACAAAAATTTGACTGAACACTTTTTTATAATGAAGAGGTTTAACGGGTACCCACAGTCTACGTTATAAAGCAGAGAATCTGGTGCTTATTGTCCGCGTGACTATCACTGACCATCTGACTGCCGCTGACCTTGAACAAAATCCAAATACTGGTTATTTATAGCATCCCTAAGACGTCAGAGCGCAGTGTAAGAAGAAAATTCTGGAATGTGCTCGTTTGTTTGTGATTTGAGGTTGAACGCCCCCCCCCCCCCCCCCCCTCAGCACTGTATAGGCCATTTGGAGACGTTACTTTCAATTTTATGGGACTTTTACCCGACACTGAGATGAAATGCCATCTTAAGCCCTGTCGCGCAATGCAACCAATAGGGGGAATGAGCATGGACTGTCCGACTCGCACCGCTTTGCCTGGGCAGGCTTAGATCCTCTAAGCGGTTTACCAGTGTTCGTGTGCTGTCGGTATCAGCTCTGCTTTTTTGTTTGTTTGATTTGATTTTTAACGTCCCCTTCAACACTATATAGGTCTTTTTGGAGACGCTGCTTCCAATTTTTTTTGGACCTTTACCCGACATTGAGATGAAATGACATCTCAAGCACTTTCGCCCAGTGAAACCAATAGGGTTTACTGGCATGGGCGTTCTGACTCGCACCACTTTGCCTGGGCAGGCTTAGATCCTCTAAGCGGTTTACTAGTATTCGTTTGCGGTCGGATTCAGCTCTGCGTGGAAGCACCATGCAGCTCATTTATTTCTTCAAGCCCCGATCGGTGGGGGCCTCACCTATTTATTAAAGCCCCGGTGGGCGGGGCAGTTGGAATATGCTCGGGCACTTTGGCATTTGCAAACAGAATCTACATAATCACACACCACATAACGTCTGCTGAGTGCAATAACGTTGCAAGTGCAAAATGTCAATTTTTCAGGAGAGACAAAAACTGTTTTATTAAAGAAAGGCACAGAAAACCATACTATAAGCTGGTTTCTTAACTTCATGGCGATTTCCTTCATTTGTGTGTGATGTTTATTGTTGAATAAATGACATTTGAAAAGAAATATTTAGCATTTAAGGGTTGATACACCATTTCTGCGCCAAGTGTTTTTTTGTGCAAAACGGTGTAAGTGCATCCAGCGCTAAAACGGTCTAAATGTACAAACCTGATTTCTTTGCCTTTTACATGGTAAAGCAGTAAATTAAAGTCACTTGGTAGGTAATAGGTCACATTTTATACATTCTGCATGGTACTTATATGCTTATTCTGAAATATCAAGCAGCAGGATTCAATATTTTTGGGGTATTAAAAAACTTTGCGCAAAAATGGGGTACGTGCACTTACATTGTTTTTGCGCCAACTTTTTTTCTCTAAAGTCAGAGCAAAAACGGTGTAACTGACAAAACAATTTCAAAAATGCTGAAATAAATCATGATTGAGGCAGAATCCAGCTGTATAACTTATTTACCAAGTGAGTCAAGTCCTTAGGCACCCATTTATGAAAAAAAAAAAACTATTTTGGCCAAAATGTCAGTTACACCGTAGTTGCACTCAGCAGACGATAACGGTGTCTGATCAAATCTTCTGAGCTCACTTAAAGTTAAACGAACAGTTCGATTCTCAGTTCAAGACTATTTTCCCAACCTACACTCAGAGACGATCGACCCACCAGTACCCTCAGTGCTTTGATTTTATTGCTTTACTGTGTCCTGGCTATTTTTTTTCTTAATCTCCCCACCCCATTAAAAATCAAATGGTCGCTCCCTAAGACACAGACCTCTTAAACCGGTAGGAGATCTACGTTTTTCATAGTCACGGTTTACCTATGACTTCACACCATCCATATAAAATTAACTTGAGATAAAACACTTGCGAAATAATTGTAACTTGAGATAGTCTTGCTATTTAGGTACGGGAATTCGAACAATTGGTCCGTCGCAGATGAAAAATACCCCAAACAAATCTTTTGCTGCGCTTTCAATTCTTTTGGCAATTGTCGGCCTTGCTTGGTCTTTTCGCAGCCATTGCTTGTTTCTGCGTCCCTGAGGCTCAAAATAATAGACCCAGGTTTCACCACCTGTAAACAGTTCAAGAAATTCTACGTTTCCCAAAATTAGCGTCCTTTTCAATTTTACAAGTTTTTCGCCATTTTTACACTGGTGGTCTTTTGTTCTTTGGTCAAGAGATGCGAACCGCACCGTGCACTAACCTTCTTAGGTTTAACCCCTGAGTCAAATTCTTATGAAGGGTCCACTAACGAAACACCAACTATATCAGCAATTTCTTCATCGTGAATCTTGTTTCTTATTTGACCATATCTGCCACGGCAGCAGCATTAGCTTTTATAGCAGCATTTTTTGCATGGCCGGGGCGGGGTTTATTATTCAAATCAGTTTTACTACCTTTAATGTTTTGGCCACCTGAAAATTGACGCTTTAGAGACGACAGATGTCCCATGTATCTGACGAAGCTCACTATATATCTGTGAAACTGAAACAACTTTTAATGTAGGCCTTAACTTCAAAGCTTGTTTTTCATTCTGCATACAGTAAGGATTGTGTGTACATTTTGCATACAGCAAGGCCCTGACTGAACGCACTTTTGAAAGATTACTCCCACGTGAATCTACGCATTTTCACTTGCTCCTTACAGCCACACGGTAAGGTTGGTCATTAATGACAAGTTAAATGAGAGCCCCTCGTTTCATTTGGTCACATAAATTACATTACAAAATTTGTGACTTCATGCCATAGTATGAGTTTTTGTGACTAAGAACTAATTATCTTTAAGATAACTTTTATACAGTAAAATTCCTAGATTATGACCACCTTGGATTTGTCTTTTTGATGACATTTCAACAATCCCCTAAAGAACACAATGTGCAGAAAACACAGACAGAATAAATGAAATTCTCTAAATATGCTTTCAAAAGCAGAATAAGTGTTACTTTTATTTGGTGCAAATAGCGAAATTTCAATGTATAATACCCAATATAGTCTGGTGTGCATCATTCAGTGAATGATATTGAATCCGAAATCCCTTAAAACCACTCACACATTTACAAATTATCAACAAGGCGAAGCCATATCTTGTCATTGGGAAAACATGTCCGTAAGAAACAATGGCGTCCAACATGGTGTCAGAAAATGATAAATATTAGGTAAAAATGATAACATCTTTATTATTTCTGCTTTCAACATAGATTGTGGGTGCCCACAATCTATGTTTTAAAGCATAAATAAGGCAGAAAACGTTTACCCCCGTAAACCCACTTTTCTCTATATAAAATGGGGTTTAGTTGGGTCTTCCTTTCACGGACATGTTATCGTGATGTTACCATTTTCATGCTTTGTTTCGTCTGGTGTTTGTCTATCGCTCTTAGAGTTTACTGTTTGATGTTCACCCGAAACTTCGTCAAATTCAGTGAGTTTCGTAACAGTTGTTGCACTGTCGGTTAAATCCAAAGAATGATTGTCATTTTTGTCACTTTCAGCAGTATGTAATATCCCTGATGGATTTATAGTTATTGATTCGCATTCGATAATCGCACTTCCAGTATCGTTGCTTTGATATTCTGTTACCCTTTCCTTGTTTTCTGAGTTCAATGTTTTATTATCACAATGACCAACAGCCATGATACGCACATCGTTATCCATAAATTCAAAATTACTATAACTTGGATCTGGTTTAATTGCAGAAATCATCCTTAAAGATGTTTGTAAATCATACAAAGAAACTGATTCTTTTTCCATCGAATGCGATCCTTGATCAACTACAACATCGTTAAACCCAGTCAATGGAAAAAGTATTTTATCTCGGTCTGACGCTGCCGTTTCTGACAGGCGGCGCCGAGGATCTTGCAAAAACAATTTGATTCTATTTTGCTCCGCATCATTACCGCCCATTGAATGATGTCTTTCTTTTAATTCAGTTGAGCCTCCTCTCCTCTGAATAGTGTCAGGACTCACTGAATGACGCCCCCCAAACACGTCTTCAGATTCTGATGTAGCACGTGAAGAGTCTTCAGATTGTTGAACAATATTTTCATAAATTATGTCATGCATAGAATTTAAATCGTCTGACTGGAGTTTCTTTCTTCTAATGTCACCATTTGCAATTTTTGAGTTATACCCATCTACAGCTGCTTGAGAAGAACGGCGGTTTGGTAAGGTCCTTGATATCTGTTGTTTAATTGTATTGAAAGCAGCTGAAGGTAGAGATGCTCTGGGTTTTGGACCAGCACTAATATTATTGATATTATTGCTATTTACTGCGAATTTAGTCCCATGAAAGTCAAGGCTTGGTAACGAAAATCTTGGCGCTCTGTTGTGCTGACCATGACTAAACGGCGAATCCTCGAATCGCAGCTTAAACTTCTTTTTAACTGGCGTTGCTGAAAGCAAAGGTATATTTAAAAAGTTTTGAAATAGAAGTGAAGGCAACGATCATGAATCATTGAAATACCCAACACCACCCACAGGGAAAGAAACAAGAACATGAAATAACTAAAACCTAATGAAAGCATCACAAAAACGTCACATCATGATGGTTTGTTTGACTTTTTCTTCTCGGAGATGTAGCACTTATGTGTTACAAAGCCTTCATGCGGACCAAACAAATTATTGCCTCAGCCATCACAGAAGTAAGGGCGCGGATTGTGGCCACGTAAACTCGATATAAGCCCCCACACCCCACCTTCAATGACCGTTCTAAGGCGGTTCTTCTGTCGCGTTTTTTGTATAGTTTGTCGCTGAAAGGGTGTATCGCTTATATATTTTATTTTGGATAGCCAATTAGCCATTTTGTGGGCAATATTGTCCGTTTGGCTTTTCGCTAGGGATGTTTTCTTAAGGATCTAGATAATTCATTTTCGTGTTTCTTTTCCTTTGGTGTGTCTGATGGGAGGTGTTGGTTAATTGATAAGTGCCTTCACTTCTATTGTGTTAGTCTATACGTTTAATTGCGCTAGATATTAAGAATATGAAACTGTTTCTCTGATGGGAGCTGTTGGTTAATTGTATCCATTCTTGATAATTGCCTTCACTTTTATTTTACTGGAATTAGTACTATACCCGGGGGAGCAATGGTCCTGAGCCGCTCACCTGAGTGCTGAGAGTTTCTGAAGAGTTTTTACCTTATATAGCCAGGGTTGCCATTTTGGTCATGTGATCAAATTCATATTAATAAATTTCTATTTGTTTGTTTCTCAAAGCTTTCATATGAAATTTGGTTACAAATGGAACATTGGATTCTTTGAAAAAATAAGCTTAATTTTCTTTTCTGAATGACCATGATCTAAGGTCAAAGAATGAATAGTAGAGAATTCAAGTAGTTTCACTCCCTCAATTAGCTAACTGCATCTATCAATTTTTCAGATCACAGGCTGCAATAGTTTCTGAAAAATACACGTTTTGTTTTTACTTTCTCCAATACGAATGTCTATGCGACTTTGACCTTGGCATGAAATAAGTCATGGCTATCATGGGGTCATCATTTTAAACAAATGCTAAGTCTCCAATGCTACATACCAAGTTTCATGAAATTCCGTCCATTGGTTGCGGAGAAGAAGAGTTTTGAACTGTTTAACCCTTTATAGGCATGGTGGCCATAATGGTCATGTGACCAAAATCATATCAATACATTTTCAGTTTCTTGTTTCTATAAACTTTAATATGAAATTTGGTCAGTGGAAAATAAGTTTTAATCTTCATATCTGAAAGGTCTTAGGTCAATGTCAATGAATGACTTTGACCTTGAATACTCATGTAGTTTCAGCCACTAATTTAGCTTGCTGCAAATACAAGTTTTCAGGTCAGTGACTGGTATAGTTTCCGAAAAATACACAATTTGTTGTTTTTCCCATACAAAAGTATATGCGTCCAAATTTGATCTTGGCGTAAAATAGGTCAAGGTAATCTAAGGGTCTTAATTTGAACAAACTATTATGATGCCGAATTCACAATGCTACATAGTAAGTTTCATGACAATCGGTTCTCTTGTTCGGGAGAAGATTTTGAAGGGTTTTTGCCTTATAGACGTGATGGCCATCTTGGTCATGTGATCAAATTCATTTTAAGTAATTTTCATTTCCTTTTTCCTACAGGCGTTTATATGAAATTTGATTACAAATGGCTTAGTGATTGATGACCTTGACCTTGAATACTGATATAGTGTCATCCACTCATTTAGCTAACTGCATCGGACAATTTTCAGATCACAGGCTGCAACAGTTTAAAAAAAACAACAACACAATTTTGACTTTTTTCCCATACAAAAGTCTATGTGACCAGATTTGACCTTGACGGTAAATAGGTCAAGATCATCCGAGGGTCATCTTTGAAAAATTATGATGGGCTCGAGTCTCCAATGCTACATACCTAGTTTCATGGCAATTGGTCTACGGGTTCTGAATGAGAAGATTTTCAAAGGATTTTACCTTACATGGGTATGGTGGCCATCTTGGTCATGTGACCAAATTCATTTTAATAAATTTTCAGTTCCTTGCTCCTATAGGCATTTGCGTATAATTTGATTAGAAATGGCTTAATGGTTTCTGAGGAAAATAAGTTTAAAATTTTCTATATCTGAATGACCTTCGGTCAACTTGAATGCTCACGTTGTTTCATCAACTCATTTAGCTACCTGCGTCTACAAATTTTCAGATAACAGGCTGCAATAGTTTCTGAAAAAAATGCACAATTTTGACTTTTTCCAATACAAAAGTCTATGAGACCAAATCTGACCTTGATATAAAATAATTCAAGGTCATCAGAGGGTCATTATTTGAACAAATCGTTATGGGCCCGAAACCACAATGCTACATACCAAGTTTCACTGGCCCCTTGGTTCCGGAGGTGAAGGTTTTTGAAGGGTGTTTACCTTTTTTGGGCATATAGCGGTCATCTTGGCTATGTGACATGGACCCCGCGAACAAACTTTCGTTCCCCCATCCCATGGATACTTCAAATGAAATTTGACTTCAATCGGCCCAGAGGTTTCAGAGAAGAAGATGTTTGAAAATGTTGACAGACAGACAACGGAGCCTTGCCATACTACTAAGGGGATATCCATGAGAATCTGTATAACTATAACGGATCTTGGAAGATATATGCCTGGAAATTAGTACGTTGAAAGAATACACATTTACATGTATACAGTAACTGTATATATTTCTGAAAACTCATACAAACTGTGAAAAACACTGTATTTATAGTGTGCAAATAAAGTAACGCACACTTTTATTATTTGAATTGTTTGTAGCTTAAAGGTAATTTAAAACGACTCTGTACATGTTTGTGTTCCTAATTCAATCTTAAATTGTCACGTAGGTCAGTTTTATTCTCGTCACACTCGAGTGATTTCGGTTATGCAAAAATGACGAAAATTGAAAAGGGAAACAATCAGGAACTGCTACAATCATATCCCAAATTATCCCCACAACACCACTAGAAATGGAGTGACGACAGTAAACAAAAGACCCCTGACAAGCAGCTCTTTCTGAAAGAGGTGGTGACTCATAAAATCCGAACGTTACTAAAAAGGAACAACATACATAATGGGGGAAGAATCAATATCACAAAAATAACAACAGTAAAAAGAAAGGACAAACGAAAGAACAACTTGATAGAGTTTGAAATGTTTTATAAACCTTTCGTTTCCGGATAACTCCTCCTACAGTTTACATCCGATCAAGCTGAAACTTCATACATACATTGTACATGTAGTTAGACCATGATGTGGGGCAGCGCATAGTTATGTCCCTTTGAAATGTTTTGTCAACTTGTCGTTTCTGGATAACTCTTCCTACAGATTACATCCGATCAAGCTGAAACTTCATCCATAGTTAGACCATGATGTGGGGCAGCGCATATTGTTTTGAGGGTACGGTCCACCAAATAATAATAGAGTTATGCACCTTTGAAATGTTTTGCAAACTTTTCATTTTCAGATGATATCTACATTTTACATCCGATTTAGCTGAAACTTCATATATAATTAGACCACGATGTTGGGCAGCGCATATTGTTTCGAGGTAATGGTTCACCAAATAATAATAATAGAGTTATGAGTTATAATGGTTGAAAAAATCTGTAAACATTTTGTTTCCGGATAACTCGTCCTACATTTTAGATCCGATGATGTTGAAACTTTACATAGAGTAAGTGACCATGATATGGAACAGTGCATATTATTTTGAGGTTACGGTCTGCCAAATACTACCAGAGTTATACTCCTTTCACATTTTTTTTATAAATATTCCGATTCTTGATAATTCCTCTTAAATTTTACATCTGATGAAACTGAGACTTTACATATAGTAAAACCATGATGTGGAACAGTGCATCTTATTTTGAGGTTGCAGTCCGCCAAATATTACCAGAGTTATTCCCCTTTCACATTTTTTCTAAAATATTTTGTTTCCGGATAATGCCTCCCACATTTTACATCTGATGAAGCTGAAAGGACGGGTTACAGTTTAGCCATATTTGTGCCTACGATGGATCTGGATGAAACTTATATGCAATATAGTCCAACATATGCGCGTTCCTATGACAACAATATTTAATTAACCATGACATGTGCAGTCATGTGACTTCCGTTTTTCTACAAGTGGGGTAATTGTCAGTATTTGGTGATTTGCCAAAGTAATATGACATTTTTTTAACAATTAACCGGATTAAAGCGTGTTAATATACATGTCAATATCATAATCTATGTTTCTTGTATCCCGTGACACAATATTATGTACAGTATGTGCATAAGAAATTTATATTGTTTTGAAGTTATATGTATTTAGTATATGTAAGAAGTGCTTTATAATACGGAATGTATTTTCGATTCTAAAATATATATTTAAATTGTTGGCAGAAAGAAAACAACAGTGCAATATATCATTACAACATACAACAGATTTGATTGGATTTTGGTGACCTTGACCTGATTTTCAAGGTCACAGCAACCCAAAACCAGTCATTTTTAGGTCAAAAATGGCTTGTCTGTACTCTATCTCAATAACGAATTGATTAATTTTAATCAAACTTGGAACAATATCATTACAACATACCGGGAATTTGATTAGATTTTGGTGACCTTGACATTTTTTAAGGTCACAGGCCCCCCAAAACAGTCAATTTCGGACCAACAAAGGCTTGTCTGTACTCTATCTCATTAAAGAATGACCAATTTTCGTCAAACATGGTACAATATATCAATATAACATACCGTAGATCGGGTTAGATTTTGGTGACCTTGACCTTTTTCAAAGTCACAGGCCCTCAAAGATAATCAATTCTGGGCCAAAAATGGTTTGTCTGCACTCTATCTCATTAACAAATCGCTTAATTTTAGTCAAACTTAGTACAATATAACATTACAACATGATGCAGATTTGATTATATTTTGTTGACCTTGACCTTTTTTCCAAGGTCACAGGCTCCAAAAAACAGATGATTTTGGGACAAAAAAAGTCTTGACTGCACAATTTCTCATAAACAAATTGATTAATTGCATTCAAACTTGGTATGATATACCATTACAATATACCTCAGATTTGATTAGATTTTGGTGACCTTGACTTTTTTCAAGGTCACAGCCACCCCACAAAAAAACAGTCAATTTTGGGCAAAAATAATGCTAAGGATAACCCTTTCTACAACTTACTTAACGTCACTGCAGCTGGTTTCTCGGAATGTGTGGCGGCCGTAAAAGTCTCCCTGCCCTACATCATAGTGTAGTTTACATTTTCTTGTCCTTTTGGGATCACTGATTCCATTGTTGAATTTTAAAAATATTTTAGGGTCACTGATGAAGCCCAATTGGCCAAAACTAGCTAGCGTGACCCAGAAAACATGTACACTCCATATTTTCCAGTTCTGTTGTGTATTCCTTGCTTCCAAAGGATAACCCTGTCTGCAACTTATTGTCTGCACTCTTAGGCCAAGGTCTCCCAAAACCTGTTCTTTTAGGGCCAATAATGGCTTATCTGTAACCTATATCATTTAAGAATTCATGAATGTTGGTCAAAATCGGTACAATATTTAATTGCAGTATACCAAATGTGTCTGGTGATCTGAGTTTTTTTAATGACTGTTTGTTTTAAGGTCATAGGCTCCCACAAAAACTGTCAGCTTTTGACTAAAAGTGGCTGGTTTGCAGCTTACATTTTGTTGACGTTAATCTAGTTATTAAAGTCAAATGGGTGTTTAAGATACATTTATGGTGAGGACACATTGATTTCCTCTGAAAACATTTTTATTTATACCAGCATTCAGGGTACATCTGCCGAAAATATGAAATGTTACATTCCCTGTAAACAATATAAGACAGAAACTGGTAATGGAAGGTAAACATGAATGTATGTCATACAAGTAACATGCACAGCATGTGACAGCAGTTACATGATAGTCCTTTAATTCACCAATGAATAGCATTTCCCGTTTGCCCAGCAAGGAATGATGGTCGTGCTCATACAGATGGCCAGCCGCTGTCCTTCTGTATATGTAGACTATATTGACTTTTTCCTGTGCGAGTATGCACAGTACTTTGATTACATTGATTTTCTCACCTTATTTTATCGATAAAAGTTTATTTTTCAACATCCTCCACATCGTTAACCGCCACAACATCAGCATTTTTGAAAGCATTATTGTTTCTGAAATGAAGTGGTATGTAGTTTTCTCTGGTTAACGATGTGGACGACCATGCAATTTTCCTTTGAACACCACAGGGGTCTTCACTTTTTCCATAGGCGCAATTTTACACATGACCAGTAGTGCATGTATTCAACCGGAAATTTTGTTACTAAAACGCATGCGGATGAAAAGTAAATATTTGTCTAACAAACCAGAGATATTTGGTCACCTTATGAGTGTATTTTGATCAGTTTTTGTTGACTTCAAGAATTAGCTCTTTCAGTAGGCACTTTGCAATAGAAAACTGAAACCCGTCCTTTACGTATAGTTAGAATATGGTGTGGAGCAGTGCATATTATTTCAAGTTTACAGTCCACCACTTTTTGCTAGAGTTATGCCCATATTATTTTAAGGTTATGGTCGACCAAATATCACAGACCGTGTAAATATGTTGGAGATAGGTAGTTTGAGCCATTGAGGGTTATTAATAGTGCCTGGTAAGAATATATGAATATATATAGAGCACATATGTTCCTTGGTTACATTCCACAAACCCAAACTTGTACAACAGTCAGTATATATATGCTCCATCTTACTAACTGCCACAGGCGAATAATGACCTGCTTGCGGAGCTCTTGTTAGATTTACATCTATCTATTGTAGATCGGTGTGTTTCTTGCAAACTCTATGATAAACGAGATGATTTCGATTTTGAGATTGTAAATTATCCTTTCTTGGATGTTGATGTTCCTCGTGTGGCATCCTATGGCTTTATACTTCGCAATTAATTCGATTTGCAAGAGTGTCTAGTCATGTAACTGACTTCAACACTCGTAATTAATTGTTAACTGCTAAACTTCTTAATTAGGGATGTAAGTATAATAAACTACGCAAAGCCTTTTCAAAATTTTATAGAAGTAATTCCGATTTGACTTCAAAATACAATGTAAGACTTCAATCTCTTCTGCAACAAGGTCAGTCGGATTCCGAATATTATGGTGACTTCGTATATAAATTCAGAAACACATATAATTGAAATGACTTCAGCATTCAATTCCGTAAAATCGTTCTTCGATATAAAAACGATTGGGTACAACATAAATGTTATACGACAGACTGCATACATGGCAGTTAACCCAATCACGGTTGATTTAATTGCACGCCGGTGGGTCAGTCCTCAGATTCTATTACGGTTCCAGCGTAAAGGCTTACTGAGAGTCAGAGAGAACTTAATTCTATGTAATGTTGGTTGGTGCCTGATGCTCTGATTCTGGTCGGGATTTTGGTTTATTTAACTGAAGTTCTGTGGGTAAATTTGACTGATCAAACCATCGAAATAGGTATTGTCAATATTGAATGAATCATCCAAATATCTAGAAGTCGAGCTAAAGACTTCAATGATTTCAGATAGGTTTTCAACGGAAAGGAATTCATGAATTCTCTTTAAAAAAAAAACAAGAACAGAACAGATGTTGGTTTTCTTTTGCTCCAGCATTTCAGTGGTTTCTTGCTGTCGAGTCCTCACCGCTGTTTCATCTCTGTGGTTGTTTGATTTTTGTGTTCTCGGAAATAATGCACTGATGAGTTAGGAGGCCTTCATGCGGACTGAACAAATCATTTGCCTAAATCGTAACGGAAGTAAGAGCGATGATTGCAGCTGCGTAAAATCGATTTAAGCCCCGCAGTGGAATTCGTTTCACCAACAGTTCCAAGGTGGTCCTTCTGTCGCGGTTTATTTTTTATGGTTTGTCTTTGATTGTGTGTTTCGCTTATATCATTTTGTTTTGGATAGCTAATTGGCCATTTTGTGGGAAAGTAACTGTCCTTATGGATTTCCGCTATTGATGTTTCCATTAGGGTCTAGTTGTCTCAAGTTTGTGTTTCTTTCCCTCTGCTGTCGCTGCTGGGAGCTGTGGTTTAATTGTATCGATTCCTGGTCATTTCCTTCACTTCTATTTTCTAACTCACCAGTGAACCATTTCGGTTAGCAAAAAGTTACAATTAAAGCCAAGTTTACCCAAGGATGGGGACTCGACACTTAAATGCGTTGACACTACCGGTGCTGCACACAAAGCTATATATAGGAACACTTGAGCAAACGAAAAACAATAAAGTTCCGGCTCCGACAAACTAATTCTAGCTTTAAGCCAGAGCAATCATGGAGTCTGAACCCTGACCCACCGGCGTGCAATTAAAGATGAAAGCATGATGTCTGACCGTGATTGGGTCAAACACAATGCACGCAGACTGTGTAATAGCATTTATATCGTATCCCATGCGTTTGTACCGTTTGATAATATTTTCTGAAATTGTTCCGTAAAGTTAGATTTGCCTTT
This sequence comes from Lucinisca nassula, assembly GCA_963580285.1. Lineage (NCBI taxonomy): Eukaryota > Metazoa > Mollusca > Bivalvia > Lucinida > Lucinidae > Lucinisca > Lucinisca nassula. The sequence goes on along the minus strand of OY757021.1, from coordinate 27,411,771 downwards.
AATTTCTCTTAATTTAAATAAAATGTCGCCTCAAACTTCAGGCCCATGTCGCGAACTAGATGGACAATTGATTGTCATATGGTATGGAGATTTCGATACTTACACCCTAGTCCCATATTTTTTCAATAAGTGTTTTTTAAATTGTCATGTAAGTAGTTTTTAGATAAGTTATATAAATATTACCTGGCGAGATAGACTGGGCATGTTTTAAGTATATCAAACAGTTTTACAATAATTAATCGCTGTATCGTGCTGGTGTTTAATCAAATAAGCATATATAAGATACCTGCAACGTTTATACGACTTTCTTGTTACGTGATTGAAACACGTGTCCTTTATTAAATAAAGGGGCTTAACGTCTTTAGCACATAGTACATAATTACAGGCTTTCCAGCGCTGTTTGGCAAAAAATTAGGGCTAAAATACGGGCTGTTTTTGCCAAAATTTAGGGCTAGTTTCGGAAAAAAATGGGGCTAAATTAGGGCTAAACAAATAAAAATTATGAACTTGTTTACCTACAAAATGTTGATAACTCTTGAGATGTTACAATTAACTTTATTATCCACCCCTTTGTTAAGTTAGCTTCTCACTGATTTCTAGTCTACAGCAATATATATGCAATATTCAGTTACATGTATTGCTCCAATTATGTTACTGCCCATCATCATCACTCAATGTAGTACGCATAAACCTCTTTAGAATTCAGTATTCATTGAAAGATGGTTATATATATATATATATGGTTTTACATTGAAGGATCCTAACAACAGCTGTCATCAGACAGCATATCTTGCCTGGAAAGCTATGTTAGTCTGTGACCTTGAGCTATATGGCAGGAGTGGAAGTATTGCTGAATCATATCCGTGACATCACACCAAATAAACATTGGGCAGGGGTGGGAATATTGGTGAATGAAATCTTTGAAATCATACATGCATCTATTTTCACACCAAATATAAATGAAACCGCATGTATGTTTTGAAAAATATGAGGTGTTAAATTTTTTACAACAAAACTGTAACATAAAATACCATAAGCCCCTATACGTAGGTAAAAAATAATTAACACAAAATTAACGAGTTTCTATGTCTGTGACATTGACCATGAAGTCATCAGTATATCAAATATGAACCAAAATCATCATATAATTTGGAAAATATGGTTTATCAAACTTTAAAGTAAAATTGTAATATAGAAATTTTAAATAGCCCACCTTGACCTTGAGGTAACAAGCATGGGTATGCTGTGGATTTATATCACCTCACCAAATAGGAACTAAATCCATTGTATGGTTTGGTAGATTGAGCTCTATACAATCTTTAGCACATAATTTCAAAGTCCAAGACCGTGACCTTAAGGCCATGACACAGATGGAGGTATTGCTGGAAAAAAATTTGCACCTATAGGTATCAAAGCATCTTCCATCTATTTGTTTGAAGCATGGGCTCTAAAAACTTAAATATAAAACTTAGCATAGGATTTTAAGTCTGTGACCTTCTTCTTGAGACTGCTCACCAATGGCATGGGTGGGGGCATTACTGAATAAAACGGTAGAATGTATATTTATCATCACACCGAATATGAGGGACATTCATGATATGGTTTGGAAAATATGGGGCCTAGCTCCAAAAAAACTTTGTCATAAAACATAAGCAAAGGATTTTTATGTCTGTAATCTTGACCTTGGTACCATGAACATGGGTGGCTGCATTGCTGAATAAAATTGTGGACATATATCCATCATCAGACCAAATATGAACCTCATCTATGATCTGGTTTTGAAAATATAAAATAACTTTAACATAAGTCCTTAGCATAGGATTTGTCCAAGTCTGTGACCTTAACCTTGGGGCCATAGAAAAGGGCAGGGGTATTACTGAATGTAACTTTGGTCCTAGGGGTATTGCTTAATATAACTTTGGTTCTATATCTATCATAAAACCAAAAATGACCAAAATCCACCATACCTTTAGGAAAATATGAGCTCTTTAAAAACTTAAAAAATTAGCATAGAATTTTTCAGTCTGTGGCCTTTACCCTTGTCCTTCTGGTTTCAGACAAGAAGATTTTCAAAGGTTTTCCCAATATAAGTCATGTAAATAAGTGGGCCCCTGGATGGGCCCATTTTTTACCCCGGGGCCATAATTTGAACAATTTTGGTAGAGGTCCACTAGATCAAGCTTCATACCAAACATCAAAGACCTTGGCCGTCTGGTTTCAGACAAGAACATTTTCAAAGATTTTCCCTATATAAGCCTATGTAAAACCAGTGAGTACATTTTTGGCCCCAGGGCTATAATTTGAACAATATTGGTAAATTTTACTAGACAAAGCTTCATACCAAATATCAAAGACCTGAGCTTTCTGGTTTCAGGCAAGAAGATTTTTAAATGCTTTCCCCCAAATAAGTCTATGTAAAACCAGTGGGCCCCGGGGTGGAGCCATTGTTGGCCCCAAGGCTATACTTTGAAAAACCCGGTCGAGGTCTACTTGATGATGCTTCATACCAAATATCAAACACCTCAGCCTTCTGGTCTCAGACAAAAAGATTTTTAAAGGTTTTCCATTTACAGTCAAACCTGTCTTAAAGACCACCTGTGAACAAAGACCACCTGTCTACAAAGACCACTTTCAATTCCCCCATCCAATTATACTATATAAACCACCTGTGCACTAGGACCAGAGGACAGTCAAAATCCTTCCCAAATGCATAGTTTTACCCTGAACAAAGACCAATTTGTGCTTTGAATAGCATTGACCAAAGTTTTGATTGGACAATTAATTGTTATATGGACATCCTTTAATGAGTCAAATAAAGTTTTTAGTGCTTCATTATTAAAACCTGACATAATGTTACCTTTAGGGGATTTAATCAGTGAATCATTCAGGTGTAACTGGGATTATCCAATACATATCTACATGAATGCTGTGAAGTAATCCTTGCCTTCTAAAGAGGTAGAGCAGTTGATGCAAAACCGACCCTCTGAATGAAGACCACCTGTGGACAAAGACCATATTTCTTCTTTCCCTTGAGTGGTCTTTGTAGACAGGTTAGACTGTAAAACCAAAGGGCCCCGGGGCGGGGTCATTTTTAGCCACAGGTCTACAATTTGGACAATCTTGATAATGGTCCACAAGACGAAGCTTCATACCACATATCAAAGACCTGGGCCTTGCGGTTTTAGAGGACAAGATTTTTTTTAAAGATGTTCCATATATAAGTCAATGAAAACCAAAGAGCCTCGGGGCGGGGGCATTTTTGACCACAGGGGTATAATTTGGATAATCTTGGTAGAGGTCCACTAGATGAAGCTACACACCAAATATCAAAGACCTGGTACTTGCGGTTTCAGAGGAGAAGATTTTTAGCTCACAGGAGCACGAAATGCTCATGGTGAGCTGTTGTGATTGGTCAATGTCCGTCGTGTGTCGTGCGGCATCAACAATTTGCTTCAAATGCTAACTCCTCCTGAACCCATGGGCCAATTTCAATCAAACTTCACAGGAATGTTACTTAGGGGATCCTCTTCCAAAAAATAGCTAAAATCGTTCCGCTCCAATGATCAAGCTGGTCGCCAGCGCTAAAAATAAAAAATATTTAAACGACAGTACCTCCTATACCTTTGGGCCAATTTGATTCAAACTTCACAATAATGTTGCCTAGGTGGCTCCCTACCGAAATAGCTAAAATCGTTCCGCTTCGATAAGCAAGATGACCACCAAAGCTAAAAATAGAACAAGAGGCCCATGGGCCACAATGCTCACCAGAGCTCAGACGGGCACTGCCCACTGGCAGCCATGTATAGTTTCAGGTTTTAATTTATTGATTATAAAGTCTCCAAAACAAACCCCCATTTCCAAATGAGCATCCATGTGGACTGAAATATATCTGAAATATTAGGCCTTTTATGAGGAGGAGGGATGAGACATGGACCCAACAGAGCCCAGGCTGGTATCGCTCATAAGGCACAAGAATATATATGGTTTAGGGGTTGGGATGTGTACTGTTCCTGGGATATAAGGCCTTTTAAGCTGCGGAGGGGTAGGAGCATGGCCCTGGCTGACCCCAGGAAAGCTAAGATTGCTGTCGCTGAATGTGTCTTATAATAAGGACCAAGAAAATATATTGGTCAGGGGTGGGGATATGAACAGTTTCCAAGATATGAGGCCCTCTTATGAAATGATCAGAGGAATGGCCCCAGATGATTTTTTAAGTTTTTTTTTTGTCTATTTTTTGCATTTTGGTTTCCATGGCAACCAATAAAAATGAACAGAAGGCCTAGAATCATACGGCAGATAGTAGATTGCCCATGGAACATTTCTATGAAAGTTTTATATAAATATCTGCAGAGGCTTGGCAGTAAATGCCATTTTTCAATTTTCCCAATTATAAGTCTATGGAAAGGACAAGTTGCCATAGCAACCAAACTAATGAGCCGATTTTGATAGAAAAAACCCACATACTTTCAATCCCAAGGATGCTACAGATAAAATTTGGGCCAAATCGGCCCAGAGGCTTCAGTTGAGATGTCGTTTGAAAGTGTTGACGCAGACTCAGGCGACGACGACGACGGACAACTGCCTATCCTATAAGCTCCCCGGAGCCTTTGGCTCTGGTGAGCTTAAAAAATAATTAAACGACAACTCCTCCTGTACCCTTGGGCCAAATTAATTTAAACTTCATAGGAATGTTGCTTAGGTGACCCATCTACTAAAATAGCTAAACTGGTTCTGCTCCCATGAGCAAAATGGTCGCAATAGCTAAAAATAGAAAAATGTAAATTTGCTTCAAATGCAAACTCCTCCTTAACCCTTGGGCAAATTTGATTCAAACTTCATAGGAATGTTGTCTATGTGACACCCTACCAAAATAGCTGAAATCGTTCCGCTCCGACAAACAAGATGGTCACCAGAGTTAAAAATAAAAAAGAATCTATCTTTAAACGACAATTCCTCCTGTACCCTTGGGCCAGTTTTATTCAAACTCTATAGGAATGTTGTTAAGGTGGCCCTCCATCAAAATAGCAAAAACGGTTCTGCATTAATAAGTAAAATGGCCGCTATAACTAACAAGAGGACCATGATGGTTCTGTATCGCTCATCTGAGTCTACTCATCACCTTGTTTTTGATCCCACATGACCAATATTCAAACATAATCAAGATTTTATAAAGGCAATCATTCTTGGCAAGTTTCATGAAGCTTGAACCAAAAATGCAGTCTCAAGTATGATTTGACCAATTTTGTTTGTTTGATTTGAGGTTTATACTATTTAGGTCATTTTGGAGACGTTGCTTCCAATTTTGTGGGACTTAAACCCGACACTGAGATGAAATCACATCTCAATCCCTGCCGCCCAATGAAACCCATAGGGTTTATAAGCATGGGCCGACTCGCAGCAATTTTCCTGAGCAGGCTTAGACGTTCTAAGTGGATCACGAGTACTCACGTGCGTTCGGTATCAGCTCTGCGTGGAAGCATCGTGCAGCCCAATCTATTTCTCCAAGCCCTGATGGGCGGAGGCGGAAATTTGACCAAGTGAATTAGTTTCAGATCCAACCTGAAAATGCCTATATTGGACCTTGTCATCACCATAGGTTGTTTAGTTTTCAGCAGATCTTTATAAACCTAGCATATAAGTAAGCTCAGAATAAAAGCTGGGATATGTTTGAAAAGTGGCAAGGTCCGCCCATTCATGTCTGACCATTTATATTTCTGCAGCATGAAGCCTGATTTCAATCATTTCTATCTGATGCATGCTTATGGCGGGGAAATTATGAAAAAAAAATATCAAAATTTATTGAAAATTTTGGTTGATATGGCAACCACAAGGTCCACTAGACTTGCAATGGGAAATGCTTTAAATCACCGTAGGGCCTTCAGTTTTGATATACCAAAAATGTACAAATTGACTAAGGCCGAAACTTGAATCTCGAATCGCCCGGAAATTTACTCGGTTGAACCGAAATATCCAAACGGGATAAAATCGAACCGAATCACGGAAAAAAAATAGTTTGATAGCCAAAAAAAGTAACGGCGCAAACGTCAAAGTAGGCGGCCTTTTCACCTTTATAACACAAGGGGAGCAAACTGTTACAATTGAAAGCAAAGTTTGATGGAATCTGTCCAAAAACATTATGCAGCCACCCCTATCCCAACAATGGTGCACATGAAATTTGAACAAGATTGACCCACGGGTCTAAGAGATATTCTTGTTTGAAAGTGTGGACGGCGACGACGGACGAAGACGGACAACAGAGCCTTGCCATACTATAAGATCACCTTGTGAGCCTTCTGCTAAGGTGAGCTAACAAGTTATTGAGCTGAAAACATTTTTCTGAAGTGAAAAGTTCAAGCTGGCCAAAAATCGATCTCATCTGAGATTTTATGCATGTGCTAATTATCTGTAAGTATGATGAAGACTGGATCAAAACTAATTTAAAACAAGTTTTTGAGCAGACAACATTATTTTTTTTTGCGTTCAAGAGCAATTAACTCTGAAGTGAAAAATTCAATCTGGCCAAAATTCGAACTCATCCAAGATTTTATGTATATGCTGATCATCTGCAAGTTTGATAAAAACTGAATAAAAAATAAACAAGTTCTTCAGCGGAAACCATAATTTTTTTGTGTTCAAGGGCAAGTAACTCTTAAATGAAACATCCGATCTGGCCCTGTTCGAACTCATCCAAGATTTTATGGATGTGCTGATTACCCCTAAGTTTGATGAAGACTGGATAAAAACAAATAAAAAATAAACAAGTAATTGAGCAGAAACAATCATTGTTTGTGTTGAATGGCAAGTAACTCTGAAGTGAAACATCCCATCTGGGCCAAATTCGAACACATCCAAGATTTTATGGATGTGCTGATTATCTGTAAGTTTGATGAAGACTGGACGAAAAATAAACAAGTTGTTGAGCGGAACCATTTTTTTGCGTTCAAGGGCAAGTAACTCGTAAGTAAAAAAACCGATGTGGCCCAAATTCGAACTCATCCGAGATTTATGGATGTGCTGATTATCTGTACGTTTGATGAATACTGGATCAAAACTAAACAAGTTATTGAGGGGAAACCATATTTTTTGCGTTCAAGGGCGAGTAACTCTGAAGTGAAAAATTCGATCTGGCCAAAATTCGAACTCATCCGAGATTTTATGTATGTGCTGATCATCTGCAAGTTTGATAAAGACTGAATAAAAAATAAACAAGTTCTTCAGCGGAAACCATATTTTTTGTGTTCAAGGGCAAGTGACTCTGAAATGAAACATCCGATCTGGCCCTGTTCGAATTCATCCAAAATTTAATGGATGTGCTGATTATCTGTACGTTTGATGAAATATAGAAGTAAAACAAAGATCAGGAATCGATATAATCAACTTACTCCACCCATCAAAGACACCAAAGGGAAAGAAAAACAAACATTAAGCGACCAGACCATAATGGAAACCTAAACAAAGGAAGGTCATAAGGACAGTTACTTTCCCACAAAATGGCCATATGGCCATCCAAAACAAAAAGACAAGAGTGATACACATAGTAAGTAACAAACAACAACATAAATAAATCGCCACAGAATCACCACATTGGAACGGTCAGTGTAAAGATTTCCACCGGGGGGGGGGGGGGGGGGGGGGGCTTAAATCGATTTTACGTGGCCACAACCCTCGCCCTTACCTCCGTCGCGATTTAGACAAATAATTTGTTCCGTCCGCATGAAGGCCTCCTAACTCATCAGTGCAACATCTCCGTGAACACAAATAATCAAAGAACCTCAGAGGTGAGAGAACGGTGAGGACTCGACAGCAAGAAACCACTGAAATGCTGGAGCAAAAGAAAACCAACAGTTAGACTCCGATGTGGGTAAAAAATAAACAAGGTATTGAGCAGAAACAATCATTTTTGTGTTCAAGGGCAAGTAACTCTGAAGTAAAACATCCCATCTAGGCCAAATTCGAACTCATCCGAGATTATATGGGTGTGCTGATTATCTGTAAGTTTGATGAAGACAGGATCAAAATTTAACAAGTTGTTGAGCGGAAACCATAATTTTTTTGCATTCAAGGGCAAGTAACTCTGAAGTAAAATATCCGAGCTGGCCCAAACTCGAACTCGTCCGAGATTTTTTGGATGTGCTGATTATCTGTAAATTTGACGAAGACTGGATTAAAAAATAAACAAGTTATTTAGCGGAAACCATTTTTTGGCGTTCAAGGGCAAGTAAGTTGAAGTGAAAAATCCGATCTGGTCCAAATTCGAACTCAGCCGAGATTTTATGGATGTGCTGATTAGCTGCAAGTTTCATAAAGATCAAATTAAAAATAAACAAGTTATTGAGAGGAAACGATTTTCACCATTATAATATGGAAGCTAACTGTTGCCATGACAACCAGAATTCCAATCTGATCAGCCCAAAAACCTTATAGAGCCTTTCCCCCTACCTGATGATGGTTCTCATGAAATTTGATCAAGATTGACCATGGGGTATTAGAGATATATTTATTTGAAATTGTTTACGGACGCACGCACGCACGGACGCACGCATGCCTTGGGTCAATTAGATTCAAACTTCACAGGAATGTTACGTGGATGACTCCCTATCAAAATAGCTAAAATCGTTCCGCTCTGACGAACAAGATGGCTGCCAAAGCTAAAAATAGAAAACAAATCTTCAAACGACAACTCTACCCTTGGACCAATTTCATTCAAACTCCATAGGAATATTTCTCAGATGACCCTCTGCCAAAACTAGCAAAAACGATCCCACTGCGATGAACAGAAAGACCACCAGAGCTAAAAATAGAAAAACGTCGTAAATATGCTTCAAACGCCAACTTCTCCTAAAACCTAGAACCAATTTGGTTTATACTTAACAGGAAAATTTCCTATGTGACTCCTTACAAAATAGCTAAACTCATCCCGCTCTGATGTACAAGATGGCCGCCGGAGCTGAAAAAAGAAAAAATCTTCAAACAACAACTCCTCCTGTACCCTTGTGCCAATTTCATTTTAACTTCATCGGAATGTTGCTTAGGTGACCCTCTACCAACATAGCTAAAACGGTTCTGCTCTTATGATTATAATAGCCGCCATAGCTAAAAATAGAAAAACATCGTAAATTTGCTTCAAACGCGAACTCCTCTTTAACCCTTGGGTCAATTTTATTCAAACTTCACAGGAATGTTATGTAGGTTACTCCCTACCAAAATAGCTAAAATGGTACCGCTCTGACAAACAAGATGGTTGCCAGAGCTAAAATAGAAAAAAAAATTCAAACGACAACTCCTCCTGTACCCTTGGATCAATTTCATTCAAACTTCATGGGATTGTTTCTCGGATGATCCTCTACCAAAACAGCTCGAAGCTTCCGTGGTGTAGTGGCTACGCTACTTGCCTTGTAAACCAGGGATCCCAGGATCTATCCCGGGCTTCTCCAGACTTTCGTATGAGTCTTTAAACCGAGGTCCCGTCTCCGTATGACCTTAGCTGTTGATGGGACGTAAAACTCAAACACTCACTCACTCACTACCAAAACCGCTAAAACGATCCCGCTCCGATGACCAGAAAGGCCGCCAGAGCTAAAAATAGAAAAACATCGTTAATTTGCTTCAAACGCCAAATAGTCCAAAACCCTAGGGCCAATTTGGTTCATACTTAACAGGAAAGTTTCCTAGGTAACTCCCTACAAAATAGCTAAACTCATTCCGCTCTGTTGAACAAGATGGCGGTCAGAGAGATAATTGTCATAGAAATAAATGTAGGTCAGTGTGACCAATTTTTATGGTTCAATGATTCTGCCTTATAATTCAGGCACTATTTGATTCTTAAATGTAATATCTGGAATATATGTTCCATGTGACCTGATGATTGATCTCAAAATATGTCTAGGTGAGTGACCTATATTTCATGGTTCAGTAATTTTACTTTATAGCTTGAAGACGCAAAACAGGCGAGCTATGCTGTCATGCGACAGCTCTTGTCACGTATCTTGCTAGCGCGATTTCCATGTAATTTTATTAAAAGCAAACTAAATCAAAAAGGGGAGATGATTCGAGTGAGAAAAATACTATTTTTAGAAGAAACTTTTTTCAGGAAGAATCCATATATGGAGTTCCAAATCACTAGCATACATGGTTCTAAAGTTATACTATGCATAAGAAAGCGTGACGTCGAAACCAACGGATGAACCAACTGACATGTCAGCAGCAACATGCCCCACAAAGTTGGGGGCACAATGAACTTACGTGGTATTGAACCGTCGGTTCGCAGTGAATGGTCAATCTTCCATTCCTCTATACCTTCCATGATACATAATCGTTGTAAGCAGGTTGCTTGCATCTGAAAGGAAAACAATCTAGGGATTAAACATGGTTTTTCATGCATTAACATTCGCTAGGTCCCTCGGAAGGTGTTGAAAACCGAGGCCGCAAACCATGTTTGATCGCTATTATTGCACTATTTAGTTTCACCTTTTCAACTGTATCTCGCGAACGAAGCTTCTACTGACTGTACTCGCTTCAGGGCCAAAAAGTAAATATTGAAAAGTGCCGCCATCTTGGCTGAAAACAGTTGACAATCTCGCTTAATTTTATTTTATTTGAAGTTCCTTATCATCACGGGGATAATCCTCTCATCATGAACCATATTATTGCTTGGTAAGTTTTGCTTCAATGGTCTTTATTTGCTGAATTCGATTTGAGCTGTGCAACACTTGGTGCTTGCACAGAGATCGAACCGGCTACCTCTCGAGGCCGATGCTTTATCGCAGTCACTTAACCAAACCGCCGATCCGTAGATAATCCATCCACATACCATCCTATCTATGCCTGCTTGCCTGCCATTCTATCCAGACCCCACCAAAGTCGTTAAAAATGGTACTAGCTGCTCCTCGTTTGGCACTCAGATTTACGGGGTAGAGCTAGGACTGGTCGATCCAGTGTCAGGATAATGTGACTGGGTGTGGTATCATGTAATGTGTCTGGGACATGATACTTCAGTGAGGCAGCACTATAAATGTGAGCATTGAGCTCCCTGTCGCAACCAGACACCGTCGTGATATGACTGAAAAATTGTTGAAAGCGACGTTAAACCCGAATTCACACACACACACATATCCAGACCCCGCCCATCAGGGCTTGAAGAAATAGATAGATCTAGCCCATCTATTTCTTCAAGCCCCGATGGGTGGGGCCTAAAAAGTGGCATGATGTTTCCACACAGTCGCACATTAGAACTGATAAACCGCTTATAGGATCTAAGCCTGCCGATAAACCCTGAAGGTTTCATTGGACAACAGGGCTTGAGATGTCATTTCATCTCAATATCGGGTAGAAGTCCCACAAAATTGGAAGCAATGTCTCCTAAATGATCTGTACAGTGTTGACAGGGAAGTTAAAACTTAAACCACAAATCAAATAAACAATTTCTTGGTGCTCGAGATTATTGATCCCATGAGATTCTTCAGTCGCACCGGAAGCGTCTGAAATCCCTCACGGAGGGGTGTGAGATCATTCAGCCGTGAGAAGTGTAATACGATAACTGTATAAAATACTGGAACTCTCTTAGTATATTAAATGATAAATTGTACTAACACATTAATTAAAATTTAATTTTGCTGCAGAAGCCTATCTAAGGAAATTAGAAGCTGTGTTTCTGGTGATTTTATAATATTTATTTATTTATTATTTTTAGACTGTCCGACTCGCACCGCTTTTTCTGGTCAGGCTTAGATCCTGTAAGTGGTTTACCAGTACTCGTGTGCGGTCTGTTTCAGCTCTGCGTTGAAGCATTGTGCAGCCCATCTATTTCTTCAAGCCCCGATGGGCGGGGGCTAGCTGACTTCTTACTTCTAACTTATGCTTCAACGTTGTTTAGGTAGGTGAGTAAGTAGGTAGGTGATTGGTGGCTAGATTGGTAGGTAGATGGGTGGCTGGGTAGGTACGTAAGTTTGATTTGAGGTTTAACGTCCCTATCAACACTATATGGTCATTTGGAGACGATGTTCCAATTTCGTGGGACCCGACTTTGACATAAAATGACATCTCAAGACCTGCCGCCCAATAAAACGATATGGAGCGTTATAGCCCAATGGTTAGTGCACTTGCTCTGATGGGTTCGATCCCCGGAAGCGGCGATAAAATTTCGGCGTCCGAACACGCTCCATTGGTATCATTTGCAGGGTTAAATGTCATAAAGTGCACCGTCCTTCGGATCGGGACGTTAACTGGAGCCGCCCCACCCCCTGTGCAGGGGGAACCATCTCCTGTGCAGGTTAAAGATCCCTACCGTAGTTACATGATTACTGTGTAGGCTTTCATCCTGCAAACCTGGAGTGTTTATAATGTACACCTGCGGTAATGGCCAAGTATGACAGAAGCAGTATAAGTAGAAAGAAGACGGAAAGAAAGAAACTAATGGGGTTTATATGCATTGACGGTCCGACTCGCATCACTTTGGGCGAGGGCTTAAGCGGTTTGCCAGTACTCATGTGCGGTCGGGCATCATGCAGCCCATCATTTCTTTAAGTCCCGATGGGCGGGGTAGATTTATGTAGGTAGGTAAGGAGATTTGTCTTGGTGGGTAGGTAGGTAGGTTTGATTTGAGATTTAACGTCCCCGTCAATACTATATAGGTCATTTGGAGACGATACTTCTAATTTCGTGGGACCCGACTTTGAAATGTAAAGACGTCTCAAGACCTGCCGCCCAATGAAACCAATAGGGGTTTTATACATGGACGGTCATTCTCACATCACTTTGCCTGGGCAGGCTTATGCGGTTTACCAGGACTCAGGTGGTAAGGAATCATGCAGCCCATCTAGTTCTTCAAGTCCAGATGGGCAGGGTAGATTTAGATAGGCAGGTAAGGGGGGTGTTGATGGGAAGGTAGGTTTTGTTTGATTTGATAGGTGTGTTTTCATGATAATAATAATTTTCTCTTTCTTTTCAGGTGTCAGTGGCAACAGTGTAATTTCAAGAACCAGTCAATGTGCATTTTCACCATGTTCAATTCTCCCAAATGAAACTGTGTTAATGGCAATTATGATTGAAGATAATTTCTAAAATAAAATAATATTAAAACAACATGATATTGTCTTTATCAGCTCTCTGCTGGTCTTTTTAGCGAAGATACAGCTGCAGGTAGACTAGAGAGGATAATTTTGGGATATTTTTTCTTGTTTTTTTTTTTTGTTTTTTTTTTTTTTGTTTTTGTTTGGTTCTCCATACAGAAAAAAACCTTATTCATCTCACTGATAGGCAATGCATACAAGTACCCACAGCAAATTTTTTTAACTTGAAACAAGAAAAAATACCTCTTTTTTACCTTGTTAACTCTTATCATGCTGTTCACGACAACCCCTATCTTTGGAAACAGTTAGATCCAGATCAGATGGCTTCTGAAGAAGCCATCTGATCAGGCTCTACACTGTTTTGCATTCAGTTTATGAATTTATAGCAATAAATTACATCAAGTAATTTGATTGGTTGATAGACAGAAATGGGTGTGGCTTAAATGAATATTCAGCAAAATAACGGTTAAGAACATGGAAGCTTCTTTGATCCGGTGCGAGGTGACAATGAATTTCAAACTGATGGAATATTCACTAGAAATTGCCATTTACTTGGGAAAATTTGGCATAAGATCTGTTTCGTGCTTAATTTAATCAAAGTACTGAAAGTACTGAGGAAAGTTGATTTATAAGTAATGATTATATGATAACAATATCAGCCGTAGATCAAGCAGTTCTTTAGATATTTTGTTGACAAGCTCTCAGAGGGTTAAAACATTCGACGAAGAAAAAAACAATTGTCATTTTGTGTAGTCTTCCAGAGAAAGGAAGAAAAGCGATAGAAGAGAAAGTAGAGATGAAAGTGAGGAACAGAGGAGAAAGAGAAAAATGAATGGAAGTGTAGAATCAGAAGAAAAGACCCCCCCCCCTCTACCGTTACCTGCTGCAAGTACAGCAGGGCTTTAATCCCCCCCCCCCCCCTGTAAGGCAATATCAGCTGGATGCCCCAGTGGCACAATATACATATCACCTTTGCCTCACCCAACCATCCCCACGAAGAAAAAGAAAACAGAAAGAAAGAAAGAAAAACGTATCTGCTATTTTTTTCATGGTAAAACCATAAATTTCAAAATTAGCTCAGTACATTCTGCGCTTGTCCAATCTGCTAATAATCTAACAGAAGTTTTCCTAGCGGGCACACGACGTCTCAGCAACGATCAACGTCGCGTTGATACGGCGATGCTCATACGCACGTTGGGCGGCTGCTTGGAACAATGTTTCTCCGGGAGTGAGGACATAAAAAGGAGAATAACTTGACGAAAAAAGATCATTCTCAAACCATTTGATTTAGACTAAATAATCCTGAGCAGACGCCGCATTCAGCGAACTTCGATTGACTGATTCGTCTTACCAAAGCCGAATAAAAAAGGTTTATTCCAACCTGTACAGTATTGAAGCTTACGGGACCTTAACTATTAACCCATAAACGCCAATTGTCCCAATACTTGGGCGAGGATTGTGGCCACGTAAAATCGATTTAAGCCCCCCAGTGGAAATCTTCCACTGACCGTTCCAAGGCGGCTCTTCTGTGGCGATTTATTTATGTTGTTGTTTGTTACTTACTGTGTGTATCACTTGTGTCTTTTAATTTTGGATGGCCATATGGCCATTTTGTGGGAAAGTAACTGTCCATATGGCCTTCCTTTGTTTAGGTTTCCATTATGGTCTGGTCGCTTAATGTTTGTATTTCTTTCCCTTTGGTGTCTTTTATGGATGGAGTAAGTTAATTGTATCAATTCCTGATCTTTGTTTTACTTCTACTTTGGAAATTCGGAAACAGTTAACACAGACTGAGAGGCCACATTATGTAGCGTCTGATCGGTGTCTTCACACTTGTGTTTTGGTAAAAATACAGAACTTGATTTAAAACTCAGCTTAAAATACATATTTTGTTATTAGAGCTCCCGAAAGCAGGTAAATAACTGTGTTGGATGTCAGTCAGTATAGGGTTGTAATAATCACAGAAGCAAACTGACCCCTTTAACCCTGTAGACCGTTGCAGACCACGATGTCGAAATACATTGTACCTATGCAAACCTTGTAGATCCAGATAAGACGGAACGTAGCGAGCAGTCTCGCCAGAATCTACAATGACATGTACACCGTTTGCCATTAATCGAAAATCTCTATAAGACAAGAGGCCCATGGGCCACTACGCTCACCAGAGGCCATGTGGTTTAAACCATATACAGGCAATGTGCCCATCTTGGTCATGTGACAACAATACCACGAATAATGTTTAATTGCCACACCCCATAGAGGCTTTTCATGTAATTTGGTTTCAATCAGCACAGCTCTTTTACTGGAGAAGAAGATAAAATACTGAATCTGAGCCATCCAAGACAAAGGTCAGTAATGGTAATGACCTTGACATTTGGAATTAATTAACGTCCATTCAGCTAACTGCAAATATCGTTTTTGATGTCACAGCCTACCATGCAATCAGAAATTCCACTACTTTGCAATTTTTCCATACAAATGTCTAAAAGACCAAATTTGACCTTGACATAAAACAGGTCAAGGTCAACCAAAGGTCATCATTTGAACAATCGTGGTAGGACCAGAGTGCCTGATGCTGCATACCAAGTTTCAAGATAATCCGCCATTCGGTTCTTGAGAAGGTTTTTAAATGTTTTTACCATATATGGGCATGACGGCCCATATTGGTCATGTGACCCAGTCTTCACGAACAAACTTTCGTTCCCTCATTCCATAGAGGCTCCACATGTAATTTGGTTTCAATTGGCCAAGTAGTTTAAGTGAAGAAGAAAATAAAAATACATAATCTGAGGCGTCCTGGACAAAGGTCGGTAAATGACCTTGACCTTTGAAACTGATAAACTTCCATTCAGCTGTTTGTAAATACCATTTCTGATGCCACTAGCTAATATACAATCAGAAAAATTCACTGTTTTGCCATTTTTTCCATACAAATGTCTAAGTGACCAAATTTGACCTTGACATAAAACAGGTAAAGGTCTACCAAAGGCCATCATTTGAACAACCTTGGTAGGGCCAGAGTCCCTGATGCTGCATACCAAGTTTCAAGATCATCCGCCATTTGTTTCTTGAGGAGAAGATTTTTAAAGGTTTTTACCATATATGGATATGACGGCCATATTGGTCATGTGACCCAGTCCTCACGAACAAACTTTCGTGCCCTCATTCCATAGAGGCTCCACATGTAATTTGGTTTCAATTTGCCGAGTAGTTTAAGTGAAGAAGAAGATAAAAAAGTGAATCTGAGCCGTCCTGGACAAAGGTCGGTAAATGACCTTTACATTTGGAACTGTTTAACTTCCATTCAGCTGATTGTAAATACAATCAGAAAAATCCACTTTTTTGCCAAATTTCCATACAAATGTCTAAGTGACCAAATTTGACCTTGACGTAAAACAGATTAAGGTCAATAAAAGGTCATCATTTGAACACACTTGGTAGGACCAGAGTCCCTGATGCTGCATAACAAGTTTCAAGATTATCGGCCATTCGGTTCTTGAGAAGAAGATTTTTAAAGGTTTTTCAATATATGGGCATGGCAGCCATATTGGTCATGTGATCAAGTATTCACGAACAAACTTTCGTTCCCTCATTCCATAGAGACTCCACATGTAATTTGGTTTCAATTGGCCAAGTAGTTTAAGTGAAGATGAAGATAAAAATACTGAATCTGAGGCGTCCTGGACAAAGGTCGGTAAATGACCATGACCTTTTGGACTGATAAACTTCCATTCAGCTGATTGTAAATACCATTTCTGATGCAACTAGCTAACAAACATTCAGCAATTCCACTGTTTTGCCATTTTTCCATACAAATGTCTAAGTGACCAAATTTGACCTTGACGTAAAACAGGTCAAGGTCTACCAAAGGTCATCATTTGAACAATCGTGGTAGGACAAGTATCCCTGATGCTGCATACCAAGTTTCAAGATCATCGGCCATTCGGTTTTTGAGAAGACGATTTTTAAAGGTTTGTACCATATATGGGCATGCCAGCCATATTGGTCATGTGAGCCGGTCCTCACGAACAAACTTTCGTTCCCTCATTCCACAGAGGCTCCACTTGTAATTTGGTTTCAATTGGCCAAGTAGTTAAAGTGAAGAAGAAGATAAACATACTGAATCTGAGGCGTCCTGGACAAAGGTCGGTAAATGACCTTGACCTTTGGGACTGATAAACTTCCACTCAGCTGACTGTAAATACCATTTCTGATGCCACTAGCTAACATACAATCAGAAAAATCCACTGTTTTGCCATTTTTTTCCATACAAATGTCTAACTGACCAAATTTGACCTTGACATAAAACAGGTCAAGGTCAACCAAAGGTCATCATTTGAACAAACTTGGTAGGGCTAGAGTCCCTGATGCTGCATACCAAGTTTCAAGATAATCGGCCATTCGATTCTTGAGAAGAAGATTTTTAAAGGTTTTTACCATATATGGACATGACGGCCATATTGGTCATGTGACCCGGTCTTCACGAACAAACTTTCGTTCCCTCATTCCACAGTGGCGCCAGATGTAATTTGGTTTCAATTGGCCAAGTAGTTTAAGTGAAGAAGAAGATAAAAATACTGAATCTGAGGCATCCTGGACAAAGGTCGGTAAATGACCTTAACCTTTGGGACTGATAAATGTCCACTCAGCTGATTGTAAATACCATTTCTGATGCCACTAACTAACATACAATCAGTAATTCCACTGTTTTGCCATTTTTCCATACAAATGTCTAAGTGACCAAATTTGACCTTGACGTAAAACAGGTCAAGGTCAACCAAAGGTCATCATTTGAACAAAATTGGTAGGACCGGAGTGCCTGATGCTGCATACTAAGTTTCAAGATCTTCGGCCATTCGGTTCTTGAGAAGAAGATTTTTAAAGGTTTTAACCATATATGGGCATGACAGCCATATTGGTCATTTGAGCCGGTCCACACGAACAAACTTTCGTTCCCTCATTCCATAGAGACTCCACATGTAATTTGGTTTCAGTTTGCCAAGTAGTTTAAGTGAAGAAGAAGATAAAAATACTGAATCTGAGGCATCCGGGACAAAGGTCGGCGGTAAATGACCTTGACCTTTGGGACTGATAAACTTCCACTCAGCTGATTGTAAATACCATTTCCGACGCCACTAGCTAACATACAATCAGAAAAATCCACTGTTTTGCCATTTTTTCCATACATATGTCTAAGTGACCAAATTTGACCTTGACATAAAACAGGTCAAGGTCAACCAAAGGTAATCATTTGAACAAACTTGGTAGGGCCAGAGTCCCTGATGCTGCATACCAAGTTGCAAGATCATCGGCCATTCGGTTTTTGAGTAGAAGATTTTTAAAAGTTTTTACCATATATGGACATGACGGCCATATTGGTCATGTGACCCAGTCCTAACGAACAAACATTCGTTCCCTCATTCCATAGAGGCTCCACATGTAATTTGGTTTCAATTGGCCAAGTAGTTTAAGTGAAGAAAAGGATAAAAATACTGAATCTTAGGCGTCCTGGACAAAGGTCGGTAAATGACCGTGACCTTTGGGACTGATAAACTTCCATTCAGCTGATTGTAAATACCATTTCTGATGCCACTAGCTAACATACAATCAGACAAATCCACTGTTTTGCCATTTTTCCATACATATGTCTAAGTGACCAAATTTGACCTTCGTTCGTTCCCTCATTCCATAGGGGCTCCACATGTAATTTGGTTTCAATTGGCCGAGTAGTTTAAGTGAAGAAGAAGATAAAAAAGTGAATCTGAGCCGTCCTGGACAAAGGTCGGTAAATTACCTTGACCTTTGGAACTGATAAACTTCCATTCAGCTGATTGTAAATACAATTAGAAAAATCAACTGTTTTGCCATATTATCATACAAATGTCTAAGTGACCAAATTTGACCTTGACGTAAAACAGGTTAAGGTCAACCAAAGGTCATCATTTGAACAAACTCGGTAGGACCAGAGACCCTGATGCTGCATACCAAGTTTCAAGATCATCGGCCGTTTGGTTCTTGAGAAGAAGATTTTTTAACGGTTTTTACCATATATGGGCATGGCAGCCATATTGGTCATGTGACCCAGTCCTCACGAGCAAACTTTCGTTCCCTCATTCCATAGAGGCTCCACATGTAATTTGGTTTCAATTGGCCAAGTAGTTTAAGTGAAGAAAAGGATAAAAATACTGAATCTTAGGCGTCCTGGACAAAGGTCGGTAAATGACCGTGACCTTTGGGACTGATAAACTTCCATTCAGCTGATTGTAAATACCATTTCTGATGCCACTAGCTAACATACAATCAGACAAATCCACTGTTTTGCCATTTTTCCATACATATGTCTAAGTGACCAAATTTGACCTTAACGTAAAACAGGTCAAGGTCAACCAAAGGTCATCATTTGAACAAACTTGGTAGGACCCGAGTCCCCGATGCTGCATACCAAGTTTCAAGATCATTGGCCATTCGGTTCTTGAGAAGAAGATTTTTAAAGGTTTTTTACCATATATTGGTATGACAGCCATATTGGTCATGTGAGCCAGTCCTCACGAACAAACGTTCGTTCCCTCATTCCATAGAGGCTCCAGGTGTAATTTGGTTTCAATTGGCCAAGTAGTTTAAGTGAAGAAGAAGATAAAAATACTGAATCTGAGGCGTCCTGGACAAAGGTCGGTAAATGACCTTGACCTCAGAAACTGAAAAACTTCCATTCAGCTGATTGCAAATACCATTTCTAATGCCACTAGCTAACATACAATCAGAAAAATCCACTGTTTTGCCATTTTTCTATACAAATGTCTAAGTGACCAAATTTGACCTTGACGTAAAACAGGTCAAGGTCAACCAAAGGTCATCATTTGAACAAACTTGGTAGGACCCGAGACCCCGATGCTGCATACCAAGTATCAAGATCATCGGCTATTTGGTTCTTGAGAAGAAGATTTTTGACGGTTTTTACCATATATGGGCATGGCAGCCAAATTGGTCATGTGACCCAGTCCTCCTGAACAATCTTTCGTTCCCCCTTCCCATAGAGGCTCCACATGTAATTTGGTTTCATTTGGCTGAGAAGTTTCAGAGGAGATGTTGTTTGAAAAGGTTGACGACGCAGACGACACAGACGCAGACAACGGAGACGACGACGGACCAATGCCTATACTATAAGCTTCGCCGGAGCCTTCCGCTCTGGTGAGTTAAATATATATTTAAAACTACAAGAGTCCTATTCAGAAACTCCGGGATGAAAGAGTAAACTCTCAAGCCAGTTGTATGTGAATGAGCCGGGGCACAACATTTCTTACAATTTACATGTGCGCCCAGCGAAGACTCAGATCATCCTCCGCATCCGCTCAGTCAGATCAGAGTCTTCGCTGTGCGCTCTAAGGATAGCTATAGACTCAATGCTCCTTCATGCAGCAAGAGAAGTCTCAGGTCAGACTGTAGGGATGCGCAAGCTGATCTGAATCTTCGCTGGGTGCATATGCAAATTGTAGGATATGATGTGTCCCGGCTCAAATATCACCGGAAAGCACGTAGGAAAATAGTCCGGAGTATTATTTTCTTTACAGAATTCGTATTTCTGTGTCAATTTATTTGTAAAAGATAATTTATAGCATGCTTAGTATTTAGAACTTTTCTGAAGTTCCATCCTCATCCTAATACTGTTACGTTTGATCTTAAGGACTATTTTTAATTGTATGTTCGAAGAAGCGGTAGCGCTGTAGTAGGGTCCACTAACGGAAGAAGAATTGCGTTTACATATAAACTTGATACAAGTATCAACTTTTAAAAAATGCTTCAGTACTGCACCAGTGCTGTTTTTCAAATATAGATATATGCATTTAACTAGTGACTTAAATGTACAAATCAGATATCTCCTTTAAAATACAGCTCTTTTTTCAAGTACATATAACACTTCAATAAAAGTCATCAAATGCAAAAAAATGCCAGTATTTTAAACATACATGTAGATGTATTGCTATTTATAATCTTGGGATACCTATATTTGAAATACAGTCGAACTTCAATGGCTCGAACACCTTTTGGACCTCGAAATTTTGTTCGAGACAGGGTAGTTCGAGCCACTGAGGTTACTGTCAGGAGGCATAACGAGATACTTTTAGACATCTTTTCGGTGTTCTATAATGAATATGTATGCTGTGTGTACTCATTAGAATCGCCTCATCGAGGCGATTCTAATGAGTACACACAGTATGCATTTGCAAGATAAAAGACTAAAATCTCCTTAATAATCCCCCACTATTTCTTATGTAGAGGATTTCGCTAGGGGCTCAAGAATGGGTTCGACTCATCCATGGTAAACGAGCCATCGGTGTTCGAGCCATCGAAGGTCTACTGTATTGATAATAATATTTCACTACTCTCATGTTTTTCATTGTCTGTGACAAAGTTTTCATTTTTCCTGAGCCGAAGTTCACTTGATAGCTGATAGGATGGTTTGCTTCGTCGTCTGTCAGCATTTTTAGCTCACCTGAGCCGAAGGCTCATGTGAGGTATTAGTATACCACGAGCCGGCGTCCGTCGTCCGTCGTCCGTCGTCCACACTTTCAACGAAGTATATCTCTGGAACCAGTGGGCCGGCCTTGATCAAATTTCCTATGAACCATCATCAGGTAGGGGGAAAGGCTGTATTAGGTTTTCGTGCAGATCGGATGAGAACTCTGGTTGCCACAGCAACAAAGAGCTCCCATAGGCTTATCTCGGTCAAGTTCGATAACTGGCAGAATCGGATTATTCACTTAGGAGTTACCTGCCCTTGTGTGTTTTTGCATTAGGGTTAATGGGAATTTCAAAAATGTATATCTTAAAGACTACTTTGCCAACTTTGATCAAATTTCATGTGTCGCATTATTGGGCAAGTGGAAAGGCTTCATTAGGTTTTCAGGCAGATCTGAGTTTAACTCTGGTTGCCATGGCAACATCTAGCTCCCATAGACTTCACATAGGAAAAAGCTTGTCATCACTCTAGCTCCGTCAATTTTTTTCTGATCGACTTCATTCTTGCAGATAACCAGTACAGGCATAAAATCTCGGTCAAGTTCGATTTTGGGCCGAATCGGATTATTTGCCTTGGAGTTACCTGCCCTTGAGCATAAAAAATACCACGATAGCAACTTTATTTTTATTCAGATCAGCTTCAAACTTGTAGGTAACGTGGACAGGCATAAAATCTCAGTTAAGTTCGAATCGGAATATTGACCTCGGAGTTACATGACCTTGAGCGACAAAAAATTTGCCCATAGACTTTACATAGGGAAAATGTTGTGACTACGATAGCGACTTGAATTTTTTTCAGATCAGCTTCAAACTTGCAGGTAACGAGGACAGACATAAAATCTCGGTTAAGTTCGATTTTGAGCCGAATCGGATTATTTGCTTTGGAGTTACCTGCCCTTGAGCATAAAAAAATACGTTGTGACCACGATAGCAACTTTATTTTTATTCATATCAGCTTCAAACTTGCAGGTAACGAGGACAGGCATAAAATCTCGGTTAAGTTCAATTTTGGGCCGAATTGGAATATTGACCTCGTAGTTACGTGACCTTGAGCGACAAAAAATTTGCCCATAGACTTAACGTAAGGAAAATGTTGCGACTACGATAGCGACTTGAATTTTTTTTCAGATCAGCTTCAAACTTGCAGGTAACGAGGACAGACATAAAATCTCGGTTAAGTTCGATTTTGGGCCGAATCGGAATATTTGCCTTGGAGTTACCTGCCCTTGAGCATAAAAAAATACGTTGTGACCACGATAGCAACTTTATTTTTATTCATATCAGCTTCAAACTTGCAGGTAACGAGGACAGGCATAAAATCTCGGTTAAGTTCGATTTTGGGCCGAATCGGAATATTGACCTCGGAGTTACGTGACCTTGAGAGACAAAAAAAAATTGCCCATAGACTTAACGTAGGGAAAATGTTGTGACAGAAATAGCGACTTGAATTTTTTAGCTCACCTGAGCCAAAGGCTCCAGTGAGCTGATAGTATACCAAGGCTATGGAGTCCGTCGTCTGTCGTCCGTCCATCCGTCGTCCCCACTTTCAATGAAGCATATCTCAGAAGGCAGTCGTCCAATCTTGTTTAAATTTTATGTGTAGCACCATTGGGCAAGGGGAAAGGCTGCATTAGGTTTTGGAGCTAGTCTGGTTCATTTGTTCCTTCATTCTTCTTTCTCTCCATATAGAGATAATAGACCAATGTTAAATTTTTAATCAAAGATTTCTCAGGAACTATAAAAGCTAGAAGCATCAAATTTGGTATTCAATAGAATAATGAGGACTTATTTTGTGTAAGAGACATTGGGCTTTCTCAGCTTATTTGTTCATCTGTTCTTTCATTCTTCTTTCTCTCCATTTTGACCAATGTTTAATTTTCGTCAAAGATTTCTCAGGAACTATAGAAGCTAGAAGTCTCAAACTTGGAATGCAATGCAATAATGATTACTTATATCCTGTAAGGGTCAATGGGCTGGATTCTATTAGCAGATTTAGTAGTCAAGTCTGTGAATTGTAAAAACTTAAGTTCCTCAGGTGAGCGGTTTAGGCTCATTGAGCCTCTTGTTAAAGGACTTCCTCAAACCGCCCGACTGATTTCAAATAAATTTCATGATAAGATAAGGAGCACTAAGGATGAATTCGGGATAATTTTTCAAAGTTTCTTCATTAAAACAAATTGTGGGTACTCATTTGAATTGCCTCATTGAGGTTATCCAAAGAAATACCACAATATGTTTCTCGAAAACAAAAGGAAAATTAACCCTTTTTAATTCACCTATCTAACAGTAACCGCATTTTATGCTGGTTTTAAAATTTGTAACCAGGCGCCATCGCCTGGGTTCACGTACGTTTTTTTCTAATGTGCCTGGATGAGGCGGACAGATGTGTCTCAGGGTTACGTCAGTTTTTGTTTTGTTTCTTATTTCAACACTATTTACGTCATTTTGGAGACACTGCTACCAATTTTGTGGGACATTTATCTGACACTGAGATGAAATGACATCACACTCTCTGCCGCCCAAACAAACCTTAAGCACCTCGAGTTTATTAGCAGTGATATATAATGCTTAATAGATAAACAGCAACAAAAACAAACCAAAATGGTTAATATGCATGGATGGTCCGACCTGCACCACTAAATTTTCCTGGGCAGGCTTAGACCCGTAAGCGGTTTATCAGTACTCATGCGGCCGGTTTCAGCTCTGCATGGAAGCATATCATGCAGCCCGATGAATGAATTTCTAGGAATACGCCAGTTTCTTGTCACCTAAATTATGATTTAAATTGTCTCAAATGAGTGAAATATTCTTGACAAGGACCAAAAACCAAAATCTTCACACACTTCGTGTTTCAGTTTTCACAGAAGACTCAGTGCAGTAGCTTTTCACTGCTGTTGTTCATGTAAGCATCACCGAGGAGCGTGATAGCTCAGTGGTTAGTGCCCTTGCCTCTGATACTAGAGGTCCCGGGTTCGATCCCCGGCAGCGGTGATAAAATTTCGGTGTCAGAACACGCTCCAATGGCATCATTTGCAGGGATGAATGTCATAAAGTGCACCGTCCTTCGGATAGGGTCGTTAACTGGAGGCCCCCTGTGCAGGGAGAACCATTCCCTGTGCAGGTTAAAGATCCCTACCGTAATTACATGATTTCTGTGTAGGCTGTCATGGCCCCCTGTGCAGGGAGAACCATTCCCTGTGCAGGTTAAAGATCCCTACCGTAATTACATGATTTCTGTGTAGGCTGTCATCCTGCAAACCTGGAGTGTATGTAATGTACACCTGCGGTAATGGTCAAATGTGATCGACGCAGTATTAGTTGATAGATAGATAGATAGGTAGATAGATAGATAGATAGATAGATAGATAGATAGATAGATAGATAGATAGATAGATAGATAGATAGATAGATAGATAGATAGATAGATAGATAGATAGATAGATAGATAGATTTGAACGAAACCCAGATAACGGTTATTTATTGCACTGCTATTGTTGGGTTGTGTTAAGAGGGTTACCTATAGAAGTTTTGGGTTTGGCAAACAGTGTAGACACCTTGTTTGTTTATTTTGTTTGATTTGATGTTTAACGTCCCCGTCAACATTGTAAAGGTCATTTTGAAGACGTTGCTTCCAATTTTGTGGGACTTTTACCCGACAACGAGATGAAATGACATCTCAAACCCTGTCGCCCAATGAAACCAATAGGGTTTATAAGCATGGATTTCATACCTGTGATACCTTCCTCATCAGGAGGGAGACTCCCTCAATTTGGTGCCAATTTTTGCCCAATTTATGCTAAAGTTTAGTTAAATTTTGGAGTCTCCCTCATTTAAACTGAGAATTTTCCTATATATTCTTTACATCTCCCTCATCACAATGGCAAATCTCCCTCATACAGTTACATTTATCACATGTATGGGATTAATAAGCATGGACGGTCCGACTCGCGCCGCTTTGCCTGGGCAAGCTTAGATCCTCTAAGCTGTTTAGCAGTACTCGAGTGCGGGTCGGTTTCAGCTCTTCATGAAAGCATCATGCAGCCCATCTATTTCTTCAAGCCCCGATGGGCGGGGGCCGTGTGTAGACACATAGATGCTGCAGAAAGCGGACTCTGCTGTGGCTGCAGAGACCTGACCTGGGTCTCAAGCTCAGGAATACTAGGGTTGAATGAAACAGGTCATGACCTGCCTGCACTCATTCGAACCACCAGTGTTGTCAGTTCTTTGATTGTGAATTAGTTAAAAAAATAAAACTACATAAACTATTTTAGATGACCTTGCTGGGCTGACTAGAGTCTAATAAGTCTAAAAATAGACATTGCTACAGTATGCTTGCATCTTTGTGCTTTGTGATGTGTGATTCTCTCCGATCTACCCGGAACGACTGGACGTGATTACATGTACGCCTGCTTGGTCTTGTTTTCCCGTCAATTTAATTCAGTAAACCGTGGTCGAGAACTTGTACCTGCCCCTGCCACGTTATGATATCCAAATAGAAAATGGCATCCGTTTTTTTGACTTCGGTGGGCCCGGTAAGAGCATAATTCAAGCAACGTCACAGGTTATTAACAGCACGTGAATTGCCTTGCTAATAAATGGGTTTTTGCTGGTTAATGCATGGTTGTTGATAGCATGCGGTACTGGTTTTTATGCAATTATATGAGTTTGCATCATTGTATCAGTGGGAGGTGTGTGAAAATATATTGAAAATTGTCAAGACTGTTTCAAACTACAATAAATGATGAGGATAAGACATCTATATGTGGTTATGCTATCTGACATTTCCGTATAAACAGGTTTGGCAGACAAAAGAAGCAAATATGTGAGTTTTAAACAAATGGATCTTATGGAAAGTACGCTTCCTTTCGGAACAGGAGCAACTCTGGGTTTGAATTACGAGTAACCTGTTTTGAGTGTGTCAGTGTCTTTTAATCTGAACAATGGTATATTTTAACAGGTGAGACCAATGTTATTTCAAATTAAACTCTTCTTATGCCTAGGTCACATAGCCCGGCCGATGAGGTTTCGATGAGCGAGCGATGCGACTTTCGCCAAACACCGGCCGGAATCCCGTGATCACCGGCCGGCGTTTGGGGCTTAAAACCGCATCGGTGGACAGCTCGGCGAAATTTAACTTCGGAGTAAAAATTCGACGGGCTCTCACCGAGCTCCTTCATCACAGCCCCATCCTTACCACATCGAAATACGCATCGGCCGGTGTACGGCTGAGTATTGGCCGGTGTCCCGTGCATCTGAGACCACCAGAGGACAAGCTTTTGTGAACGGACACAGACCGAGTTTCGGCCGGGGTTCGACCGATGTGGGACCGAGCCTTGGAAAATATAGTACAGGTGGGTGACCGATGTAAGGGACAGTGGCCGAAGAACGACCGGACATCGGCCAGAACTCGGCCGGATATCGCTGCTTGCATATAAACCGCTCGCTCCAGTCCGTGTACAACATTAGCTAGTAGCAACATCTTACACGAGCAACATCAGGATTTCAATGTGTACTCCCTCTTTTGACAGACTTGGAGAATGCCAAAAGTTGCCAGGAAAAAATGATGGGGCTGGGGAGAAGAGGCAATCACCAGAGAAGGATCACGGGAAGAAGAGGCCACCACAAAATACCCCCACCACCCGCCAAGTCCGAGTTACAACGGCCGAACATCGGCCGGACAGTGTTCAAAGACCGTTTACAACCCGTCCGGTGTCCTGTAACCTGCTCAGGTACCGACCGTATACCCCTCAATGTCCGCTCGACCACCGGCCGGTAGTTGCTACCACATAGGCCGAAAAAATCTCCCCTGTTAAGACAGACTCCGTACGGTCATCGACCGGTGTTTTGTCGGTCGCCTGTAGATTTCCGGACGGAGCCCGTTCACGTCACCGAGCTATGCCAGCGATGAGGGGAACTCGGCGACACCCCAAAAATCTACCGAGCTCCACCGATGCCGGACATCGGTCGGGCTATGTGACCTAGGCTTAAACGTCAAGCTCTGTGTAAATGGGAATCTTCAATTTAAGGAAGGAACTCTTGCTCCTGAAAAGCCTAAGACTTTAATCAGTTGCTACTGAAGGCGTATCAGTTCCTCTTATATCTTACCCTGTATCTCTGCAACTGGTTCTCTGTTTCCCTGAGATTTCCTTGTATCTTCTTTTTCCGCTTATAGACCAGCTTTAAACGGAAATGTTCATGATCCTTTACAGATACGACAAGACCTAAAGATAAAAAAAGAAACAAACATGGTTAAAAATGTTGAGGACTTGTTTCTTATCAGTTTTCGTCATACGAACGTCATACCAATCGGCAATTGGTAATTTGATATGATGAAATTATAATCAAAACAAATGAATTGAAAATCTCATCATTTTTCCTGGCTGCTAAAATGTATTCTTTCTTGTAGGTAGGAAATCGATGGCATGTCGAATTAAGGTGTAACTATACCAAATTTAGTGACACAGAGGCATTTCTGATATTTAATCTTCATCAGTGTGTCTAAACCCCAAAGTGTTGAAACCTAAACGGATGATGGACAAGACCCGGCAAACACAGCACATCCCCTCTGAGCACACAACGACCGACGTAGCTCTTGAGACATGTCAGCTGGAGGCATCAGGCAAGAGACGCCCGATCAAGATAGGCGTCCCCCAGCGAGCCAACATTAACAAACATGGCCCACGCTCCACGGAAGTCCCGAGCATCAGGAAGGAGATGTCCAAAAGGAGACTCCTCTAGGAATCCGAATTGAACTCTTTCAGTATAACAAAAGCAATGAGACCTTTCCGACCAAATATCCACCCAGATTATATTTTCATTCTTTTCCCGGCGATTTTCATGGACAGCAAAAAGCGTAAATAACTAAATACCTGGCGACATGACTTCCTGATGTGGGCTTGAATAATTCGCATTTAAAAACACTATGTTTAGTAAGGCTTTGATGTATAATGACTTCTTGAAGTTCAATGTATTCTGCATGTTTTATACGAACGGTGACAAGTAGAATAGGGTCTTTGTGTATGTTCGATCAGTGAATGTTCTGAAATTAGCTTGTGCACTAACTTATTCGGAGTATAACTTTGTAGCATGGACGGGTCGACTCGCACCGCTTGCCTTGGCAGGCTTAGATCCTCTAAGCGGTTTACAGTACTCATGTGCCGGTCGGTTTCAGCTCTGCGTGGAAGCAACATGCAGCCCATATATTTCTTCAAGCCCCGATGGGCGGGGGCCGTAAAGACAGCCAGATAATACCCCTAAGAACGACTGCAGAAACAACCTTGTTTTAAGTGTTTTCATTTGAAAAAATAATCCTATTTTACAGGTTTTGCTCCCCCTACCCCCCCCCCCCTCCCAAAAAAAATTCTTTTATCTCTTTTGTAGAATAGCAAAACAGACTAAAGAGAACCAAAAAGTACCCCTGAGAACTAATGAAGAAGATATCCTGTTTTAAAGTCTTGGACTGTAAAACTTATAGAAATATCTACAAACTTCCAAGTAATAATAAAGCATCGCAGACGATACAAATCCCCTCGCACAAGACAACTTATAAATAGCCTATACTAGCATTATTAAATCCGTCAATAAATGCAGGTGCTGGAGTGATAACAACGGTTTTTACAACGGTTTTTATCGTGTTAACAAATCCGTGAAATAAAAATCAAAATCCCGCTGATCCCCACCTTGTATGGAGGAAACTGGGTTTACAGAGGTAGTCATTATTTTTCTTATTTCTGCTCCGGGTACTCGTGAGAACCGCCAAACGAGCACCTACAACCTTTTTTTGAAGTGTCAATAAAAAAATATAACGCATATTTATTAGAAAACTAACCATCACATCAACTAGTCCGTGAAATGAAGACCCCCTATACCCCACTTTATATAGAAAAAAACTGGGGTTTACGGGGGTAAACATTATTTTTCTTATTTTTGCTCCAAGACATAGGTTGTGGGTACTCGTTAGAACCGCCTCAATGAGGCGGTTCTAACGAGCACCCACGACCTATGTTTGCAGTATTTATAAGAAAAATATCACGAATTGTCATCAGAAAAGCAGCCATTTTGGAGATGAGAAAAATGCACTATGTCGCACGGGTGTGTTATATGAATTTTGGTGAAGGAAAGAATGCTCTTTGTCACACGGCTGTGTTATCGTAATGGAAAAAGAAAAACATGTGCCTATGAGCCTAGGAGCCTTAAAGTCGAACTTGCTCGGGATATTATCAAACGCAACATTTATGTGAAAAAAATATTGAAGTACATAAATAGATGTAGGTGCTAGAGCGATGACAAAGTTTTCTAAGAAAACAAACAAACAGTGACCTTGATCCACGACCATGAAAGTCGAACTCGCTCGAGATATTATCATAATTTCGCAACATCTGTGTAAAGTTATATAAAAGTCTATCATTAAATGTAAGCCCTAGAGTGATAACAATGTTTTTTTTTTCTAAAACTAGTCACAGTAACCTTGACCTTGCGCCCAGGGCCCTTAAAGTTAAACTCGCTCGAGATATTATACGCAATATTTGTGTGAGGTTATATTAAAATTCACCAATAAATGTAGGCGCTAGAGCAATGACCAAGTTTTTCTTTAAATAGACACAGTGACAATGTCCTTGAGACCCGAACTCGCTCGAAATATCATCATACCCAACAGTTGTGTAAAATTCTGTTACAATCCATCAATAAATGTAGAGGCTAGAGCGATGACAAAGTTTTATTTTCTAAAAAATAGCCATAGTGACCTTGAACTTGAGCCCCGGACCCCGAAAGTCGAACTCGCTGAAGATATATTCATACCCAACTTTTGTGTGAAGTTATATCGAAATCCATTAATAAATGAAAGCGCTAGGGCGATGAAAAAAGTTTTCTCAAAAGCCACAGCGACCTTGACCTTCAACCTCGGAACCTGAAAATCGAACTTGCTCGAGATATGACCATCCCCGACATTTGTGTGAAGTTATATTAATATCCGCCAATAAAAGTTGGCACTAGAGCGATGAAAAATTTTTTTATGCCCCCAATTTCGAAGAAGTTGTGTGGGTATATTGCATTTGCCATGTTCGTCCGTCCGTTCTTCCGTCCTTCCATCTTTCCACCCGTCCCCCTTTTTAATGCACAGCATAATTTCTGAACCGTGCAAGCTAGGTTTTTGAAATTTCATATATGGATTCCTTATGAAAATAAAGTTGACCCGTGTTTTTTTTCTCTCAGGATTATGCCCCTTTCTGGAGTTATGACCCTTTGCAAAAAGAATGCTATGAAATCTGGAAGAAAGATATCTAAAAAACCCATTAGAGCTATTGTGCTTACACTTTACATACCGATTGGGGATGATGAGAAGATGATCTGATTAACTTTTGACAAAATTCTTATTTTTACTTGAGATATGGCGCTTTGAAACTTTGAGCGTTTTAAGCTTGTAAGCAAGATATGTCAAAAACTATTTGAACTCTTGCCCTGAAACGTTGCAGACGGATTCGAGATGATGAATAGATGAACTGATTATCTTTTGGAGAACGCCTGTGACCTTGCAAAGGAAGTCAAGGTCACCAAAACCTAATCAGTTCTTTATCCTGTCCAAATGTTATATCCATGCAAATTTGATAAAAATCCATCCACTAGTTAATGAGATATCTTGCACACAAGAAGGTGTCATGCCACCGACGGGATCGGCACCAAAAACAATATGATAAGGAGATGATTTACATAAGTCTGTGGCTTGTTTTCAAATCGTGTCATGAAATTTGTATTTATGTTATTTAAACATGTTCTCACTTTATTGAAAAACCACATGTTCCCCTCCCCTTCGGAGGGGGGACATAATTGGCCCAGCAGTTTCAGAGAAAATGCATTTTGAAATGTCAATGGACCTGCAATCCATTTAACTTGGGCCAAGGCCACTGAATAACCTTGACCTTGAGCACTCATAGACATTTATTTTGTACCCTTTTTTCATGTCACCGACCACAATATTTTCAAACAAATCAATTGTTTTACCCTTTTCCCATTGTAAAGCCTAAGGAACCAAATTTGACCTTGACGTAAAATCGGTCAAGGTCAAACTGGGGTTACCGTAATCATATTTGCAAATTTGGTAGTACTCAGACACCCGATGCTACATAAAGTTTCAAGACATTCGGCCCAGATGTTTGAGGGTTTTTACAATATTTGGGCATGGCGGCCATTTTGGTCATTTGACCTTGACCATTCAAACCAATTTTCGTTCCCTCACTGTCCTAAAGCTACTTATAAAATTTAAATCAAACTGGCTTAGTGGTTTCAGAGAAAATGCATTTTGAAATGCCAATGGACCTGTAATTAAGTGACCTTGAGCCAAGGTCACTGAATGACCATGGCCATTAGCATTCATAGACATTCACATTTTACCTATTCTCATGCCATAGACCACAGTATTTTCAGAAAAATGCATTGTTTACCCTTTTCCCATTGAAAAGCCTAAGGAACCAAATTTGACTTTGACGTTAAACGGGTCAATGTCAAACTAGGGTCATCATATTTACAAACTTGATAGAACTCAGTCACCCAATGCTACATACCAAGTTTTAAGAGAATCGGCCCACTGGTTCAGAAACAGAAGACTTTTTCAGGGTTTTTACCATATTTGGGCAGTGCGGTCACCTTAGTAATCTGACATACATGTAAACCATTCAAACAATTTATGTTCCCTCACTGTCCTGAGGCTGAATATAAAATTATAATGAAATTGGCCCAGTGGCTTCAAAGAAAATGTTTTTTTTTTTGGAATGTCAATGGACCTACAACCCATGTAACCTTGAGCCAAGGTCACTGAATGACCTTGACCTTTAGCATTCATAGACATTCATTTTGTACCCATTTGCATATCATATACAATAATATTTTCCGAATAATGCACTGTTTTACCCTTTTCTCATTGAAAAGCCTAGGGAACCAAATTTGACTTTAGCAGAAAATAGGTAAAGGTCAACCTAGGGTCATCATATTTGCAAATTTCATAGTACTCAGTCACCAGATGCTACATACCGAGTTTCAAGACAATCGGCCAAGTGGTTCTAGAGAAGAAGATTTTTAAGGTTTTTACAATATTTGGGCATGCCGGCCATCTTGGTCACGTGACCTGGACCATTCAAACAAAATTTTCGTTCCCTCACTGCCCTGAGGCTGCATATAAAATTTAATTGAAATTGGCTCAGTGATTTCAGAGAAAATGTATTTTGAAATGTCAGTGGACCTATAATCCAAGGGATCTTGAACCAAGCTCACTGAATGACCTTGACCTTTAGCATTCACAGACTTTCATGTTTTACCTATTCTCATGCAACAGACAATATTTTTCGGAAAAAATGCATAAGACATCAAAGGGGGGGTTCCAGCCAATAGAAAATTTCCATAGGGTTCTGCCCACGAACAGATTTCCATGATATTGTGCATAATTACTGTCTGGTAAATGACTGTTCATTACGAAAACACGCCTATACAAATGCATTGTTATCTTTATTGCCGAAAATATGGTGAGGCGGTTCTAACGAGTACCCACAATCTATATTTTAGAGCAGAAATAAGAAAAATAAGGTTTACCCCTGTAAACCCCAGTTTTACTATATAAAGGTGGGGTTCAATGGGGTCAAAATTATATAGGTGTGTTTTCGTGATGCATTATTTAGCTAGTTCACTCTCATATCTGTTTTCATTATAAATCTACAATGATTTGTTTGTTTCCACATCTAGAAGTAGGGGTACCCACAAACTAGTGTATATATACATTCCAGCTTCCAATGTTTTGGAGTTATTTGGTTCTCAGGCATCACTGTAGTCATTTGTGGTTATTTTTCTATCACTTTTACTGTTGTTCAGGTAAAGTTCCATGGTTCATGGTGTCTTCGACTACTCCTTTCACCAGCATATAATGGAGCAGGTTCAATCTGCCAAACATCTTGGCATCACCCTTACTTACTATAAAAGGGAGGCCGATGGGCAGATTAAATTGAATATGGCCAAATATTACATTTACTATTGTTCAGGTAAAGTTCCATGGTTCATGGTGTCTTCGACTACTCCTTTCACCAGCATACAGTGGAGCAGGTTCAATCCGCCAAACATCTTGGCATCACCCTTACTGACGATCTCGATTTGGCTCATCACATTTCTGAGATCACATCCAAAGCAACTAGGACATTAGAATTTCTGTGACGTAACTTGGCTATTGCTTCCAGGCAGATCAAGGAAGTTGCAAACAAAGCATTTGTTCGACCTCAACTTGAGTATGCCTTACCTGTTTGGCACCCCGATGTTTACGCTTAGATTAAACAGGTTGAGAAGGTCCAGAGGACGGCTGCTCAATGAACCTTCTGGCGGTGGCGGAACAAAAGTAATGTGGGTGATATGCTTGATGAGCTGATGTGGCCATCACTGAAGGCCCGTGGTGTGCAGTCCTCTTTTTCCTTCTTTTATAAGATACACACTGATACAGGGTCTCTTAATAATAATTAATACATGACCTATGTGACTAGTTTAACCCAACCGAATGCACCAAATTAAACAGCAGACAATATCATGAAGACTTCCTTCTTTCCATGAACTATTCCTCAGTGGAATAGTCTTCCCTTTTCTGTAGAAGATACCAATACTGCAAAAAAGTTCAAAGCCTGTATGGTATAGATTGGGACTATGAGGTATGCATTTAAGCATAGCTCTGTAAATAGATTGTATATAGTTTGAAGAAGTTAAGGAACCCATCTAACTGAGGTAATTGCCAAATGTGACCGACTCAGTATCTGACTGATATTGGCTGACAGTTGAGCAGGTAAGAGTGGATGGCAAATGTTATTTCTTCTGTTTCTACACTTTCATGTTTTTCCTTCTCCGTTGTTCACTTTCATCTTTTCTGTATCTTTTTTTACTTTCTCTGGGGGACGACACAAAAAGGACCAACAAGGATTGAAGCGTCGTTTTACCCGACCACAGTCCATTCTACCATGGTTGTCCAGTGCCTGACCGAGAGTCAATAGCACTTAAACACGAGACTGCTATAAAAAAATAAAACCGAGTCTGCTATTTTCGTTTATTTGGTGTATTCCTTGCTTCCAAAGGATCTAACTTCAGAGCTTATTTCTAAAATTTGCCAAAATTTGAAAAGGTGCGCTATTTTGCATGGGGAAAATGAGAAAAGGCGACATATGTGCGACATTTGACATAACCCTAAGAAGTAACTTATTTCAGTTGAGCTTAATATCGAAATTGATGCAGTTTCAGATATTTTTGCAATTTTTAACTTAATTCAATTGAAATGTGCTTTACTATGGACATGACTTTCTTTTCTTCAGTATGATGTTAACTCCATGGAGGAAGTTTGACGGTGCACATTATAATCTCGAGATTTACAGGCTAGAAGCCTACATAGTAAGCATGTACATGTGTAGTTAGTGTATATGGTCTTTTACCTGCACAGGGGATGTCTCTTCCTGCACATGGGCTTGGGATACAGTTATGCAGGCACCTGTCTAATAATTTTTGCAGTACTTTCTTTCTTCCAGTTTTGTCTAAACACCAGGAGGGGACATAGGTATTATACATTATTTACACTCCAAATTTGCTGGATGAAAGCATTCAAAGTAGAAGTAAAACAAAGATCAGGAATTGATACAATTTACTTACTCCACCCATAAAAGACACCAAAGGGAAAGAAATATAAACATTAAGCGACCAGACCATAATGGAAACCTAAACAAAGGAAGGCCATAAGGACAGTTACTTTCCCACAAAATGGCCATATGGCCATCCGAAACCAAAAGACACAAGTGATACACACAATAAGTAACAAACAACAACATAAATAAATCGCCACAGAAGAGCCGCCTTGGAACGGTCAGTGGAAGATTTCCACTGGGGGGCTTAAATCGATTTTACGTGGCCACAATCCTCGCCCTTACTTCCGTCGCGATTTAGACAAATAATTTGTTCAGTCCGCATGAAGGCCCCCTAACTCATCAGTGCAACATCTCCGTGAACACAAAAATCAAAGAACCACAGAGGTGAGACAACGGTGAGGACTCGACGGCAAGAAACCACTGAAATGCTGGAGCAAAAGAAAACCAACAGTTAGACTCCGATGAGCCCGACCAGAGACAGAGCATCAGGCACCAACCGACATTATCTCTCTAATTTTCAATAAGCCTTTACGTTGGAGCCGTCATAGAATCTGAGGCCTGACCCACCGGCGTGCAATTAAAGAGGGAAGCAAAGTTGCCAACCGTGATTGGGTTAACTACCATGCATGCAGTCTGTCGTATAATATCCATGTTGTACCCAATCTTTTTATATCGCAGAACGATTTTTCGAAATTGGGTGCTGAAGTCATTGCGGTTATATGTTTTTCTGAATTTATATACTAAGTCACCATAAAATTCGGGTTCCGATAGACCTTGTTGCAGAAGAGATTTAAGTCCAATATTGAATTTTGAAATTAAATCAGAATGGCGTCTATAAAATTTTGAAAAGGCTTTGCGTGGTTTATGGTACCGATAACCCTGATTAAGGAGTTTAGCCGTTAATAATTTATTACGAGTGTTGAAGTCAGTTACATGACTACACACTCTAGCAAATCGAATTAATTGCGAAATATAAACGCCATAGGATGGCGCACGAGGAACATCACCATCCAAAAATGAAAATTTACAATCTCAAAATCAAAGTCATCGCGTTTATCATAAATTTTGCACGAAACAAATCCATCTACAATAGATAGATGTAAATCCAAAAACGGGGCCTCGGTATCAGAAGAATTTGCTTTATTTAACTGAAGTTCTAGGGGGTAAATCTGACTGATCAAACCATCAAAATAGGTATTATCAATATTTATTAAATCATCTAAATATCTAGAAGTAGAGCTAAAAGCTTCAATAATTTCAGATTGGTTATCAATGGAAAGCGACAAAATGAAAAGTAGAAGTAAAACAAAGATCAGGAATTGATACAATTAACTTACTCCATCCATAAAAGACACCAAAGGGAAAGAAATACAAACATTAAGCGA
The DNA here is from genome assembly GCA_963580285.1 of Lucinisca nassula. Classification (NCBI taxonomy): domain Eukaryota; kingdom Metazoa; phylum Mollusca; class Bivalvia; order Lucinida; family Lucinidae; genus Lucinisca; species Lucinisca nassula. The sequence continues at coordinate 27,375,153 of OY757021.1, read as the reverse complement.
CCAGACCATAATGGAATCCTAAACAAAGGAAGGCCATATGGACAGTTACTTTCCCACAAAATGGCCATATGGTCATCCAAAATTAAAAGACACAAGTGATACACACAGTAAGTAACAAACAACAACATCAATAAATCGCCAACAACATAAATATGAAGTCTCTTTCATAACAATACAAGAACAGATCAGCCACAAGAGGTGCGCAATTAGTACCCATCGGAATACCCACAATTTGTCTAAATAACTTAGTACCGAATCTAATATAAATATTGTCAAGTAGAAAGGTGAGGGCATCACACACTTTCTGACATGACCAAAGTGTATAATTCGTATGCTCTTTAGAAGTGAAAAATGCATTTCTGACATTACAAGCAAGATAGAGAGAATCTTCTCTGTGAAAAGCCCATTCAATTAAATCATTAAGCTTTTCTTTTATAAGATTATGAGGAAGTGTAGTGTAAAGAGTGGAAAAATCGTAGGTAGACAGACTAGAAGCACGAAAATGTCTAGATTTCAATTTATTTAAAACCTCATTCGAATTTTTTATAGACCAAAACAGATTTCTTCCTGATCTTTCAAAGACTTTATCACAATATTTAATTACATGCGTTTTAATAGCAGTAAGACAGGAAGTTAATAATTTAGAAAGTTCAGTGGTAGTGCAAGAGCTAGAATTTGCAATAAACCGTGCTTTGTAAGGTTTTTTATGAAGTTTTGGTAACCAGTATAGCGTAGGAAGATTGTCTGGGCCTTCGTTAACACACACAGCAAACTTGGTGGCTGAAAGACAAACATGTTTATCTACTATAGATCTCTCTTCAGCTAAAGGCTGAAGTTCATAGGCCTTAGTACCACCAAGCTCCTGCTTAAGCGTGTTAACATAGTGGAGCCGTCACACAACGACGACGTTTGTTAGCGGCCTTGTCTGCAGGGGCCAAAACAAACTTCTTATGAAATTCTTGAATACCTTGTTTAAGATGACGTAAAGACGTCTTGGGCTTAGGAGGTAATAAGTTAGTATTTTGAGAATAGAAAGAAATGCGTTTATTCACTAGTTCTAAAATGCTAAGTTTCCAGTCCTTAAGTGCTTTATGCTCAACATACTCTCGCTTACACCATCGATTACCGAATTCATTCAAGGAAGCAGCGATTTCATCTCTACATTTACTGAAATAAATTTTAGAAGGAAACCGATATTTCGGTCCTTTAGAAATTATATTCCTTATCCTAGAATCAGGAATAATTTTCAAATTGCCAGTAATTACATGACCAGCAGCAGGATAGCAATACTTTGAGTTTTTACAATCACATGAATCAGGAGTATTAGTGTCAATATCAAGATCTGAAACAAGTTTATTGAAATTAAAAATGATAGATCTAACAGGTTTGTTATATTTATAGCAAATTATAGGTGTTTCAGTATTTTGAAAATAAGCAGGAATGGAAGAAAGCACCGAGCTCTCACGGAAGATACTGGGCAAATCTATAAAATCCATACCCTTATTAATGAAGGATATTTTGAAGAAATGGCGTTTATGATTAATTTCAGAATCAATGTAAGGACGGAGAGTATGCTGAGTATAGCCTTTAGTTAAGAGAGCCGCATCATATAACTGATGAGAACTATCGTAGAATTTATTCGCCTAGGTGTCCAGAAGACGTAAAACAGAAACGGGTAATGAACTTAAAAATGAAAGCATAGAGTGGCGTCCATGATTTAATAATATAATTGACAGTCACTTCAGTCTAGTATTGTTTCGTTTAAACGCACGTGATTTACGTTTAAAGTTACCATTTTTCCTGGTGCCGTGAGATCTAGTTCTGCGTTTTCGACATTCCAGGAGTGAGAAAATATCAAAGTCCGGCATTCTGGAAATATTACCCTCATGATAAATGTTGTCATTAAATCCCAGTGGAAAAGGGGTCTGTAAAAATTTAATCCATTTCAGTTCAGCTTCATGTCTTTTGATTATTTTGAATCTAGATGTAGAATTTGCATCGTAATAAAGTTTTTCCACTGGTTGTATAACAATGTTATTTACAGAATGACCTGTACGTCGAAAGTGACGGTACAAGAAAGTGTCAGTTTTCTTAGGCTTACTCATTCTACGATAATGCTCGTTCAATCTAGTTTTAAGCATGCGGTTAGTTTGACCGACGTACTGCATATTACAGTTTGCAGCACGTCAAGTAATTAGATAAATTAAAGCTGTAGACTGTCATGTCAAATCAGACATGTTAACTACAGAGAAGCGTCTACCGTTTACAGATGAAGTAACGGTAGACGCAGTGCTTAAATGCGAACAACATCTGCACCTCTTGGCATTGCACTTAGAAATACTGGGATACATTCCACTTCTTTTCCACGGATTAGTATATTTTCGAAGGATGGGCGATTTGAGAGGAGATAGTCTTATACGAAGACTACTCCCAAAAACATTGGTATTGCCTGCTCCTTTGAGATTAACTGAAGTTACAGAAGACAAATTTAAGGGTCTAACCAATACCGAAGGCAACATAGTATTAAAGTTCTTAATAGAATGGGGAATCCGTACAGAAGAAGCAGAGTGTAACCTAAGGGGTGATATTGATATTTTAAATGTATTTGTGATACTCATTTTGGATAATAAGGTTGTGATACCGTCAAAACTAAAGCGATGTTCATACCGGTTATTAAATAAATAAATAAATAAATCAGCATATAAAATTACTGAAGAAGATTCCTTCGAATATAAGGAAGGTACAACAAAAGCCCACAAAACATCCTAGTCTACTTAAAGTACAGGGATGTCAAACAAGCAGTTGTTATACAACGAGGAACGAACATCGGTTTAATAATGACCTTCAAAGCCAGACAATTTCCCTACCTTTCACTGATGGTTTTGAAAAAATGCACTATCGAATCTTTTGATTCTTAGTATTGTAATTGATGCTGCAGCCCAAAATTATTGGCCATTACTTATCCTAAAATGATGGTCATTTAATGGTCATTAACATCCTTAATTTCATGGCCATTGGTATTCTTTTTCTTTTTTTTTTTCATTTTGGGTTTACCGCCCTTTCAAGGTTATTTCACTTCACTTATATCGAGCCGGTAGTTAATCGGAGGTGGGCGAAAACCGGAGTACCCGTAAAAAAACAATCAGACATTCCGTTGCAGATGCCCATTGTAACACCACTGAATGTTATTTCCATAAGTAATGTTAATGTACATTTATTTCACTCCAGCAGTGCCATGACCACTAATTTCCCATTGTTCAAAATAATACCCATTTTTTATCGGTGGTCTGTAAAACATTTTCGTTATTTTAATGCTGGCCTTGGTAGCTCAGTCGGATGCGCGTCTTACTGGTGATCAGTAGGGCGCGTGGTCGATACCTGCTTGGGTCGGCAACATTCTTTCGGGGAGATTGATCATGAAATCTTTTCTACGGTCATTTCCTCCCTTCCGCTGATGCAGGAACGACAGTTGTCAGTTTCTGGTGAAAGAATGTGCACTGTACTGGTTAACCGCTTACGTATAATAAAAATCAAAAATGAGTTCCTTTAAGAGCAATGAAAACATTCATAAGAAAGAAGATGGGTCATACTACGTAGTTTCGGCTAATAAAGCCTCATCAGTGACCAAACCTGTCTAGAATATGAGTCTAAACCAATAATTTATTTCTGATTTCTCAGAATATTCACGCTGATCTCAAAGGACCAAAAGTAAAATATAAACTGCACTATGGTTGATGTACGGGAAGACGTTTTACGGCCGCCACACGGCACAACACCAGCTGCAGTGAAGGCAAATAAAAATCAAAAATGAGTTCCTTTAAGAGCAATGAAAACATTCATAAGAAAGAAGATGGGTCATACTACGTAGTTTCGGCTAATAAAGCCTCATCAGTGACCCTGTAATGATCCGGCAAAGAAAGCCAGAGGATACATACTGCAATTTTGCGAATTTAGAATAGGCAGTCGATTCAAAGACTGATATAAATCAAAATGGGATCCAAATAATTAAAAACCTGTCTAGAATATGAGTCTAAACCAATAATTTATTTCTGATTTCTCAGAATATTCACGCTGATTTCAAAGGACCAAAAGTAAAATATAAACTGCACTATGGTTGATGTACGGGGAGACGTTTTACGGCCGCCACACGGCACAACACCAGCTGCAGTGAACGCCTGCCAAGGAAAAGTGTGGATAGGTAAACTCAAAACTTCAAAAGTGACCTAAAATAGTGTTGAGTGGGCCGTTAAACTCCAATACAAACAAACAAATTCGTCAATGCCCATTAATCCCTTCCCTCGTTTTATTTGTTATTGATTCCCGTTATCTAAAATAATTGCCATTGATTTTATGGCGATTAAATAACGATCGTATTATATTACGGCCATTGGCTACTTTATTTCATTATATTTTGTTTAATTTCTGGTGAATTGGCCAATAACAGTAATGGCCATAAAAATCCATTGATTATGGTCCTATTAATTGCTAATTGGGAATGAAAAAAGAGGCCCATGGGCCACTGAACTAACCAGAGCTCAGTGGCACTGCCCATTGGCAGCAATGTATTTTAATGAACCACGGAAGCCCTGCAACCAAGGACGCTACGGATACAATTTGGAACTTATCAGCCTAGTGGCTTCAGAGATCTGGTGTCGCTTGAAGGTGTTTTTGCAAGACAAAAGACGACAATTGACAACTGCCCATTTGTGACAACCAATAGGCCTAAAATCATATGGCAGATAGAACATTGTTCAGGGAATATTTATATGACAGTTTGACCTATTTCTTGAAAGGCGTGAATGTCAATTTTTAATTTTTCCCCATTATGAATCAATGGAAACTCTTAACTTGCCATAGCAACCAAAATAGAGAGCCAAATTTCATAAACAAAAAAAAAAAAAAAAACCTGTACAGGCAAATATGATGAATATTTCCATTAACTCTCAGTCTCGTAGAGCACATGGCTTATGAGGAAAGGATTTTTTCTATTTCTTTTTTTTTTCTATTTTTTTTTCTTCAAATTTTGGTTTCCAATGGCACCCATATAATGACGAGTAGGCCTAAACTCTTATGGCAGATAGAAGATTGCTTACAGAATATTTCTATGAATGTTTTGCAAAAATATCTGCTAAATGGTGGTAAAAGCAAATTTTCCAAATTTTTCCCCGAAACTCTAAGTTGCCATAGCAATCACACTAAAGAGCAGAATTTCATTAAAACTCACAAAACCTGTTATGACAAATATGGTTAATATTTCTATAATGTCTCAGCCTCATTAGGCATATGGTTATTGAAAAGATAATTTTTATTTCTTTCTATTTTTTTTTTTTTTTGGGGGGGGGGAGGGGGCATTTTGTTTCCAGCGCAACCAATAAAAGTGGATAGTTGGTCTCAATCTTATGGCAGATAGATGGTTGCTTAAAGAATATTTCTGTGAAAGTCTTTTTTTTTCAATTTTGCCCATTATAGGTGAATGGAAACTCGTAAGATGCAGCCAAACTAAAGAGCCGAATTTCATAAAAAAAAAAAACACACACACAAAACATATTCAGGCAAATATGGTGACTATTTTCATAAAGTCTCAGCCATATGGTGTCTGAGGAGATAATTTTTTAAAGTATTTTTTTTTTCTATTTTTTTTTTGCAATTTTATTTCTTTCTATTTTTTTTTGGGGGGGGGGGGAGGGGGGCATTTGGTTTCCAGCGCAACCAATAAAAGTGAACAGTTGGTCTCAATCATATGGCAGATAGATGGTTGCATAAAGAATATTTCTCTGAAAGTCTTTAAAAATATCTGCAAGGGTTTGGCAGTAAAGGCCGGTTTTTTTTTTTTCAATTTTGCCCATTTTAAGTGAATGGAAAATCGTAAGATGCAGCCAAAGTAAAGAGCCGAATTTCATAAAAAAAGAAAAAAACAACAACACAAAACATATTCAGGCAAATATGGTGAATATTTTCATAAAGTCACAGCAATATGGTTTCTGAGGAGATAATTTTTTTAAGTATTTTTTCTATTTCTTTTACAATTTGGTTTCCATGGCAACCAAATAAAACGACCAGTAGGCCGAAAATCACCCGGCAGATAGCAGATTGCTTAAAAAAAACATTTCTATGAAAAAAAGAAGCAGAGGCCATGATCAGGAATCGATACAATTAACCCACAGCGCCCATCAGAGACACCAAAGGGAAAGAAAGACAAACATGAAGCAACAGACCCCAACGGAAACACCAAGAGCGGAACACCAAAAGGACAGTTACTTTCCTACAAAATGGCCAAAAGGCTATCCAAAATAAAATAATATGAGCGACAAAAACACCTAAAGAGAAACCATTTCAAAAATAAACCGCGACAGAAGAACCGCCTTGGAACGATCAGCGGAAACGAATTCCACTGGGGGACTTAAATCGATTTTACGTGGCCACAATCCTCGCACTTACTTCCGTCGCGATTAAGACAAATAATTTGTTCAGTCCGCATGAAGGCCTCCTAACTCATCAGTGACACATCTCCGTGAACACAAAAATCAAACAACCACAGAGATTAAATAACGGTGAGGACTCGACAGAAAGAAACAAAAGAAATGCCGGAGCAAAAGAAAACCAACAGTTACACTCCAATGGGCCCGACCAGAGACAGAGCATCAGGTACTAACCAACATAAGCCTTTGCGCTGGAACCGTCATAGAATCTGAGGCCTGACCCACCGGCGTGCAATTAAAAGAGGGAAGCAAAGCTGTCAACCGTGATTGGGTTAACTACCATGCATGCAGTCTGACGTATAACGTTTATGTTGTATCCAATCTTTTTATATCGAAGAATGATTTTACGAAATTGGGTGCTTGTCTGCGGTTATAATTTTTTCTAAATTTATATACAAGTCACCATAAAATTCGGGTTCCGATAGACCTTGTTGCAGAAGATATTTCAGTCCATTATTGAATTTTGAAATGAAATCACAATGGTGTCTATAAAATTTTGAAAAGGCTTTGCGTAGTTTATGGTATCGATAACCCTGATTAAGACGTTTAGCCGTTAACAATTTATTACGAGTGTTGAAGTCAGTTACATGACTACACACTCTGGCAAATCGAATTAATTGTGAAATATAAACGCCATAGAATTGCGCACGTGGAACATACCATCCAAAAAAGGAAAGTTTACAATCACAAAATCAAAATCATCGCGTTTATCATAAATTTTACAAGAAACAAATCCATCTACAATAGACAGATGTAAATCCAAAAGCGGGGCCTCGATATCAGAAGAATTTGCTTTATTTAACTGAAGTTCTGTGGGGTAAATTTGACTATTCAAACCATCGAAATAGGTATTATCAATATTTAATAAATCATCCAAATATTAAATAAATCATCCACATATCTAGGCCTCCTAAACAGCCACAGAGATGGAACAACGGTGTAGACTAGACAGCAAGAACCCACTGAAATGCTGGAGCAAAGGAAAAACAACAGTTTGACTCCGATTGGCCCAACCAGAGACAGAGTAACGGGCACCAACCTGCATTACATAAAATTAAATTCTCTCTAATTCTCAGTAAGCCTTTAGAAGCCTCCGTGATGTAGTGGTTATGCTACTCGCCTTGTAAAAAAGGGATCGCATGATCGATCATGGACTTCTCCAGATTTTCGGATGAGTCTTTAAACCGAGGTTCCGTCTCCGTATGACCTTAGTTGTTAGTGAGACGTTAAACTCAAACACTCACACACTCACTAACTCACTTACTCACTCACTCACTCACTCACTAAGCCTTTACGCTGGAACCGTCATATAATCTGTGACCTGACCCACCGGCGTGCAATTAAAGACGGAAGCAAAGTTGCCAACCATGATTGGCATAACTACCATGCATGTAGTCTGTCGGTTAACATTTATTTATATTGCGCCCAATCTTTTTATATCGAAGAATGATTTTACGAAATTGGGTGTGCAAATCATAGGAAGTATATATTTTTTCTGAGTCATTAAGTCACCATAAAATTCGTATTCCGATAGACCTGGTTGCAGAAAAGATTTGAGTCCAACACTGAATTTTGAATTTAATCGGAATGAAGTCTATAAAATTTTGACAAGGCTTTTACGTAGTTTATGAAACCGATAACCCTGATTAAGAATTTTAGCAGTTAACAATTTATTACGAGTGTTAAAGTCAGTAACATGACTAGACACTCTGGAAAATCGAATTTATTGCGAAATATAAACGCCGTAGGAACATCACCATCCGAGAAAGGAAAATATACATCTCAAAATCAAAATCATCGCGTTTATCATAAATTTTGCAGGAAACAAACCCGTCTACAAGAGATAGATGTAAATCCAAAAAGGGGGCCTCGGTATCAGAAGAATTTGATTTATTTAATTAAATTCTGGAAGGTGGTGGTTGTGTAAAAATTTGACTGATCAAACCATCGAAATAGGTATTGTAAATATTTTATAAATCATCCAAATATTTTGAAGTCGAGCTAAAGGCTGCACGCATGGTAGTTAACCCAATCACGGTTGAAAACTTTGCTTCCTCTTTAATTGCAGACAGGTGGGTCATGCCTCAGATTCTATGACGGTTCCGGCGTAAAGGCTTATTTAGAATGAGCGATCTAGTTGAAGGTAATGCTGGTTGGTACCTGATGCCCTATCTCTGGTCGGGCCCATCGAAGTATTACTTTTGGTTTTCTTTTGCTCCAGCATTTCAGTGGTTTCTTGCTGCTGTCCAGTCCTCACCGTTGTTTCATCTCTGTGGTTGTTTGATTATTTGTGTTCACGGAGATGTTGCAAAAATGAGTTAGGAGGCCTTCATGCGGACTGAACAAATGAATTGGCTAAATCGCAACGGAAGTAAGGACGAAGATTGGGGCCAGGTAAAATCGATTTAAGCCCCCCCCCCCCTTGTTGGATTCTTTCTACTGACCGTTCCAAGGCGTTTCTTCTGTCTTTTGTTTTTGTTGTGGTTTGTCTTTGAAGTTTGGAGGCCTTCATGCGGACTGAACAAATTGTCTTAATCGCGGCGGAAGTAAGGGCGAGTATTGTGGCCACGTAAAATCGATTTAAGACCCCAGTGGAATTCGTTTCCGCTGACCGTTCCCAGGCGGTTCTTTTGTTAGGGTTTATTTTTGTTATGGTTTGTCTTTGGGTGTTTGTGTCGCTTAAATTACTTCCTTTGGGATAGCCGATTGGCCATTTTGCTTGAAAGTAACTGTCCTTTTGGCTTTCCGCTATTGATGTTTCAATAAGGTCTGTTGTTTCATGTTTGTGTTTCTTTCCGTTTGGTGTCTCAGATGGGAGCTGTTGGTTGATTGTATCGATTCCGGATCATTGCCTCCACTTCTATTATTCAATGATTTCAGATTAGTTTTTAACGGAAAGGGACATCATGAAGTCTCTTTCGTTTAAAAACAATATTAGACCAGCCACAAGAGGTGCGCAATTCGTACCCGTCTGAATACCAACACTTTGTCTCAATTACTTAGTACCAAATCGTATGTAAATATTGTCAAGTAGAAAAGTGGGAGCTTAACACACTTTCTGACATAACCATAAAGCAAATTTTTATGCTCTTCAGAAGTGAAAAAAGCATTTCTTACATTACATGCCAGATAGAGGGAATCTTCCCTATGTAATGTCGATTCATATAATCATTAAGTTTTTGTTTTATTAAAATATGAGGAAGTATAGTGTAAAAGGGTGCAAAAATCATAAGTAGACAGACTTGAAGCACGAAAACGTCAGGATTTCAATTTATTTAAAACTTCATTATATTTTTAAAGACCACTATAGAATTCTTCCTTATCTTTCAAAGACTTTGTCGCAATATTTAACCACATGTTTTGATGGCAGTTAAAACGAAGTTAATAATTTGGTAAGTTCAGTGGTTGTACAAAAGCTTGAATTTGCAATAAACCGTGCTTTGTATGGTCTCTTATGAGGTTTAGTTAATCTTTATGATGTGGGAAACTTGTCTTCGCCTTCAGTAACAAACATAACAAATTTGGTGGCTGATGACAAGTGTGGTCATCAACTACAGCCCTCTCTATAGCCAAAGGCTGCAGTGCATAGGCCTTAGTACCAACAAACTCTTGCCGAAGAGTGTTAACATATTGAAGCCGTCAAACACTGACGACATTGTTAGCGGCCTTGTCTGCTGGAGTCAAAACAAACTAATTATGAAATTCTTGGACACCCAGTTTAAGGTAACGTAAAGTAGAATTAAAACAAAGATCAGGAATTGATACAATTAACTTACTCCATCCATAAAAGACACCAAAGGGAAAGAAATACAAACATTAAGCTACCAGACCATAATGGAAACCTAAACAAAGGAAGGCCATATGGACAGTTACTTTCCCACAAAATGGCCATATGGCCATCCAAAATTAAAAGACACAAGTGATACACACAGTAAGTAACAAACAACAACATAAATAAATCGCCACAGACGTCTTAGGTTCAGGAGGTAATAAGTTCGCATTTTAGAGTAGAAACAAATGCTTTTGTTCACTTGTTTCAGAATGCTAAGTTTGCATTTTCATTGAGGGCGTTATGCTCAACATACTCACGTCGATTACAAACTCATTCAAGGCAGCAGCGATTTTATCTCTACACTTATTGAAATCAATTTTATAAGGAAAGCGGTCCTTTACAAATTAGAAATTACATTTCGTATCCTAGAATTAGGAATAAATTTTAAATTGCCAGTAATAATATTACCAGCAGTAGCAATACAATCTCAAGTATCAGTCTCAGGTATCAGGAATGTTAGTGCCAGTGTCAAGATCAGAAACATGTTTATTGAAATTAACAAGAGGGCCATGATGGCCCTGGATCGCTCACCTGATAAACAGAGCCATAATGTGCATAATGCTAAGAGAGGTCTTAAAAGGTGAAGCTTCATACCAAATATCAATAAAGGCTATAATTTGAACAATCTTGGCAAAGGTCCACTAGATGAAGCTACACACCAAACATCAAAGACCTGGGCCTTGCGGTTTTAGAGAAAAATATTTTTTTAAAGATATTCCCTACATAAGCCTTTGTAAAACCCAAGGCCCGGGGGGGGGATTTTGGCCCAAGGGCTATACTTTAAACAATCTTGATAGCGGTCCACAAGATGAATCTTCACACCAAATTTCAAAGACCTAGGCCTTGCTGTTTCAGAAGAGATTTTCATAAGTCTATTATGTAAAACCAAAGGGCATTTTTGGCCCAAGGGCTATAATTTGCACAATCTTGATAGAAGTCCACTAGATGAAATTTCACGTCAGATATCAAAGACCTAGGCCTTGTGCTTTCAAAGAAGAAGATTTTTAAAGATTTTCCCTATGTAAGTCTATGTTAAACCAAAGGACCCCGGAGCGGGAGCATTTTTGGTCTCAGGGTTATAATTTGAACAATCTTGGTAGAGGTCCACTAGATGAAGTTTCATACCAAATATCGAAGACCTAGGCCTTGTGGTTTCAGAGAAGATTTTTAAAGATTTACCCTATAAGACTATGTAAAAGCAAGGGGCCACGGAGCGGAGGCAAAAATTTTTGGCCCGAGGGCTAAAATTTGAACAATCCTGGTAGAGGTCCACTAGATGAAGTTTCGTACCAAATATCAAAGACCTGGGCCTTGCGGTTTCAGAGAAGAAGATGTTTAAAGAGTTTCCCTATATAAGCCTTTGTTCAAACAAAGAGCAAAGGGGCGGGGTGGCCCTAGCACTTAAATTTGAACAATCTTGGTAGGGGTCCACTAGATAAAGCTTCATGCCAAATATATATCAAAGACCTGGGCCTTGTTGTTTCAGAGAAGAAGATTTTTTAAGTTTTCAGTGAAAACAATCTATTTTTTGCTCCCGTGACCTTGATGTGCAACGGACCAGAACCATTTGAACAACTTAAAAAGCGGACCACCTAAGGATCATTCCTATGAAGATCGGTCAAAATTCGATCGGTGGTCTGGGAGAAGATGTGGTTGGAAGAAATTAGTTACGGACTCACGCAAGGACGCACGCACGCACGACGGACGATGGAGAAAAAGTGATCCCGAAAGCTCGACTCGTCACTACGTGACGCTGAGGTAAAAGCAAAATATCTAACAGGTTTATTGTATATATGGCAAATTATGGTGTTTCAGTATTTTGAAAATAAGCAGAAACCACCTATCAACCCAGGTCCTGTCTCGATATGGCTGTATTTGTTGTCGGGGCGTAAAACTCAAATACACACACACAACCACGCGCACTAACGGAAAATCTACATTTATCGTTTTCTTGCATTTCGCACTGAAGGTTAACCTTCTGGGAAAAAAAAATCCCAGCTAGCCGTGTGACTCTCCTTTTAGCTCACCTGATCCTAATCGTGCCCGCGATATGCGTGGAGGCGGGCTTTCATACTAAGTTGCAGAGCGTATGGGTTGTTCGCACACGACGATTGATCGATTGGTTGAAAGGCTCAACACTACGGGGTCTGTGGACGATAGACAACGCCCTGGACGTGAACGTGTTACTACATGTCAGCGGGACCGGTACTTTGTTTTGAGTCATTTACGCGACCGATTCAGGACATCTGTAGAAACTTCCAAGGAGACAGTGGGAATACATGACCTACGTGTAAGTGCCTTAACTGTACGGCGGCGTTTCCAGGAATGCGGTATTTCTAGCCATATGACGTATGGGGGAAAGTTTTGACGACGAAACGTCGAATCAGTAGCTTTACTTGGTGTCGACAGCATATCCGATGGACCGAACAGCGTTGGCGTGGTGAACTCTACACAAACAGGTCCCATTTTTGTGTTAAAATGTTTGATAACCGGCGTAAAGTATGGCGTCGACGTGGGGAGCGATTTCAAGACTGTTGCGTTAAACAGGTGTCACGTTGGGCAGGTGGCAGCGTAATGATTTGGGGGAAGGATCTCATGGCGTTAAAAAAACTAACTCCTCGTTATTGATGGCAATTTGACGGCACATGAGCATATCGATGAAATCTTAGAGCCTGAGCGGTTGCTGGTTTTTACGCAATAATGGTGACGTTATGCTTTTCCTACAGGACAACGCACCTGCTCATTCTGTGAGGGTAACCATGGACTTTTTCAATCAAAATGGTGTGCAAATTCTTCCTTGGCCTGCGTTTTCGCCGGATTTAAACCGAATTGAGCAATTTTGAGACCAGCTCGGAAAACGTGTGTACAGTCGACGTCATCAACCAATCAAACGTTGGCGCTACAGGAGGAATGGAACAACATCACGCAAGACCAGATACAGCGTTTAATCCGAAGCATGAGGCGTCGATGCCAAGCAACACTTGATGCTAATGGTGGACATACCAGGTATTAGGATATGTGATTTTGATTTTTCGACTTATTCGACTTAACTCGGCATCCAATGAAATGCTGTAAATCTGTAGTGATTGTGTGGATAAGTTAGTGATAATTCAATAAACATGATCATTTTGAATCAATTAAAATCTGAGGTATAGTACAAGGCGCGTTTTCATTGAAGCTGAGTGTACTTATGTAGGGACAAAAACATGAGTTCGACTGATCCATGGTAAACGAGTCATGGTTGTTCGACCCATCAAAGTTCTACTGTACTGGGCTACATGGTGCTTCCGGCAGTGCTGAAACCAACAGAAATTTTCAGTACAGGAAATATTCAGAACAATTAAACCTGCCTGCAGGAAACGTGGTGCGAGTCGCCCATCTTTTAAAATAGAAGTGAAAGCAATGATCCTTTAAACCTTAATTGTTGGCTAAGATGTCATTTCATCTAAACGACGGGTTAAAGTGTCACAATCTCGAAAACGACCTATTGACGGGGGTGTAAAACCTCAACACAAACATACAAACAGTGAATCACACCTTTAAAGAAACACTAAGACAAGTATATTGAAGGAATATACGTACTATTTACAACACGAATGACTCTCCAAGGAAGAAGAATAGCCAGGATGAATACAAAATCCTTTGTATCTATATCTGGTAAAAAAACAATGAAACAAAAATCCACCCAGAAAGACATCACGACAATGAATGCATCAAACACCTGAAAATAAAGAAGACAAAGTATTCATTCCAAAATTATGAGCTCACTTTTCAAAACATTAAATGCATCAGAGCACCGCCAGGAAGTTTCCTTAATTGATCATTTATATCATCGGGCAAAATTATTCAGAAAGCAGAACATATTGTCCAGGCATGTCTAGGTAAAAACACATAAAAAATATGGCTTTTAAGATTTGGTTGGAAACTGAATACATATTACATACTATTTACTTAACATCTTACGTCTTACATACTATTTACTTAACGACTTACATACTATTTACTTAACGTCTTACATACTATTTACTTAACGTCTTACATACTATTTACTTAACGTCTTACATACTATTTACATAACGTCTTACAAACTATTTACTTAACGTCTTACATACTATTTACTTAACGTCTTATGTCTTACAAACTATTTACTTAACATCATGTTAAGAAGTCCATGTAATGGATACCCATGAATAAACACTTTATACAGATAAATGTGGGTTTACAGGGATATGCATTATTTTCTTTATTGCTGCTCTTTTTTGGAGTAAAAATAAAAAAAATATCACATTTTTTCAATAGAAAAAAGTCCTTTTCCGCTTTTTGTTTTTCGCTTTTCGCTTTTAGCTTTTGGATCATATGTCAAGTTTTAAGGTCTTAATGTAAGTGAGCGAGTGAATGTTTTACGTCCCACCAACAGCTGTGACCCCGCACCCGCCCATCGGGACTGGCTGCATGATGCTTCCACGCAGAGATGAAACCGACCGCACACGAGTACTGGTAAAGCACTTACAGTATCTAACATGTTCTAAAAAAGGTTATTCTTTGGAAGCACGGAATACACCACAGAACTGGAAAATATAGAGTGTTCATGTTTTCTGCGCCAGACCAGCTAGTTTCGGCCATTTAGGCCTCATCAGTGACCCTCAAATATTTTCAAAATTCCACAATGGAATCAATGATCCCAAAGGACAAGATTATAAACTACACTATGATGTAGGGCAGGGAGGCGTTTTCCGGCCGCAACACATCCCCAGACAACAGCTGTAGTGACGTTAAACATGTTCTAGAAAGGGTTATTCTTTGGAAGCAAGGAATGCACCACAGAACTGGAAAATATGGAGCTTACATGTTTTCTGGACCAGACTAGCTTGTTTCGGCCTTTTAGGCCTCATCAGTCACCCTAAAATATTTTCAAAATCTACAATGGAATCAATGATTCCAAAGGACAATATTATAAACTACACTATGATGTAGCCTGCCCAGGCAAAGCGGTGCGAGTCGGACCGTCCATGCTTATTAACCCTATTGGTTTCATTGGGCGAGAGGGATTGTGATGTCTTTACATTACAATGTCGGGTAAAAATCCCAACAAAATTGGAAGCAACGTCTCCAAAATGACATATACAGGGTTGACGGGGACGTTAAAATGAAATGAAACAAAAATCAACAGCTGTGGCAATCCGAAGACGGGGACTTTGGTTTGGAGTTAATTCTTGTTTTCGTTTTTCGCGTTTCGCTTTGCGCTTTCCGTTTTTCGCTTTTCGTCAAGTTTTAAGGTCTTAATGGAAAGTGAGTGAGTGATAAAGTGAGTTAGGTTCCTCAATACGAGTACATTTGCAAAAGAAAAGTATAGGTGTCAGATTTGCAAGTTAATTTTTCCTAAAATATGATCCTGATTTCCTTATAAAATGCCTGTCCAAGAAGAAGAAGGTTTGGAGGTCGAAAAGGCTATTGCAGCAAGTACTTTCTTGCATCAGCAATATCCATGTGCCTTTTAAAAGCAATGCAAATCTGTGTTTTTCAGTTTTACCAGGAAATAATGAAACCGCTTCTAGACTTTTTTTTTAAAAAGTAACTAAAACAGCTGCAGATCAATACTTGAGACTCGGACAAAGCTTTCTTTCAAAACACCCACCTTTGAAAACCAGATTTTTTTGACATGTTTATTCTTCATGGGCGCCGCCATCTTCTTTTTTGCGGTTAATCTGAAATGCTCAGATTTCATCAATTATGCCTTCCACATTTTATTTTGCCCATAATCAATGAATATACCTTGAAAAGTCAGCTATGTAGCCTTGTTCCTGCATATAGCATAATAGCATCGCCTATCTTTGAAGCCTGTCATCACTAATAAATATTTGTAGCTGTCAAATTGAAGAGATTTCTATCTTGCCAAGCAATAAACGTATTCATACGCCTTGGAACTAATTTCGCAAAAATAACAATAGTACACCATTGTTTTTAAAATTAAAACATAAAACTAATAACGTCACTAGAGCTGATGTTAAGTGAATGTGTGGCAGCCGTAAAAAGTCTCCTTGCACTTCATCATAAGAACATTGATTCAATTGGGAATTTTGAAACTATCTGAGGATCAATGATGAGGCCTGATTGGTCGAAACTAGCTAGTCTGGCCCAGAAAACATGTACACTGCATACTTTTCAGTTCTGTTGTATATTCTTCCTTGCTTCGAAAGGATAACCATTTGCTAGAACATATTCAACGTCACAAGAGCTGATGTTAAGTGAATGTTTAGCGGCTGTAAAATGTCTCCCTGCCCATCATCATTTGTTTGTTTGTTTGATTTGAGGTTTAACGTCCCCGTCGACACTGTATATATCATTTTGGAGACGCTGCTTCCAATTCTGTGGGACTTTTACCCGACACTGAGATGAAATGACATCTCAAACCCTGTCGCCCAATGAAGCCAATAGGGTTTATAAGCATTTACTGCCCGACTCGCACCGCTTTGCCTGGGCAGGCTTAGATCTTCTAAGCCGTTTACCATTACTCGTGTGTGGTCGGATTTCAGCTCTGCGAAGAAAAGTACTATGCAACCCATCTATTTCTTCAAGCCCTGATGGGCGGGGGCCGTGCCCTTCATCATAGTTTAGTTTATATTTTCTTGTTTGGTTTTTTTTTTTGAAATTTTGAAACTATTTGCGGGTCACTGTTGAGGCACTATTGGCCGAAACTAGCTAGTCTGGCCCAGAAATCATTACACTCCATACTTTTCAGTTCTATGGTGTTTACTTGATATATTGGTAACTAGGTATAAAAGCAAAACATGTGTGAAACTACTTTCAGATCTGGCAACTGCCAAGCGAGAGGGTCGTTCAGGTGAGCTATTGGAATCGCCCTGTGTCCGGCGTGCGTCGTGTCATGTGGGCAGTGCGTCGTCCACAGTTTGCTTCAAACGACGCCTCCTCCTAAACCAGTGAATGGATTTTAAAATAATTTCACAGGAATATTCGATGAGTGGCCCAATACCAAAATAATTAAAATGGACCCGTTCCGTTGCATGAAATGGCCGCTAAAGCTTAAAATAAAACAAAACAAAAAAAAAACTTTGAATAACATCTAGGCAATTAGCCCAATTTCAAAATTATTTCACAGAAATTGTCCTTGGGTGATCGTCTACCAAAATTGCTAAATCTGTTCCGCTCCAAACAAAACTAGAGGAACTATCACTAAAGGTGATGAATAATACCCCGCTTCAATACTTAACACATGAAACAAAAATAAACAGTGTCCACTGAGCCTATTCAGGGGCAATAACTCCATAACTATTGGACAGATTCTCCTGAAATTTGCGTCTTGCACATCTACTTATCCTAGTGAATAAGTATGCCAAGTATCCATTGAATCCGACTGATATTGAAGGAGGAGATCAGCGGAAATATTTTGGAGCAACCACTTTTTAGTGATTCAGGGGCAATAACTCCATGATTGTTGGACAGATTCTCCTGAAATTTGCGTCTTGCACATGTACTTATCCTAGTGAATAAGTATGCCAAGTATCCATTGAATCCGACTGATAGTGAAGGAGGAGATCAGCGGACAAAATTTTGGAGCAACCACTTTTCAGTGATTCAGGGGCAATAACTCCATAACTGTTGGACGGATTCTCCTGAAATTTGCGTCTGTCACATCTACTTATCCTAGTGAATAAGTATGTCAAGTATTCATTGAATCCGACTGATAGTGAAGGAGGAGTTCAGTGGACAAGATGTTTGCAAGCAAATCCGGGTCAAGAAAGTATGTTTCAATTTGATTCAGGGACAATAACTCCGTAAATATGGGACAAAGTTTAGTGAAATTTGCGCCTTGCACATCTACCCCTCCTGGTGAACAATTATGGCCAGTATCAATTGAATCCGACCGATAGTGAAGGAGGAGTTGAGCGGACAAGGTTTTTTAGCACATTTATTAGCAAATCAAGGGCCATAACTCCGTAATTATGGGACAAACTTTAGTGAAATTTGCGTCTTTCAAATCTACCCTTCCTGTTGAACAATTAGGGCAAGTATCAATTGAATCCGACTGATAGTGAAGGAGGAGTTGTGCGGACAAGGTTCTTAGCACATTTATTAGCAAATCAAGGGTCATAACTCCGTAATTGTGGGACAAAATTTAGTGAAATTTTCGTCTTGTACATCTATCCCTCCTGGTGAACAATTATGGCAAGTATCAAGTGAACCCGACTGATAGTGAAGGAGTAGTTGAGCGGACAAGGTTCTTAGCACATTTATTAGCAAATCAAGGTCCATAACTCCGTAATTATGGGACAAACTTTAGTGAAATTTACGTCTTGCACATCTACACCTCCTGGTGAACAATTAGGACAAGTATCAATTGAATCCGACTGATAGTGAAGGAGGAGTTGAGCGGACAAGGTTCTTAGCACATTTATTAGCAAATCAAGGGGCCATAACTCCGTAATTATGGGACAAACTTTAGTGAAATTTGCGTCTTGCACAACTACCCCTCCTGGTGAACAATTATGGCAAGTATCAATTGAACCCGACTGATAGTGAAGGAGTAGTTGACCGGACAAGGTTCTTAGCACATTTATTAGCAAATCAAGGTCCATAACTCCGTAATTATGGGACAAACTTTAGTGAAATTTACGTCTTGCACATCTACACCTCCTGGTGAACAATTAGGGCAAGTATCAATTGAATCCGACTGATAGTGAAGAAGGAGTTGAGCGGACAAGGTTCTTAGCACATTTATTAGCAAATCAAGGGGCCATAACTCCGTAATTATGGGACAAACTTTAGTGAAATTTGCGTCTTGCACATCTACCCCTCCTGGTGAACAATTATGGCAAGCATCAATTGAATCCGACTGATAGTGAAGGAGGAGTTGAGCGGACAAAATTTTGCAGACTGACCGCCCGACCGACCGACCGACCGCCCGACAAACTAACCAACCAACCGACAGGCTGATTCCAGTATACCCACTTCAAACCACGTTTGCGGGGGTATAATGAAGAGCTAAAAATAGAAAAAAAACTTTAAATGACAACTCCTCCTAAGCAAATGGCCCAATTTCAATATAATTGTACAGAAACAGAAACGAGAAATGGTCCTTTGGAGAGCATGAATGGTCCTTGGGAACTCTCTACCAAAATTACTTAAATTGTTCCACTTCGCTGAAAAAATGGTCATCAGACATTCAAGCCTTCAAATGACATCTCCTCATAGCTTATTCCAAAATCATAAGCTGAATATTCCAAAATAATTTCACAGATCCTCTTTCAAAATTGTTAAAATCGTTCCGCCCGCTGCCAGAATTAAATGAAAAAAACTTTTAAAGATCCCCTAGGCCAATGGTTCAGTTTAATAATAATTTCATGGAAATGGTCCTTGTGTGACCGTCTACCAGAATTAACAAAAGGGCGACCAGAGCTGAGTGAGTGAGTGAGTTTTAGTTTTACTTCCCACCAACAGCTAAGGTCATACGGAGACGGGACCTCGGTTTAAAGTAGAAGTAAAACAAATATCAGGAATCGATACAATTAACTTACTCCACCCATCAAAGACACCGTGAACACAAATAATCAAAGAACCACAGAGGTGAGACAACGGTGAGGACTCGACAGCAAGAAACCACTGAAATGCAGGAGCAAAAGAAAACCAACCGTTAGACTACGATGGGCCTGACCGGAGAAGACTCATCCGAAAGTCTGGAGAGGCCCGGGATCGATCCTGCGATCCCTGGTTTACAAGTCGAGTAGCATAACCACTGCACCACAGGGGCTTCTGCGACCAGAGCTAAAATAGGAAAACATTTAAACGGTACCTTTTTCAATGTATGGATGACCTTTTTTCAGAAATGCTAAAATCGTTCCACTTCGCCGAACAAAATGGCCACCAAAGCTAAATTACAACAACTTTAAATGACATTTTATCCTAGACCAATGGTCCAATTTCAAAATAACAGTCCTTGGGTGACCCAATACCAAAATCTCCTGGACCAATTGCCCAATTTCAAAATAAAATAATTTCGTAGAAAATGCTTTAATCGTTCTGATTCGTTATTTTGGCCACCAGAGCAACGTAACAAAATAGAAGTAACGGCAATGATCAGGAATCGACACAGTTACCCACACCTCTCACCCAATATCAAAGGGAAAGGAACAAAAACATAACTTTACATCCCGTTGATGAATACGTCACATGCGGAAGCCAAACTGACAGTTACTTACCCACAAAATTGCAAAACGGGAATCCAAAATAATAAGATAAAGAAAGGATGAACTATAAAAATAATAAACCATGACAGAAGAACAGCCTTAGCTAGTCTGGCCCAGAAAACATGCACACTCCATATTTTCCAGGTCTGTGGTGTTTTTCTTGCTTCCAAAGGATAACCCTTTCTAGAACATATTTTACGTCACTACAGCTGGTGTCTGGGAATGTGTGGCGGCCGTAAAAAGTCTCCCTGCCCTACATCATAATGTAGTTTTTATTTTCTTGTCCTTTGGGATCATTGATTCCATTGTGGAATTTTGAATATATTTGAGGGTCACTAATGAGGCCTAAATGGCCGAAACTAGCTAGTCTGGCCCAGAAAACATGTACACCCCATATTTTCCAGCTCTCTGGTGTATTTCTTGCTTCCAAAGGATAACCCTTTCTAGAACATATTTAGAAAGGAAAGGAAAAAGGAGGTTTTCATGCGTGGGGGGGGGGGGTGCTTAAACCGATTTGACATGCACATAATCCTTGCTTTAAACGGCATATCCTCCTAGGTCAATGACCTATTTTCAAAGTAATTGAACAGAAATGGTCCATAGGTGACACTTTACCAAAATCAATTTAATTGTTTTGCTCTGCCAAACAAAAGGCCACCAAGGCTAAAATTAAAAAAAAATCCTTGGACCGTTTTCTAGAGTATTAAAATCGTATCCACTTGCTGATCTTATTTGACCTCACAGCAGTCCGTAGGATTTACGTCCCCAACCCCCTCCCCGCGAGTGAAATTCTTTTCACTGACCGTTTCAGAATTAAAAGGAGAAACGATCGGGAACTGATACAAGATGGTAGTCATTCCATTGGGATTGGGCTGATAAGGGCTAAAACATGGATGTACGGCAAGGCGGTTCTTCTGTCGCGGTTTATTTTTTGGTATGGTTTATCACTTAAGTGTGTGTATCGCTTAAATATTTTTGTTTTGGATACCAAATTTGCCATGGTTTTTTGGAAAAGGGACTGTCCTTTTGGTTTTCCCCTGTTGATGTTTCCATTAGAGTCTAGTTATTTGATGTTTGTGTTTCTTTCCCTTTGGTGTCTCTGATGGGAGGTGTGGGTCAATTGTATCGATTCCTGATCATTACCTTCACTTCTATCTTTTAATGAATTTTATACTATGAAATACTGCTGGTAGTAGAAAACCAAATCATTGTCCTGACGACATGTTTTCTATCTCATTCAGATTAGAGAATTATAACCATCATGGTCCTCTTTGTAGCTCTGATTGCCATTTTATGCAATGGACAAGAACGATTTAAACAAATCTTGTAAGTGGTCATAAGGGAAGCATTTCTGTGAAATTATTTTCAAACAACTTGCATAGGAGACGTCGTATGAATTTTTTCTATTTAGCTCGGGTGGCCATCTTGTTCAGTCGAGGGAAACACATTAGAACATAGTAAAATTAGCTAAATGCTTTTGCAGGAAATATAGTTGCCGACACATGCTGGCGAGTGACACAAGACGAGAGGCGGGCGGTGGACACAGTGCTATAACAACAGGACATCGTTAATTACATATTTCTAACATCGCCCAAACATCAAGAAACGTACAAATTAAATAATTGTATATAAAAGCAACAACACCCATACTTTTTATTCAACCTTTAAGCCCATTGTATATTATATTTTGACATGCCAGGCATGTCAAAGATTTGCGATCGTGCTTCTCGATTATATGCTATTATTAATTGATTATCCTATATTACACAAGGTCAACCAATATGCAAAAATCATAAATAATGTTTTTAATTGCGTCAATTAATAAAATTGTCATTAATCAAGTAATTTCGTATTGGCCCAGTTACCGGTCCTCGGTCAGCTGTATTGGCCTCGGCCTTCGGCCTCGTGCCAATACAGCAGACCTCGGACCTGTAACTGGGCCAATACGAAATTATTTGATTAATAACATTATAGTATACATGAGAAAACACTGATCCATGGACAGTTATTGAAAAGAGTCTTATTATTCCCTCTGCCTACAAATCATTTGTTCATACTAAATACATACACTTTAAATATAGGCAATGCCCTTTTTGTCTTCTCTTCCACAAACCGGAAACTATGTGTGCAATAGCATGATGCATATCTCTGTTTAGTGATGTACAATGTCCGTTTTGTCTTCTTTCGTTTGACACATTTACAGATAAATATACAAGACATGTAACATTATAAACGAATTAGGAAAATGGCACATATCTTCATGTGTGCTATTCCTGGAGTCAATTTAATAAGCCATGTGTTATTGTATTACACGTGTGTTTTCTCTAAATGTGTTGATAATTTACCTCCAATTTTCTATGAAAGAAACCCCTTCCTGCACACACTGCTTTCAGTAAAGTCTGAAAAATTAAGATAAATAATAATGTTTTATGAACACAGGAGACTGACTATACAAGTCAAAGATTTATGCTACTTTTATTATTAATGAATTTGGATGTCCGATATCTTAATCGACAGACATAGTAGTCATTTACTTTATTTATTTTTTTTTTGGATGAAATAAATCGCAGCATTAATAAGCTAGTCTGACGTCAGTATTTTTTCAGTTCATGCGTCCAAGGTATTACCGTTTATCATTGTCTCGCTCAAGGCATTGTACACGACATTCACGTGCGCATGTGTGTTTGTGTGTGTTGTGAGTATCTTTTTCTTTCATTTTAATACCTTTGTGTATAACGGCCCCAGCCCATCGGGGCTTGAAGAAATAGATGGGCTGCATGATGCTTCCACGCAGAGCTGAAACGACCCGCACACGAGTACTGGTAAACCGCTTAGAGGATCTAAGCCTGCCCAGGCAAGGCGGCGCGAGAGTCGGACCGTCCATGCTTATAAACCCTATTGGTTTCATTGGGCGGCAGGGCTTGAGATGTAATTTCATCTCAATGTCGGGTAAAAGTCCCACAAAATTGGAAGCAACGTCTCCAAAATGACCTTTACATTGTTGACGGTGACGTTAAACCTCAAATCAAACAAAACCTTTGTGTATACTTTGCAATGTATTTATTTTTATGTTATTCGAATTCACCCGTCGCAGTAAAGTACTCAATAAGAGAGTGTTTTTGTGATAAGCTTGGGATTGTAAACGTTTGAAATTGTCAGTATAACAAACACCTGAATAATTCAATTGCTTGTTTGGATTTCAACAACAATATGGTAGATATTTGTTTGGATTTCAACAACACCATGTAATTAAACAAGTTTCCGAATATACTGGCATTTGTTTTTCTCTATCCCATAAGATGTCAATCACAACCTTAAGTGGAAGCGATTATACGGTATAATAAAAGCCAACTTACCTCAATAAGAAGAACACCTAAAATAGTTATACTACAGTAATGAAAAGCATGAGCAATTATTCCGAGAAGTTCGAGATCAGCTTTATGCTCCTTTGACTCCACTCTGTCCACTTTGAGCACGAGCATATCGTCATCTAATGAGCTCAACACCGGATACCCGGTGCCATTCCCACCTAAACAGGAACCATTTTGAGAAAATGTTGTCTGCTCACTCGTTGTATTCCAATTAATAGAAGCTTTTAAAATCTTTTGGAAAATGGAATATGGTGTTAAATTCTGCAAGTCGGGATGTTTATGTTTCATGGAATCAGAAAAATGTTCTGTTGAAGTGACGAACAACTCTGTGTCTTCAAGTTTAACTGAAATATAAACGAAAACTCAAAGATATCAAATGATCACTGACCATGAAGCACTGTTATAGTGGGAATAGACGACCTAGCATAGACATATGACGGACCCACTTCCAGAACAGGTTGACGATGTCATAAAATTGAATTCGCTTTTGCCATCATGTGGCATGTTATAAGCGATGAAGCTCTGATCAGCGTGTTCATCTACAATATGACCAGTCGCTTCGCTGACTTATTGAAGTGTAGTTGCTATTCGCAATTATTGTAACATAACTTAATTTTAACAATCAGAAAAATATTTCCAGGCTTTGGGTCGTATGGTGCGCGTAAAGTGAAAACGCATGCATGCAATATTACTTTATTGTCCATGCCTTTTATCGCGGAAATGTAATTCCACATATACTTCTCAAAGTTTGACAGGGATCACTTTTTATATACCAAATTTTGCACTGAAAATTTAAAATCTAATTATATAATTTGTACTCCGTGTATTGATAAATATCTTAAGGAGAAACTCGTGTGCAATTCAGTACTCATGAAAGTGCACACTTCTCACATTTCGCAAATGAATTCATGCACCCCAAAAATCTTGCAAAACATTACATTCCAACAGAAAAATCAAACTTGTCAGTGTTCCTGTACTAAGGGTAAAAATGACTTCATTTGATTTGTGAAACTCTAAAATGCCTAGGGGACAGTTAAAAAACCCGACTGAGAACCAAAGAAATGAACCGTGGCGTCAGAATGTTGGAATCTGGTGTCTCTCAACGTCGTGTTGCTGGGATCCTGAATGTGTCTCAGAGCGTGATTTCCCGAATGTGGAGCCGGCATCTTAACCACGAAAATTCTTCACACGGACACGGCGGGGGTCACGAAAGGGCTACAACTCAACATCGGGATCGTTTTTTGTTGATTCAGTCTCGACCGCAACGGTTCCTGAAAGCTACGCAGTTGAATAACGAGTTTCGGAACGGAACTGGAGAACGAATTTCTACACAAACTGTCAGAAACAGGCTCCACGAGTTCGGACTAAATGCCAGGAGGCCTGCTGTACGTGTTCCGTTGACTAGACAGCACGTACAAGACCGGTTGGACTTTTTCAGAACTCACGTCAGGTGGACTTCGTGACTGGACGCCAGTACTGGTTACTGATGATACCAGATTCGGTCTAGAATTCACTGATAAACGTCATTTAGTGTGGCGAATATCTAAAGAGCGATTCGATTACTTGAATGTGGCAGAGCAAGATCGTTATGGAAAGGGGTCAGTCTTGATTTGGGCTGGGATAAGCCTGAACAGTAAAACGGACTTGTACGTCGTTGAAAACGGAACGTTAACGGCAGTGGGGGACTGTAATGAGATTCTTGATCAGTTTCTGAGTCCATATGCTGGTGGTATCGGTCCGGCCTTTACTCTGACGGACGACAATGCCCCTCCCCACCATGTCCACATCACTGATGCCTATCTGAAACGTGAGACAATCGTTTGTATGGACTGGCCTCCTCGATCACCGGACTTAAATCCGATTGAGCATGTTTGGGACATGCTACAGCGTGCTGTTCAGTCCGACCTGTGCAGCCAAGGGCTTTACAGAAGCTCAAAGGTACATTGGTTGCTGAATAGAGGCTGATTCGACAAAACCGGATACAGAGTCTGATTACGAGCATGCGCAGGCGATGTCGTGCTGTAATTGATACCCGTGGACGCCCTATATGTGAATAGGCACGTTTGTCTAAACAAATTTGGAAAATTGTGAAAAATTAAGTGTCCGAATCCCTTCGTGTTACTGCAAATTATGTGGGTGCCAAGACGGTTGGTGTTGCCACGATTGAATGCAGTGCCAGCTGACAAAATTAATCACTAGTCTTTGTGAAGGATATGTTTTCTATCATTATGTATCAAATTTGGATTCAGCTGATTAAGTTATCCAAAAATTATTTTACATTAAAAAAGTGATCCCTATCAAACTTTGAGTAGTATATATTTGTTTCTTATTTGTGCTCCAAAGCATATACTAAGGAAATAAGTTTAGCATTTTTTTATATTACTTGCCTGGGTCTAAAATAGAACCAAAGGATTTTACACATCAAAATTAAATGTATTGGCTATGAAAATTTTCAAATTTGATGTCGGGGTGTCAGACAAAAACTCACATCAATTATCAGTATCTGGTATGCCCACCATCTGAGTTCACAACAGCCCCACGCCGTCTTCTCATGCTCGAAATAAGTCTCCGAACCACATACATGTGTATGCGATTCCATTCCTTAAGAAGAACACGTTCAAAGCATCTTAAGTTGTTTACGTAATTTGTCGTTTGACAAAGGTAATTTGTCGTTTGACGTAAGGTATCTTACGTTGTTGACGTAATTTGTCATCCCAGATGGTCACGGGTGTGTGTGTGTGTGGGGGGGGGGTGGAGGGGGCTCAATAGGCGAAAGATCCGGTGAACCTGCTGGCTAGTCTAACAAATTCACATTTTTGCCTGCTGAAAGTCTATTGTGTGATGTACAACATTGGGGCGTGCTGAAAAATCGTGGGGTGTCCTTGGGGTGAGAAAGGCAGTAACACAAGCCGAACAATTTCATCACTGCATCGGATGGCATTCGAGTTTTCCTGAACAGTCACTTAGTCTGTTTTAGCCCGATGCAATATTCCGCCCCAAACCATAACCCTGCCGCCTCCAGAACGGTCACGCTGAATGACATAAGCAGGGTCCATCCTCTCTCAAGCTCACCTCCAAACTCGTACGCTTCCGTCAGCAAATTTCAAATTGAAACGGAATTCGCCCGTGAACAAAATTTGGTTCCACTGCCATCTTGTCCACCGACGATGTGCCCTTGCCCCATTGATTCTAGCCCGTCCGTGGTCCTGCGTCAGTGGAACTCCTACGTACGGTCGACATCCACCTAAACACGCAGCTCGTAGTCTATTCCTCAAATTCGTGTTCCAGTTGCATTCCGAACCATAACGGCGATTATGGTACTGCTGTGAAACCGATTACGTCGAGATGACGTCACGATATAATTGTCCTCACGTCGTGTTGTGTTACGCGGTTTACCAGAGCGTGGTCTGTCTTTGACGGTACCAGTGCCGGAATCTTGACCTGAGTCTTGAAATGGCACTTTCACCAACACGAAAATATTCTGCAACCTCCTTAACTTTCATGCCACCAGTAAGCAATCCAATAGCCTATCATCAGTCCAACACGGCGCCCAAACTTAAAACTTTTTATGATATTACGACGTTTTTTTTGTTTATGTGCATGAACCACAAATGTGAAGTGATGATCATCGATGTTGACAGCACGTGCGGCGTGAATTGAGTAGAATTACGCCAAAGGTCCATGGCAATGAGAAAAGCGTGGAAAAAATATAGACTTAGTGAGTTTTGTATCAGAACTGACTTATAAGACATATTTTATTAAGTTAGCATCTCAGAGTTGAAAACAAGTGGGCCGGAATAAAATACTTAACTTATTTGCCTTAGTATGCGGATACGATTTAGAAGCGTCTTCATTCTCTAACAAGAAAAAAGGATATATGTAAATTCCACGAAAAACAGGTTTTCCGAAAGTTGTATGAAACCAGGAAAACATTTCAAGTGCAGACTATTGAACATACGTACTTGTCTTTCAATAATATTTATAATATTTGATATTAATCTAGGGTAAATATTATAACTGTTTGTTCGTATGTTTGTATTGGGGTTTAACGGCCCAGTCAACATTATTTAGGTAATTTTGAGCCAGTCAGTTTACTTAGCCGCACTTTTCCTTGTCAGGCTGAAACGTAGGCGATTTACCAGTACAGATTTACCAGAAACTGCCAATTGCACTTCTTGAATCAGCGGAAGGGAGAGAATGACCGTAGAAAAGATTTCATGATCAATCTTAACGAAAGAATGTTGCCGGCAGGTATCGAACCCGACGGAGCTACCGAGGCCGGCTTATAACTGGTTTGTGAATATCATGTAATATTGAAATAATTTGGACGCTAGACCAGGATGTGTTTTGCTTTAATCCCTCTATTCAAGCATATCCAACAGCTGACAGGTATGCTAGTTTATGCTCAAGTTTAAATTAAAATGCCTCTTACTATCTGTTGCAGAAAGGAGTCTGGGAATGTGGGGCGGCCATAAAAGGTATCCGTGCCCTATATCATAGTGAAGTTTATATTTTCTTGTCCTCTAGGATCATTGATTCCATTGTGGAATTTGAAAGTATTTTAGGGTCACTGATGAGGCCTAGTTGGCCGAGGCTGGATAGTCTAGAAAACATTTACCCTCCATATTTTCCAGTTCTGTGGTGTATTCCTTGCTTCCAAAGGATAACGCTTTCGGGAACATATTAAGGCAGTTAATAAAGGTTAAAACGTATCATTAAACTATTTCAAACGGTTGCGGAGTTATGCTCTGGAATAAAAAATGAAGTAAAATATGGATCAGGGCACGTAACGTGAAAATGTAGATATGTAGAGTTGTCATCCCTCCATGTGACACTCCGCACTGACTGGTATTATAGTCCTTCCAAGTATCAGTTATGCTTTGAAACGAAAATGAAGTAAAATATGAATCAGGGGACATAATTTGAAAAGACAGAGTTGCCATTTTTGCAAGCATCTCTCCGTATTGGCATGTTCTATAATCCTACCAAGTATCATAAAAATATTTCAAACGGTTGTGGTGTTATGCTCCGGAAACGAAATGTTGACGTCTCAACCACACGCCAGCCCGCCGACGCACATCTTTTAAATAATCAGAGTTTTCCGTACGAAAACCTTGTTAATAAAATGTGATCTATAAAAAGGGCAATCCTTCGGAAATAAAGAATACCTCACAGAATTGAAACATATCGAGTGTATAAGTATTTCTTGGCCAGACTAGCTAATTTTGACCAATTAGGCCTCATCAGTACCCCTGTAATACTAACAAAACTCCACAATTGAATCAACAAACTACACATTGATGAAGGGCAAGAAGATGTTTTACAGCAGCCACATATTCTCTCAACGCCAACTTAGTGACGTTAAAAATGTTTTATATAAGGGTTATCCGTCGGAAGCAAAGAATACACCCTAGAATTGAAACGTATACTTTACCTTTAACTTTGTGAAGATCTAGAGTAAGCTCTCCCAGTACTAAGGCACAGTCCAATATACAAAGTATTACTACAATCAGAAGCATATACTTGCTTTTGAAAATTTTATCGCCTTCTCGACGTAGCCTGAAAACAAAATGGATCAAAGATTGATTGAAGAACACTGTTGTTCAAAGCACTGATAGATTGACAAGCTCTTATGTGATGATAATGATAATAATTATAAAATGTTCAATATCTAATATAGTATTATTTATCCTATAAAATGAGAGCAGGAAAGCATTTGCAAAAGCTGCTCACATGTTTAGCATATTTTCCATATTTAATGATAAAAGCTTTAACACTTCGTTAACTAATTGCACCGTTAGTTTTGACAACTGGACTCAGAACTTCGTAACCGGAATGAGCAGATAGTTTAGGTGACTGCCCAATATGTATTTGTGCTCCATAGTCCCTTTTTGTTTTGTCAGCTCAGCTTAGCCGAAGGCTCCAGGGAAGCTATTGCGATCTGTCATCGTCCGCCGTCGACATCGACTGCCCGTTCACAATTTCTTTAAACGGTATCTCCTATACCATTGAATTGGTTCTTACCAAACTTAGCAGAAAACATTTTTGGTGGTCTTCCCTTTAAGATATTTAAAGACTTTCATTCCATGTGGAACGCTGGTTGTCATGGTAACGGAAAATGGGAAATAAGCAACTCGTTAACTTAAAAAATCTTCTTATCAAAAACAAGACGGCACAGGTCTTTTATACTTGGTATGTAGCTTTGCCTAACAGACAATTACCAGTTGTTCAAAATTATGAACCTAGGGTCAAACGTGACTCCGACCCAAAGTTTTTTTTATTTTGCAACCTAGTTTCATAAGCATGTGAACTTAATGATTCAGATAGTGTTGAATGGTTTTAAAATGATGCAATGTTATTGCACAGGCATTTTGCATAAATGACTGAAGTTATGTCGATGGGT
The DNA here is from genome assembly GCA_963580285.1 of Lucinisca nassula. Taxonomy (NCBI): domain Eukaryota; kingdom Metazoa; phylum Mollusca; class Bivalvia; order Lucinida; family Lucinidae; genus Lucinisca; species Lucinisca nassula. The sequence goes on along the minus strand of OY757021.1, from coordinate 27,344,866 downwards.
AGTAAGATTTTCATGTGACAAATGTGATGTTGAATGGGTCGTAAATGTGTTAAAGTTCATAATAATTTAAGCTCTGAAACAGTATAAGAGAGAGTCTAACTGTTGGTTTTCTTTTGTTCTAGTGGATTCTTGTTGTGGAGTCCTCACCGTTGTTTCATCTGTGTCGTTGTTTGATTTTTTTTTTGTTCTCGGAGATGTTGCACTGAGGAGGCCTTCATGCAGACTGAACAAATAATTTATCTAAATCGCGACGGGAGTAAGGGAGAGCATTGTAGCTGCGTAAAATCGATTTATTAATAAGCCCTCGAGTGGAATTCGTTTCACTAACCGTTCCAAGGCCGTTCTTATGTCGCGGTTTATTTTTGCTATATTTTGTCTGTTAGGTGTGTGTATCGCTTATATTATTTTGTTTTGGAGGGCCAATTTGCCATTTTGTGGGAAAGTGACTGTCCTTTTGCTTTCCGCTACTGATGTTTCCATTATGGTCTAGTCATTTCATGTCTCATTCCCCTTGCCTTCACTTCTATTTTACAGTTAAATTCTGATTTTACAATATTGATGAAAATACGCAGTAGCTATAATTTAATACGTTGTACTGTAAAACCGAAATATACATGATTTATTTATATTGGAATCCATTCAAAAATCATTATAACTTTTAAATGTGACCAGCTTAACTTTGAAAGTATATTACGTAGGCAAAATCTATTGTTCATAACTTTTCTGAAAGTGAAACTATTCCATTGCTAAGCAACACCTGCTGATTGTTAAGCAAGTACAAGTTTACATAAAATCTAAAATGTAGATAAAAAACGCCAGTCATATGGGTATATTAATTTTGAAGAAAGCACAACCTGCCATCCCTAAATTTTTAAATTGACTCATACTGTATATAAAGTGGAAGATTCACTTCAGTACAAAATGGGTTAAAAGTTCAAGGCATAATAACAGGCGCTAATAGTTACAAATAAACTAGGGGAGACCAATAAAAAATACCGATGACGTTGCGGGTGAGACCGGTAAAACCCCTGACTACCGCAGTATCCTGCAGATCATCACAAAACCAGCACGATTCGACCTTGGGCCCAATTGTTCCCATCCCGTTATTATTCTATGCAGGTGTTCTGAGTGGGGATAGGAAACGGAAAATCAAATGTCAACCATTTTATTGATACGTTCTTAGTAAGATGCCCCGCCCATCGGGGCTTGAAGAAATATATGGGCTGCGTGATGCTTCCACGCAGAGCTGAATCCGACCCACACACCAGTACTGGTAAACCGCCTAGAGGATATACGCCTGCCCAGGCAAAGCGGTGTGAGTGTCGGACCGTCCATTGGTTTCATTGGGCGACAGGGCTTGAGATGTTATTTCATCTCGATGTCGGGTAAAAGTCCAACATAATTGGAAGCAACGTCTCAAAATGACCTTTACAGTGTTGACGGGGACGTTAAACCTCAAATCAAACAAACAAACAAATTAGTTAGATGCTACTTTTGAATAGAAACCTTTTATAAAAGATACTAGCCATTTTGTTTTCATATGATATATTTATTTTTGTAACCATAAAGATAGTATATCATTAACGGCTTTATTCAGGCTGAACTGCTTCCAAGAAAAGATAAAGAAATATAAACATTTTCGAATCTAAAATTATAAGAAGAAACAAATGTTGGTGACCATACAGTCCCTTAATACCATTGACTGTCACTGATCATGTACAAAATGCAGGTACCGGTTGTTTACGGCATCGATAGTCGTCTGTGACGTCAGAATGCATTGTAAAATCTGGGCTGAGCTCGTGCACTGGGGTATTGACAAACAGTGAACACCTAATCAGACGCTACTTAACGCAGTGTCTGATCAGGTTTACAGTTTTTGGTTAAAATACAGTTCAATTCTCAGTTCGGGACTATTTTTTCAACTTACACCCAGAGACAATCGACCACCAGTACTCTCAGTGCTTTGATTCATATATCTGCTCAAAACACAGATCGTTGGTACTCGTTAGAGCCGCATTGGAGAAAAGAATTTGAGTGTTTTTTTTTTTTTTTTTTTTTTGGGGGGGGGGGGGGGGGGGGGGGGTGGGGGGGAGGGTGTCGAAATAATATATGCCTGTTTTCGAAATGAGAATATACAACGAACAATTAATACACACACAGCTGCGAAATGGTGGTATTGAAATGCATACATTTAACTGCTAGGAATTTTAATTTTAATCAAACGCATTGTATCTATATTATAGGAAGAATCGTCTGATCAAAGGAGAGATTACTTTTTTGATGTTACTGCATGAATAGGTCATAAAAAGAGCACGAAAACACATTTTCAAGCATAATATGAGACGTGTAAAGAACTAAGGATTCTGTAGCTCAGTGGTAGAGCGTCCGCTTCGGGAATGGGAGGTCGCGGGTTCGATCCCCGGCCGCGCCATACCAAAGTCTTGAAATATGGTACTAGGAGCTCCCTTGGCTGACGCTCGCATTATCAGGGGTAGTCATAGGAAGATAATGAAGGCAGGTAAGTATTTGTTAAAGGAAACTTTGTCGCAATAAAAGCTCTACAGAACTTATGTTGTTTGTTTCGGATATGCGACGTTAAATAAAGCATCTCTTTATCTTAATATTACTTTTATACTACAAAGTAAATATACTGTGACTCTGCATTAGGCTGAATATCATTGTATACCTCAATTCAGAGGCCCTCGCCCATAGGGGCTTGAAGAAATATATGGGCTGCATGATGCTTCCACGCAGAGCTGAATCCGGCCCGCACACTAGTACTGGTAAACCGCTTAGAGGATCTAAGCCTGTCCAGGAACCGCGGTGCGAGGCGGACCGCCCATGCTGATAAACCCTATTGGTTTCATTGGGCGACAGGGCTTGAGATGTCATTTCATCTCAGTGTCGGATAAAAGTCCCACAAAATTGGAAGCAACGTCTCCAAAATGACCTTTAGAGCGTTGACGGGGACGTTAAACCTCAAATCAACCAAACTCAGTTCATAATAAGAAGTATTGTTTACAAGGGAATACCTTGTTCTTCTTATTTCTGCTCTTATATAAAGAGTTTTGGTAGTCAACGAGGCAGTTCCAAAAAATATGCACATTCAATATTTGAACTATAAATTGTAAATACATTACAGATTGTCCCCCGAATAAAACGTCATTTTGTGGCCATGCTTAAACGCGTATGAATGTGGTATGGTCATGCAAACGATGTAAAATACGAAACATACCAAGGTCTAAAGCATAGTAAAAAGCCGAACTGGTAAAAATTATTTTAATTAAGCCTAACAAAACAAAATGTTTGGTAACGTATATAATTAGAGATTATCACAAGGGGGCTGATAATGGTCGAGGGATGATACTGCGGGCGATAACCAAAACCCCGTGTTACTATGTCAATCACATCTCGTTTCTAGAATACGGCAGATCGCCATATTTACATATTCATTTATAGATTTGCTAAATGTTGTTGCTTTATGTGAATTCGGCAGTGTGTTTTACCCGTAACCAAGATCACAAAATGGCCCGCAACTATGAAGGTGTGTGACATCCCCGGTCGTATCTCTTTCAGTGTTCACATTTCAGGTCTTCAACAAATGTGTCTGCTTTTTCAATTGAAACCTCTCTCTCTCTCTCTCTCTCTCTCTCTCTCTCTCTCTCTCTCTCTCTCTCTCTCTCTCTCTCTCTCTCTCTCCGACAATGTTTTTTCACAGGCACTCGGGTTGATCTTTTATCAAAAACGAGTTCCTGTGTACTGTCTGGATTTAACTCTAACATCCGATCAACTGGCGTTCATTTCGGGGGTCATTGATGCATTGATGCCGTTTTATATTGCGTCACTGGGGAGTCCTATCGATATTGGCTTAAAGGTGTGCAAGGCCAGTTGTACTTGCAACAGGTAAATGTGGGGGAGGTGGGGGAGGGGGTGTTGTTTCTTCATTTTCTACACTTCATTCATTATTCTCAGTTTCCCGTGTCCCTCATTTTCATCTCCTCTAGACTATCTCCTCTACACGTTTCTCTTTTTCTCTGGGACCGGACGCAAAATAACACACAAATGTTGAGGTGTCATGGAACTCCAACACAATCATTGCGTTAGAATGTTTACATCACTTGATGACACAGTTGTTAGTGATGACGTTGTAAGCAATGACGTTGTCACTGATGGTTTTTAAAGTAGGTAAATCGATTTTTACGTTTAAAGGGTGTGACACAGTCTAGGGCACGATGTAAAATGTAAAAAAACATTACTTCCGGTTATCAGCCCGAGCGGGCAAAATTTGGTTATCTGGGGCAGTGTCCATAACTTTCGGTATGTTCCGCTGTTATCGCATATGCACAATTGTGGTTATGAATGTTAATATTGAAACAAGTTTGTGATAACGTTGCTAAACATACTTTGCCTTTGTCTAACTAGATTGCGCGCCCCCGTCCATTTGGTTGCATGGTGCTTCCGCGCAGTGCTGAATCCGACCGAACTTTTGAGCATTGGTAAACTGCTATGGTCTAAGCCTGTCCAGTAAAATTGATGCAAGTTAGAACGTCCCTTAAACCCCAGCGATTTCTTTGGTGGTAGGGCTTGAGACGTCATCCCAGCGTATTTTTTTTGTAAAAGTCCCAAAATTAGACGAAAGGTCTCTGCAATGATCTATATAGTATTGACGGGTACGTAAAAGCTTTAAAATCAACAAAACACTAACTAGATTGCTACATGTATACTAATGAGTGTACAGCTATCAAAACTGCCGACAGAATAGAAAAAGTTACAGCCGGGCAACCAGCAGTTTAGCAATACGATTTCTGTGGTCATTCATTAACGTGACAAGTAACATGTTTGTATAAAGTGCAAAGAAACCGTTATAATACATATTCAGCATAGGCTACTGAAGCCGGCCTCGGTAGCTCAGTCGGATGTGCGTCTGACTGGTGATCAGGAGGACGCGGGTTCGATACCTGCCAGAGTCGGCAACATTCTTTCGTGGAGATTGATCATGAACTCTTTTCTAGGGTCATTCTATCCCTTCCACTGATTCAAGAAGGGCAGTTGTCAGTTTCTAGCGAAAGAATGTGCACTGTACTGGTTAACCGCTTACGTATACGCCTGCCTAGGAAAAGTGTGGATAGGTAAACTCACCGGCTCAAAATAGTGTTGACTGGGTCGTTAAACTACAACACAAATAAACAAACAAAGCACGCTGAATGCCGGTACACAGAAAGTGGGGCGGAGTTAAGCGATTGTCAAAACATTTATATTCAGATTTGCACTTCATATTCAAAACTCGCGGGGATTTCATGAAATTTATGAGACTCTCCGAATGTTAGTTCGATAAGTTACACACCAAATGCCCAGGGGCCAGTTGTTCAAAGCATCGTTAGCTTAACGAGCTCGTTAGTGGTCATATTGTTAACTGTTTTAGCAAGTAAAGTAATTAAAATTTTGGCATTTTTGCTGAAAAAATGTGAGCAGCTTTTGCATTTGCTAAAGCTGCTCACAATTTTCAGCAAAAATATTAACATTTTTGCCATATTTCATGATAACGATACGTTAACTAACGACGTCGTTAGTTTTGAACAACTGGCCACAGGAGTGTAATATCTAATGTACATGTATATTGTCTAGTGACTTACCTTTTGAAGCGTTCAGCTGGTGGGGGCCGGATATCACGTGCCAGCTCTTGTTCCAACTCATCCTCAATTTTCTCAACATACCCATGAGTCTTTGCAAGTACCAATGTCTCAGCAACCAAAGTCTGAAAAATCAGCATTGTAAGCTCAAGTACAGTGAAATTCCGCTTTTAAAATTAAGACTAACATCACGTGAACAAGTCCGTGAAATGAACACCCCCTTACACCCCACTTAATATAGAGATTACTGGGGTGTACGGGGGTGTACATTATTTTTCTTATTTCTGCTACAAAACATAGGTTGTGGGTACTCGTTAGGACCGCCTCAATGAGGCGGTCCTAACGAGCACCCACAACCTATGTTTGCGCTATTAGTAAGAAAAATATCACAGATTTTCATAAGAAAATAGCCATTTTAGAGATATTGAAAAATGCACTATATCGTACGGGTGTGTTTTCGTAATGTTCTGCTGTTAAAAGTTTATTTTGAAGGGTGCACTTAACATTTCTTTATGTTTTCTGGCCACAGTCTCCTTTGGTCAGGGACCACCTTTGGGACTGTTCAAAAGTGGAACCGTGCCAAAGGTGGTCTTAATAGAGGAATTTTACTGTATATCATATTCCTTTATATATTGCATCAAAAATGTTCAGCTATTGACCCGAGGCTTCCTGAGTCGACCAATTCCTGAGTCGTCCAATATCCGAAAACAATTTTTTATTTACTCCTTCTATCCTTATTTTGATGAACTTTTGTATAATATGATGTTGAATCCCTTTTTGTACCAAATGGAATCTTCCTCCCTACATATAGTAGGAATCCACTTTAAATTTTAGGGGTGTCAGGTTGTGTTTTCTTCAAAATTTATTAGGAAAATGGCTGCACTTTAAGCAAACAGTAGAGGCCCTGATCAGACGCCGCGTTCTGTGGCGTCTGATCTGGGCCTGTACTGTTTGCCTGGGTACCCGTTTTGGGTGTTTCCGGTACAAAATGGATTCATTACGAAACATAGTACCTCATTGGTATTTTCTTTTAGAAATTTTTCATTAGCATACAGACTCAACGTTCTGCAGCCGGCCTCGGTGGCTCAGTCGGGTGCGCGTCTGACTGGCGATCAGGGGGACGCGGGTTCGAATTGTTGCCGGGTCGGCAACATTCTTTCGTGGAGATTGATCATGCACTCTCTTCTACGGTCATTCTCTCCCTTAAGTTGATTCAAGAAGAGCGAAAGAATGTGCAATGTACTGGTTAACCGCTTACATATAAGCCTGCCCAGGAAAAGTGTGGTTAGGTAAACTGACCGGCTCAAAATGACCTAAATAGTGTTGACATCAATACAGCCAACCCAACCAAAGGGTACTCCGGGTTACGTTGACGCTTGTTTCACAATCTGCTCGTTTGTAGATGTAAGTGGGCCGTGACACGCAAATGAAAAGGTAAATTAAGGGAGATGCTCAGGACAATCTTTTCATTGAAAAAGTTAAGAAGGGAAGTAACTCCATAAATACTTGTGACAGGGTTATGGTTCTTGTATTCTACGATTAACTAAATTACCTTTAAAACTTTTAGAGATATGCTCCGGACAAGCTTAATATAGCAAAAACTAAAAAGGGTAATGACTCTGTATAATTACGTGTGACATAGTTACAGTTCTTGCACTCTGCACTGCCTCTGATGGCCATCTATCAATGTATCAAGTTTCACTTAAATCCCTTCTTTACTTCCAGAGATATGCTCAGGACAATCTTTTCATTGAAAAAGTTAAGAAGGGAAGTAACCCCATAAATACTTGTGACAGGGTTATGGTTCTTGTATAATCTACGATTCACTAAATTACCTTTAAAACTTTTAGAGATATGCTCCGGACAAGCTTAATATAGCAAAAACTAAAAATTAAAAAGGGAAATTACTCTGTAATTACGTGTGACATAGTTACAGTTCTTGCACTTTGCACTTCCTCTGATGGCCATCTATATATCAATCAAGTTTCACTTAAATCCCTTCGATACTTCCAGAGATATGCTCCGGACAATCTTTTCATTGAAAAGGTTAAGAAGGGAAGTAACTCCATAAATAATTATGACAGGGTTATGGTTCTTGTATTTTACGATTCCCCTCATCGCCCTCTATCAGTATATCAAGTTTCACTTAAATACCTCTAATACTTTTAAAGATATAGAGTGTGACGGACGGACGGTCGGACGGACGGACAAAGCGGCGACTATATGGCTCCCCTTCGGGGAGCATAAAAATCGGCATTTTCAGGCAATCAAAGGGAAGTAACTCTATGATAAATGGGCCGACTTGGCCGTTTTTCGAACTCATCCGGGGTTTTATCCCTATAGCCACATTGGCTATCGGCATTGTCAGCAATCAAAAGGACGTAACTCTATGATAAATGGTTTTCGAACTCATCCTAGTTTTATCCCCAGCCACCTTACATATAAGTTTCAGAGAGATCCGATCAAAACTGAAGGCGCTACGGTGACGATAAGCATTTTCCCATTGTAAGTCTATGGGAGATTGTGTTTGCCATAGCAATCAAAGTTTTCGTTCGATTTAAAAAAAGCTAACGTCATCAATGCCCCAACAGAGTCATGCTACAGATGAGAAATGGTTGAGAACAGCCTGCAGGTTGCAGAGATATAACTGGTCAAATGGCCATCTATATATCAATCAAGTTTCACTTAAATCCCTTCGATACTTCCAGAGATATGCTCCGGACAATCTTTTCATTGAAAAGGTTAAGAAGGGAAGTAACTCCATAAATAATTATGATAGGGTTATGGTTCTTGTATTTTACGATTCCCCTCATCACCCTCTATCAGTATATCAAGTTTCACTTAAATACCTCTAATACTTTAAGAGATATAGAGTGTGACGGACGGACGGTCGGACGGACGGACAAAGCGGCGACTATATGGCTCCCCTTCGGGGAGCATAAAAATCGGCATTTTCAGGCAATCAAAGGGAAGTAACTCTATGATAAAGCCGTTTTTCGAACTCATCCGGGGTTTTATCCCTATAGCCACATTGGCTATCGGCATTGTCAGCAATAAAAAGGACGTAACTCTATGATAAATGGTTTTCGAACTCATCCTAGTTTTATTCCCCGCCACCTTACATATAAGTTTCAGAGAGATCCGATCAAAACTGAAGGCGCTACGGTGACGATAAGCATTTTCCCATTGTAAGTCTATGGGAGATTGTGTTTGCCATAGCAATCAAAGTTTTCGTTCGATTTAAAAAAAGCTAACGTCATCAATGCCCCAACAGAGTCATGCTACAGATGAGAAATGGTTGAGAACAGCCTGCAGGTTGCAGAGATATAACTGGTCAAATGTGTGAACGGACGGACGACGGACGCTGGACAACGGACGGACGACGGACGACCCACTATACTATAAGCTCCCCTGGAGCCTTCGGCCCAGCTGAGCTAAAAAAATCATGGTCCATATATCCTTAAATCAATGACTCCTTGAAACATCTTGGACTCAGTTGAGCGATCCAGTGTCATCATGACCCTCTTGTTTATTATTATCTAAACATCTTCCCATGGACAAGATAAATTGAACAAATCATAAATGCTTGCTAATCCTTCATTATTTCGATTTCATAAACTTACCCTTAATGTAACATATATCTGTCAACAACGCTGGAAAAAAATCAACACACCATTGCGGCGTTCTCAGAAAGGTATATTCCGGGAATGCAGTGGTAAAGCATCGGATTTGAGATCGAGAGGTAGCCGGTTCGAACCCCTTAAGCGCCAAGTGTTGTTTCCTTGAGCAACAGACTTTATCCACATTGCTTAGTACTGGAAGAGGACCACGTGGGAGATAAGTACTTGTACTAAATGTGTTACCCTCTATAAATAAGGTCTATTGTTATTATTTTTAGTAACTTACTGACATTGCCGCCAGCAAAAGCTTATAGCAAATGCATACACTTCCTAATTTAAGTGCTGTGGTGTTTCCTTTTTTCCAAAGAATAACCCTTTTAAAGACCATATTGTACGTGGCAAAGTTTTCGTAAACTGCTTATAAAAATAATTTTCCTAAAGTATTGAAGTTCATAAGCCCCGTTTCGGAATTACTTTGGACTGTAATGATATTATTTCGTTAAAAAATGTAAGATCAAAAGGGGATGTTTCTGAATTCGTGATTGAAGAGTTTTCCTTTCATGGACGACATCGTCCACAGGGCTATATCATATGCGATTTTAATGTCGTTGTTAGAGCCTGTAGTTACATTGAGGCATCAGTCTAACAGAAAAAAACAACAACTCTAAAACATTGCTATCAGTATAATCAATTACGCAAAAAATTTTCTTTACTGTCACCACTACGCCTTTATATGCAAAAGTATGGTATAGCTGTGAAATATTTCTGCAACATGGACGGTTGGAACCTTTATTGGTCTATATTTGCAATCTCAAACTTTTTCTCTGAAGCTCAGGAAAATTGTGAGATTGAAAAAAGATAGATTCTATGTGACGTACTGCATGCTCGGTTGACGATCTTTTTGCAGTAGGAAACTCTGCTTGGTTATATGGCGTAGGGGCAGACTTCAGTTTCTGTAACGGCCTCATTCTCAGAGAGAATAGTTTATGAGCTGAATTCATTCACCCTTACCTCCTTACCTGGTAGTCTGAGGAAGATTATTGTTGAGTTCTCAACTCTGGTACAGTAGAACTTCGATGGCTCGAACACCGATGGCTCGTTCACCATGGATGTGTCGAACCCATTCTTGAGCCCCTAGCGATATCCTCTACATAAGAAATTGTGGGGGATGATTAAGGAGATTTTAGTCTTTTATCTTGCAAAGGTATGTTGTGTGTACTCATTAGAATCACCCATTCTTGAGCCCCTAGCGATAACCTCTACATAAGAAATTGTGGGGGATGATTAAGGAGATTTTAGTCTTTTATCTTGCAAAGGTATGTTGTGTGTACTCATTAGAATCGCCTCGATGAGGCGATTCTAATGAGTACACATAGCATGCATTTTCATTCTAGAACACCGAAAAGATGTCTAAAAGTATCTCGTTGGTTGGTTGATTTGTGGTTTAACGTCCCCATCAACACTGTTAAGGTAATTTTGGAGACGTTGCTTCCAATTTTGTGGGACTTTTACCCGACATTGAGATGAAATGACATCTCAAGCCCTGTTGCCCAATGAAACCAATAGGGTTTATAAGCATGGACGGTCCGCCTCGCAATGCGGTTCCTGGACAGGCTTAGATCCTCTAAGCGGTTTACCAGTACTAGTGTGCGGGCTGGATTCAGCTCTGCGTGGAAGCATCATGCAGCCCATATATTTCTTCAAGCCCCTATGGGCGGGGGCCAAAAGGTAACTCGTTATGCCTCCGAACAGTAACCTCAGTGGCTCGAACTACCCCTGTCTCGAACAGATTTTCGAGGTCCCAAAGGTGTTCGTGCCATTGAAGTTCGACTGTATATGCATAGTTTTCTCACTTTGCATGTTTCTGTCCTGACTCATCGTAGAGCTAGGATTCTTTGCGAATTAACGTGTTATTGTTAAAATGAGAGCGGGGTCGGAATACTAATAAGCGACGGAGTTTAAATCCTTGCTGTATGTTCTGCTTATCGTCCCAGACGCTCGGCCCTTTGTAGTGTCTAAACATCACTTTGCCAAAAATGTTTATTTATGGGATTTTAAGGGCCAAGATGACCCCAACAACGAAATCACAGGCTCGTTGTAGTATTATATTAGATAGTAAAGAGGAACCTGTTGAGCCCCCGCCCATCGGGGCTTGGAGACATATTTTGGGCTGCATGATACTTCCAGGCAGCATCACGTGAACAAGTCCGTGAAATGAACACCCCCTTACACCCCACTTTATATAGAGAAAACTGGGGTTTACGGGGGTAAACAATATTTTTCTTATTTCTGCTCCAAGACATAGGTTGTGGGTACTCGTTAGAACCGCCTCAATGAGGCGGTTCTAACAAGTACCCACAACCTATGTTTGCAGTATAAATAAGAAAAATATCACAGATTTTCGTCAGAAAAGTAGCCATTTTGGAGATGTAAAAATTGCACTATATCGCACGGGTGTGTTATCGTAATGAGAGCTGAAACTGAGCGCACATGAGTATTGGACTAAACCTGAAACTTGTTCTATAGAAGAAACGCGCAACAACATAGATAAATTTATCATATCTTTTAGAAAATGATGATGTTTGATGTACGAGTAGCTAACACGATTTTGTCTGGGTTGTATATACAGGATATCAAAGACAAAAAGCAATCTGTCACAAACGAAAAACTACAACAATCAAGCATCGTTCAAGTTTAATGTCTCGTTACGGTTTTCGATCATTATGAAAGTACTTCCTTCCGTTTTTTTTTTGTTTTCGAAAACTAATGTAGCATTTAAGTCGGTTAATGATGTAACGCTATGATTTTTTCAAATAAAAGTACATTTTTGGCAGCACGTGAAAGAGACTCGATACCATTAAGTCCATGAAAACTAAATAATTATGTTCTATGTTGGAAGCAATGAATACATTACGAAAACATACCTATTCAAATATATTTGTAACATTTTACCACCAAAAAAAAAATGAAATTTTCCAGGTAAAAATCGTTTCACATTTTCACATTTCTGCTCATAACATAGATTGTTGGTACTCGTTAGAACCGCCTCGACGAGGCGGTTCTAACAAGTACCAACAATCTATGTTTTTGAGCAGAAATAACAAAAATAATGTATACCCCTGTAAAGTGGGGTTTGAAGGGGTCAAAATTATATAGGCGTGTTTTCGCGATGCACCACAGAAGTGAAATGTATGGAGTGTACAAGGTTTCATGGACCAGACTAGCTACAATGTAGTTTCGGCCATCAATGACCCTCAAATATTTTTAAAATTCCACATTGGAATTAATGATCCCAAAGGACAAGATAATATAAACTACATTATGATGAAGGGCGGGGATACTTTTTACGGCCGCAACATATTCCCTTACCACCAGCTGTAGTGACGCTAAATATGTTCTGAAACAGGATTATCCTTTGGAAGCAAGGAGTATTTCGTTTTCTTTTCCATTCTTATTTTATTGTTTTTAATTCAATGCTATTTGTTCAGATTGGAAAAGAAAACAAGAATTATGTCGTTTAAAAGTCATATATTTGTTTCCCTCTCATTCTAGTTTTATTGTTTAAAATTCCACTCTATTTTTTCTGAGTGTGAAAAGTAATAAACATATTATATTATCGTTTAAACGACATATTTCTTGTTTCTTTTCCTATTTTATTTTTTTAATCAGTTCTGCTACATACTTGAGACCTCAACAAAGAAATGTTATGTTCGTTGTCAGTTTATTTAAGCCTAATGCTTGGTGAAGTATCGCATGAGACTTACATAAACTGAAAACTTGCCTGGGATTGTCAGCCTCAGTCGGAACTCCATCATAGATTCTATAATTCTCTTTCTGGGCCTTCCTGTTAGGCTCTGTACTGTCAATTATCCAAAATTTAAATGCATGTGCAACAGTGTTAACAAGAGGACCATGCGGTCCTCGTCGCTCCCCTGAGCCCTGTGCAAAGTTGGTAGTACTCAAACACCTGACACCAAGTTTCAAGGCAATCAGCCAAGTGATTAATGAGATGGAGATTTTTAGGGGTTTTAATAATAATAGGGCACGGTGGCCATCTTGGTCACATGACCTGTACCATTCAACTAAATTGGCATAACCCCATATAAAATTCAAATGAAATTGGCCCAGTGGATTCAGAAAAAATGTATTTGAAATGTCAATGGACCTGCAATCCAAATGACTTGTGCCAAGACCATCAAATGACCTTGAACTTTTAGCATTCATTTTTGCATCTATTCTCATGTCGCAGACCCCAATATTTTTCGAAAAATGCATTGTGTCACCTTTTAACCATTTAAAAACCATATCAACCAATTTGACCTTGATGTAAAATAGGTCACGGTCAACTTAGTGTCATCACTGTTGCAATGTTGCTAGTAGTCGGTCACCTAGTGTTACATACCAAGTTTCAGAACAATCGGTCCATTAGTTCTGAAAAAGAAGCTGTTTAAGGTTTTTACCATATTCAGGCATGATGGACATCTTTTTCATGTGACCCGGAACATTTGAATAAACGTTTGTTCCCTTACAGTCCTTAGGCTGCATGTAAAATTTCAAAAGAAAATGACCCAGTGGTTTTAGACAAAATGTATTCTAATATGTCAATGGACCTGCAATACAAGGGACTTTTAATTTTATACTAATTTATTTTAGTTTGATTGCGACGCCCCCTGCCCATCGGTGCCTGAATGGATTGGCTGCATGATGCTTCCATGCAGAGCTGAAACCGACCCGCAAACGAATAATGGTAAACCGCTTAGAGGATCTAAGCCTGCCCAGGCAAAGCAGTGCGAGTTGGCCAATCCATGCTTATAAACCCCTTTGGTTTCATTGGGCGACAGGGATTCATACGCACAACCTCTCGATCATGAGTCGAACGCGTTAGCCACTGTGCTATCGAGGCTGACCAAGTGACTTTTGGCCAAGGTCATTGAATGACCTTTACAATAAGCATTCTCAGACATTCAATTTTCACCTATTCTAATGTCATATATCACAATACTTTTGGCCAAGGTCACTCAGTGACCTTCACCTTAAGTATTCAAAGGCATTTGCTTTTTACCCATTCTCATATCACAGATCACAACACTTTTCTTAAAATACACTGATTTACATATTTCCCATTGAAAAGCCTCAGGAGCCAAACTTGACCTTGACATAGGTAAAGGTTCACCTAGGGTCATCATTTTTGCTAACTTGGTAGTACTCAGTCACTCGATAATACATACCAAGTTTTAAGCCAATCGGCCCAGTGATTTTGGAGAAGAAGTTTCTTAAAGGTTTTTACCATGTTTTGTGCATGACAGCCATCTGAGTCATGTGACCCGGACCATCCAAATTAGTTTTTGTTCACTAAGTGTCCTTGAACTGCATATACAATTTAAATGAAACAGGCCCAGTGGTTTTAGAGAAAATGTATTCTAATATGTAAATAGACCTGCAATACAAGTGACTTTGGACCAAGGTCAATGAACGACCTTGAGCCTTAGCATTCACAGGCATTCATTTTTTACCCATTCTGATATCATAGACCACAATATTTTCGGAAAAATGCATTGATTTACCTATTTCCCATTAAAAAGCCTAAGGAGCAAAATTTTGCCGCGGCATAAAATAGGTCAAGGTCAACCTAGGGTAATCATTTTTGCAAACTTGTTTGTACTCAGTCACCTCATGCTACCAAGTTTCAAAACAATCGGCCCAGTGGCTCTGAAGAAAAATATTTTTAAGGGTTTTACCATATTTGTGCATGGCAGCAACCTCTGTCAGCTGACCTAGACCATCCGAATAAATTTTTGTTCACTAAGTGTCGTAAGATTGCATATAAAATTTAGATAAAATTGGCCCATACTGTTAGAGAAAATGTATTCTAATAAGTCAATAGACCTGCAATACAAGTGACCTTTGGCCAAGGTCAATGAATGACCTTGACCCTTAGCAATTCACGGGCATTCATTTTTTACCCATTCTGATATTACAGATCACAATATTATTTTCTAACTATGCATTGATTTACCTATTTCCCATTGAAAAACCTAAGGAGCCAAATTTGACCTTGGCATAAAATAGGTCAAAGTAGACCTAAGATCATCGTTATTGCTAACTTGGTAATACTCCGTCACCCGCTGCTACATACCAAGTTTCAAGACAATCAGCGCAGTGGTTCTGCAGAAGAAGATTTTTAAGGTGTTTACCATATTTGGGCATGAAACTCATACTGGTCAAGTCACCTGGACCATCTGAATAATTATTTGTTCCCTAAGTGTCCTAAAGACTGCATATAAAATTTAAATGGAACATGCCCAGTGGTGTTAGAGAAATTGTATTCTAATATGTCAATAGACCTGCAATACATATGACCTTGGGTAAAGGTCAGTGAATGACCTTGACCCTTAGCATTCACATGCATTCATTTTTTTTTTTCATTTTCATATCACAGACCACAATATTTTTTCGAAAAAAAAAATGCATTGCTTTACCTATATCCTATTGAAGAACCTAAGGAGCCAAATTTGACCTTGGCGTAAAATATATCAAGTCAACCTAGGGTCACTATTTTTACAAACTCGGTTGTACTGAGTCACCCAAGCTACATACCAAGTTTTAAGACAATCGGCCCAATGGTTCTGGAGAAGAAGATTTTTTAAGGTTTTTACCATAGTAAGGCATGGTGGCCAGCTTGGTCTCACCTGGACTATTAGAATAAATGTTTGTTCACCAATTGTTGTAAAGTCTGCGTATAAAATTAAAACAAGTCATGAGGTCATGATGGCCCTGAATCGCTCACCTGATCCACACTGAAGCAATGAAATGGTAGGTAATACAGTAAGGTGCCTTGTCAGAAGGAAAATACATGCCAAATATGAAGGCTCTTTCTCAAATTGTTCAAAAGTTATAATAAAGTAGGTCAAAGGTCAAGGTCATAGATCAAACTTTTTGTATGGATTATATATACAGATCAAAGACAAAAAGCAATCTGTCACAAACGAAGGCTCCATCTCAAATGGTTTCAAAGTTACGATCAAGAAGGTCACAGACCAAGGTCAAGTTCACAGGTCAATTTTTTGCATGATGGGGAAGACCTTGTCACAAGGAACATACATGCCAAATATGATGGTTGTACCTGAAATGATTCAAAAGTTATGAAAAATACGATCAAAGGTCAAGGTCACAGGCCAAAAAATTTGCATGATTTGGAAGCCCCTGTCACAAGGACCCTACATGCCAAATATGAAGGCTCTAGCTTAAATGGTCAAGAGAATGTCAAAGGTCAAGGTCACAGGTCAAAATTTTGTATAGGTGAAAGTTGTTGCCACAAGGAACATACATGCCAAATATAAAGGCTCTACCTCAAATTGTTCAAAAGTTATGATAAAGTAGGTCACATGTCAAGGACACAAGTCATTTTTGTATGACACAAGGAAACCACATGCCAAAATATAAAGGCTCTATCTCAAATGCTTCAGACATTATGACAAAGCAGGTCTAAGGTCAAGATCATAAGACAGTCTTAGTATGGGTGGGAAGACCTTTTCACAAGGAACATACATGCCAAATATTAAGCCTCTATCTCAAATGACACATATTCGACCTTAACTGCGATATTGTACAGATTATCATTCTGAGCAAGTTTTAAGATGATTGGACTAAAACTGTGGCCTTTTAGAGTGTTCAAAATGTTTTTTCTATGATTTGATCTACTGACCTACTTTTGACCCGACATAACCCATATTCAAACTTGACCCAGATATTGTCAAGATGATAATCCTGAGCAAGTTTGATGATGATCGGACCAAAACTTGGGCCTTTAGTGTGTTCACAAGACTTTTCTATGATCTGACCTACTTATTGACCAGACATGACCCACATGCGACATTAACCGAGATATTGTCAAATGATCATTCTAAGCAAGTTTGACCATGATCGGACCAAAATTGTGGCCTCTAGAGTGTTCACATGGTTTTCCTATGATTCGACCTACTGACCTACTTTTGGACCCAACACGACCCATATTCGAACTCGACTGAGATATATTCAAGATGATCATTCTGGGCAAGTTTGATGATGATTAAACCAAAACTACGGTCTCTAGAGTGTAAACAAGGTTTTTCTATGATTTGACCTACTTTTTTATACCACATGACCCATGTTCGAACTTGACCTAGATATCGAACAGATGCTCATTCTGAGCAAGGTTGATGATGATTCGATAAAAATTGTGGACTCTAGCATGTTAACAATTGTTGTCTATGATTTGCCCTACTGACCTACTTGACCCGACTTGACATATTTTCCAGCTTGACCGAGATATTGTCAAGATGATCATTCTGAGCAAGTTTGAGGATGATTGGACTCAAACTATGGCCTGTATGGTGTTAACAAGGTTTTTCTATGGTTTAGCCCACTGACCTACTTTTTGACCCCACATGACCCATATTCGAACTTGACCGAGCTATTGTTAGGGTGATCATTCTGAGCAAGTTTAAGAATGATTGAACCAAAACTGGGGCCTCTAGAGTGTTAACAAGGTTTTTCTTTGATTTGACCTACTGACCCACTTTTTCATCTGACATGCCTTGACCGAGATATTGTCAGGATGATCATTCTGAGCAAGCTTGAGCATGTTTGGACCAAATCTTTGGCCTCTAGAGTGTTAAAAAGGTTTTTCTATGATTTACTGACCTACTTTTTGACATGACCCATATTCGAACTTACTGAGATATTGTCAAGATGATCATTCTGAGCAAGGTTGAAGATGATTGGACCAAAACAGTGGCCTCAAACCATAACAATATTTTTCTTTGGTTTGACCTACTGACCTACATTTTGACCCCACATGACACATATTCGAACTTGACCGAGATATTGTCAGGATGATCATCCTGAGCAAGATTGAGGATGATTGGCCAAAAACTGTGGCCTCTAGAGTGTTAACAAGGTTTTCCTTTGATATGACCTGGTGACCTACGTTTTGACCCGACATGAACCATACTCGAACGTTTCCGAGGTATTGTTAGGATGATCATTCTGACCAAGTTTGATAATGACTGGATCAAAACTTTGGCCTCTAGACTGTTAACAAGAAATGTTCACGCACGCACTACGCACGTCGCACGACGAACGACGACGCCAGGCATCTCACAGTCACAAAGGCTCACCCTGACCTTCGGTCAGGTGAGCTAAGGAAATTGGCGTATTAGAGAAAATGCATTCTAATATGTCAATAGACCTGCAATACAAGTGATCTTAGGCCAAGGTCAATGAATGACCTTGACCCTTAGCAATCACAGGCGTTCATTTTTATCCAATCTCATATATCAGACCACAATATTTTTCAAAAAATGCATTGATTTACCTTTTTCCCATTGAAAAGACTAAGGAGCCAAATTTGACCTTGGCGTAAAATAGGTCAAGGTCAACCAAGGGTTATCATTTTTGCAAACTTGCATTTTTTGCAAACTCTCTGTCACCCAATGCTACATACCAAATTTCAAGCCCATCGGCCCAGTGGTTCTGGAGAAGATTTTTTTTGAGGTTTTTACCATATTTCAGCATGGCAGCCATCTTGGCCATGTGACCTGGACGTTGCAAACTTTCGTTGGGTTACATGTGAAATATAATTGAAATAGGCCAAGTGGTTTCAGAGAAGAAGACCTTTGAAAATGGTTGACGTACGACGGACGGACGACGGAGGCCCCCCATCCTATAAGCTCCCCCGAAGCCTTTGGCTCAGGGGAGCTAAAAATGCATATCGCTGTCGCCTGAAATTGGCGCCAAAAAGTTAAAATGCCTCATTTTAGTTAAAATTTCGTTAAGTTACGTCTCTCCTAGCAGTCCATTATAATATTGCCATTTGATGTCTAGCCAACTGTTATAATATTTTCTTTTTAATCATCTTAATGTTATATCATGGAAGATAAAGGCTCTTCAGTAATCGCTTCTCACATTATAGAGATAAATGATTTTCCAAAGTTAAATCTTTCCTATTTTTGCTCTCAATACAGTTTGTGGGAACTGGTTATAACACACATGTTTGGAAGGGAATAAAATGTCATCAGCAGACAAGATAGCCCTGTGTATATTAACGGTAAAATCTACGGACTTTTTTCAGTGTCTTTGCCACCATTACACTATTAAAAATTAACACAATCGGAAGTTTGTTTCTTGCATTGTGACGACGAATCACTCGTTCTAGATCAGCTACTTTAGCATCATGGTAAATAAGACTCGTACATGAAATTACATGTAATATTAATGCATAGATGTCATGCGGAAACTTATTAAGTCTGATGCGTCTGCTAAGACACTGGCAAGAAAACTGCATGTTTAATATGCACGGATGTGTTCCCCATTAATGCAAAAACGTAGTTTCAGAAAACGAAAAAAAAGGATGTATAAATGAAACATATACAAACGGGCATGGTTTTATATACAAAACTTAAAAAGTCTAAACTCAATTTTTTGTTTGGCTTACTGCAAGGTCTATCGGAACCCGAATTTTATGGTGACTTATATAAATTCAGAAAAATATATTCTTGCAATGACTTCAGCACCCAATTTCATAAAAATCATTCTTGATATAAAAAGATTGGGTACAACATTGTTATACGACACACTGCATCCCATGGCTGACATTCACTGTTGGCAGCTTCGCTTCCCTCTGTATTTGCATGTCGGTGAGTTGGTGCTCAGATTCTATTACGGTTCCAGCGTAAGGCTTACTGAGAATTAGAGATAATTTAATTCTATGCTTTGTTGTCTAGTGCCTGATGCTCTGTCTCTGGCTGGGCCATTTCTGTTGGTTTTCTTTTGCTCCAGCATTTCAGCGGCTTTTTGCTGTCGAGCCCTCACCGTTTTTTCATCTCTGTGGTTGTTTGACTTTTTCTGTTCTCTGAGATGTTTCACTGATGAGTTAAGTGGCCTTTATGCGGACTTAACAAATTATTTTTCTAAATCGCGACGGAAGTAAGGGCGAGGATTGCGGCCGCGTAAAATTTATTAAAGCCCCACCCCTACCCCTGTTGAAATCGTTTTGTTAACCGTTCTTCTGTCAGGGTGTATTTTGTAATGGTTTGTCTATGAGTGTGTGTATCGCTTGTATTTTTCTTTTGGATATTCAATTGACCATTTTGTGGGAAAATAACTGTCCTTTTGGCTTCCCGCTATTGATGTTTCCATTAGGGTTAGATATATCATGTTTGGTTTTCTTTCCCTTTGGTGTCTCTGATGGGAGATGTCGGTTAATTGTAACGATTCCTTATCATTACCGTCACTTCTATTATCATTGTTAACAACGTTCGATTTAGCACGATGAACAAACGCTGTAGTAAAGATGTACAAATGCCCACAGTTACATAGGGTCATAACACATGAAGTGGATTTTTTCAGAATTAACACAAAAGTTAATTAAATAACTTGATAATATGCGAATCAATACGACTCTATTCATCAGGTTCAAGGCTCTAGCTTCAATATGATATGAGATTTTCTGAAAAGATTTCATTGGTATTTTTCAAAGGGCCTTAACTCATGAAAGGGGCATACTCCTGTTGAGAAACAAATACGTGTCATCTATTTTTATCTTGAGAAATCCACATATGGAATTTCAAAACACGAGCGTGCATGTTTCAATAGTTATGCTATGTGTTAAAATGTGTATCGAACGGTTGCACAGACGCACAGACAAACAATCCAGAAGCAATATGCCCCTCCAACCACTTCAAAGTTTTCCACTACGAGGGTAGGCTGAAAAGTTCTGAGCCTGACCAAGATCCAATGGTTTGTCCATGCTGAAAATGCCGTATTTTTCAACATAGTCTCCCTTCCTGTCCACACACTTCCTCCAGCGATGCTGGAGTCCTTGGATCCCAGTGGTATAGAAGGTCTCAACTTGGTCCCTGAAAAACTCCTCCACAGCAGCTATCACCTCCTCGTCTGACCAATAACGCTGCCCAGCCAAGTGCCTTTTCATGTTTGGAAACAGGAAATAATCTGATGGAGCTAGATCAGATGAATACGGAGGTTGATCGACAAGTGTGAAGCCACAGTCATGCACAGCAGCCATTGCGACAACCGATTTATGTGCAGGCGCATTGCCCTGATGGAACAAGACACCTTTTGTAAATTTTCCGGGTCGTTTAGCCTTAATTGCTTTTCGCAATTGTTTTAGCAGATCTGCATAATAATACCCATTAATTGTTCTGCCCTTTTGAAGGTAATCTATGAATATTATAACCTTGACATCCCAGTACACTGATGCCATCACCTTCCCTGCAGAGGAGACGACTTTTGCCTTCTTTGGAGGGGATGAGCCAGGGTGCTTCCATTGCATGGATTGTCTTTTGGTCTCTGGCTCAAAGTGATGAACCCAACACTCATCCTGAGTGACAAAACGGTCAAGAAAACCATCTTGGTCTGCTTCAAAAATAGCCAAGTTGGCTTGTGACAGGTTCAGTCTGGTCAACTTTTGGTCAGGCGTCAAAAACCGTGGTACCCATCTGGCGAAAACCTTCGACATTCCCAATTTACTGTGTAGAATGTTCTCTACTCGTTCCTGGGAGATGCCAACAGTGTAAGCTAACTGATTAACAGTTAAACGCCTGTCATCCATCACGGCCCTGTGCACTTGGTTGATGGTTTCCTCAGTTGTTGCCGTTGTGGGTCGTCCACACTGGTCATCATCTTCAAGGCTCTCCTCGCCCATCTTAAAATTTGCTGCCCACCATTTCAGGGTTGCATACAAAGGAGCATTATCCCCTAATATAGCAACCATATCGGCATGAATATCCTTAGGAGCTTTCCCTTTTTATGGAGGTACTTGATGACATCACGATGCCAACTTTTGTCCATTTTCTCAAAAACGTGCTAGTATCAATTTTCAAAGTCTAGAATTTCTACGTTATTGCAGGTAAACTTGAACTCATTTGAGTCAAATCAAGTAATAAAGGTTGTGGTTTAATAAATACAAAATTTCATGGCTGTTCGATGCCTGCTTCTTGGTCATGCTCAGAACTTTTCATCCTACCCTCGTAAGAATCCATATATTAAATTTAAAAAAAGATGTTTTTTTGTGAAACATTGATGCCACCGGACAGCGCATGTGAAATATGAAATAAGTTCTGAATAGTTAGATCCTTTGGAAGCAAAGAATACACCAAATAAACGAAAATAGCAGTCTCTGTTTTATTGAGTCTGTTCATGACCGGTACTGAAATGTGCAACACCGGCCACGCGCTCTAGCACCGGCTTAACCAGAACTCTATTTCAAAATGATTCTAAATGAATCCAATGATCCCAAAGGACCAGAAAATATAATCAGCACTATGATGGATGTACGGGGAGACTTTTTACGGCCGCCACATGGCACAGCACCAGCTGCAGTGAAGATAAATAAGTTCTGAATAGTTAGATCCTTTTGAAGCAAAGAATACACCAAATAAACGAAAATAGCAGACTCGGTTTTATTGAGTCTGTTCAAAGCCCTATCACTATCACTCAAAGGGTATGGCCAATGTTCAAGTCTTAAAATGAAGGTCATGTAACAAGGTCCAAAATTATGGAATCACTGAAAAGATCTGTAACAAGGAATGCTCATGTGAAATATGAAAGCCCTATCACTTAACAATCGAAAGTTATGACCAATTTTTGAAAATTAGGTAAAACTTCAAGGTCACAATATCAAAAAAATATGGTACCACTGTAAAGGTCTTGTGACATGGAATGCATAAATGGAATATGAAAGCCCTATCATGGACCAATCGAAAGTGATGGGCAATGTCAAAGTTCTTGAAAAGTAGGTCAAACGTCACGGTCATGATCACAAGGTCAAAAATTATGGTACCGTTGGTAAGGTCTTGTGACAAAGAATGCACATGTGAAAAATGAAAGCCCTATCACTTACCAATACAAAGTTATGGCCAATGTTAAAGTTTTTAAAAAGTTGGTCAAAATTCAAGGTCATGGTCACAAGGTCAAAAATTATGCTACCATTGGAAAGGTTTTGTGACAAGGAATGCACATGTGGAATATAAAGCCCTTTCAGTTACCATTCAAAAGTTATGCCCAATGGTAAGGTTTTTGAGGACAGACAAACCATAGACTAGCAGACGGACAGACATAATAAAAATTATAAGCCCCCCCCCCCCCACCCACTCCGAATATTTTATTCCGGGGGCATAAAAAACTAGCATACATTGTTCTTAAGTTATGTCTTGGACAAGACAGCGATATGATTGAATTGAAAGAAATTTCAAAGTGGCATGGCTCAAGCAAAATTTTATTAAATTTGTTGACCACTCAGTCAGATGATCTCCTCCTCAGTTCCAATTGGTATACAAAATATAAATAAAAATCTAAAATGTTTTTGAGATCTCGTGCTATACAAAATATAAAAGCTCTAGCAAAATGATTTTCAGATCTCGTGCTATCAAGAGTTCAGTGTTATTTTATCAAAATGGTAGTAACTCTATATCCGTCTACAAAATGTGAAGGCTCTGACTCAAATTCTTCTTGACATCATGATATTTTATTAAAAGGGAAGTCATTCTAAAATAGGAAATAATTAGGACAAGAAGAAAAAGTGTCACCTTTTTCCATGTGGAATCCATATAGACATTGCTATGCATCAGAAGAAAACAAGATTGAGTTGGCAGAAATTTCAAAGGACATAACTTTAGGAATTTTGTATTAAATTTGTTTAACATTTTATCAGGTGATTTGCTTCACGGTCTCAATCAGTATTCAAATTATGAAGGCTCTAGCTCAAACAGTTATTGAGATTTCAATGTTACTTTATTAAAAGTGAAGTAACTTTAACATCTGATAATACAGATAGCAAAAAGTACGGGAGTAGTATATAAAATGGGGCTTCTAGACCAACTCCCTCTAGAAGCCTCTCCCTCTAGAAGCCGCCCCACGAATTGCGGCGGCTCCCACTCCCTGTTCCGGCATATGGTTTTGACCCACCAGGGTCCACAATCAGTAGCAGCAGGGAGTCTGAGACGGCTCCGGGGTCGCCATCCCCTTCCCAAAGCGTCGGGATATAGCCGCAAAAACTCCGGCTAAAATGGCATGTGCTGCATTCGTACTATAGTAGTCACAGATAAGATTGACTAGGCGGGGATAGTCAGCTGTTATCAATATATGTCAAATTCGCTGAGTCCTCCATAAGATTCGGTAGAGTGTCTTTCGCATGATTTCTGCAAGCTGACCAACTAGCCATGTTTAGTTTGTTACAGTTGAATTCACACATTCGGGTGACTTAATTGATCTTTTTCTTAACAGAATATTCCAAAGGCGGGTGCCAAGGGTAGCTCCGCCAAGTCAATCTTATCTGCGACTACTATACTGCCCTTGTATTTCATAAGAAAAACATATAGGCTAAGATGCTTAAACCGATAATCTTGAACCATAATACATGTAGTATCTATAAATAGAGCTATTAGTTGCGGAGACATGAACCAGTCTGCTAAAGTTTTAGCTCACCTGTCGTGTTGTGACAAGGTGAGCGTTTGTGATCACATTTTGTTCGTCGTCCGTGCGTGCGTCCGTAAACAATTTCAAATAAGTATATTTCTATTACTCCATGGCCAGTCTTGATCAAATTTCAAGAAAGCATCATCAGGTAAGGGGAAAGGCTGGATAAGGTTTTTGGGCTGATCAGATTAGAATTCTGGTTGCCATGGCAACATATAGCTCCCATAGTCTTACAATGGGATTTTTTTAATCTTCTTCTCGGAAACCACAGGGCTGAGAGCTTAAATATTTATCTTGTAACAATGTCAGGTGGTCACCTACATAAATCCTGCAAATCATGCCCCTGGGATTAAAATTGGCCACACCCCGGGGCCCCTTAGCTCCCATAGACTTATAATGAAAAACAAAGCTTCAAAAATCTTCTTCTCTAAAAACACAGGGTCAAGAGCTTAAATATTGTTACGCGCCGAGGTCAGCAGGCTCGAACTTTCCTCAGGAAGAGAATAGATTTGCAGCTGGAACAGTCACGGGCTGACAGTGAAGGTTCTGGCTGCACAATACAAAGGCCCGGGAGGGGTATGCCCAGGCTCTGTGCGTGATGTTGTCTTTTTCTTGTCTGCTGGAATATACTCGCAGTGCGGAACGATCACCGTCTAGCAGTGATGGTTCTGTCTGCGCAGGGGCAAAGCGCGGAAACTGTGTTACGGGCTTTGCATATAAAAAATGTGAACTTCAGAAACGGAAAATATGACTTAATGAGACAGCATAAAGCAGCTAACTGAAGGGAGAAAAAGCAAGACTTGAGACATAATTATGTTGACTAGATTTAATGAAAAAATAAATGACTAAAAAACTGACAAATGGGTTTGTTTACATATGAACGTTTGATAAACTGGGACTAGCACAAAAGACAAAGACAAGCGACTAATGGGACATGACTAGACGGTTGGTGAGGTAACATTACGATCGAAACAAGACGGTAGACAGCAGTGATCACTCGCAAGTACGGCAGGATATGATTGTTGCAAAACGGCAGAGAGATTGCTTGATGAAAGTATGAGAGATTGTTGTAACTGGCCTAGAAATGTCTTAACACAATGCAAGCTTCCCCCAAGTATGACATTATATTATGTCCAACTACTAGTGTAATCACGTATATTGCGGACTCCTATCTACTGAACAATAGTTTGCTTAAATTCAATTAAACCTAGAAAAACATGATAAATGATTAAAAAAATGCCTGTTGTGCAGAAAGGTAATGCAGATGTTCAGAAATAAAAAGTTGAACCTCAAACTAGTAAACTTTGGAAAAATAAGCCAAAAATAATGCGAACCCGTTAAGCGTGATGTGTACCCAACGAAAGCAAAATCTTAAGTTATCCCTCAGTTGTGGGAGCTCGTTTGTATAGTCCCGCCTCCCACATCCCGCAACCCTCAACAAAAGAAATGCGGGATTTCCCCATCCCGAGGCAAAGAAGCTGGGGGATCACATGATCCCACAGACACGAGAACGTAGGAAGACGTTCCCGCAAGAAAGTGCCGACGTCGGCCATCTTGATTTTATAAGCGAAAATCAGAGGGTCGTGCACTTTTAACGTAAATATTTCGGTGATCTTGACATAAACTCACAGAAAACCCCATATCAAATTAATCCCCATTGAATTTAATTTATGACTCTTACACTTTGAAAGATGATAAAAGGCTGTACAGAGCGATGGATCACTGCAAACAGGAACAGACGGACTTTGACAGCTATTTGTTTTGACAGTTACCAGGTTACAACAATACACAACACGCTCCCACAATACAACACTCGCATAATTCAATACACACAAAATGGAGGTCACCAGCTGCAAACAATCTGCTCTCATACATGTTTTACAAAAATACACGATCTTATGGATGAATACGGGGATAACATAGGTGCAAAAATTTGGGGTAAGTTGTCTATTTACAAATGCAATGACTGTCATTGAACACAAATAAAAAGAGACACCGTGAACAGGCATTAACCGGTAAAAATCACATCAGCTGATTTCAGCAACATATTCACCGATCAATACACAGATAGATTTGGGATAAGAAAACCGGGTCACTACACTACCCCCCTCCAAGGTCGTTAAAGTTCCGTCCAACGACCTTAAACATGAGCTAGAAGTAACCGGTTTTCTCAGTGTATTTATCATCAATATTCTAATATCCTGGTAATGGCACCAAAAATAATATCAGGTATGTGTGGCCAGCAAATGCAAATAAAACATGAACCTTTAGATTTGGTGTTCTTTGCACAAAACAGAAATTGAGGCAATGACCAGGAATCGATACAATTGCCGCGAACGTTTTATTAGAGGCACCCAAGCGAGAGACATCTGAATATGCAATTACTAGCCTCCATTGAATACTACACTAGTGAAAAGACAAACGGATAGACATTTTACCTGAAAAATGGCCAAATGGCTATCCCAAATACATAGATTTAAGCAATACATACATTCGCCTACGGATTATAACACTAGTAGGACACGACGGATGCAACAGATGAATGCTTTGGTCTCCAGTAAAAGTAAAGTGCTACTCACCGGGCACGATTTCCATCACAGACCTGATGTTTATACGCTGAACATGAAGATATAACAAATAAACATCTGCATACAAACATGAATGTGCCATTACCTTTTAAAAGCATTTGACTAGAGTGTTGTGTAATAGCACTTATATGTTCACGTATGACTAAGCAATAAGACATGAGTGTGCATGTATGATAAAGCAACCAGACATGAGTCAATACATCAAGCAAATATTTCAGCGTGATAATCTGACTGCCTATTATTACGAAATTTGGCTCATTAAACATAAATAAATTGGTTCTTATACCAACCATTGTACAATATAGTAATTACAAACATGACAGCGAGAGCGTTGTGTCACATAAACCTTGTTCAGCTTTGAAATGAGACACAACAATGGAAAGAATGAAGCAATGAAAGAACTACTGGTGATGTAACAATTTCACCATTCCTACTGTTGTAACAACAAATTAATTTAAGATCTTAAGCATCGCATGTATATCCGATTGGAAGTTAAATACATTTACTGAAGTAGTAGCAATGCCTGAAAATAGAAGTGAAGGCAATGAACAGGAATCAATACAATTAACAGCTCCCTTCGGAGACACCACAGGAAAAGAAACCCAAACATGAAACAACAGACCCTAATTGAAACATCAATATGGGAAAGCCAAAAGGACAGTTACTTTCCCAGAAAACCTTATTAATAGAAACTAAACTTAACTTTAGTTCTTAATCTCTCTTCCTCTCACACCTGAACCCCCAGTGACCTCCCCCTCTCACACATTCTCCCTAACTCTTTCTATTTTCCTTAATATTGAAACAATTTCTTTAGCATATGAATGTGATGTTCTTCATTCTTTCCTCTTGTTCGTTCTGACGTTGTTCTCCTTGTTCTCCTTGTTCTGGTCAGCTAGCACTGATTTCAATGTATGGCTGCTTTCCTTCCTGTTCTGTTTCTCTTCTGCTCTTCTTCGTTCACCTCTGGCTATCCTCTTCATCTCCCATTTTTTCTCTTCCCTCTTCTTTTCCTCCTCCTTCTCACGTCTTCTTTCCACCTGCCTTTCCCTATCTACCTCTTGCCTCCGTTCTTCTCTCCGTCTTGCATCCCTTTCATTTGTCTTGATGGTCTCCTCCAGTCTAATAACAGCCCCCGTTAGTTTCTGCATCATGGCAGTGTTCTCTAATAGTGCCTTCGCTGTTTTTTCTTCTGATCTGATTCTTATCTTCTCGTTCTCTCTGAGATCTTGCAGAGCAGAAACCAGGCTGTTGATCGCCACAAGACTAATGTTGACAGTTGGCTCTTCTACCTCATCTTTCCTTTTCTTAGCTTCTGGGGCATCTGTCTCAGTAGAGGGCCTCTTGCTAGGTGTGGATAGATCCATAGGCTCAGGGGCTAGAATCTGGGAAAGTATGTTTTCATCCGGTTCCCTCCTCGCATTGGCGTCAGTGGCTGTCTCCGGTTCTTCTCTCTCACTAGTAAGGCTTGGGGTGGGCTCTTCCTCCTCACTCTCTTCGCCCTCATCTGGTAGTTCAGGCGTCCTCTGGTCAACCTGGGTACTAACTGGGTCTACTGACAAAGGTTCATCAGACTCAGGTGTCTTCCCGGCAGAGTTGTCGAGCAATGGATCCCGGCTGAGGACTACTAGACGCGAATCCACCTTGCTGCTGTAGGGAATTTCCTGCTGACATTCAGTCACCATGGACAGACGAGGAGTTTGTACCGACCCTTGTATTGACCCCTGTGCGGAAACTTCCTGGAACCGTTCCCCGGACTGGCAGTCGGCAATACCGGTCACCATAGAACTGCCGTGTGGCTTCTGGTGGCTCGGCGAGTACATCTCAACGGAAGCTGGTTTTCCAGTTAGGTTAGCGGACTGTCCGGGCTCTACAGATTCAAGAACGGTGTCAGAAGGCTGCCAAGAATCTTCTGACGCTGTGGGCGGCTGTACCAGAACATGTTGCACTATGCCTTGGGTTGGTTCAACATTTCTTTTGCCACTATCATGGAGAAGGAGTGTTCTTGGAGTCGGCACGTACTCAGGTACTGACAACAGGCAATCCTTCGTCATATCTCTCGACTCGGCTACCTTCCTGGACGCTTCATTGCTGTGGCCAACCATTGGTGTCGGTGCTGCCTGTAAAGATGGGGTCCCAGCTATAAGGCTAAGGAGGGATTGTAGAAACTGGGTTGGCAACCCACTGAGCTGAACCTGCTTCTCCACATCTTCCCTTGACGCACATGTGACTGCAGGCTGAGGTGATAGTACCGACGGCGTGTCGCATGTTATGTATCCGGCCTCCATGGTGGATCTGGAGATGTCGCTCATCAGCTGTCCGGACTCCAGACGCTGAATGGCTGCTGCAATCGGACTGAAGCGCTGAATAGTCTGGTGTTTCAAGAAGTGCTGTAGGCTGGCCTCTGGTGACAGCTTACAATAGTCCATCTCCGAGAACTGATGTGGGTTGGGGCTCTTCACCAGGTACTGTGAATGTTCTGTCACATTTCTCTTGTTAGCCATCTCTCTGTGTCTTGCATAACCAGTGACATGCTGTAGAAGTTGGTCCTGGCGTTGACATCGGAACAAACACAACCGGCAGTAGTATGGCACCTCGTCCAAGGCCACGTGGTTTTTGAGGATGTGCTCTTCAATACGTCCCTTCACATCTATCGTCTGTTTCCCCACTTTGTGGTAACATGGCAGACACTGGTAGGCTCGCCCCTTGTGCTTGGCTCTGGAAATAGCATCCTGATTGTCTACCATAAGGTTGGTGGTCTCTGGCTCCATCATTTTCTCCTGAAGTATATAGTACGGATGCCCCACTTAGTCCCTCCATAAACCTTACACCCTAGAGCCGTACAAGTTAGTGATCACTGCTTTCGCTCGCGTTTCCGCTCTCGGATTAACTGGCTGCGCTGCCCGCATCTGCACCGAAAATTTTCCGCTTTTATGGTAGATTGCCTTGCATTTGTTGCCTTTAGAAAAGCGAATATCGCGTACGTTACCCTACAGATCGGTACCTCATAGCTCCGTTCCGCACTTCTACCGCTAACAATATCGACTAGACGACATCTTAAACAGGTCGTGTCCTTTCTTCTACCTAAAATCCCTAAACTCTTTACCAAGTTTCTTATCCTTTATTTTAACGCCGAACGCATAATCTCCGTTATATGCCCTTCTACATACTAGATCCGAACTGCTACCCTCACAGCTAAACGCTTCACCGAACGCACGACCTCGTATGCGGTATTAACATAGATATCAGGTATCACTTCGCATGTGTACTCAAATTCGCCTTCTAGTTTGCCTTACCCTACCATAGCTAAATCCTGCTTAGAATACCACTCTCTGCCTTTGTCTACGCCCACCTGCGCTGCCCCAAAACTCCCGCAGAAAAGCCTACTAGCTTGTTATTTCAGAACGTCCACCCCCTATTTCTGATAATGCAGATAAACAATTGTAAATCTCTTATGTATAACATTTATTGGTATTAAACATAATGTAACAGGCACAATCATCTAAAAAAAAACACTGAAAATGGCATGTCAAGTGTTCAATGTTTAGCTTGTCGATCTGGTTGCTGTAGCAGCTTTCTGCGCGCCCTTTTCAACCAGTTCGGTGGATTATCGCCCTCATATGGTTTCAGTTTGTTGTGATGAACAAGTTTCTCGCCACCATCTTGGCTCAACTGTAGCACAAAATCTAATTCTGTCACCTTTTTCTTCACCAGGAAAGGTCCATCATATGTATTCTGTAGCTTTGGCATGGTCCCAACTTTCCTGGTTTCGTCTAGACACCACACAAGGTCACCCTGTTCATACTTGTTCACCGCCGTCTTGACATCATAGAAATCTTTGCTTCTCTTCGCGGCAGATGACAGATATCTTCTTGTCACTTCATGGGCGTGTTGCATTCTGGATCTAAGCTGATCTACAAAATCGCCGTATGAAGTTATCTCGCCCCTATCTGAAGCTGTCAGACTCCCGAAGACAAGTTCAGCCGGAAGCCGAACTTCTCTTCCCATTGTCAAAAGGTTTGGAGTATGTCGTGTGGATTCGTTTGGCGTCGCTCTATAAGCCCCTGCTAGGCATCCTAAGTGTAGATCCCAGTCATGTTGCTCTCCACATAAGTACGCCTTGATCATGCGCAAGAGTGTTCGGTTGAATCTTTCTGACTGCCCATTGCATCGTGGATTTCTTGGACTAGTTCGAGTTTTCCTGACTTCTAGCATCCTGCACATTTCTCTGAAAATCTTGCTTTCAAACGTCCTACCTTGTTCACTATGTATAGCTAGCGGACATCCCCACCGTGCAATGAATTCATTGACAATATTTGTGGCGCAGACTTCAGCCGTCATATCTGGCACGGCCAGGATTTCCACATACTTAGAGAAGTGGTCTGTTAGCAGAAGGATGTACCGGTTTCCCCTATCTGTGACTGGAAATGGGCCTAAATAGTCGGTGGCTACACAGTCACCTGGAGCGCCTGTGACAAGAGAGCCCATTGGAGCCCGTGGAGTTTTAACAGGTTTTTTGTTAACTGCGCACACATCACATTTTCTGATGTGTAGGTATATGTCTTCTTTAAGTGCATACCAATAGAATCTCTGAAGGGTCTTTTCTTTGGTTTTCTTGCACCCTAGATGACCAGATAATATAGAGTTGTGCATTTGGAAAAGTATCTCTTGTTTCATGGCTCTTGGAACAACGAACTGTAGATATTCACCAGTTCCATCTCTTTTCAGAAACTTCTTAAAAAGCAAATCTTTCTCTATGACCAGGGATTCCCACAATATCCAATAATGCCTACAGGCTGGACTCATGCTAACCATCTCTTTGCTGCTTGGTCTGTTTTCTTCGACTTTGGCCCTGAGAAGGGGGCCTATATCTGGGTCTTCATTCTGAAGCCTATGTAGGTCTTCGATTGACTTACTGCCGGCCCAGGCTATTGCGCAAGTTGCGGGGGTTTTCTGGACCTTTGGCCCTTCCTGAACTTGACTTGAAGGTCCTGGTTCCGGTTCAGTGAGTCCACTCGGCCCTCTTGCCGCTTTTACGACATTTTGGTCCGGTTCAGGTCCACCTCCTTTGGGCGTAGCTGCTATAACTTCGGCTTGAGCCTCTGCAACCGTCCCCACCTTTCTTCCGTTCTTATCTTGTAAGTTCAATGGATCAGCGTTCTCATGTCTCAGCTTTTCTCCCTCTTTACCTGAAACTGAAAAGGATTCAAAGAACAGTGTTTTGTGCACCATGTCTTGTGCTCTTTTTATGCACTTGCGACATGGACCACACTTTAGAAGTCCACTATCCTCTTGCCCAGGACAGTCACAATCCTTTGGATTTTCACATCTTGACAATGCGTCGCAGTGTCCGTGCTTCTTACCCGGTCTGTACTCGATTGCGAAATCGTATTGGCTCAAAATCTCCAACCACCTGGCTACCTTGCCACGTGGTTCTTTCGACCTAAAAAGCCAAACTAAGGCCTGGTGATCACTTCTCACCAGAAACCTTCTCCCCAACAAGTATTGCCGGAAATATTCTATAAAAAACCGAACTGCCAGCAGCTCCTTCTCTGTAACACAGTAATTTTTCTTTGCTTTATTTAGAGCTCTACTCGCGTAGGCAATTACCTTCTCTTGTCCGTTCTGCTCTTGGTGTAGCACACCCCCAATGCCAGTGTCTGATGCATCCACATCCAGAATAAAATCGCCTGCTTCGTTCAGAGGATACCCCATTATCTCTGAACTTACAAGGGCTTGTTTCAGTTTGTCAAATGATCTACCGCACTCTGCGGTCCATACAAACCTCTTACCCTTCTTAGTAAGATCTACCATAGGTCTTGCTATGCTTGCGAAATCTTTCACATACCGCCGATAGTAGGACGCCATTGCTACAAATTGTTTCACTTGCCTAGCTGTTCTAGGCTCCGGCCAGTTGACTATCTTTTCTATATTAGTAGGTGTTGGTCTAACACCGTCCGCTGACACCACATGGCCTAGGAAAATTACTTCTTCTTGAAGCAGCGTACATTTCTCAGGCTTTAGTTTTAATCCCGCTGCTTTGATCCGTTCAAGCACTTCTTCAATCCTGCTGAGATGTTCATCAAAATTTCGTCCGAATACAATCACGTCGTCTATGTATATTAGACACGTGATCCATTGCAGTCCCTGCAGAGCCATTTCCATTGTTCTCTGAAATGTTGAAGCCGAGTTATTGAGCCCGAAGGGCATGCGCAACATTTCGAATTGCCCGTATTTGCAGACAAACGAACTCTTAGGGACGTCCTCTTTGTTTAGGGGAATCTGAAAGTATCCACTCGTCAGATCCAAAGTGCTAATGAATTTAGAACCCGCTACAGCATCTAGACAGTCCTGAATTCTGGGCAGCGGAAAACCATCTGGTTTCACCAGTTCATTAAGTTTACGGTAGTCCACGCAAGGTCGGACTCCGCCGTCTTTTTTAGACACCAAAACAATGGGACTGGCCCATGGGGAAACACTTTCTCTTATAACCCCCTTTTCTTTAAGCTCTTCAATAGCTTTCTTCTCATCTTTTGCATACGCAAGCGGCACACGCCTTGGGGCCTGCTTGATTGGAGGAGCATCCTCTGTCTTTATCGAGTGCTCAGTCAGATGTGTCAGTCCTAGGTCCCATTCATCTTTTGAAAAAGTGTCTTGGTATTTCTTTAGCAGGTATGCAACTCTTTCCTTTTGTCGTACTTCCAATGTTTCTGTGGCTTTGCTATATAGCTTTTTTAAATGGAGTGGTATTTCTTCTGTACTTATCTCAACATGTGCAGCCCTCACTGGAGATTCTTCGGTAATGTCATTTTTCTCATTCTGTGGCAGGAGCTGTATTCTTCTTACACTTCTGTAGTTCTCAGTTTGCCCACTGTTTTCCTCATCCACCACTATGTTTGGTATACCTACTACTGGTTCAGCTTTACCTATGACTGCATCTTGCTTGATGGACATGGCTGTTGGGAAAGGATTTAGAACTCTTACCTTGCACGTGCAAGCTATATTTATGTCAACCAGTGTTGACGCCATTTGTAGAGGATAAGTTCTTCGAAAATGCTCTGTCGGTTCAATAATATACTCTCTTTCCATCGTGAAGTCATCGTACTCTGTCCTTTCAATATAGGCATCTATTATGCACTCACTCTGGGCTGGTATTATAAAATGATCCGCTGCCGTTACTTTACGAACTCTGTTTTCAATGCCCACTTGAATGATTGGCACCTCTTGCCTATTGATTTTAAGAACACCTTTACTCAAGAGCAAGTCTGCCGGACCATCTTCACTATTCTGGAGAACGTCCACTCCCAGCAATCCATCATCATCTATATCCGCCACAATAGCTTCTATCTCAAGTTGTACTGGTCCTAGTTTTAAGAAGAACACACCCTTTCCTCTTTCTTTTATTGTATCACCGCTAGCGCCAACCAGCTTTGATGTCTTTGCCAGTTTCGGTCTATCTTCTGGCTTCATAGCTTCGAAAACGCGATTTGAAATTATTGTTTTTGAAGCACCTGTGTCTGTTGTGAATAACAACGGGTAGTCTTGAACCGTCCCCCGAACATATACCCCATCAGGTAGCTTCCGAGTAACCTTAATAGATTTTATGACATCACTTTGATGTTTTGCATGTAAATTTTGGCCTTTTATGTTAGAACAGGCTTCCCTGTGGCCCCCAGAGACAGCCCCCTCTAGTTTAAATGGACCTTTTCCTTAGTTTCTTGTTGGCTTCGGCGCTGCTCTACCTCTTTAGCGCCCCTAGTGTCCTTACCTTCCAGTTTCTTGTTTGGACATTCCCTTATTATATGACCAACCTGTTGGCAGCCGTAGCAAGTTATCCTTCTACCATTGCCTTGTATTTTCTTGCCTGTGTCTCGCTGTGCCTGTTCCTTCATTTGCGCAACCAATGTTTGAATCAGATCCTTAGTTTCATTTAAGACTTTCACTGTGTCCGACTCTGTTGCGGCATTGACCTGCTGTTTCTTTTCTGTCTGTGATTCTGTCCTTGGTGTCTTTCTGGATTGCTGCCTCTCGGATCTTGCAGGTATTCGGTACGCTCTGTCCAGCTCTTCATCTGTCTCATATGACTCTTCTGCTTCACTCGGTCCTTCGTCCTCGAAGTTTGTTCTTCTGGCATATTTCTTAGCCTTCTTCTCTGCATATGTTTCATGAGAACTCCTCCGTTTTGTTTGAATAAAATTGACCGCATGATACACAGCCTCATCAATGTCTTCTGGCTCTTTGTGAAATTCTATTTCAAATCTTGCCTCGCTATCACGCAAACCGTCTAAAAACCTCCGTACAAGGTCTTCTTGTCTGGTGTTTTGATCCCTAAACTGATATGCTTTAGCGTACAACCGCTTTAAATCGGCTGCATATTCTTCAGCTGTCTCATCCGCTCTCTGGGCTCTCTGGCTAAACTTAGCAGCAAAAGTTTTTTGGGTTTCCACTACTCTTAACCTGCTGTTAAGCTCCTTCACCAGCTCCTTGTAACATGCTAGTGTACCTCTTGGCAATTGGGTAAACACAAAGTCGCCAGCCTTCCCTTGCAACTTTGGTAGCAGGTTGTCGAGCTTAGTTTCCTCACTCCAGCTTCTTCTTTCCGCGATAGCCTCAAATCTGTTGATCCAAACTCTCCAATCCTCCTTACCATTGAATGGAGGTAGCTTTAATCCAAAGTATTCAGGTGAAGATTGCCTCTTACCTCTGTTATGTCTGGGATATTCATGTCTCCTACCATCTTGACTATCATATGCCTCTGAAAACTGCCCTACATGATACCTTCTGTTATATAGAGAGTACCTTTCTTGGCTCTCTAGTCCTTGATTACTGTAATGCTCATTTACGCATGCATTAGCAACATGGATGGGGTCATCGTTAACGGGTATTCTCCTAGGTGCAGCGACTGCAGGATTATTGCCGGTCTGAAGGCCGTCAATGTTTGTTACATTTTCCCCTAATGTACCCTGAGGTGCATAGTTTCGATAATTTTGATATGCCCCACAGCTGTCTGCAAACCCACGGTTCCCACGGTTTTCCCCTAGTGTTGAGGTGGTCGTATTACCCTGGTAGGTATGAACATTATCTGACATACCCTGGGTTTCCCATGTAAGGCTTGCATCTACATGACTTTGGCGAGGCAGGTGTGCATATGTTCGATCATTTTGATATGACCGACAACTGTCTGAAGGCTCATGATTTTCTCGTAGTGTTGAGGCGGTCGTATTACCCTGGTAATTATGAATACTATATGAAGCACCCGGGGTTTCCCTGGATATGCTTGCATCTACTTGATTTAGGCGAGGCTGTTGTGCACATGCTCGATCATTTTGATATGACCCACAACTGTCTGAAAGCCCACGGTTTTCCCGTAGTGTTGATGCGGTCGTATTACCCTGGTAATTATGAACACTATATGAAGCACCCGGGGTTTCCCTTGATATGCTTGCATCTACTTGACTTGGGCGAGGCTGAAAACCGACCTGAAGTGCCCGGGTGTCCCTTACAGAACTTGTGTCCGTGTGGGTTGGGTGTGGCCTACCACTGTCTGGAAGAGTCTGAACTTCTAACTCTCCGTTATTGTCGCTGTTGCGCATTACCCGGTTACCTGCCGTGTTTTTATCTGCATTTAATTTGGAAGTGTGTGTGCTTGCTCCCAAAGATGGTCCAGAACCCCCATTTTCTATACTACTACTACTTAGCGGGACGTTTACAGGGCTGTTTATTTCCTTTAAATTCTGCAGGGCCGATAACACCTGTTCAAGCGTACCAGTTATGCTCTCTTGTCTCATATACATATCAACCTGCTGTTGTTGCAAACACCCAATAGCATTGCTAAGTCCTGATATGGTGTTATGCATGTTTGCCTGTGAATAAAGCAAGGGGTTTTGCCACCTACTACTTTGGGTGAAGCTTCCACTATCTGCTACTGAGACGCATGTATCTCTGTTGGGCCTATAAACTGGTTCCTCATGACGACTGCTGGGACCTTCACCTGCACCACTCTTTGACCCTATATTATTTATGTCACTCTGCGGCTGCTCACTATACGTAGCGTCATGCAACTGCATTAACATGGAAGCTGCTGCATGCTGCGTATCCACCTCTGCAGCTTGTGATGGGCCAGCACTGCTTGCAGATGTTAAGTTATGGTTTACCTCTACCGGATCCATACTTTGTGACGCGTTGCAGGAACCTTCCCCTTGTCCTGAGGTATGGCGAACCTGAGAACTCTGGCTGCTCATTTTATTACCGGTTCGTATCACTCGGTCTGTCTGTGTATAAGACAGATCGCACCTAGCTGCCACCACTTATGTTACGCGCCGAGGTCAGCAGGCTCGAACTTTCCTCAGGAAGAGAATAGATTTGCAGCTGGAACAGTCACGGGCTGACAGTGAAGGTTCTGGCTGCACAATACAAAGGCCCGGGAGGGGTATGCCCAGGCTCTGTGCGTGATGTTGTCTTTTTCTTGTCTGCTGGAATATACTCGCAGTGCGGAACGATCACCGTCTAGCAGTGATGGTTCTGTCTGCGCAGGGGCAAAGCGCGGAAACTGTGTTACGGGCTTTGCATATAAAAAATGTGAACTTCAGAAACGGAAAATATGACTTAATGAGACAGCATAAAGCAGCTAACTGAAGGGAGAAAAAGCAAGACTTGAGACATAATTATGTTGACTAGATTTAATGAAAAAATAAATGACTAAAAAACTGACAAATGGGTTTGTTTACATATGAACGTTTGATAAACTGGGACTAGCACAAAAGACAAAGACAAGCGACTAATGGGACATGACTAGACGGTTGGTGAGGTAACATTACGATCGAAACAAGACGGTAGACAGCAGTGATCACTCGCAAGTACGGCAGGATATGATTGTTGCAAAACGGCAGAGAGATTGCTTGATAAAAGTATGAGAGATTGTTGTAACTGGCCTAGAAATGTCTTAACACAATGCAAGCTTCCCCCAAGTATGACATTATATTATGTCCAACTACTAGTGTAATCACGTATATTGCGGACTCCTATCTACTGAACAATAGTTTACTTAAATTCAATTAAACCTAGAAAAACATGATAAATGATTAAAAAAATGCCTGTTGTGCAGAAAGGTAATGCAGATGTTCAGAAATAAAAAGTTGAACCTCAAACTAGTAAACTTTGGAAAAATAAGCCAAAAATAATGCGAACCCGTTAAGCATGATGTGTACCCAACGAAAGCAAAATCTGAAGTTATCCCTCAGTTGTGGGAGCTCGTTTATATAGTCCCGCCTCCCACATCCCGCAACCCTCAACAAAAGAAATGCGGGATTTCCCCATCCCGAGGCAAAGAAGCTGGGGGATCACATGATCCCACAGACACGAGAACGTAGGAAGACGTTCCCGCAAGAAAGTGCCGACGTCGGCCATCTTGATTTTATAAGCGAAAATCAGAGGGTCGTGCACTTTAAACGTAAATATTTCGGTGATCTTGACATAAACTCACAGAAAACCCCATATCAAATTAATCCCCATTGAATTTAATTTATGACTCTTACACTTTGAAAGATGATAAAAGGCTGTACAGAGCGATGGATCACTGCAAACAGGAACAGACGGACTTTGACAGCTATTTGTTTTGACAGTTACCAGGTTACAACAATACACAACACGCTCCCACAATACAACACTCGCATAATTCAATACACACAAAATGGAGGTCACCAGCTGCAAACAATCTGCTCTCATACATGTTTTACAAAAATACACGATCTTATGGATGAATACGGGGATAACATAGGTGCAAAAATTTGGGGTAAGTTGTCTATTTACAAATGCAATGACTGTCATTGAACACAAATAAAAAGAGACACCGTGAACAGGCATTAACCGGTAAAAATCACATCAGCTGATTTCAGCAACATATTCACCGATCAATACACAGATAGATTTGGGATAAGAAAACCGGGTCACTACAATATTTAGCATGTAGCAACGGCAAGTGGTAAGCTACATAAATCCTACCAATCATGCCCCTATGTTCCAAATGGGCCACGCCCCGGGCCCCTTGGTTCCCACTGACTCATAATGGAAAAAGATTAAAAAATCTTCTTCTCTGAAACTGCCAATCATGCCCCTGGGGGTCCAAATGGGCCACGCCCCGGGGCCCCTTATCTCCCATAGACTCACAATGGAAACAAAAGGTTAAAAAACCACAGGGCCCAGAGCTTAGATATTTAGCATGTTGCAACGGCAAGTGGTCACCTACATAAATCCTGCAAATCATGCCCCTGGTGTCCAAATTGGCCACGCCCCGGGCCCCTTAGCTCCCATTGACTCATAATGGAACAAGAGGGCCCGGGGGGGGGGGGCTGATTCGCTCACCTGAATGTCATTGTCTCTAGTACATTCTTTTGTAGCTCTGGTGCCATTTTGTTCATAAGAGTGGAACGATCTTAGCTATTTTGGTACGATGTCACCTAGGCAACATTCCTTTGAAGTTTAAATCAAAGTGACCCAAGGTTTTAAGAAGAGTTCACATTTGAAGCAAATTTACAATGTTTTTTCTATTTTTTTATCTCCGGTGGCGATATTGTTTGGTAGAGCGTCATCCAAGCAACATTCCTATGAAAATTGAATGTAATTGGCCCCAGGGGACAGGGTGAGTTGTTGATTGAAGCTCTTTAGCCCTGGTGGCCATCTTGTTTATCAGAGCGGAATGATTTTATCTATTTTGGTAGGGAGTCACATGGGCAACATTCCTTTGAAGTTTAAATCAAATTGGCCTAAGTGTTTAGGAGAAGTTTGCATTTGAAGCAAATTCTGTTTTTAGCTCTGGTGGCCATTTTGTTCATCGGAACGGGACCAGTTTAGCTAATATGGTAGATGGTTATCTAAGCAACAATACTATGAAGCTTGAATGAAATCGGTCCAAGGGTACAGGAGTAGTTGTCGTTTGAAGAATTTTTTTTTTTTTTTTTTAGCTCTGGGGGCCATCTGGTTAGTCAGAGTGGAACGATTTTAGCTATTTTAGCAGGGACTCGCCAAAGTAACATTTCTATGAAGCTTGAATCAAATTTGCCCGAATGTTAGGAGGAGTTCATGTTTATTTTGGTTGTTGTTCAAAGATTTTTTTTCCAATTTTTAGCTCTGGCGGCCATCTTGTTTGTCAGAGTGGAAAGAGTTTAGCTATTCTGGTAGGGAGTCACCTAAGTAACATTCCTGTGAAGTTTGAATTAAACTGGCCCAAGTGTTTAGGAGGAGTTCATGTTTGACGCAAATTTACAATGTTTTTCTATTTTTAGCTATGGTGGCGTTTAAGCTAGTTTGGTAGATGGTTATCTAAGCAACATTCCTATGAAGTTTGAATGAAATTGGCCCAAGGGTAAGGGAGCAGTTGTCGTTTGAAGAGTTTTTCTTTTTTTAGCTCTGGTGGCCATCTTGTTAGTCAGAGTGGAACGATTTTAGTTATTTTAATAGTAGTCAGCTACAAAATATTCCTGTGAAGTTTAAATCAAATCGGCCCAAGGGGTAGGGAGGAGTTGGCGTTTGAAGCCAATTTACAATGTTATTCTATTTTAGCTATGGTGACTATTTTGCTCATCAGAGCAGTACATTTTAAGCCATTTTGGTAGAGGGTCACCTAAGCCACATTCCTGTGAAGTTTGAATGAAATTGGCCGAAGGGTAAAGGAGCAGTTGTCGTTTAAGAGTTTTCTATTTTTAGCTCCGGTGGCCATCTTGTTAGTCAGAGTGGAACGATTTTAGCTATCAATAGTAGTCAGCTACATAATATTCCTGTGAAGTTTAAATCAAATCGGCCCAAGGGGTAGGGAGGAGTTGGCGTTTGAAGCCAATTTACAATGTTATTCTATTTTAGCTATGGTGACTATTTTGCTCATCAGAGCAGTACATTTTAAGCCATTTTGGTATAGGGTCACCTAAGCCACATTCCTATGAAGTTTGAATGAAATTGGCCCAAGGGTAAAGGAGCAGTTGTCGTTTGAAGAGTTTTTCTATTTTTAGCTCCGGTGGCCATCTTGTTAGTCAGAGTGGAACGATTTTAGCTATCAATAGTAGTCAGCTACATAATATTCCTGTGAAGTTTAAATCAAATCGGCCCAAGGGGTAGGGAGGAGTTGGCGTTTGAAGCCAATTTACAATGTTATTCTATTTTAGCTATGGTGACTATTTTGCTCATCAGAGCAGTACATTTTAAGCCATTTGGGTAGAGGGTCCATAAGCCACATTCCTATGAAGTTTGAATGGAATTGGCCCAAGGGTACAGGAGGAGTTGTCATTTAAAGATTTTTTTCTATTGTTAGCCCTGGTGGCCATCTTGTTCGCCGAGTTGAATGATTTTAGCTATTTTGGTAGGGAGTTTCAAGTTTTAATCAAATTTGCCCAAGGGTTGAGGAAGAGTTCGCGTTTTGGCGAAAATTTACATTTTTTCTATTTTAGCTATGGCGGCTACTTTGCCCGCCGGAGCGAAAACGTTTAAGCTATTTTGGTAGTGGGTCATCTAAGCAACACTCCTATGAAGTTTGAATGAAATTGGCCAAAGGGTAAAGGAGGAGTAGTAGTTTGAAGGTTGTTTCTAATTTTAGCTATGGCGGCCATCTTGTTAGCCAGAGCGGAATGATTTTAGCTATTTTTAAAGGAAGTCACCTACATAACATTCTTGTGAAGTTTGAATCAAATTGGCCCAAGGGTTAAGGAGGAGTACGTGTTTGAAGCAAATTTATGATGTTTTTGTATCTTTTGCTATGGCGGCCATTTTGCTCATCCGAGCAGAACCTTTTCAGCTAGTTTGGTAGATGGTCACCTATGCAACATTTCAATGGAGTTTGAATAAAATTGGTCCAAGGGTACAGGAGCAGTTGTCATTTTAAGATTGTTTTCTTTTATTAGCTCTGGTGGCCACCTTGTTTGTCAGAACAAAACGATTTTAGCTGTTTTGGTAGTGAGTCGCTTGGGCAACATTCCTTAGAAGTGTGAATCAAATTAGCCCAAGAGTTGAGGAGGAGTTCGCGTTTGAAGTAAATTGACGATGTTTTTCTAGTTTTAGCTATGGTGGCCATTTTGCTCATCAGAGCAATACCGTTTTAGCTATTTTAGTAGAAGGTCAACTAAGCAATATTCCCATGAAGTTTGAATTAATTTGGCCTAAAGGTACAGGAGAAGCTGTCGTTTAAAGATTTTTCTATTTTAAGGTCTGCCGGCCATCTTGTTCAGCGGAGCGGTACTTTTTAAACTAGTTTTGTAGAGGGTCACCTAAGCAATAATCAGATGAAGTGTTTTTGAAATGGCTCAAGGGTTAAGGAGGAGTTAGCATTTAAAGCAAATTATTGACGCCGCATGACACACGACGAACGACATACGACGGAAGACGGACATTTACTGATCACAATAGCTCACCATGAACACTTCGTGCTCAGGAGGGCTAAAAAAGCTTAAAAAAATTTCCACTTTGAAACGATAGGTCCCAGAGCTTAGATATTTAGCAAGTAGCAAGGGAAAGTGGTCACACATAAATCCTATCAATCGTGCCCCTGGGGTCCAAATCCAAATGGCTACGCCCCGGGGCCCATTAGCTCTAATAGAGTCATAATAAAAACAAGAGGCCCATGGGCCACTATGCTCACCAGAGCTTAGCGGAGCACTGCCAACTGGCAACCATGTTTTTTATAAACCACGGAAGCCAATGAAATTTGGACCCAATCAGCCTAATGGCTTCAGACGACTGATGTCGCTTGAATGTGCTGTTGCAAAACAACAGACTGCCTATCTGTGGCAACCAGTAGGCCTAAAATTATATCGCAGATAGACCATTGTTTCAGGAATATTTCCCTAAAAGTTTGACAAAATATCTTGAAAGGCGTAAATGTCATTTTTTTTTTTCATTTTTCAGGTCTAAGGAAATGCTTAACTTGCCATAGTAACCAAACTAAAGAGACAAATTTCATTAAAAACACAAAACCTGTCAAGGTAAATATGGTGATTCTGTTTGTTTGATTTGAGGTTTAACACTCCCCGTCAACATTGTAATTGTCATTTTGGAGACGTTGCTTCCAATTTTGTGGGATTTTTGCCCAACATTGAGATGAAATGACATCTCAAGCCCAAATGACAGAAAATGGTGATAGACCTTACCTAGGAAAAGCAGACTAAGGTAAAAACTAGTTTAATCATATTTAATTGCATGTTAACAGTGCAATGGGGTTGGGCCACAAGTTCACACAAAATTAGGTACGGCCCTTCCCCTAAATAGGTACAGCTAATATATTAATTTCACGCGACATGGGGATATATAATCATTCAGATCATATAACATAATATGAAATTGGACTAAGGCAAATAAAACATGTAGAGTAAGAAAGAGGAAGATGCATATACTTAATTCCTCCAGAGAGAGAGAGAGAGAGAGAGAGAGAGAGAGAGAGAGAGAGAGAGAGAGAGAGAGAGAGAGAACGATGAATACAACATAAATAAATGAATAAATGAATGAATAAATAAATACTGTCAGGCGAATAGAAAAATTGCAGTATGTTTCCTCTGGCTTTCTTTGCCGGATCATTACAGGGTCACTGATGAGGCTTTATTAGCCGAAACTACGTAGTATGACCCATCTTCTGTCTTATGAATGTTTTCATTGCTCTTAAAGGAACTCATTTTGTTTTTTATTTGCCTTCACTGCAGCTGGTGTTGTGCCGTGTGGCGGCCGTAAAACGTCTCCCCGTACATCAACCATAGTGCAGTTTATATTTTACTTTTAGTCCTTTGAGATCAGCGTGAATATTATGAGAAATCAGAAATAAATTATTGGTTTAGACTCATATTCTAGACAGGTTTTTAATTATTTGGACCCCATTTTGATTTATATCAGTCTTTGTATCGACTGCCTATTCGAAATTCGAAAAATTGCAGTATGTTTCCTCTGGCTTTCTTTGCCGGATCATTACAGGGTCACTGATGAGGCTTTATTAGCCGAAACTACGTAGTATGACCCATCTTCTGTCTTATGAATGTTTTCATTGCTCTTAAAGGAACTCATTTTGTTTTTTATTTGCCTTCACTGCAGCTGGTGTTGTGCCGTGTGGCGGCCGTAAAACGTCTCCCCGTACATCAACCATAGTGCAGTTTATATTTTACTTTTAGTCCTTTGAGATCAGCGTGAATATTATGAGAAATCAGAAATAAATTATTGGTTTAGACTCATATTCTAGACAGGTTTTTAATTATTTGGACCCCATTTTGATTTATATCAGTCTTTGTATCGACTGCCTATTCGAAATTCGAAAAATTGCAGTATGTTTCCTCTGGCTTTCTTTGCCGGATCATTACAGGGTCACTGATGAGGCTTTATTAGCCGAAACTACGTAGTATGACCCATCTTCTGTCTTATGAATGTTTTCATTGCTCTTAAAGGAACTCATTTTGTTTTTTATTTGCCTTCACTGCAGCTGGTGTTGTGCCGTGTGGCGGCC
Organism: Lucinisca nassula; assembly: GCA_963580285.1. Classification (NCBI taxonomy): domain Eukaryota; kingdom Metazoa; phylum Mollusca; class Bivalvia; order Lucinida; family Lucinidae; genus Lucinisca; species Lucinisca nassula. Next base: position 27,300,096 of record OY757021.1, on the reverse strand, counting down.
GTAAAACGTCTCCCCGTACATCAACCATAGTGCAGTTTATATTTTACTTTTAGTCCTTTGAGATCAGCGTGAATATTATGAGAAATCAGAAATAAATTATTGGTTTAGACTCATATTCTAGACAGGTTTTTAATTATTTGGACCCCATTTTGATTTATATCAGTCTTTGTATCGACTGCCTATTCGAAATTCGAAAAATTGCAGTATGTTTCCTCTGGCTTTCTTTGCCGGATCATTACAGGGTCACTGATGAGGCTTTATTAGCCGAAACTACGTAGTATGACCCATCTTCTGTCTTATGAATGTTTTCATTGCTCTTAAAGGAACTCATTTTGTTTTTTATTATAAGCATGGACGGTCCACCTCACACCGCGGTTCCTGGACAGGCTTAGATCCTCTAAGCGGTTAAGTCGTGAACAGGGGCGTAAATATACACTAAGATAAATTACATGCCAGTATTAGAAAATATGCGAATAACTTTTTATGTAGGTTTGGACTGAAAGGAAAAGAGAAGTATTCTCCTGTAATGACATGGTATCGTCACCGTAGAGAAGTTTTTGAACATTGAGAGGATGACAGATATGAGTGGAATGAAAAAATGAAATGTGCTTGTCTGAATAGAATGGACAAATAAAAAAGAAGTGCTCAGCATCCTCTATAACTTCAGAAAAACTGCAGAAAGGGTTCAGACTGAGATGATTCATATACAAATCCTGCTACATCTGTTTCTAATTCGCGTGTGTAACACTGATAAGCATCTGTCGCCACAGAGTAAGTCAGGTGGGACTTTACTTACATTGGGACGTAGATATTTAATATTACTTTTGAATGTTGCCACACTAATAGAAAAACGGGTATTTTCATTGAGATTATTCCATAAAGCAACAGACGAAGGGATGCAGGATTTACGGGATAGCTCTGTGCGCGTGAAAGTAATATTTAGGTTGCTGTTTTTGCGCAGGGAGTAGTTAGATGTTTCCCCAACATATGGAGGGATTACATCTGATATATACTCAGGGATAAGACAATTTACTGCTTTATACATGAAAGCTAGCTTTTCTTCTTTGCGTCGTGTGCTTAGTGGGACCCATAAGACAATCTAATGATAAGCCGGTCTGGCAGCTTCATTTTGCAGTTTTCAAGAATATTCGCGTCTTGGGTGGTGAAATTGTCCCATACGACTAAAGAATATTCCAAGATTAGTAAAACATACGAACTATAAATCTGATTAAGGGCTATACGATGAAAGATATACTTGAGTTTTCGCAGTTAATTTATTCCAATAATTTTGGATGCACTGTTTATAATATTATTTTCAATCAGTTTGTGTCACTGCCCATTGTTACTTAAAGTAAAACCTAAGACACAAAATACCTGTGGAAGACAAGTCAAGGAATGTCTTACAGAGGAACAGGACATCCTTAAAATATGGACTGAGTAGCCCTACTGAATATGTTCTATTAAACGGTTATCCTTTGGAAGCAAGGAAAACACCACAGAACTGAATTTGTAAGGTGTGCATGTTTTCTGGGCCAGACTAGCTAGTCTAAACTAAGCTCTGCAGCCATCCAGCAGCTGGAGACCAGGCAGTAAATTGCCCAGGTGCAGCGCAAAAGACCATCTTCCCAGTTGCAGAGAAGACGTACGGGTAACAGTCAAGCACTGAAGAAGGAAAAAGCACCAGGAGTTGAAATTATTCCAGCCGAAATAGTGCAAGCTTGTGGTGACCTTGCCAAATGTGTACTGTTACCAGAGTGTAAGAAGATGTGGAAAACAGGGGTCTGGCCCATTTCATGGACAATAGGTTGATATTTCCTGACTCTAGACCAGATCATCAAGACAATGTCTGTATTTTATAATATATTTTGTATCACTGGTCCAATTCATAGAGACATAACGCCTGGACATTTTAAGATATTTCTTTCCTTGTAATGCGAGATGTAATAAATGTAAAATGTTGTCTGAGGTTCAGTGGACATGGTCTTTCATTTTAGACATATAAAAAATTATCTACGCATGCGCAATGCTCATTTCCTTGCAAACCTTTTGGGCACATATTGCAAGAAAGCTCTTGAGCAGAAAAGTATATTGGCAAATGCAAGTTTGTTTATTTTCTAGCTAAACGTCCGATTCACAGCTTCTACCGAAAATTGGTATTATTGTTATTTTTTTTACTAATTATATTTCATGGAAATTATTAATATTCATTGTTGTAATTTACTTGATTAAAGCTTCCAGAATTGTTTTATCTTCATTTCTGTGCGCTGCTCAAACGGTTCCATTCAAATGAGAAATAGAAGTGGAGATCGATACAATCAACCCACTGCTCCCATCAGAGACACCATAAGGGAAAGAAGCAAACACACGAAACAATAGACCAAATGGAAACGTCAATAGCGGACAGCCAAAAGGACAGTCACTTTCCCACAAAATTGCCAATAGGCTATCCAAAATAAAATAATAATATATACACAAACACCCATAGACAAACCATAACAAAAACCGCGACAGAAGAACTGTCTTGGAACGGTCAGCAGAAACAAATGACACTTGGGGGGGGGGGCTTAAATCGATTTTACGTGGCCACAATCCTCGCCCTTACTTCCGTCGCGATTTAGACAAATAATTTGTTTAGTCCGCATGAAGGCCTCCTAACTCATCAGTGCAACATCTCCGTGAACACAAATAATCAAACAACCACAGAGATGAAACAACGGTGAGGACTCGACAGCAAGAAACCACTGTAATGCTGGGGCAAAAGAAAACCATCAGTTAGACTCCGATGGGCCCAACCAGAGATAGAACATCAGGTACCAACGAACATTACCTTGAATTAGATCTCTCTAACTCTCAATAAGCCTTTACGCTGGAACCGTCATAGAATCTGAGGCCTGGCCCACCGGCGTGCAATAAAAGAGGGAAACAAAGTTGTCAACCGTAATTGGGTTAACTACCATGCATGCAGTCTGTCGTATAACATTTATGTTGTACCCAATCTTTTTATATCGAAGAATGGTTTTACGAAATTGGGTGCTGAAGTCATTGCGCTTATGTATTTTTCTGAATTTATATACTAGGTCGCCAAATTCGGGTTCCGATAGACCTTGTTGCAAAAGAGATTTAAGTCCAATATTGAATTTTGAAATTAAATCAGAATGACGTCTATAAAATTTTGAAAAGGCTTTTGAAGCTAAAATTAAAAACAAAAAAAAAAAAAGAAATATTTATTTAACCGCTAGGCTGTTGTTTCCAATCATCACTCAAATGTTACCTTACTGACTATCAAAATGGCTAGCCTACAAATTATTTTCCAAAATTTGCTCAAAACATAAAATGCGGATACCTGTTATAGCTTCATATCGAACACCAAGTGTCTATATTTGATCCATGCCATAAAAGCTTAACGTCCTTTCAAAGGGCATTACGAAGATCAGCAGCCACTGTACGCCGCCTCTGGGCCTAATCTGCACTGTTTGCTTAAAGTACAAATACTTGTGTAAAATTTGTTTTCCCAAGCCATTAGGTGGGCGTTTTATGTATCTGTATCATAATCCTTAGGGGATGTGAAAGAATATGTTCTGAAGTTAGAAACCGGTATCGCACTGATAAAATATGTTAGAGTACAGCAAATACACTATTGATTAGTGACTCGTCTGTGAAACGGTTCCGTACCTACAGAGAACTCTCTTGACAATATTTGTTCCCTACTAGTTTGCCGTTACTATCCCACACTTTTGAAAAGAGAAGAAAAAATAATAAAAATAATAAAATAACGTCAGGATATAGTGATCGCCTCTGTCCGTCCGTTATGCTATCGCCTCCTGAACGAGGTTTCAACTTCTAGCTTCCCTACAAGAGTATGGTGTACAAGAGCACATATATTTTGCCCTCCCCACACGCCCCGGGATAGTAGGTAGAAAAAAAGGAAAACAAAAAAAAAAACATCAACAAACACAACAACAACAAAAAAAAAAAAAAAAAAAAAAAATATGACAATATAAATCAAATACAAAGTCAAATTTAACAAACAAACGTCACATTTTGTACATAATTTTTATATACTCATTAAGGATAGATGTATTACATACTAAACGGGATTTTAGTTGTGATTACCGCGGGGTCGCACTTTAGTTTTTCTGATTATAGTCATGTGTCATATCAAATTAAAGGAAATGATGAGTAGAATATAAAGCGATGAAGATTTTTGCCCAAAGAGCCATACTAGAGATAGCATGAGAATTAGCAATGACGTGCCGTTGAATGCGCGCTCTCGCCAAACAGAATATATATAAGTATAAGTATATTAGATTCCCTTAATTACGCCGAGAAACAAATTGTGCATACACTTGATGGAATCGTCTCGCCCAAACACCATTTTTTAAGAATTAAATACAATATTCTTGAGTATCAAAAGGTCTGTGATGTGGGAAGCTGTCGTTAAACGAGTACTGTCGTTATATCAAAAGCGGGTGTAATGAAGACTGACTGTAGCCGTAGTAGCTGCAGGTTCGGATAAAATGACTCATGTTTTCCTGGCTCTACATGTAGATAAGTGGGTGTTTATAATATTTTCTAAACTATCGTAAAATAAATATTAAATATGAATTCATCCCTTATCTTGCTGTTCACGACAACCCCTATCCTTGCAAACAGTGTTGTTCCAGATCTGATGGCTTCTGATCAGGATCTACACTGTTTGGTATTTAGTTTATGAAATTTTAGCAATAAATTACATCCAGTAATTTGATTGGTTGATAGACAGAAATGGGAGTGGCTTTAAAGAATATTCAGCAAGATAAGGGACAGATGGTGTTGTACAACACATGGTTGCACAATATCTGAGTGGAGGGACATCCGACGGTTTCTCTCATTGTATACGACTGTGGCTTGTCGGGTCTCATATAATATTTACTTACCCTCACGGCGCTTTCCCGGCGTCTTTTGAAGCGGCCATTGCATGCCGAAACGGATTTTCTTCTTGTCATTAGTAAGGAGGGACACAGTCGTAGAAGCATATATGCTGTGTCGTTGATGCCTGTTAGGACCGTAGTTTATTTATTGGGCCATTGTATTATTGGTGCCTTACAGTCACAGCAACTGACCTGCAATAGACCAAACAGAAAAGAAAATACCCGATAGTGCTTATTCAATTTCCCAAGGGATTACACGTCTGACATCTATCTTGCTTTGCTGCAGGAAAAAAGGTCCATCCATAACCTAAACCGTTAGGTCATCCTTACTGATGTTATTGAGAATTATTCAAGAGTGTTCCCTACATCTAACATATGTGTATATCAATTCCTCTCAACATAAAAAATAAAGGCAATGATCAGGAATCGATACAATTAACCAACAGCTCCAATCAGAGACACCAAGGAAAAGAAACACAAACATGAAACAACAAGACCCTTAATGGAAACATCACTAGTGGAAAGCTAAAAGGACAGTTACTTTACCACAAAATGGCCAATTGGGAAAATGTCGTATTTGACTTAACTGTATATCAGCCACCAAGGGTGGAAAAGTTATTCCCCACCGGGCCCAGACACCTTCATCGTCATACTTCACTTAACTGTAAAACAGCCACCAAGGCTGAGGAAGAAACGGGTTGGCCCATTTCTTCCCCACCCTTGGGCAGTGCTGTACAGTTATGCCAGTTATAAAACTGAAGATGTCTGGGGGTGGGGAAAAACTGGGCCGACCCGTTCTTTGCCCGTCCTTGGTTAATTATACAGTTAAGTCAATTATGAGGTTTAACGGTATTGGGTGGGAAAGAACTGGACCGGCATGTTCTGTCTGTCTGTCTGTCTCGTCCGTTATTTATCTCATCCGTTTTTATTTATTTATTTCTTTCCAGGTAGATAGATAGATAGAGTTCTTCTATTTGTCTGTCTGTCTGGCTGTCTGTCTGTCTCGTCCGTGATCTATATCATCCGTTTTTATTTTCGCTCTTTCTTTCTTTCAAGATAGATAGATAGATAGATAGATAGATAGATAGATAGATAGATAGATAGATAGATAGATAGATAGATAGATAGATAGATAGACCACATGCCTCTTATGCTAGAGGCCCCGGTTATTCGTTCCCCGGCATCGGTGATAAATTTCAGTGTCAGAACACGCTCTAATGACACCACTTGCAGAGATGAATGTCTTTAAGTGCCCCGTGCTTTGGGCTGGGACGCTAACTGGAACACCCACCAACCCCAATATACAGGGAGAGGCATCCATGATTACTACGTAGGTTTATATTCTGCAAATCTGGAGTGTATATGACGTACATATATATTTTTGAAAAGTTACTGGTGAATGAATGTCATTTGACGTGTCACCAGTAACGATTCTGATTCTGGTACATATCTGGGTCTCCTTGGGTTAAGGCGAAATTGAAAGAAAGAAATAAAGAAAGAAAGACAGAAAGAAAGAAAGAAAAGAAAAGAAATGCCTTTTATATATCAATAGGGGCGAAACGACTCATCGAATAGGGGCGAATCGACCCAGGTTGAAACGAACCTGGGCAGGGCGAAATGAACCACGGACGAAACGACTCCCAGGCGGAACGACTGGCGGGCGATATGACCCAGTCTACATAGGCATAGCGTCTATCCGTATTATTCTATCAGGGTTGTTGGATTTAGGGTTGGACGACTAAAATCAATCAAAGTACTGAAAGTACTGAGGAAAGTTGATTTATGAGAAATAATTATTATGATCACAATGCCAGTCGTAGATCAAGCAGTTATCTTGACATTTTGTGAGGGTTAAAAAAATCGACGAATAAAATAAAAATGATTCATCGATTGTTTTGAGTTTAACGACAGGTCAACCCTTGTGGATCATTTTGTCTTCGTCAAGAGAAAGTGGGGGGAGAGAGATAGAAGAGATAGCAGAGGAGATGAAATTGAGGGACAGAATGAATGGAAGTGAAGAAACAGAAGAAATTTCAACACTCACCATCTACCGTTACCTGCTGCAAGGACAGCAGGCTTTGCCCAAATGTAAGTCAGTATCAGCTGGACTCCCCAGTGACACAAGATACACATGACCTGTGCCTCACCAAACTACCCCCACAAAGGAAAAAAGGAAGAAAGAAAAAAAGAAAGCAAGATAAACGTGTCTGCTAATTTCTTCATGGTTTCTAAATTAGCTCAGTACATTCTGTGCTTGTCCCATCTGCTATTAGTCTTACAGACAAGTTCTTCTAGCGGGCACATTACGTCTTAGCAACGTCGCATCAACGTTGCGTTTATACGACGATGCAGCCGCTTGGAGCTATAGTCCTTCGGGCATCGGAACATAAAAAGGAGAATGTTTTGGACGAAAAAAAAAATCATTTTTTAAACAATTTAATCTAGACATTATAACCCTGGTCAGACGCCGCATTTAGCGAACTTCGACTACCCAAGGCGAACTCCAAATGAAAACATTAACCAATAAATGCCAATTGTTTCAATAATATGACATTCGGTAACAGTTAAGACAGATTAGAGGCCACAGAACGTAGCGTCTGATCGGTGTCTTCACTATTTGCTAAAAGTACGGAACTAGATGCAAAACTCACAGCTTACAACACATGTTTTGTAATTAGAGCTCTCGAAAGCAGGCGATAACTGTGTTTGATGTCGGTCAGTTATGGGTTGTTTAGTCGGTCACTGATAATCACAGACAAGCGAGCTAATCCTTTTAACCCTGTAGACCGGTGCAGACGCTGAGGTAGAAATACACAGTATCTATGCAAACCTTACAGATCCTTATAAGACGGCACGTAGCTAGCACGTTTCGCCAGAATGTACATATACACTGTTTAACTGCCATCATGTCAGTGAACAAATCAGAAATCCCTTTCTATAAGTATATATTCAAAGCGAGAAGAGTCCTGTTCAGAAACTCAGGGATGAAAGAGTAAAACAAAATACCATCGGATAGCGCGTAGGAAAATAGTCCGAGAGTATGTATTGTTTTCTGTTCAGAATATGTCGTTTTGTGCCAATTTATATTCAATCCGTATAAAGTCTCGAAAAATGGGATATTTTGAAAGACGTTCCATGCCTGCAAAATCAGTTTTCAAGTGTTCCTTTGGAATATTTTATGCAGCGAACGAACAGCGGAAGTGGAATAACGCGGTCCAGTACCGGAAGTAGAAATGTAATGACATAGAAACTTGATTTTATAAATCAACTTTCAAAAATCAAATGCTCGCACAGCATAAAATTAGCGAATGCCTGTTAAAAACATATGCTCTCTCTCTCTCTCTCTCTCTCTCTCTCTCTCTCTCTCTCTCTCTCTCTCTCTCTCTCTCTCTCTCTCTCTCTCTCTCTCTCTCAGTACAAGTCCTAGGTTATGACCCCAGTCCTGATTTTACATATATCCAACCGTTTAACACAGCATTCAGACGATAACAAAAGCTTTCGTTTGTTTGTATGTGTGTGTGTAAATTCGGGTTTAACGTCGCATTCAGCAATTTTTCAGTCATATCACGACGGTGTCTGGTTGCAACAGGGAGCTCAATGCTCACTTTTATAGTGCTGCCTCACTGAAGTATCATGTCCCAGACACATTATATGATACCACACCCAGTCACATTATCCTGACACTGGGTCGACCAATCCAAGCTCTACCCCGTAAATATGAGTGCCAAGCGAGGAGCAGCTAGTACCATTCTTAACGACTTTGGTATGTCGCGGCCCGGGATCGAACCCGTGACCTCCCGTTCCCCGGAGCGGACACTCTACCAATCTGGTGGGGAAAAGGGGTTGAAAATTCTATGAGTTTACACCCACCCCCATGCGAATGGTGTAGTTGGGTTAAGGTTAGTTATGTGTAGCTTGCGCTTACAACAGAAATTTGATTCATTGCATCAGCCAAAATATTTGTCAATACTTCAAGTCACCAAAATTCATGACGTAACTACCTCAGGTGTTACCATAAATTTTGACCGTTGAAACTTTACCCCCACAGATTTGGTAAATTGCACGACCCGCAGAAAAAACAACCGACTGAAGTCGGTTGATTTCTAAGAGTGCCCTAAAATCACCGTGTCATTCTGTCATTCGGTCATTCTGTCAGTCTGTCAGTCTGTCAGTCTGTCTGTCCGTCCGTAACCCGTTTGTGAAAATTGGTGATAGTGACTTAACCGCTTGGAATATTTAAACAATTTTTGGCATACTGATAGATATCAATGAGATCTAACCTATGAACTTGCGAAATATTACATTCCATTTAGTATAGCCTCGCCGAGGCGAAAAATGTGAAAATTTTCGAACTGCTTCTCCTCGAAAACCGTTAGCCGATTGAAGTCAAATTTCATATGGAGCCTCTATGGGATGGGGGAAACCAAAATTTGGTCATGGGTCCAGGTCACATGACCAAAATGGCCGCCAAGCCATATATGGTCTGTCTGTCTGTCAGTCCGTAACCCGTTTGTGAAAATTGGTAGTAGTGACTTAACCGCTTGGAATATTTAAACAATTTTTGGCATACTGATAGATATCAATGAGCTCTAACCAATGAACTTGCGAAATATTACATTCCATTTAGTATTGCCTCGCCGAGGCGAAAAATGTGAAAATTTTCGAACTGCTTCTCCTCGGAAACCGTTTGGCCGATTGAAGTCAAATTTCATATGGAGCCTCTATGGGATGGGGAAACCAAAATTTGCTCATGGGGTCCAGGTCACATGACCAAAATGGCTGCCAAGCCATATATGGTAAAAAGCCTTCAAAAATAGTCTTTTCCAGAACCACTGGGCAGATTTCCACGAAACTTGATAAATAGCATCTGGGACGTAGGCCAATCATAAATTACTAAAATGGTGACCCTGGGTTGACCTTGACCTTCTTTGTGCTTACGTCAAACTTTGCCACATATGCTTTTGTATTGGAAAAGTGAGAATGCATTCTATCCTGCAAACGATTCAGAATACAGCACTAAAGTATAAGATATATTTTTGCTCCTTACGATAAGGCGCATTTATTGGGGGAACCGTTTTAGGTCCAGGTCACATGACCAAAATGGCCGTCATACCCGTATATGGTAACACTTATAAAGCTAAAAGCATCCGGCGGGTCGTGCACTTCAGCTGAAGCACTGGTTTTACACTATTTTCGCGCTAAATGTTTTTTATTATTTTTTTAAAAACAATTTCTTCGCCGTCAGTATGCAGGGCGATTATTTTTGCACGTGCATGTGAAACTTGATGACTCTGTCTCAATCTAGGCATGAACAAGGGACTCAACATACCTATGGACCCTTTTGCCGCTTTTCCTGTTGTGTCACAGTCGTGATAAAAATCCATATTAAAACATACGTAAAATAAATTATTTTACTGGCTGGTCATAGATGTATCATAACAGTACGAAAGAGCATTAGGGCCAGGTATACTTTTTTTTCTTTTGATAGGTATCTCGAAATTTCGACTTAGTATCTCGAAATTTCGACATAATAACTCGAAATTTCGACTTATTAACTCGAAATTTCGACTTAGTATTTCGAAATTTCGACTTAGTAACTCGAAATTTCGATTGAGTATCTCGAAATTTCGACTTAATAACTCAAAATTTCGACTTAGTAACTCGAAATTTCGACATCCTATCTCGAAATTTTGACTTAATAACGAAATTTCGACTCAGTATCTCGAAATTTCGACTTACGAGATATTAAGTCCTATACACACAGTTAATGTTAAACACCCCCGTTTCATTATACCCAAGCTTACAAACTTACATCAAGCAGATTATGCAAGTTATGTGATAACATTGTGAGACTATGGTCATTATCGGCTTACTTGTATCGTGTAAACGCCAATGACCTTTCTCGGTGTATTTTTTCACATGTTCTTTCATTCTTCTTTCTCTCTATATTGTTAATTTTATCAAATATTTCTAAAGAACTATAAAACTAGGGGCTAAAAACATATGTATCATGTAAGAGTCAGAGGGTTTTCTGTCTCATCAGGACGTCGCGCATTCAATCCCGTTTCACGGATCCCGCCCATCGGGGCTTGAATAAATTGATAGGCTGCATGGTGCCTCAGCGCAGAGCTGAAATCCGACCACACACGGGTACCTGGTAAACCGCTTAGAGGAGGTAAAGCGGTGCGAGTCCGACCGTCCATGCTTATAAACCCTATTGGTTTCATATCGGTTTCATTAGGCGACAGGGCGGCCCCCGCCCATCGGGGCTTGAAGAAATATATGGGCTGCATAATGCTTCCACGCAGAGCTGAATCCGACCCGCACACGAATACTGGTAAACCGATTAGAGGATCTAAGCCAGCCCAGGCAAAGCGATGCGCACGAGTCGGACCGCCCATGCTTATAAACCCTATCGGTTTCATTGGGCAACAGGGCTTGAGATGTCATTTCATCTCAATGTCGGGTAAAAGTCCCACAAAATTGGAAGCAATGTCTCCGAAATGACCTTTACAGTGTTGACGGGGACGTTAAACCTCAAATCAAACAAACACTGCGACAGGGCTTGAAAAGTCATTTCATCACAACGTTGGGTAAAAGTCCCACAAAAGTGGAAGCAACGTCTTCAACGTGACCTATACAGTGTTGACGGGGACGTTAAACCTCAAATCAAACAAACAAGTTCAACCCCGTTTCAGTAAAATAAAAGCGGTCTAAAAGTCATATTTGACAGTTTTTTTTCGGTATCAACTTTTCTCATCGTGTGCTGTAAAAATCATGTATAGATCAAAGCACTGACAGCACTGGTGGGTCGATTGTCTTCGAGTGTGGATTTGAACATGTTTCGTTTATCCTTTAAATTCCTATACTATAAGCAAAATGTGTAGATTCTGATCAGACGCCGCACTTGGGTCGATTAATTATCAATTGACTAAAAGTTACTAACTACAGAAGCTTCCCGCCTTCTATTGACCTCGTGACTATCACTGACCATGTTCAAAATCCAGATCGAGCTATTTATAGCAGCGCTATAGTCTTTCCTTGTGACGTCAGTGCGCTAAGTAGACTGGGCCGGGGAACATGGACATTGCAAACAGTGTAGACCCTGATCAGACGCCGCAGAAGAGAGCTTCATTAAATAACCGGTATGTTCATGTGTAGATGGTCAGCGATAGTCACGTGATCAATAGCAGGCGAGAAGCTTCTGTAGGTTGTTACTTTGGGTCGAATGAAAAAAAAAATCGACCCAAAAGATGGTAAACTATGCAACACGAACACCATGACTAACTTAACAAAGCAACAACCGGACAGAAAATGCGGTATCAGAATACGTTGCGTGTTCAAGATGTATCATTTTGACAGAGCAGCAGATTCCTTGACCCTTCATTTCATCCCATCGTTCAGACGTCGAAATCGATCGCTGGTCAGCTTTAGCCACGCGTGTGTGTGGTGGTGGTGGCTTGGGTGTGTTCAATGTGCTGTATTCGACGCCCAAGAATCTCCCAAATATGTTCAAGGGGATTCAAATCCGGGCTTCTAGCTAGCCAAGCCAATGTCTCAATTCCGTAACGGCGGGGTCTAGCACACAGGTCCAGTGGTAAATGATTCGTTCTCAAAATGAGGCATGACTTCTGGCGCTAAACATGCAAAAATATCCAAACTCCATATTTAAACCGTGATAATGAAGTTGTGGAAAGTTGGTTCTTAGATCTGAGGTCTTCTTTCAACTCTGAGTTGACCATAACAAGATTCCTGTTATGGCTAATCCCTATTCAGAGTTGAATGCACAGCGCAGATCACAGAGTCAGTTTCGAGCTAGTATGTCGAAATTTCTAAATAGTAAGTCGAAATTTCGAGTTCGTATGTCGAAATTTCGAGATAGCAAGTCGTAATTTCGAGTTCGTATGTCGAAATTTCGAGATAATAAGTCGAAAATTCGAGATATTAAGTCGAACTTTCGAGTTACTAAGTCGAAATTTCGAGATATTAAGTCGAAATTTCGAGTTATTAAGTCGAAATTTCGAGATTATACGTCAGAATTTCGAGTAACTAAGTCGAAATTTCGAGATACTAAGTCGAAATTGCGAGATATTAAGTCGAAATGTCGAGTTATTAAGTCAAAATTTCGAGATACTAAGTCAAAATTTCGAGATATTAAGTCGAAATTTCGAGTAATTAAGTCGAAATTTCGAGATAATAAGTCGAAAAGTCGAAATTTCGGGATACTTAGTCGAAATGTCGAGATATTAAGTCGAAATTTCGAGTTATTAAGTCGAAATTTCGAGATAATAAGTCGAAAAGTCGAAATTTCGAGATACTAAGTCGAAATTTCGAGATATTAAGTCGAAATTTCGAGTTATTAAGTCGAAATTTCGAGATACTAAGTCGAAATTTCGAGATATTAAGTCGAAATTTCGAGTTATTAAGTCGAAATTTCGAGATAATAAGTCGAAAATTCGAGATATTTAGTCGAAATGTCGAGTTACTAAGTCGAAATTTCGAGATAGTTAGTCGAAATTTCGGGATAATAAGTCGAAAATTCGAGATACTAAGTCGAAATTTCGAGATACTAGTCAAAAAAAATAAAAGTTAAAGTGGCCCTAATGCTCTTTCGTACTAATGCTCCTTCGTACTAAACTTAACATGATTAATACTGTCATTTTAATTTTATGTGAAATTTACACCGAAATATTTATATGCGTTACAACGGGTTGGCGCGGTGTTTGGATGAGCAATAACTCTATACTGTTTCATGCCGTGAGCAACCACATTTCAAAAAGTTCAAGCCAATGAATCAATTTTAACTAGACATGTCTTGCACTTCAATGTGGCATTCTGATTTCACGCTATATGATGTTATCGACATATTTGTTTTATTTCCCGGAAATGAAAGAAGAGCGAAAAGCTTACTTATATATTAATATGAAACAGTAATGGTATAAATGATAGGAATTCTAACACAGCGCGCCTGTAAAGGCAATGGAAAAATAACTATGTTTTATTCTACAACAAATCACGACAAGGAAGAGCGTGACGAGTTACGTCATTAAAAATTGTCAATTTATGACGTCACTAGTCGATTTCCTTAACCTTAGACGGCGTAACGTCATTTTCTCACGTCGTAAACGTTAGAAAAGGATATAAATGCACGTGTTTCAGTCGATTATTTTAGCGGGATTTCTTCTAACAATTGCGAAAAGTTGTGAGATTTTGAAGGAAACAACGGCATTATTGCCGACTTTCAGCCTGTTAGAATCGAAATAGATCAGCTCTAGTTTGTGATTTGCTTAGTAATATATCACAGTTTGTCGGTCAGTTGTAAGTAGACAAATCACGCGTGCTACGCGATCGTGATTTGATCTGCTTTACAACTAACCTCCACACTGTGATTTATTACTCAACAAATCACACTTAGAGCTGATCTATTTCTTAAACAAAATACTGTACTTTCATTCTATGTACTATTCAAAATGAAATTTTCTTATTCTCGGTTATTCACAAACTACTTATCTGATTCTCGCGTCCCGCGCCCAAAGGGGCTTAAAGAAATATATGGGCTGCATGATGCTTCCACGCAGAGCTTAATCCGGCCCGCACACTAGTACTGGTAAACCGCTAGGATGATCTAAGCCTTCCAGGAACCGCGGTGCAAGGTGGACTGTCCATGCTTATAAACCCTATTGGTTTCATTGGGCGACAGGGCTTGAGGTGTCATTTCATCTCAATGACGGGTAAAAGTCCCACAAAATTGGAAGCAACGTCTCCAAAATGACCGTTACAGTGTTGACGGGGACGTTAAACCTCAACTCAAACAAAATTATCTGAATCTCGACGGAAGTAAGGGCGACGAAAGCGGTCGCGTAAAATCGATTTAAGCCCCCCCCCCCCCGTCACACATACACGCCCAATTGAAATACAATTCACTGTGCGGTTATTTTTTGTCATAGCTCGTCTTTGAATGTGTCTCCGCTGATATCTTTTTGTTTTGGTTAGCCGATTGGCCATTTTGTGGGTAAGTAACTGTCCGTTTGACTTTCCCTATTGATGTTTCCATTAGGGTTTAGTTATTTCATGTTTTGGTGTCCTAATGGGAGGTGTGGGTTAACTGTATCGGTTCCTGATCAATGGCTTCCTTTCTATTTTCCATTAACATTTAGCAACTTAATTGAAACATCCTTTCAAGGACGCCGCTTGTTTGATTGCTTGGTGAAACATTATCGATTTGATTAAGCCAAAAAATCAATTTCTATGTCTGCAATTGCAAAGCATATTTTAATTATTGCTCGGTATTGCAAGCTATCGGAAAAAATGATATGATCCTAGAAATAATGATATCTATCATTCTAGAAACAATGATATCTATCATCTTAAAAATAATGATATCTATCATCCGAGAAATAATGCATTTTAAGATAATTAAAACAGTTGAATAGCACTAAAGTTGTGTGTGAGATACAATTTTACAGATAATGATGCTACAGTTGACTATGAGTGTTGAGTTTTGAGACTAAGGAAATTTGGCCTAGTTCAGGGCATTGAAGATTAATCATTAAACCTTATTCTAACACGGCGCGCCTATATAGTCAATGGAAAATAACTGTGTTTTATTCTACAACAAATCACAGCAAAGAAGAGCGTGACGAGTGACGTCATTTAAAACTGCAAATTTATGACGTCACTAGTCGATTTCCTTGACGTTAGACGGTGTAACGTCATATTCTCGCATCGAAAATGTTAGAAAAGGGTATAAATGCATGTGTTTCAGTCGATAATTTGAGCGGGATTGCTTCTAGCAATTGCGAAAAGTTGTGAGATTTTGAAAGAAACAACAGCATTATTGCCGATTTTCAGCGTGTTAGAATCGAAATAGATCAGCTCTAGCCAGTGATTTGTTAGGTAATAAATCACAGTTTGTCGGTCAGTTGTAAGTAGACAAATCACGCGCGCTACGCGCACGTGATTTGTCTACTTTACAACTGACCTCCAAACTGTGATTTATTACTAAACAAATCACAGCTAGAGCTGATCTATTTCTTAATCAAAAGGCATAATTGGGATAAGTAGGGGATAACTTTACTGCTATAATTTGAACGCGTGGATTACGTTGAGTAGAACAGTATTTCATGTGAGCCAGTATCCATGGAATAACAATGGAGACGGTGCAAATACTTAATCGTCACATGCTAACATGTGTTAAACGGTTTGGGTGCCGTTTTACTATTTAATCGAATTTCAAGATATCTATAAATAGAGTTAATGACATCTATAATAAAAATAAAGGATATCAATAAATATTATTAGATTTCTATAAATAATATAAGATATCTTTTACATTGTATTAATTTTATGATATCCATAATATGTTAATGAATATCTTTAATTTCAATTATGGATATCTACCATTCTGTATATAGATATCAAATATTGACGAACATTTTATGATATCAATAATCACATTTATTGATATCCATAATATATTTTCTAATATCCATTTTTGAAAATTGTGATATCTATAATTCAGCCTTTTAAATATCTATAATTTGATTTTTAAATGTCTATATATGCAAATGAATAATGTACATCATGAAACAAATTTCAGATATCAAGAAAGATATATTACATAACACTGATTACATTTTATGATATCTAAAATACTGATGATTATAGAAATCAATATTTTTTCTTATAGATATCTCTAATTTGATTTATAGATATCAATAAATATTAGTAAATATCTATACATAATATTAGATATCTATTATTTATTTTATGATATCTATAATACGTTAATGGAAATCTATAATTCCAATTACAGATATCTATTTTTCGATATTTTGATATCAATTATTGACGAATATTTCAGGATATCAATAACTACATTTAATGATATACATAATATATTTTCTGATATTCATTATTGAAAATTGTGATATCTATAATTAAGCCTTTAAATGATACCTTTAATTAGATTTTTAGATATCTATATATGCAAAGGAATATTGGATATCATAAAACAAATTTATAGATATCAAGAAATATATATAACATATTATTGATTTCATTTTATGATATCAAAAAGTATTGATAATTATAGATATCAATAATGTTAATTATAGATATCTATGTACCATAAAACGGTACGACTTTCAACAAATTTTAACTTTAATAGGAAGAAAAGTCTGTCGAGTTATCTCGACTGGGTATAAAATATTGCATTTTTATAGTCCTCCGTAGCTGTGAAAACACAGACCTACCTAGGTTAAACAAGTCTTAGAGTGGAATACTCAGTTTGTGCTTACTTTGCCATTATTATTCCTATATGCACATAAGACAATACACATATGTTTCTAACAAGAATACAGTCGTAAATGGTGGTCCGCATCACTAACTAAATAAACATAAAAACCCGTATTTTACTGCATATAGGAATCAAAGCCCTGAAGGGGCTCCAATGACTGGTACGTGTGTGTGAATTCGGGTTTAACGTCGCTTTCAACAATTTCTCAGTCATATCACGACGGTGTCTGGATGCGACAGGGAGCTTAATGCTCATTTTTATAGTGCTGCCTCACTGAAGTATCATGTCCCAGACACATTACATGGTATCACACCCAGTCACATTATTCTGACACTGGGTCGACCAGTCCTAGCTCTACCCCGTAAATCTGAGTGCCAAGCGAGGAGCAGCTAGTACCATTTTTAACGACTTTGGTATGTCGCGGCCCGGGATCGAACCCGTGACCTCCCGTTCCCCGGAGCGGACACTCTACCAACTGAGCTATCGGGCCGGTAATGACTGGTACGACAGAAAATACAAGCAATATTTATTATATTCATAACCGGATGATGATTTTAACTTAATATTTACTGACCGTTCCTAGTCTGTGTTTTTGCTGTGTTGTGTTGGTGGTTCTGAATATTTCCCTAATCATAAGTATATGTTGTTACGTTGATGATTCTGATTCTTCCCCTTTTTTGGCTGTTCATTGTTAGTTATGTTTGTCCTTCCAGTTTAATGTTTGTCATGTTGGTGATTCTGATAACCCCATTATGTATACTGCTCCACTGCTGGGGGCTGGGGGTTAATTATATCGATTCCTGATCATTGACTTCACTTCTATTTAGAATATTCTTAGTCACCACTTGTTTGGGAAAGAGCTGCTGACTCGATTTACCTGTTGTCAGTTCTGTTTACTGTCGTCACTCTATGTTTGGACTTCTTTCCCTAGTGATATTGTGCGATGAATTTGGGTTCCGGTTGTTTCAATTCCTGATCGTTTCTCTTCTTATTGTTAATATATTAATATTTTTTGACGTATATTTTTTCTATCGTTTCCATTCATAACTGTAAATGTTTTCACCTGTTGCTGTTTTGGAGATGTTTAACGATAATCGCACAAATGCAGGCAGGGTGTCTTCAAATATAGAGGGCGTAACAATTCAGCTTGGACAATAATAAAACCATAATAATAATAAAAACCCAGTTTAGTCAATTACAATATTTTTCGCCCTATTAAGTCTATGAAAAACTAGAGGCCAAAGTGGGTCAGAATCGCTCCCCTGGATGATGCTGATCATATATTACATTACGTCCTTGTGGCCATTTTGTATACGAGATCACATTGCCTTTAGCAATTCTGAATCTGCATGCTTATATAATTTTTATGCTTCTGATTAAGTTTCTGAACAGCTTTGTCTGATTTAAGATTGAGGAAGAGATAATGTTGATTTGATGCAGCCAGAATGAAAGTGTAAATTTTGGCAGGCCGGAGCTATTGTTTACACCTGCCTTTGGCATATTCTGATATCAAAATACCAAGGAAGTCAACCAATCACATGAATACAACTGCAACACGAAGCTATGGTGTATAAGGCCACTTGCAAAAAAAAGCCACAATAGCGAATCTTCTTGTGGTCTCAGCAAGTTTGACATATAATGACAACACCTGAGCTGCCCCTCCCTGTAAATCTTATGTGCAATTACTATACAGATGCTTTGAAGAATTTCAAAATAGCCGCCATATGGGATATCAGAACATTTGAGCAATTCTTAATCTCCATGTCACCTAAATGCCAACCATCCATTTCAACTCATTGCAACAGACCATTCGGCAGATATGGTTTGAAGATTTTCAAGATGACCAACGTGGCAGCCATCGGAGGTATCAGAACAGAATGGAACTAAGAAGTCTGAATCTCCACGTAACCCAATGCCTCCCATCAAGTTTCGGCTCAATTCAACTTGAAGTGGTTTGAATATTTTAAAGATGACTAACACGTAAGCTATCTTAGATTTTAGAACAGAATAATTTCAGCAATTCTGAATCTTTATGTTGCCCCGATGCCTCAAATCAAGTTTCAGCGCAAGGTGTGTGTGTGTGGGGGGGGGGGGCAAGGCTGGTATTACTGAAAGCATCCTGCCATAAGGAACAAGAATATATATGGTTTAGGGCTGGGGATCTGTAAAGTTTCCGAGAT
The DNA here is from genome assembly GCA_963580285.1 of Lucinisca nassula. Taxonomy (NCBI): domain Eukaryota; kingdom Metazoa; phylum Mollusca; class Bivalvia; order Lucinida; family Lucinidae; genus Lucinisca; species Lucinisca nassula. The sequence continues at coordinate 27,280,708 of OY757021.1, read as the reverse complement.
ACTGGGCCTTTTATGCAATTGGGGGAGTGGGGCATAGCCCCGTCGTATCCCGGGGCCCAGGTTGGTGTCACTGAATGCGTCTTGTCATAAGAAGAGAGACTATATGGGGATTTGCATGGTTTTGGAGATATATGGCTTTGTATGAAGTGGAGGAGGTGGCCCCAGCACAACAAGGGGAACCCCCATGTTTGCATAAAACACAAGGCTGAGAGAAGTTTACTCAATGAACATTTCTATAAAATTTTATATATAAAGAACCGATTTTCATAAAATAAGAGGGCCAAAATGACCCTACATCGCTCACCTTGCTCCAGATAAAAAAAAAACTGTAAAGAAATGGTGAGACATGTTTGTTTACCTGAATAATATAGATATCTTCTAGATCCAAGGTTGTCAATATACCTGTACATCAATTGAACGGGTTGATTTCTTCAGCATGTAATCTTGAAAGGCACGGTGTAGGATATACACAAGACTTCTTGAATCTATGCAGTTAGTCTTTGTACATGTCATAGTCATAATTTGACAAAGAAATAAATATCCGTAGCTACAATTTCCTTTTGACACAGTGGTTATCAACACTATTGCATGGTATGACAAAATTTACAGAAGAAACACTGGTGATCTTAAACAGCTGCTAACATATCAGAAGTGAGAGTCCAAAAGTTTCTAAGTTTTCTGCAGACTGTATATTTGACTTTTACTCTGTCACACTGATCTATAAGGCTCACATTATAGAAAAAGTTACCATTCTATCATAAAAAGTTTGGTTGTTATATCTTATCTTAAACCCACAAAGAATTTATTATATTATAATGGATATGGTTATGAGAATAAGGCATACACTATGACAAATAAATATGCGTAGAATCTATGTGGTGATCTGTGCCAAAAAGGTATCTTTAGAAGCACAGAATCTTAAATAAAGAACACCTAAAAATAATATGAGCCACTTCAATCCACTTAATACAGATGTATCAACTTATTATCTTGATCACCAATTTAGTTTTTCCTGATCTTTATTTGATGAAGAATGAATAAAAAATAAACTAGTTATTTGGTGGAAAATGTTTTTTGGTGTGTTCAAGGGCAGGTTACTCTGATGTGAAAAATATGATTTGACCTGAATTCGAACTCATCCAAGATTTAATGGTTGTGCTGATTATCTGCAAGTTCGATAAAAACTGGATCAAACCTAAACAAGTTATTGATTGGAAACCATATTTTTGCGTTCAAAGGCAAGTAACTCTGAAGTAAAAATTCCGATCTGGCAAAAATTCGAACTCATCTGAGATTTTATGGATATGCTGATTACCTACAAGTTTCATGAAGATTCAATAAAAAATAAGCAAGTTATCAAGCGGAAACCATAATTTTATGCGTTCCAAGGGCGAGTAACTCTGAAGTAAAAAAATCCGATCTGGCCAAAATTTATACTCATCCGAGATTTAATGGATGTGCTGATTATCTATGAGTTTGATGAAGACTGGATCAAAACTAAACAAGTTATTGAGCGGAAACCATTTTTTTTTGCGTTCAGGGGCAAGTAACTCTGAAGAGAAAATTCCGACCTGGCCCAAATTGGATCATATCCGAGATTTTATGGATATGCTGAATACCTGTAAGTTTCATGAAAATCCAGTAAAAAATAAACAAGTTATCAAGCGGAAACCATCATTTTATGCGTTCCAAGGGCAAGTTACTCTGAGGTGAATCATCCGTTCTGGCTCAAATTCGAACTCATCCCAGATTTAATAGATGTGCTAATTATCTGTAAGTTTGATGAAGACTGGATCACAACTAAACATGTTATTGGGCGGAAACCATATTTTTTGCATTCAAGGCAAGTCACTCTGAAGTGAAAATTCCGATCTGGCCTAAATTCGAACTCATCCAAGATTTTATGGATATGCTGATTATCTGCAAGTTTCATCTAGATCCAATCAAAAATAAACAAGTTATTGTGCGGAAACGATTTTCACCATTATAATTCAATGGAAGCTAACTGTTGCTATGGGAACCAGGATTCCAATCTGATCATCCCAAAAACCTTATGCAGCCTTTCCCCCTACCTGATGATGCTGCTCGTGAAATTTGATCAAGATTGGCCATGGAGTATTAGAGATATACTTATTTGAAATTGTTTACGAACGCATGCACGGACGCACGCATGCCCGACAGACAAAATGTGATCACAAAAGCTCACCTTGTCACTGTGTGACAGGTGAGCTAAAACAAAAACGTTCAATCCCCCACCCAGGGATTCTACAGATGAACTGGGCCCAGTCGGTCCGGGGGCTACAGAGAAGATGTCGTTTGAAAGTGTTGACGACGCTAGACAACTGCCTATCCTATAAGCTCCCCGGAGCCTTCGGCTCTGGTGAGCTGAAAACGCATTACAATTACATATAGTATATATAGATTATGATATATTTATTTTTCATTTTCCTTCATTACAAGCCTTACAGGCGTTACAGTGCGAAATCTACAGAGGGGCATTCCCGAGACCTCACTACATTGGTTACAAACGCATTACAGACAACTACAACTAGTTACACCAAGTAGGGCTCATGGCTGAGCTTTCATATTTGACATGAGCATTCTTTGTCACAGACCTTCCCAGTGATACCATATTTTTTACCTTTGGACATTAACATTCGTTTTAAAAACTTGAACATCAGCCATACCTTTAAATTGGTAGTGACAGGTCTATTATATTTCACATGGCCTGTCCGGGGGCATCGGTGTTTCACAAACACATCTTCATTTTTCTTCATTATATGCCTTAAAGGCGTTACCGTTCTGAATCTGGAGACGGGCATTCCCAAGACCTCATTACATTGATTACTAACGCATTACACACTATTAAAATTCAATGTTTAAAAGACTGCTTGAGCGTTTGTCATATCCATACAGAATGCATTGTCTCTGCGGCACTCTAGAGCGTTTAAAATGATTATCAAAAACTATCTTCATCGGCACATTTATAAGTGCGAAGAAACCACTATAGTAACAAAGCTACCAGATCAGTTATAAAGAAGTTTATTTGTCAATATTTTGTGTAAAGCAATCAATCATTTGTCTGCAAAAGTGAGATTTTTCACACAGCTGCTGAATATATTATGCTATAGCATCTTCACCAATAATGAAAGAAAAACAATGTGGTCATATATCGCTCATCTGAGCTAACAGATTCAAAGTTTCAGGAAGTTCCATTCTTTGCTTAAGGATTTATGCAAGGACAAGGTCAAAAACAGACCTATTCGGCATTCAAGGAAATATAACTCTATGAGAGATATATAGGCAGACATCACCAGTTTTCAAACTCATCCGAACTTTCAGTCCCAACATACATGCACTTATATGGTAGTTTCAGGAAGATTCTATCAAAACTAAAGGACTTATGGTACAAAATAGTGATTTTCAGCAAAAAAGCTGACTTTACACTTTGGCTAATGTGCCAACAATGTTAGTTTGCAAAATTACGAAAACACGCCTATACAAATACATTGTAAACTTTACCCCTGAAAACGAAATTTTTAGGATGAAAAATTGTGATATTTTTCTTATATCTGCTAAAATATGGAGTGTTGGTACTCGTTAGAATCGCGTCATCGTGGCGGTTCTACCGAGCACCCACAATCTATATTTTAGAGCAGAAATTAGAAAAATAAGGTTTACCCATGAAAACCCCAGTTTTACTATATATAGGCATGTTTTCCTGATGAACTCATTTATCCCTAACTTATATGTCAGTTTCAGGAAAATCCGTTCAAAATGATGATGGCTATGTCAAAACTGGGCATTTTCAGCAATCTACATAACTCTTTGATAAAGTGACATAACTCTATGATAAATAGGCCGACCTCACCAGTTATTAAACTCATCCAAGCTTTTATCCCTGATTTACTTGTTTGTAAGTTTCAAGAATATCCGATCAAACTGAAAGGGTTACAGTGAGGACAAAGTCAAAAACAGGCATTTTCTGCAATCAAAGTGACGTAATTCTATGATAAATAGGCTGACCTCATCAGTTTTCGAACTCATCCGAGCTTTTAACCCCAACTTATATATACGTTTCAAGAAGATCAGATAAAAACTAAAGAGACTACCGTGATGACACGGTAAGCATTTTCTAAAATCAAGTAGAACGTAACTCTTATGATGAATAGGCTGACCTCACCGGTTTTCGAACCCATTCAAGCTTTTATCCCTGACATGCTTATAAAAATTATATAACTTTCAAGAAGATCCGATACAACCTGAAGGGGCTATGGCGATGACAAGGTAAAAGTAAGCAATTGTTGCAATCAAAGGGATGTAACTCTAAATGGGCCAACCTCACCAGTTTTCGATCTCATCCAAACTTTTATCCCTGACTTACTTGTTTGTAAGTTTCAGGAAGATTCAATTAAAATTGAAGGGGCAGCGGTGATGACAAGGTCGAAAATAAGCAGCCAAGCAGGCGACATAAATCCGTGATTAATTTACTTACATAGCTATTTTCGAACTCATCTGAGCTTTTATCCCTGACTTACTTACATATAAGTTTCAATTAGATCCGATATAAACTGAAGAAGTTACGGTCAAAAAGAGGCATTTTCTGCAACCAGAGGGACGTTACTCTATGATGCATAGGCTGACCTCGTCAGTTCTCGAACTCATCCAAGCTTTTATATTACATGTAAGTTTTAAGAAGGCACGATAAAATCTGAAGGAGCTACGGTGTTGACAAGGTCAAAAATAGGAATAAGGCATTTTTTGCAATCAAGGGGGACATGTCTCTCTGAAATAAAGGTCGACCCCATCAATTTTTTTATCTCAACCAAGGTTTAATCCCTAACCTACATTTAAGTTTCAAAATGTTCCGATGAAAACTGATGGGGCTATGATGATGACAATGTCAAATGCAGACATTCTCAGCAGTAAAGGGGACGTAATTGTACGATAGATAAGCCAACCTCGTCAGTTTTCGAACTCAGCAGAGCTTTGATCCCTGACTTACTTGTTTGTAAGTTTCAAGAAGATTCAATAAAAACTCAATGGGCTCTGGTGATGACAAGGTCAAAAATAAGCATTTTCAGCAAAGTAAGGGACATTTCTTCATGAGTAATCGACCGACATAGCTAGTTTTCGAACTCATCCAAGCTTTTAACCTTGACTTATTTGTATGTAAATTTCAGGAAAATCCGATCAAAACTCAAGGGGCTACAATGACGACAATGTCAAACATAGGCATTTTCTGTAATCATGGGGGACATAACTCTCTGAATTATAGGCAGACCTCACCAATTGTTTAACTCAGCCAATGCTGTATCCCTTACTCACTTCCATGAAAGTTTCGAAAAGATCCGATGAAAACTGAAGGGGTTATGGTGATGACAAGGTCAAAAATAGACATTTTTAGCAGTAAAGGGACATTACTCAATGATAGTTAGGCCAACCTCGCCAGTTTTCGAATTCATTCAAGCTTTTATCTCTGACTTACTTATTTATAAGTTTCAAGAAAATCCGATCAAAACTTAAGGGGCTATGGCGATGTCAAGCTCAAAAATAAGCATTTACAGCAACTAGGGGACATAACTCCAGGGGTAATTGACCGACATCGCTAGTTTTCGAACTCATCCTGGCTTTTTACCCTGACAATTGCAATTTAGAAGCCCGCCAGTACGATTTCCGTCACAACGGTTAGATGATGTCAAGAGTAAACTTCAAAGAAACAAAACACATCACAGCTGTCAAGATGTTCCAAAAATAGCGTCATCGCTACCTCTTATCTACATGAAAGAACCGCCGCCTAGCCAACCATTTCGCCAGAGTTTGACTGACACGACGAAGAACCGCCTACAAAAAAAAACAAGCACGTTACTAGATAAGAAAAGAAATCGCATTTACTTTAGCGTTAGCAATAGAAAGACAAACTAAAAGATAGATCCAACTTGGGACATGTGTAACATGAACCACACCAATTGATGATAATTTCATCCAAGTGATATTGCGACCAGCAAAGTCTCCGATAAGCCTGCCATCCTACTAAGTCTCATCAAAGATTCACGTTGTCTTATGACTGCTCAGGGTGAATGTCGTCTAGAATAATTTTCCTCTGAAGCGTCTATCAAACATTTTAAGATGATCGATTGCTTTGATGATCGATTGTCTATATATTGTACCTAAATTAATATGCTTTCGTTTTTTTTTTTTTTTTGTTTTTTTTTTTTTTTGTAGAAAGAAAATAACTTATTTTTTCTGACAATAGTATTATTACAAATAAAACTAAATCACTTGTCCACGTGACTTTATTTGACGATTTTGTCATTTATGATTCAAATACCTATTGAAAGCGCACGCTTGTCGTTTCAGACTATAAGATCGCAGCGTGATCCAACAACCAAACTAAACTTAAAAGGCCGCGGTGTTGACGGGGACGTTAAACCTCAAATCAACCAACCAAAGGTCAGCATTTCAAATTTCATGCTCGGATAAGCAGGGGATGGAAAAGGTTGACCGGAAATACCCCAGCCGAGTGACGTACTTTTACCATTTTTTGAGGAGTACCCGACCCACACACCACATTAACCACGCCCCCGGCAAAGCCCACTTTATATTGGGAAAAGTGGATTGTGTTTAATTGTTTGAGATTTGACGTCCCCGTCAACACTGTAAAGGTCATTTTGGAGACGTTGCTTCCAATTTTGTAGGACTTTTACCCGACATTGATATGAAATGACATCTCAAGCCCTGTCGCCCAATGAAACCAATAGGGTTTATAAGCATTGATGGTCCGACACTCACACCACTTTGCCTGGGCAGGCTTAGATCCTCTTAGCGGTTTACCAGTACTCGTGTGTGGGTCGGATTCAGCTCTGCGTTGAAGCAGCCCATATATTTCTTCAAGCCCCGATGGGCGGAGGCTGGGGAAAAAGTGGTGTTAACACGGGTATACGTTGCTTTTCTTATCATTAGGATGACTGGCCTTTATGAGATAAGGGTCAAGAAAATGGCATGTATCAAGTGATAATTGGTAGGTTTTCTTATTTCTGCCCAAAACATAAATTGTTGATACTCGTTATAACCGCCTCATTGTCCGCCAAAAACATAGATTGTGGATACTCCTTTATAACTGCGATATTGACGAGTATCCACAATCTCTGTTTTGGAGCAGAAATAAGGTAATGATGTATACTTCTGTAAATCCCATGTTTCCCTATATTACGTGGGGTTTACCAGAGTATAGATTTCATGGACTTGTTAACAAAGTGTTTCTACTCCGATGTGGGTGCTCGTTAGAACCGCCTCATACTCACTGAGGCGGTTCTAATGGAGGTCCTAACGAGCACCAATAATCTATGTGTGGGAAATAAATAAGAACATTCTCATCCGATAAATGCAATTCCTAGAGCGATGGAACGAAGCAGTGTATTGCTTAGGTACGTTATCCTAATAAGTCAATAAGCGTGCATGGCAGTCGTGATTGCTCAAATGTCAAGCTGCCATAAATCATGACGACGGCAAGTAATCTTCATTGTCCCGTTGACTTGGTCGAGTTAACGGAACATGATATGCTGTACATGTACCAAAAAAGTAGCAGGTTATTTGTCGATGACTGTAAACAAACACTGATTTACATGAATAAATTAATTATATGGGTGCACCGAACGATCCAAGTCTCCACTATTCGTTGTAAAATTCATCCGTAAAATCTTAAAACATGAAGCGCATTTAGGCTAGATATTTACCTAATTAGACAGAATTACATAATAATAATAATAATAATAATAATAATAATTGTTATGCATAAGAATTTATTTTTCTGATTCCCACTTGCACCCCACTGTGACCTAATAGTGCTATAAATATCTTGTTAATCTTCTTATAGAAGATTCTAGAAAACTGAGTCACAGATTAATTTCATTTTTGTAAACAACATGTTTACAAGGAAAAGTACTTCAGAACCTTCCAGAAAGTTCTGGGTTGCATTATTTTTAGAAAATTACCTCATCTTATTCCACAGCCCTCTGGAATGTTCTAGAGAAATCTTAGGGTCTATAAAAGAGCTTGATTTTTCTCATTGAGTCAGACTTTGGAGTTTGATGTTTGGGCATTTAAGAAAAGTTATTTCTAAATTCTGTGTGTGATTGTTAAAGGATATTACTTTTCATTTTGGACTGTGAATTCTGTGGGATCAAGGAAAATAGATTCATTCAGGATATTTCATAACAGAGCTAATTAAGTACATTTAATTTTCTTACTTCTACAGGTTTAAGTTAACTTGTAAATAAATTTTGTTAAATTTTTCCAAAAGGCTTGTTTGCTTTTTTCTTTCTGCTACGCCTGGCTCGTAACATAATAATAATAATAATAATAATCGACCATATTTATAGAAGGTAACACATTAAGTACTAGTACTACATCGCTGTGGTCTGGCGCAGAAAGATTAAATTTAAATTCTGTCTCCTGATTACTGCAATTTACGACTCTAAATATTCTGATTCAAGAAAAGGCGGTGATCGCTCGGTTGATTTTCGTTTCATTCCATTTGTATTTATTTATTTATTTATTATTATTTATTTTAGTGTGGCTACGCTAGCCTAAGTTTAGCTTGTCAGTTAAATGAATGTCACGTACACGTGATGGGCGGTGCTAAGACTTGTGTCTTTTGGTTTTGGATGGCCATATGGCCATTTTGTGGGAAAGTAACTGTCCTTATGGCCTTCCTTTGTTTAGGTTTCCATTATGGTCTGGTCGCTTAATGTTTGTATTTCTTTCCCTTTGGTGTCTTTTATGGGTGGAGTAAGTTAATTGTATCAATTCCTGATCTTTGTTTTACTTCTACTTTGCTGTAATCAGATTGGCTGAGTCGAACCTTTTGCGTACAGCGATTCGTGTTACTGGGTGCAGCATGAAAGGATACCGTTTTGTTTGAGGTATTGTTTTCGAAGGGCACCGCTTTGAGTTTGAAAATGCGATTTGGGGCCAGAAATTTGCAATTAGGTTTCAGGAAGAACCTATCAAATCGGAAGGGCTTCGGTGAAGACAAGGTCAAAAACAGGCATTTTCAGCAATCAAGTGGACGTAACTCTATAATTAATGGCCCCATTTTGCCAATTTTCGAACTCATCCGAGCTTTTAAATTCAATATTGGACTTATGTCTCTTCTGCAACAAGGTCTATCGGAACCCGAATTTTATGTTGACTTAGTATATAAATTCAGAAAAATATATAACCGCAATGACTTCAGCACCCAACCAGTGCTTCAGCTGAAGTGCACGACCCGCCGGATGCTTTGAGCTTTATGAGTGTTACCATATATGGGTATGGCGGCCATTTTGGTCATGTGACCTGGACCTAAGACGGTTCCCCCAATAAATGCGCCTTATCGTAAGGAGCAAAAATATATCTTATACTTTAGTACTGTAATCTGAATCGTTTGCAGGATAAAATACATTCTTACTTTTCCAATACAAAAGCATATGTGTCAAAGTTTGACCTAGGCACAAAGAAGGTCAATGTCAACCCAGGGTCACCATTTTAGCAATTTATGATGGGCCTACGTTCCAGATGCTATTTATCAAGTTTCGTGGAAATCTGCCCAGTGGTTCTGGAGAAGACTATTTTTGAAGGGTTTTTACCATATATGGCTTGGCGGCCATTTTGGTCATGTGACCTGGACCCCATGAGCAAATTTTGGTTTTCCCCCATCCCATAGAGGCTCCATATGAAATTTGACTTCAATCGGCCCAACGGTTTCCGAGGAGAAGCAGTTCGAAAATTTTCACATTTTTCGCCTCGGCGAGGCTATACTAAATGGAATGTAATATTTCGCAAGTTCATTGGTTATATCTCATTGATACTTATCAGTATGCCAAAAATTGTTTAAATATTCCAAGCGGTTAAGTCACTATCACCAATTTTCACAAACGGGTTACGGACGGACAGACATACAGACTATATATGTCTTGGCGGCCATTTTGGTCATGTGACCTAGACCCCATGAGCAAATTTTGGTTTCCCCCATCCCATAGAGGCTCCATATGAAATTTGACTTCAATCGGCCGAACGGTTTCCGAGGAGAAGCAGTTCGAAAATTTTCACATTTTTCGCCTCGGCGAGGCTATACCAAATGGAATGTAATATTTGACAAGTTCATTGGTTAGATCTCATTGATATCTATCAGTATGCAAAAAATTGTTTAAATATTCCTAGCGGTTAAGTCACTATAACCAATTTTCACAAACGGGTTACGGACGGACGGACAGACAGACTGACAGAATGACCGACTGACAGAATGACACGGTGATTTTAGGGCACTCTTAGAAAATCAACCGACTTCAGTCGGTCGCTTTTTCTGCGGGTCGTGCAATTTCGTAAAATCATTCTTCGATATAAAAAGATTGGGTACAACATGGATGTTATACGACAGACTGCATGCATGGTAGTTAACCCAATCACGGTTGACAACTTTGCTTCCCTCTTTAATTGCACGCCGGTGGGTCAGGCCTCAGATTCTATGACGGTTCCAACGTAAAGGCTTATTGAGAATTAGAGAGATCTAATTCAAGGTAATGTTGGTTGGTGCCTGATGCTCTGTCTCTGGTTGGGCTCATCGGAGTCTAACTGTTGGTTTTCTTTTGCTCCAGCATTTCAGTGGTTTCTTGCCGTCGAGTCCTCACCGTTGTCTCACCTCTGTGGTTCTTTGATTATTTGTGTTCATGGAGATGTTGCACTGATGAGTTAGGAGAGGCCTTCATGCGGACTGAACAAATTATTTGTCTAAATCGCGACGGAAGTAAGGGTGAGGATTGTGGTCAGGTAAAATCGATTTAAGCACCCCCCCCCCCCCCCAGTGGAAATCTTTCCACTGACCGTTCCAAGGCGGTTCTTCTGTGGCGGTTTATTTATATTGTTGTTTGTTACTTACTGTGTGTATCACTTGTGTCTTTTTATTTTGGATGGCCATATGGCCACTTTGTGGGAAAGTAACTGTCCTTATGGCCTTCCTTTGTTTAGGTTTCCATCATGGTCTGGTCGCTTAATGTTTGTGTTTCTTTCCCTTTGGTGTCTTTGGTGGGTGGAGTAAGTTAATTGATTCCTGATCTTTGTTTTACTTCTACTTTCTTTATCCCAAGTTTACTCACATATGTTTAGAAAGATCCGATTACAACTGAAGGTGCTACGGTGATGACAAGCATTTTCCCATTGTAAGTCTATTGGACCTTGTGGTTGCCGTAGCAACCAAAGTTTTCATTCGATTTCGATAAAAATCTAATGTCACCACCAATGCCCTAACAGAGGCATGCTACAGATAAGACATGATTGAGATCAGCTTGCGGGCTGCAAAGAAATAGCTGGTCAAAAGTGTTAAAGGATGGACGACGGACCGACGACGGATAACCAACCATACTGTAAGCTCCCCAAGGTGAGCTAAAAAGACAGACAGTGTGATTCATATAAGGGCCCCGTCAAGCGATTTAGGTACTTAATTATAGCCTATGCGAGCAGCGAAGGTTCAGGCGAGCCTGCGCATCCGCGCAGTCTCGCCAGAACCTTCGCTGCTCGCTCATACAAGCAGTGAATCAAGCGGAACCTTCAGACAGAGAGCCATATCCCTGGCCCCTCTGAATGGCTGGGCATGCGCAGTTAAAATTTGTCATGACGGAATGCTCGAAGACACAAATTCGCTTGGCGGGGCTCATAAGAAGCTCTAATTGATAAGTGTACTTTACCTAAAGGAATCTCAAGATTTCTTGAAGCATTCTTGGCTATAGTCAATAATGCAGCCACAATTACCTCAGTTAATAATCGTAAAAAATCCTATATTAATTAGAAAAATCACAAACTTCTGACATGCATTTCATTCATCAAAACTTCCCACAGAATACCAATATTCCTTCAGTGTACATTACAGAGGCTATAAATATAGGTTATTGACTTTATATTGTGACTAGTTCATTTAAAAACCAAATAAATCAAGCACTAGTTCATATGGCAAAGGACGCACGAACCAAATAAACGTGTGCCGAATGTTTCAATATATAAAATCAATAACCTTATCATTATACATGTATATCCAAATCTTGAACTGTCTACTAGAAATCAGGCCGGCCTGACATAGACTGACATAGAAATCTGAATGTAAAATGAGTATCTGGTTTGAAACCGAAAAAATACTATAACTATAGCGTAAAGCTTCTTTACACTGCTTTTGAATTTATCATTTGAGCCCCGCCAAGCGAATTTGTGTCTTCGAGCATTCCGTAATGACAAATTTTAACTGCGCATGCCCAGCCATTCAGAGGGGTCAGGGATATGGCTTTCTGTCTGAAGGTTCCTCTTGATTCACTGCTTGTATGAGCGAGCAGCGAAGGTTCTGGCGAGACTGCGCGGATGCGCAGGCTCGCCTGAACCTTCGCTGCTCCATAGGCGATAAGTACCAAAATCGCTTGACGGGGACCATTTTATAGCTAACTGATATATGTCCTGATGAAGGCTGTTGTTAAAGGGAGTGGGTGTTTGAGTTTTACGTCCCGCCAACAGCTAAGGTCATACGGAGACGGGACCTCGGTTTAAAGACTCATCCGATAGTCTGGAGAAGCCCGGATCGATCCTGCGACCCCTGGTTTACAAGGCGAGTAGCGTAACCACTGCACCACGGAGGCTTCTAGGCTTTTGTTAGAACAATGCTTAAGATAGATCAGGTTCTACTGACAGACTGGGTCAGGCTACGAACCTCTATTCGGCGGTTTCCGAAATGGTCAAAGGTAGTATGAAGAAGGGCCATTTGTGAGCTTAATTCATTTAATATGAGGTTAACACTTGTATTGGATTCTTACTGTCACATTGTCACCTTTATAAGTATTTTTTCGTAGAAAATCTGCGGGTTTCTATGCTGATGACGAAGGGACGCCTATTCAAAGTTCCAACTCTTTTTTGCTGAAGTTTGAGGAATAATGTCTGCCCATATAAGCCCCAGTTTTACTATATAAATGTGTTGTCTTTCTTGATGAGAAAACAATTTTTTCGCGGTTGTTGTGAAGTGTTTCGTCATTTACAAATGGCATATAGGGTAGGCATACGACATATGAAATGATTTTTCGTGGAGTTGGGTTGGGCCGCGCCATGGGAAATTTCCTTTCTTTCGGAGTTTTAACTATTTCCATCAATCATATAGGGCCCTTTTTTATTTAATCCATATTTATAAATATTTATAATTATTTTATGATTATTCATAATTATGTCCCCTAACCGGAGGGAAGGGGACATTTGTTTTTGGTGCGGATCCCGTTTGCGTTGGCGTTGGAGTGGGCGTTGGCGTAGCCTGTTTGAAGCACTATATCTCCTGAACCTATGGATAGATTCTGACCAAATTTGCCAGCAATTGATTAATTTTAGTCAAAATTGGTACAATATATCATTACAACATACTGCAGATTTGATTAGATTCTGGTGACCTTGACCTTTTTTTTAGAGCACAGGCCCCAAAAGACTGTCAATTTTGGGCCAAAAATGGCTTGTCTGCACTATATCTCATTAACAAACTGATAATTTTTTGTCAGACCTGATTCAATACATATGTATATCATTACAACATACCGCAGCTTTCAAGCTTTCAGTGATAAGATTTTGGTGCCCTTGACCTTTTTCAAGGTCTTAGCCCCAGCCCCCTCCCCCCAACCCACGACCGAACAGTCAATTTTGGGTCAAAAATGGCTTGTCTGCACTCTTTCTCATAAACGAATTGACTAATTTTACTCAGCATTGATACACTATATCATAAAAACATGCCGCAGATTTGATTAGATTTTGGTCACCTCAACCTGTTTCCAAGGTCACAAGCCCCCAAACAGTCAGTTTTGACCAAAAAAGGCTTGTCTGTACTCTATCTCATTAACGAGTTGATTAATTGTAGTAAAACTTGGTACAATATAACATTACAGCATACCGCAGATTTTGATAAGATTTTGGTAACCTTAACATTTTGTGAAGGGCACAGGCTCCCAAAGACTGTCACTTTTTGGCCAAAAATGGCTTGTCTGCACTCAATCTCATTAAGGTCAAGGATACGTGAATGACGTCGCCGCCAAACTTAACGCGCGTTGATCGGTTGCCGGGTTTATTAGCATGGACGGTTCGGCTCGCACCGCTTTGCCTGGACATGCTTAGATCCTCTAAGCGGTTTACCAGTACTGGTGTGCGGTCGGATTTCAGCTCTGCGTGGAAGCATCATGCAGCCCATCTATTTCTTCAAGCCCCGATGGGCGGGGGCCTAGGAAGATTTAGTTATCTCAACTTAGGTTATTTAAATATTTTACCTGTCTGCATTCTCAAAGATTACACAATTTAATTTATTTATTTATTCATTTTTTTTTTTGTGATTGGCCCATTGGTTGATTAATTGATTGATTCACTGATAAATCGATTGAGTGGTTGATTGATTTATTAATCAGTTGGCTGATTGTTTGACTGACTTGCTAATCGATTAGTTGGTTGATTGGACGGTGATTGTTTGATTGATTGAATGGTTAATGAACTTGTATATAAGAAGACAAAGAAGACGAAGAAGATTTTATTCAGATTCCAGTGGGCACATATGCCCATGAGAATACAAAAAACCTTTACGAGGACAAATGTGACAGTGCTGTTGTGCGTAATGACCACATAATTCATATACATACATATAACATCCTGATAAAAATTTCTGAAATAAAATATTTTGACTAACTTCTGACTGGTGCTAGATTGTACACATGTATTTATTTACCAAATTTTGAAATATGCCCGTAAAATTGTCAAGCCATTTTCGTGTCATTGAAATTAAAATATCAGTTGTAACCATGTAGGGGAAGGGCCGTAACTAATGTTGTGAGAACTTGTGGCCAATCCCCATGGCTTGCTTTGCAATAAAATATTATTAAACTTACGGAAAATAATGCAGGTCGTTAAGTGTCTTCCTACACGTTGAAAACCACGCCCAATGGCGCCAAAGTGATGATGATGTCAACGTTGGTGTATCTGACGTCATTAACTAAATGATTGGTGTTTTCCAACGCAGGACGCCATTTTTTCTGGAGTGTCCATTTTATTTCTTTCAGAATACAGCTGCTTTTCTCAAAGGAATTGTTTAAAATCGGGAAGAGTCTAGTGACAGACGTCTGTCAATAGCACAAAGTCGGGAAATGTGATATTGCCAGACGTCTGTAAATAGCATAAAGTCGGTAAATGTGATATTGCCAGACGTCTGGCAGTAGCACACAGTCGGGAAATGTGCTATTGCCTGACGTCTGACAATAGAAGAAAGTCTGGTAAAATGCTATTGCCAGACGTCTGTCAATAACAAATTTTCGGGAAAAACTGCTATTGCCAGATGCTACCTGATTTATATATGTTATAGCAATGCCTAAACAATTATAATATATACTCCGAAAACCCGACCTTTACTACTTGAAAATGGGCTACGGTGTTTAGGGCAGGGTTTGGGATCTGATTGTATCAGCTCCTGTCGTTGCTCTGTATAATCTGATGTAGTCAAAATACATAGACCTGCTATAGTGATTGATGGGTCTAAATGCGTTGTTCTGTTAGTGTCTCTATTATGGGGGTATACCGTAGGTTGCTTGTTGCTCACGGAATTTTTCAACTACTTAAATACAAACGGTATAAGCCTGTAAAAGTTCTTTTTATCAGCGAAGACTGGTCAGACTGCGTGTTTGTTTGTTTGTTTGATTTGATGTTTAACGTCCCCGTCAACACTGTAAAGATCATTTTGGAGACGTTGCTTCCAATTTTGTGGGACTTTTACCCGACATTGAGATGAAATGACATCTCAAGCCCTGTCGCCCAATGAAACCAATAGGGTTTATTAGCATGGACGGTCCGCCACGCACCGCGGTTCCTGGACAGGCTTAGATCCTCTAAGCGGTTTACCAGTACTAGTGTGCAGGCCGGATTCAGCTCTGCGTGGAAGCATCATGCAGCCCATATATTTCTTCAAGCCCCTATGGGCGGGGGCTTGAATGCGGTGTCTGATTAAAGTATCCGCTGCCTTCACATACGAAAAGAACCGGCACTGTGTGTTTTAGTAAAGAGGCACACCAGACAATGAGATTGATGGCCTCGGTAGCTCAGTCGGATGCGCGGAGCTCACAAGTTCGATACATGTACCAGGCTGGGACCACAACAGTATTTCGTGGAGATTGATCATGAAATCTTTTCTCTCCCTTCCGTTGATTCAAGGACAGTTGTCAGTTTCTGGCGAAAGACTGCGACCTGTACTGGTTAACCGCTTACGTATAAGCCTACCTAGGAAAAGTGTGTATAGGTAAACAGTGCGGGTCAATATGACATAATTAAGGTTGACTGGACCGTAAATGTGTCATGTACTGGTTAACCGCATACGTATAAACATGCCTTGGAAAAGTTTGTATTGGTAAACTGACCGTTTCGATATGTCCTAAATATTAATAGTGTTGACTGTGTCGTTAAACTCCAATACAAAAAAAAAAAAAAAAAAAAAAAAACAGAACAGCAAATAATATCAGGACAGATTTACTCTTTTATTTACATAGCATACCAGCAAACAAAGCAAATGAGAAACATGAGAATAATTAATATCAGTGAAAACCTACCAAACAGAATTTTTCTTACTTTTAGGTGGTCTTAAGACCTACCAAAAAGACCCTTGTGTTTTCAGCAAACATTGTTCTCTGGTCAGAGAACACTTTTGTGACTGTTCAAAATGGCTCTAAACCGACCTAAAATAGTGTTGACAGGCCGTTAAGCTCCAATACAAACTAACAAACAAACAATTAGGTGTGCAAGCAAATACTCCAAACATAGGTTGTGGGTGCTTGTTAGAATCACCTCATTTGATCAAACTACTATATATTAGGTGTGAGTGAGTGAGTGAGTGAGTGAGTGAGTGAGTGAGTGAGTGAGTAATTGAGTGAGTGAGTGAGTGAGTGAGTGAGTGAGTGAGTGAGTGAGTGAGTGAGTGAGTGAGTGAGTGAGTGGGTGGGTGGGTGGGTGGGTGAGTGAGTGAGTGAGTGAGTGAGTGAGTGAGTGAGTGAGTGAGTGAGTGAGTGAGTGAGTCATACGGAGACCGGACCTCGGTTTAAAGAGTCATCCAAGTCTGGAGAAGCCCGGGATCGATCCTGCGACCCCTGGTTTACAAGGCGAGTAGCATAACCACTACACCATGGAGGCTTCTATACATTAGGTATGCAAACGAATTTGAAGCATATCCATAAATAGTTTTGGATAGCCATAATTTGAACAAGCGATGCCCAAATTAGAATTTTTTTTTTTTTTTTTTTTTTTTTTTTTTTTTGATTTGAGGTTTAACGTCCACGTCAACACTGTATATGTCATTTTGGAGACGCTGCTTCTAATTTTGTGGGACTTTTACCAGACATTGAGATGGAATGACATCTCAAGCCCTGTCGCCCAATAAAACCAATAGGGTTTATTAGCATGGGCGGTCCGACTCGCACCACTTTAGCTGGGCAGGCTTAGGTCCTCTAAGCTGTTTACCAGTACCGTGTGGGTCGAATTTCAGCTCTGCGCGGACGCATCATGTAGCCTATTTATTTCTTCAAGCCCCAATGGGCGGGACGGAATTAGAATTTATGATAACCAGAATTATTTACGTGATGAATGTGCGCGTTAGTACGCCTCAGAGAGGTGGTTTTAACAACTACTCACAATCTATGAGTTTGAGGGAAAATTGCGATATCTGTGAGTATGTTTCTTATTTATACTCCAAACATAGGTTGTGGGTGATCGTTAGAATCTCCTCATTGAGGCGGTTCTAACGAGTAAACAAAACCTATGTCTAGAAGCAGAATATGCAAAATAATGCATACCCCTGTAAACCCCAGTTTTTCTATTTAAATGGGGGTTTAGAGGGGTATTCATTTCACGGACTTGTAATCATGGATATCCAAAATTTGAACAAGCGATGCCCAAATTTGAATCTGAGATACCCAGAATTATTTATTATTTTAATTACAGATGAACTTCGATGGCTCGAACCCCTTTGGGACCATGAAAATGTGTTCGAGACAGCGGTAGTTCGAGCCACAGAGGGATACTATTAGTGCCATACCAGGAGGCAAAATGGAAATAATTGTGGATATATTTTCGGTATTCTGCATTATAAATGTACGTTGTGTGTACTCATTAGAATCGCCTCATCGAGGCGATTCTAATGAGTACACACAGCCAACATTTGTGAGATAAATGAAGAAAATCTTCCTAAATTACCCCTATATCGTATTTGAAGGAATTCCCTGCGGACTCAAGAACGGGTTCGACTCATCCATGGTAAACGAGCCATCAGAGTTCGAGCCATCGAAGTTTTACTGTAATGTTATCATGATGTAGGCACACTTCACTTTTGCCATTCCCCTTTTTGCATTTCTTAAAAATGATTTGGTTGCACATCTAATCATCCCTGTCATATTTACACTTGTATATTCTTTTTGCCTGGTGTTCAAGTGATAATAATGTTGTTTTAAACAATGAAATCTACGGAACCCGGGAAGGGACATGATTTTTTATTTTTATTATGTTGTGCGAACAAGATAATATCTTGAGCGGACAAGATATTATCTTGTTCGGACAAGATATTATCTTGTGCGGACAAGATATTATGTTGTGCGGACAAGATATTATCTTGTTCGCACAACATATTATCTTGTGCGAACAAGATAGTATCTTGTCCGCACAAGATAATATCTTGTCCGCACAACATATAATCTTGTTTGCACAACATAGATCTTGGGAAGTTGTGCGAACAAGATATTATCTTGTGCGGACAAGATATTATCTTGTTCGGACAACATATTATCTTGTGCGCACAAGATATTATCTTGTGCGGACAAGATAATATCTTGTGCGCACAAGATAATAAGTTGTGCGAACAAGATAATATCTTGTCTGCACAAGATCTATGTTGTGCAGACAAGATATTATCTTGTGCGCACAAGATAATATCTTGTTCGCACAACTTAATATCTTGTGCGGACAAGATAATATCTTGTCTGCACAAGATAATATCTTGTCCGCACAAGATAATATCTTGTCCGCACAATATAATATGTTGTCCGAACAAGATAATATCTTGTCCACACAAGATATTATCTTGTGCGCACAACTTATAAAATAAAAAAAAATCATGTCCCTTCCCGGGTTCCGTAGAAATCATACAGGTATTCTCACTAATTATTGACCCCTTAAAATGCCAATCACAACAATAGACGTCTGCCTAGTTGTCTTGTTTGTTTGATTTATATGAGATTTAACGTCCCCGTCAATACTATTTAGGTCACTTTGAGACGTTACTTCCAATTTGGTATGACTTAAACCCGACATTTAGATGAAATGACATCACGAGCCCTGCCGCCCAATGAAATCAATAGGGTATATATATATGGACGGTCCGACTCGCAAAACTTTGACTAAGCAGGCTTACATCCCGGCTCTACATCATATATAGTGTAGTTATATTTTCTTGGGATCACTGATTCCATTGTTGATTTTAAGGGTCACTGATGTTGCCTAATTGGCCGAAACTAGCAAGTCTGGCCAGAAAACATGTACACTCCATATTTTCAAGATTTGTGGTGTATTTTTTGCTTCCAAAGGACAACCCTTTCTTCTTCTCAGCCGTTAACCAGTACTCATGTACGTTCAATTTCGTCTCTGCGTTGAAGCATCATTAAAAGGTGTATTCATGTTTCCAAATAGTCGGGGATTTGAATTTCGTAGCACCCGTATTTAAGGAGTTTAATGCACCTTAATTTCTCATACTTAACTATGACATGAATTTATTGAGAGGTCTCTCAGCATCTTGAAAATGGAGTTAGAAAATCAAAAAAGTGGGGAAAAAGACATAAAAAAGGGGAGATAAATGTACATACCCTCTTTTCTCATTTGAACATCCAAACAATTCAAAACGACATTTCCTCTGAAACTACAAGGCCAATTGGAACCAAATTACATGTGAAGCCGCCATGGGATGGAAGAACAAACATATATTCTGAATGTCTGGGTCACATGACCAAAATGTCAACCATGCCCATATATGGTAAAAACCTTTGAAATCGCCCGTTCTCCGGAACTAATAGACCGATGGCTTTGAAACCTGATATGTTATATTGGGGACCCGGTCCCTTTAAGATTTGTTCAAATGATGACATTTGGTTGACCTTGACCTTTCTTACGTCAAGGTCACATACGGTCACTTAGGGTTTTGTATGGCAAAGGCAGGCTTTTCTGGTTCTGTTGCAGCTTATGACATCAGAGTTGATATTTGCAACCAGCAAAATGATCCTCGGGCCATAAGATTACATATTTCTATTTTTTTCCAAAACTACTGTGCTAACTGGTACCAAATTACATATACTGTGTCAGTGTGGTCGAGAAATCAAAGTTTGTTTGGGGGATTTGTGTGATTGTCAAACCATCAAACCAACGTATGGCCAAAAGTGAGTTTGAATTCTGCATATCAGGAAATACAAGACCTTGGTATGCAACTCTTTGTACTTTAGACCTATTGAGATGGTTCAAAGCTGACCATAATGTATGCGACGGCAACAAAAAACAATGATTGATTTAAAAATAATTTGGCAGCAATGGTCATGCAATTGGCCTCTACTAAACCATTATGGTCGATTAAAATAAATGGCCACCAAGGGTGGGATAATTTATGCCCACTTGAGCTCTGGTGAGCGTAGTTGCCCATGGGCTCTTGTTTATAACTTTGTGTTCAGGTTAGTTATGAAAAGTCGCGTAAGCTTGATGGCAAGCGTAAACCATATTTAATTGTCGTCGTCACGATACAGCAGCCACAGTTCTCTGCTTTACTGATTGCGCTTGTTTGGTTATCTTTTATTGTTTAGCTACATTTTCCAGCCTTCACAAACCATTTATTCGATAACCAGTGGTAGTTTGGAATGAAGTTACGCTGACAGCAATACCTCTGAAAGACAACAATGTTCAGTGAATTTAACAACGCGACCCTATTTCAGTCAGAATTTCGTCCAGTATTTCATAATTGAAGGAAATACGTATTTTAATCAGTTTACGCCCCTGAACAATCCAGCCTCCTTTTGACTGAAGGTCTGCGAAATTTGTCTACAAACAAAAAGGAAACATTATATAATATTTGCATGGCAGAACGACGATTTTACATAAATGTTTTATAGGTTTGTTTTGGTTTTTACCATTAATTTGCTGCAGAAAAAGATACTCTACTAAATTTAAATATCACCATCTAATTCTCCAACTGCGGATTTGATATACGTCAGCTTATTTGCTGATTGAGACTCTGGTTTTTGGTTGATCGTTTGGCAAATGTGCGCAAATTGTGGTTACCAAGTTACATGAAGATGCAGAAAAGGTCAGTCGAGAGTCTATGTTGAACCCGATGTTCCTACCCTTCTTGACAAAAGTGTAGAAGAAGAAGCTTTTTTTACATAGGAATCGTTACATTTATCATGCCAAACATCGTCCCTGTTCAAAATATCTGACCTATAAGGTGTCAACCTTAAATAAGTTAACCTTTCATTCAGTTCCTTTCATAAGTACGAATGCATTTCCGCCAGAACGCCTGAAGGTAGGTGCATGATGGTCTGTCTCTGGTAAGGCTAACAGGAGCCTAACTATGGGATTCCTTTGCTGCAGCATTCTAGCTATTCCATGCTGTTGAGTCCTCGTCGATGTCTCATCCCCTTATTCGTTTGATTTTATGTTCGCGGAGATGTTACATTGATGAGCTAGAAATCCATCATACAGACTGAACAACTAATGGGATTTAACCAAGATAACCAATGATGAGGATTGAGGCCACCTTAAATCAATTAAAGTGCCTACCCCAAACCCCAACATCCGTAAACTTCTTACTGACCCATTCCAAGGTGTTTTGAATGGGAGATGCGAGGTATTTTGTATAGGTTCCTAATCATTGCCTACACTCTGTTTGTCAAATCATGATAACTCCTGATGGCTTGACATAGAAGGCCCTTTTGGCAAATCTGTATGGGACAATTGGTGTGGTTGGGTGAGGCAAAGGTGACGTTTACGTTGCGTCAATAGGGCGTCCAACTGATATTGGCTTACAGTTGGACAAGACCTGCCGTTCTAGCAGCAGGTAATGGTAGAGGGGGATACAGTTATTTCTTTTGTTTCTGCACTTATATTTATTTTCCTCTTTCTCTTCTGTCCCTCACTTTCATCTGCTGTACTATCTCTTCTATCGCTTTTCTCTGGGAGAGGACACAAAATGACCAACAAGGGGGGACGTGCCTTTAAACCCAAAACAATCAATATATGGGACAAATATCAGTAAAAGGAACAACTGAAAAAGTAGACGAAGAACAGGTTAATCAGTGCATCACGTGAACAAGTCCGTGAAATGAAGACCCCTAAACCCAACTTTATATGTAGAAAAACTGGGTTTTACGGGGTAAACATTATTTTACTTATTTCTGGTCCAAGACATAGGTTATGGGGACTCGTTATAACCGCCTGATGCGGTAATAACGAGCACCCTCAACTTATGTTTTGAACATTTATAACAAACATATCAAGGATTTTCATCAGAAAAGTAGCCATTTTGGAGATGAGAAAAATGCACTATATCGCACGGGTGAGTTATCGTAATGTGTGGCAAGAGACACAGGATAATTAAGAGCTAATGGCGAATAGAGGGACAAGGTTATCGAAGGCAGATTGTCCAATGAAAAGGTAGAAAGTAAGTGGAGGTGACATCTTAAGATGTACGTTTACAGGTTATACCACTACTCTGGGAAAAGGGAAGAAGGAAAAAATGTTAAAGGGGTGGATTTACATTACATAAAAGCTCGGTTACTATTAATTTTTAATCGTGCGACTTACCAGAAAATAAGGCACCCAGTAAGATTTCAATAGAGACCTTGTAGATGCCAGTAACATTTACGTGTTTAAAATATAATACTGTTGATGTTAGTTTGGGAGCCTTCAGCACAAACTGGAAACTTTGGATAATGAACATTAAACTAGAGCTGCCGCCTAACGGGCGCCAATTATACCCCGCATGCGTTGTCAGACAAATTTTTACAAGTATTTGACCTTGAGGAAGGTCAACGTAAAGCTCAAGGTCAGGTTTGTGAATATCAATCTTAAGTACTAGTGGCAAGGTGTGTGGTGTGTGAATATTAAAGAAATCGGTCAAAGAATAAGGAAGTTATGAGCAATGTTAAAGTTTTTTGTAACGGACCGACGACAGACGACAAGCTGACTCCTATATACCCCCTTCAAACTTCGTTTGCGGGGGTATAAATATACAATGTTTTTTTATTAAATGTTGAAAGATTCAAGTCACCAGAAGGCCTATAGAGAATCACTTGATAGTTCATCGCTGACAAATATGCTTGATGTATATTCACCTCACTAAATAAAAACCAGAAGGAAATGGTCACCAGTAATTTTTCAAAAATATATCTGTTGGCCCCTGTTATGATACATCTGTGACCAGCGGGTAAAATAGTCTATTTTATGTATGTCTTAATATGGATTTTTATCACGATCTGTGACACAGCAGAAAAAAACAGCAAAAGGGTCCATAGGTATCTGAGTCCCTTGTTCATCCCCAGATTGACACAGTGTCATCAAGTTTCACATGCATGTGCAAAACATCACGTAAACAACTCCGTGAAATGAATACCCTCCTAAACCCCACTTTATATAGAGAAAACTGGGGTTTACGGGGGTATACATTAATTTTTCTTATTTCTGTTCCAAGACATAGGTTGCGGGTTCTCGTTAGAATCGCCTCACTGAGGCTGTTCTAACGAGCACCCTCAACCTATGTTTTGTGCTTTTATATGAAAAATATCAATGATTTGTATCAGAAGAGTAGCCTTTTTGGAGATGTGAAAAATCCACTATGTCGCACGTGTGAGTTATCGTAATGATAACCGCCCTGCATACTGACGAAAATGAAATTGTTTCAAAAAATACTAAAAATCCTTTTGGGCAAAAATAGTGTAAAATTTACCAAATTTCTGGGGGTAAAATTTCAATGGTCAAAATTTATGGTAACACCGGATGTAGTTACGTCATATCATGCATTTTGGTATCTTCGAGTATTGACAACTATTTTGGCTGATGCAAAAAATCAACATTCAGTTGTAAGCGCAAGCTACACATAACTAAACTTAATCCAACTATTCCATTCGCAAGGTGGTGGGTGTAAAGTCATAGAATTTTCAACCCCTTTTCCCCACCAGATTTGCTAAATAATCACATGTCACATAGATTAGGCTTCTATCTCAATGAAACTGCACAAACAAAGCGTGAGAATTTTGGGTGCATTAAATTTTTCGAAATCTGGTCTCAAATCCCGGACTATAAATTTCAACATTCTGATGCTCAGTATTCAATAGGAGCCTGGCCAGCCTGACCAGCTCGATATGACAAAAAAGTGTTGAGAAGGCCTTTAAACTCCAGTCTGATTTCTGATATGTACGGAACCCGGGAAGGGACATGATTTTTTTTTATTTCATAAGTTGTGTGCACAAGATAATATCTTGTATGTGCACAAGATAATATCTTGTGCGGACAAGATATTATCTTGTGCGGACAACATATTATCTTGTCCGCACAAGATATTATCTTGTGCGGACAAGATAATATCTTGTCCGTACAAGATAATATCTTATCTGCACAACATAGATCTTGTGCGTACAAGATATTATCTTGTCCGCACAAGATATTATCTTGTCCACACAAGATATTATCTTGTCCGCACAAGATAATATCTTGTCCGCACAACTTCCCAAGATCTATGTTGTGCAAACAAGATAATATGTTGTCCTCACAAGATTATATCTTGTCCGCACAAGATAATATGTTGTCCGAACAAGATAATATCTTGTCCGCTCAAGATATTATCTTGTTCGCACAACATAATAAAAATAAAAATCATGTCCCTTCCCGGGTTCCGTAGATATGTGTTAACTGGGATGTGTTAAAGCTCTGTCGTCTAGATCAGTTAAACCTATTTTGTACCAACCGGAATTGTCAATCTTATATATAGAACAAGTCAATTTCAAAATTTAATGGTGTGAAGTTGTGTTTTCTAAATATATACTTGAAAAACAAAGGCTGAGCTTTTTGCAAACAGTAGTTCCTGGATAAAAGCCGAGCTCGGTGGCGTCTGATCTGGATCTGCACTTTTTGCTATAACCCGTTTTGGGGAATTCGGTACAAAATGGGTTAATGCACAACAATCACAAACTTTGGATAAACGTATCTCGGACGCCCTAGGCGGGCAGTACTCACGTTCTTTCAATATACACCGATACATCCTCAGTAATTTCAGAATAAAGAAAGTGGGTTTGTGACTTAATTTTCTTTAAGATTTAAACAAGACACAGCGAAAGCAGCCTATACTCACATTATATTATAATATATTAAAAAAATTACCACCCTAAAATTGAAATTTTCAGATTAAAAAATCCTGATAATTTTAATATTTCAGCACATTACATACATTGCGGATACTCAGTAGAAACGCCTCGACGAGGCTGTTCAAAGAGAATAATATAATACGAGGGTAGGCTGAAAAGTTCTGATCCTGACCAAGAAGCAGGCATCGAACAGCCATGAAATTTTGTATTCATTAATTCCAAACCTTTATTACTTGATTTGACTCAAATGAGTTCAAGTTTACCTGCAATAACGTACTGAAATTCTAGACTTTGAAAATTGATACGAGCAAGTTTTTGAGAAAATGGACAAAATCTGGCATCGTGGTGTCATCAAGTACCTCCAAAAAAGGGGTTAGCTCCTGAGGACATTCATGCCGATATGGTTGCTACATTAGGGGATGATGCTCCTTCGTATGCCACCGTGATAAGCTGGGCAGCAAATTTTAAGATGGGCAAGGACAGCCTTGAAGATGATGACCGGTGTGGACGAGCCACAACGGCAACAACTGAGGAAACCATCAGCCAAGTGCACAGGGCCGTGATGGATGACATGCGTTTAACTGTGAATCCGTTAGCTAACACTGTTGGCATCTCCCGTGAACGAGAAGAGAACATTCTACACAGTGAATTAGGAATGTCGAAGGTTTCCGCCAGATGGGTGCCACGGCTTTTGACGCCTGACCAAAGTTGACCAGACTGAACATGTCACAAGCCAACTTGGCTATTTTTGAAGCAGACCAAGATGGTTTTCTTGACCGTTTTGTCACTCAGGATGAATGTTTGGTTCATCACTTTGAGCCAGACACCAAAAGACAATCCATGCAATGGAAGCCCCTGGCTCACCCCCCTCCAAAGAAGGCAAAGATCGTCTCCTCTGCAGGGAAGGTGATGGCATCAGTGTTCTTGGATGCCAAGGGTATCATATTCATAGACTACCTTCAAAAGGGCAGAACAATAAATGGGGAGTATTATGCAGATCTTCTAAAATAATTGCGAAATGCAATTAAGGCTAAACGACCCGGAAAATTGACAAAAGGGATCTTGTTCCATCAGAACAATGCGCCTGCTCATAAATCGGTTGTCGCAATGGCTGCTGTGCATGACTGTGGCTTCACACTTGTCGATCACCCTCCGTATTCACCTGATCTAGCTCCATCAGACTATTTCCTGTTTTCAATCATGAAAAAGCACTTGGCTGGGCAGCATTATCGGTCAGACGAGGAGGTAATAGCTGCTGTGGAGGAGTTTTTCAGGGACCAAGATGAGACCTTCTATACCACTGGGATCCAAGGACTCTAGCATCGCTGGAGGAAGTGTGTGGACAGGAAGGGAGAATATGTTGAAAAATAAGGCACTTGCAGCATGGACAAACCATTGGATCTGATCTTGGTAGGCTCAGAACTTTTCAGCCTACCCTCGTAAGTCACATATATACTATCGGCCAATCAGACTACATTGTATACTGTTTTCGTTCAAATTCACAAACTGGTTGACAAACAGTGTAGATCCTGATCAGATGGCTTCTTAGAACTAATCTGATCTTGATCTACACTGTTTGGAAAGTTAGGGGTTGTCGTGAACAGCAGGATAAGGGTTAATGTAATGTAAAAAAATGGTTTGTTGTTTGTCATTGTAAACCTCACTTTTTCTACGTTATTAAGATAAACAACCAATCAAACAATCCATAAAACTAACGTGGTCTTGCGCGGTATATCTCACCTCTCCCCCTCCACCACCACACACACACCTTTATTGTTGAGTTTTGTCACATAAACGGTCAGTTTCATAGCATAAACTCTGGGTGAACCATTGTGTATTTTAAATTTAAAATGTATTTTACATTTAAACATGACGGGCCTCCGTGGCCTAGTGGGTAAGAGTGCTGACTCTTAAACATTAGGTCTCTCACCGCTGTGAGTTCGAGCCTCGGTCAGGTGGTGTTCTCCGTGTACTCCGGTTTTCGGCCACCTCTGATTAACGATCGACTCGATATGAGTGAAATAATCTTGAAAGGGCCGTGAAACCAAAATGCAAACGTTTAAAAATGACAACCTTGTATATTGTAATTTAAGGGAGTAATGCGTGAAATAAACACAGCTTCTGAAACGATTGCACAAATGAGATAAATTTAATATTTTATCTCTTCTAGGCCCAGAGAAGATTAATTAATGAGACAAAGAAAAAAACAACAATGTTTGGACTTCATATGAGAAAAATGACACGATCCAGACGAAAGATTCTTACTTCTTATGTATGAATTTTAGGCACGATCCATAAATTCTAGGTGTTCATTTTTTTATTTCTGCTCTAAAATATAGATTGTGGGTACTCGTTAGAACCGCCTCACAGAGGCGGTTCTTATGTGTTCCCACAGATTATATGAACAAGAAAAATATCACATTTTTTCCTTAAAATTGCTGGTTTTGGCCGTGCAATTTACAATGCATTTGAATAGGCTTGTTTTCGTAATGATGGAAATATGCATCGTATTATATAAATTATATCTTATCAAGAACATTAAAGTTTTCTCAACACATGAAATAAAACACTATTTCTACAGGACTGGTGTAAAATCTAACAAACATTACATAAACATGCCTATTCAAATGTTGATTGCAAATTTTACCGTCAAAAACTGAAATGTTTTTGACCCTCATGCACAAACATTAATTAATAATAATAATAATAATAATAGACTTTATTTCAAGAGGGTGACACATTTAGCAACAACTAATCTTCCATGAGGCCCTCACTAACTACAGAATACATATACAGAAATTTACATGGACAAGCATTTATACCAGTCTTTCATTCACTATCTCACATACTGCAACCAAATATGATTGAGAAAAAAAAGAAGACAAAACAAAACAACATCAAAAATGCACACATATGATAAATTAGTGTGATGAAAAAAAATATATATATACAAATATATAAAATATGTAGCTTTTATTTATATGTTCATGGCTGATTAGATGGTGAACATTTCATCCATTTTATGCACTGTTTATTTGTCTTATTTCTGCTAAAAACATAGATTGTGGTTACTCGTTAGAACCGACTCCGTGAGGTGATTTTAACAAGCACCCACATTCTTTATGTTGACCAGAAATGAGTTAAAATAAAGGACTTTTGAGCTTAAAATCATACGTTTGACTGTTCTAACGAGTCATCATCGTTATTCTAACGAGTACTCTCAATTTATAATTAAGAGCAGAAATAAGAATAAAACTTTTTCTTAAATTGCTGTAAGTTGGCCGTGAAATTTGCATTGTATTTGAATAGGTGCGTCTTCGTAATGATGGAAATATACACCGTGTCATTCAAGTTTTCTTATTAAGCAGTTTGTAGCCTTCCTAGGCGAAAATATAATTATACTAAATCTTAAAATCAAGCTTCCAAAGGTTGCTAATTAAAACCATAATTTTACATAAAAAATAACTAAGTAAGTTATAATATGAGTACAAAGTTTTCAATTATGGATGCATATTTGTTTTCTTCTGAAAGCAAAATATTTCTTTCTAATTCTATCAATAATATTATCCATAGTGATACCGATTTTCAATTCTTATAACTTCTTTTGCGATTCATTGTAATAACCTGTGTATACAAGTCCTGCGTCGGTGTAATCTTTACACATTTTTGATCCGAATCTTCAAATATAGCTATTTTCTACAACCCGTGGGCCACTTTTAATAAACTGATTTTCCAATATTTTTACCATATGAATATAGATATTAAATAAATCTTTCTAATGAGAGGTTATAGCGCACGGAGAAATTTTAACAAATATGACTTTTGAGCCTTTGAATTAAGGCTATTTTTTCATTTTTTTTTTGTTGTAAAATACAAAGACTTAATTGGGAAATACCCTAGTGGCATTCTTTACAATCTGGGTCACTTTAAATTTTTTTTTTTTCAACATTTGGTACCAAAATGAAGCAGACACATTTTTCTATCCAATGCGAGGTTATAATAATATCTTGAAGAAATGAAAATAAATGATTTTATTAGTCAAATGACGGGCTCCTATATAACTCTATACATTTTCCTACTATTACCTTTATGAAAACAGGCGACTGGCTGTGACGTCACAAAAGTGACAGATAAGTGTGGATTAGTACCTGTAGTACGAGTATTCCTGCTTATGAAACATATGAGGTCTTAGAGACGTTTGGCTTCTGGTAAAATGTTGCTCTACCGACGAATTTTTGTACCCACACCAATACAGTTCCATCCAACCAAGAATCGTAAGTACATGTAAAAGCAGAAAAAAAGCTTTTCACAATTTGACTTCTGAATGACTTCAAGGAAAAAAAAACACAAAGACACAGAGTAATATGATATAAGAACACATGTTAAACAGAATCTAATATCTTCGGTTTCTGTCAAAAAAGAATGGACAAACAGAAACCCGTGGGTTACTCTAACCAAAAAAATCTAATGTCGACTATGAAAGACTCGACATAAACCAGCGACATTTACTTATTCTTTGGTCATAGTCATACATTTCCGCACAGATCACTATATAAAACTCAGGCGTCTGTCAATAGCATTTTTACCGATTTTCTACTATTGACAGACGTCTGGCAATAGCATTTTTACCGACTTTCTGCTATTGACAGACGTCTGGCAATAGCATATTTACCGAGTTTCTGCTATTGACAGACGTCTGGCAATAGACACTCCGTAAAAGTTTTGTCAAAATATCTGCAATGACTTGGCAGTAAATGCCATTTTTCATTTTTCCCCATTATAAGTCTATGGAAACTCTAAGTTGCCATTGCAACCAAACTAAAGAATCGATTTTCATAAAAAACAAAAACAAAAAAACGTTCATTCCCCCCGCCCAAGGATACTACAGATGAAATTTGGGCACAATCGGCCCAGTGGTTTCAGAGCAGATGTCGTTTGAAAGTGTTGACGCAGACAGACGACATACAACAGACGACATACGACGGACGACTGCCTATCCTATAAGCTCCCCCGGAGCCTTCGGCTCTGGTGAGCTAAAAAACGACAGCCTTAGCAGATGCATCACAACACTTTTGCCATTGAACATTTATTTTGTTAGAAATTCTCAACATACCTGTGCTGACAACAAAGCGATGTCAAGGAATTCCTGCATACTGTTCATGTGTTTGAAAATCGTTATTTTAGAAAAATTAGCATTTCTTTCTTTCTTTCTACTTTCTTTCTTTCTTTTTATTTTTGGTGGGGTTGGGGTGGGGGATGGGGTTTAAACATATTTTATTTCATCTCCACCCACCGACTTTATGGGCTGCATGATGCTTCCACGCAGAGCTGAATCCGACCCACACACGAATACTGGTAAACCGATTAGAGGATCTAAGCCTGCCCAGGCAAAGCGGTGTGAGTGTCGGACCGTCCATGCTCATAAACCCTATTGGTTTTATTTGGCGACAGGGCTTGAGATGTCATTTCATCTCAATGTCGGGTAAAAGTCCCACAAAATTGGAAGCAATGTCTCCAAAATGATCTTTACAGTGTTGACGGGGACGTTAAACCTCAAATCAAACAAAAACAAACAAACCCACCGACTTTGCATACGGCAGTTTTAAAAACTGTTTTGTGTGTTGTCCTTCTCCCTTTTTAGTTAATAATCAATCCGTCTTTAATCTAAAGTGGATCACCATACTTCTTAGAGCCCCCCAGATCAAACAAATAAGCGCAAGTACCAAATGTAAGGAAACTAAGGTATCATTTAAGGGGAATTCATTACATGGAGCTGTAAAGATGATGGGAACTATAGAAGCGCATTATAGAGAAGTACTGTACATCTGCTATAGCCCGTATGTCTCATTCGATGATTTTACAGGGACCTACTTCAATCTTGTTTCATATTTCTGCTTAAATTTTCATAAATTGTGGTCTTAAAAGTAAATAATAAAAATGTGCGTTTGCCAGACAGAAGAAATTATATTCCATATGCCTATTATTACACTATACTAAATTGTCCAAGTGGTAACAAACATTGGAGCTAATAATCAATGGATACTTGTCCTCAGCATGGTAAATTCATGGCAGTTTGCAACATTTTCTCAGAGAGATTAAATTGGTTCCTTGCATGAGTGCTAACTGACACGATTTTAGATAATGGATAACATTTAAGATTGTCGCGGATGTATTTTAACCCATATATGCCTATTGACCAATATTTGTAACATAGGGAAGCAGGATGACCCGGATCAGACGCAAAAGAACGCGGCGTCTGAGCAGCGTCTTCTCTATTTGCTTAAAGTACATTTTTGTTAAACCTATCACAAACAAAGTAAACCTGACATCCCCCAATAATTGGAAATGGACCACTCCGAATTTATTTGATGGAAGATTCGGTTGTCATGTATGGGTTAAAAACAAACATGTATCGCCGCTCCTTTGAGAACAGGGTCTTAATCAAATAAGCTCGGGCGAACCAGTGCTGTGTATTAGCAGAGTCTAACAAGAGGCTTTGCTCCAACAAACATGTAGCTTTATTCAAGAATTCACGGGTATGGCTCTGATAGTTGGTTGCACAGTCACATTTGAAGAATAGAAATCAGAAAGCCTTCTCGCACTGCATGATGTTTCAAACTCATAGCCTATCATCCATGTTGTTACAATGGCCTATACACATAATCAATATAATAATATCAAAATATAGCAGGATTTAATCATTGACACTGGGCTTAAATATAGAGGATCTTACATGCGTGTTCATGTATTATTGAATTTATTAAACGAGTTGAGGAAATAGGATACAATGCGAGGCTTTGCCGAGCATTTTATCCCTTTTCCTCAACGAGTTTAATAAATTCAATAATACATGAGCACGAATGCAAGATTCTATTTATCATATGACATTTAAAACGCATTTTTTTTCACGATTGTTTACAAAAATATCAATATTCCGCCATTTGTAAACGCGACGTCGTTAAGGACGTCGTACTTGTAACGTTACGGGACGTCTCTAGCTAATTTGCATATTTAATCCACTAGTGGATTATCGAAAATATTACATTGCGTTATTACATTCTCAGACGCAACGTCAAATGAAAAAAAAATTACATAAAGGAACCATATTACATGATGATTTTACTATGTTGAGCTGCTGAATAGCGACCTTGCGGGTATACTTTGCGTTCATAGTTAACTTATCATAAAGACTAAATGAAAATCAAAATGAAATTCTTGCATAAATACCTATGCGCATGGCTCTTTGAAGCCATTGTTAACTGGAAAGAAAGCCGTGTTGAGCAGGTGCCTGAAGCTAATATTTTCAGTTTTTTTTGTCTTTACGATTTTCGAAGGAAATCATTACGCAAACACGCCTATACAAATACATTGCCACCTTTATCGCTGAAAAAAATGAAAAATTTATGATGAAAAATTGTGACATTTTTCTGATTTCTGCTCAAAATATAGATTGTGGGCACTCGTTAGAACCGCCTCATCGAGGCGGTTCTAACGAGTACCCAAAATCTATATTTTAGAGCAGAAGTAAGAAAAATAAGGAATACCTCCGGAAACCCCAGTTTTACTACAGAAAATTGGGGTTCAAGGGGGTCAAAATAATATAGGCGTGTTTTCGTGATGCAAAGGCAGGACACTTACCAGTTGATGATTTTTCCGCTGATATTTATGTAAGCAACCATTTTTCGAAGCCGAAATTGTGATCTTAGTATAGAATGATTGACCTATTTTTACCGCCGCTAACTTCAAATCACAAAAGTTCCTGCTTACATTTTCTGGTCCTTTGGATCATTGAAAATAGAGTTCTGCTTAAGCCGGTGCTAGTGGGCGTGGTCGGTGTTACACATTATAGTACTGGTCATGAACAGACTCAATAAAAGCGAGTCTGCTATTTTCATTTATTTGGTGTATTCTTTGCTTCCAAAGGATCTAACTATCCAGAACATATTTTTTTCACTTCAGCTGGTGTTGTGCCGTGTGGCGGCCGTCAAAAGTCTCCCCGTACATCATCAAAGTGCAGATTATATTTTCTGGTCCTTAAGGATCATTGGGTCCATTTATTAGAGTTCTGCTTAAGCCGATGCTAGAGGCCGTAGACGGTGTTGCACATTCGTACTGGTCATGAACAGACTCGGTTTTATAGACTCCCTAAAACCGAGCCTGCTGTTTTTGTTTATTTGGTGTACATGTATCTTTTGCTTCTGAAGGATCTAACTATTCAGAACTTATTTATATCTGCACATCCGTTACTTCTGAAAAATCATCATGGCATCTGTTTACTGCCAATTACTAGGAAAGTCCTTGCAAGAGTCCTACTGAACCGACTGAATGAACACTTTGAAC
This sequence comes from Lucinisca nassula, assembly GCA_963580285.1. Taxonomy (NCBI): domain Eukaryota; kingdom Metazoa; phylum Mollusca; class Bivalvia; order Lucinida; family Lucinidae; genus Lucinisca; species Lucinisca nassula. Next base: position 27,246,920 of record OY757021.1, on the reverse strand, counting down.
AGGCAAGACTTCTACCAGAAAGCCAGTGTTGATTCAGAAAGGACAGGGGAACAACTGACATGATCCTCACAGCAAGGCAGCTTCAAGGGAAATGCCAGGAACAGAACATGGACCTCTGCATGACATTTATTGACCTTACCAAAGCATTTGACATATTAATCCGTGAGGGCCTTAGAAAAATTATGACAAAATGTGGCTGTCTAGCCAAGTTGATGGTATGCTTGCACGGGTCTAAAATGATGGTGAGTTCTCTTATCCATTGCCTGTGACAAATGGCAAGGATGTGTACTAGCCCCGTATACTGTTCAGCCTTGCTCACATATGCTTTCCAGGATGGGGACAATGGTATACTTATTAAGTATCGCTTTGAAGGGAAGCTTTTCAACCTAAGAAGGTTGCAAAATAGAAGTGGAGGCAATGGAGGCCAGCCTAGTCAAAGGTGCCGAAAGAGGTGCTAGATGAGTTCCTCTTTGCTGATGACAAGGTAATGAGTGATACAACAGAAGAGCAAGTGCAAATAGGTGTAAAACAATTATCTGACTCCTGTAACAGCCAAGACCTCACAATCAGCATCGATACGACCGACGTGAATGAAAATTGTTCCAGGGGTAAAGGAGATATGGAACGGACACAAAATTCAAAGATTCAAACTCGTGACCTTCACATGTGACCTTAAACTTGAGTCAGCATCGTTTATTTACTGGGTTCTGCACCTCAGCTCACTGTAGGGAAATATTTGAGCACCGTTTAATGAAAACATTTCCAGGGGTTAAGGAGATCTGGAACGGACACTCAATTCAAAGATTCAAACTCGTGACGTTCAGCTGTGACCTCGACTTCGAGTGGGCATTGTTTATTTATGGGTATTGCACATCAGCTCACTGAAGGGGATATTTAACCAAAGTTGAATGAAAATCCTTCCAGGGGTAAATGAGATATCATCAGAGGAACGGTCACAAATTCAAAGATTCAAACTAGTGACCTTCTACTGTGACCTTGATCTTGAGTCGGCATGGCTTATTTATCGGTTCTGCACATCAGCTCAATGAGGGGGATATTTAACCACAGTTTAATGAGAATCCTTTCAAGGGTAAAAAGACATGGAACGGACAGAAAATTCAAAGTTTCAAACTCGTGGCCTTCAACTGCGACCTTGACTTTGAGTTGGCTTGGTTTATTTATGGGTTCTGCACATCAGGTCACTGAAGGGGGTATTTGACAAAAGTTGAATGAAACAGCTGTGACCTCAAAATCAGCATCAAAACGACCGACGTGAATGAAAATCCTTCCATGGGTAAAGTAGATATGTGACTTTTTGGTGGTCTAACTGGGGTATTATGTGACTTTTATTATGTGACTAGTTACTTAAACAGATTTTTTTTTATAACGAAATGGGTCTTATGTGACTGAAACTTTGACAGAATAAACTGCATGTGACTGGAGTCACCTAACCCTAGAGAAGTAGAGTCACATAAACATTCCGTTAGCCCGGACAGACGGACGGATGGACAGACCGACGGACAGACGAAAGCCATTCCTATAATACCCGCTCCGTTTCGCGGCGGGGTATAAAATAAGTGTTTAACCCTTATCCTGCTGAACAAATTCGTTTACGAGCATGCTAAAATGAACATAAAAAGTCCTAAATACGTCCATCTAGTCTGCATCCCGTCCGCAGTCCGTTCGTATCAAGTTAAGATTGGATATAGCTGCCCGTTCAGATCATGCAGACACCGCTTCAAAACAGTTCAATCCCGTTCGTGGTCAGTTTATGTCAGTTTGCAACTAGTTCTACTCCGTTTCCAGTACGTACAAAACGTTTCTAACTAGTTCGTAACTCGACAACCTAGTTCACAGACAGTTCATCTCGTTCTGACTACGTCTTCATCTCGTCCCTAATGAAACGTAACTGCACTCATGTCCTAGCCCTATGGCTATAAAATATAGCACGTGTTTTGTCAGTTCTCATACCCGTTCGCCACTTCGAGGTGTGCAGATCAAGTCATCTATCATCGTAGCCATCATCGTTGTGCTTGCCTCCGTGTTTATCAGTATCAAATCCGCTGCATCCCTATCATCATGCCTCTAAAGCGGAGCAGAGCCAAAAATACAAGCCGTGTTACACCAGCCACTACTTCCAGATCCCCAAGCTTCAGCTCCTCTGAAGCCCGCTCAGAGCACTCCCAAGTTGCCGAGCCTCCTGAACCTGTCCCTGAGAGAAATGGAGAGTACTGCATCCCCAGTACCATCTGATATCGCCGTGTCAAAGTCAGAAACTCAGATGTCGAAAGAAGGTGGAGAATAGAATCAGAGACCCAAGAAGAAAACCAAGACATTTACTCATCTCACCAAAGAGCAAGAGGAGGCGATGGTTAACTGGCTCAAGACCCATGAAGCCCTCTACAACAAGAAGCTGGGGGGGGGGATACAAAGACACCAAAAGAAAGGCGAGATACAGACTCGTACCATGGAACAGATCGTCAGGCTAAACAAAGACCGGATGAAGGAGTTAAACATTGACAACATCAGGGAATCTGTCTATGACATCCACCCGACCTTGTGATAAGAGATGCATAGAAACATCATGAACACTTTGTTGATGTATAAAGCCAAGGATGGTGAGCTGAAGAGGGGCCAACAGCGTGCAGCTACAGCTACAGCACCGGCTCAACCATGTGGATCCTAAGTTACCTGGCAGCCACCTACTGATATGTGGCCATCGACTGTGCAGAATCCAGTGAGTGTGTTGAGATCCATGGAGCCTGCATGGGTGCAACAACCGTTCCCACAAGTTTCTCCGCAACAGCAGCCATAGCATTTCTGCCAGCAGCAGCAACAGCACCGCCCGGTTACTTCTTTTAGGCCCATTAGCCAACAACCTTCTCCAGGCAGCAACCACCACAACGAGAGAAGCAGCAGGGCGTATCTCCACTAACAGGCGTTTTTGAAGAAAGAAAAAGTAACTATTTGTCTCACCCCACCGTATTCCCCAGACCTTGTCCCATGTGATTTCTTTTTGTTTCCGAAATTGAAATCATTCCTTGATGGGCGGAAATACCAGTCCCAACAAGCACTTGGATCTGCCATTCATTAGTACCTTATTACTGTGCCCAAATCAGCGTACCGTGACGCATTCAAGAAGTGGATACATCGGCTGAAACTTTGCATTTCTAGCCACAGGGGAGGGCATGAAATGAGCACTTTTGGGCTAACTTAAAATTTGAAGTCTCCAATTAGAAATAAGCAATTCTTTTTGACCATCCCTCGTATATTAAAAACAATAGACCTACCATCATTTTCAAGCATGTACGATGTTCGTAGTGTGGAAACATTAATCGTACGAGAGTCATTTATTTATTCCTCTTAACACAAAGGCATTGTGTGTTCCTAACATTCTGAAATAATGACCGCTGTTCTTGTTGCAAGGCGAAGGATTTATCTTGCTCGAGAAAGAGTCTTTAAGGATAGCCTCAACCCAATCGATCATTTAAGTGCCGAGGAATTGATATTGAGGTACATATTAAGCAGAACGTGTATATTAGATCTGATAGAGATAATAACAGATGAGCTTCAACACCCCACCAGCAGAGGACATGCAATTTCACCAATTATACAACTAAAAACTGTACTACGCTTCTCTGCCACTGGCTGCTTCCAACGAGAAGTTGCAGATTTGCATGGTATTTCAATGTCCTCTGTTTCAAGTTGTGTATTGCAAGTGTGTCACGAGCTACAGCCATGAAATCGAAAGAGTATATAACTTTCCCAACTGATCCAAGTAAAAGCAATGTAGGCCGAGCTGCTAGCAGTAGAGTTACAACAAAAGCGGGTGAGCTACAGAGGGCATGCACTCTCGCCAATTATAATCTATCAAATGCTCTGCGCTTCTATGCCACTGGCTGCTTCGAACGAGAAGCTGCAGATTTGCACGGCATTTTATTATCCTCTGTTTCAATGTGTCGCAAGCTATAGCCATAAAAGTGAGAGATATTTGAAATGGCATAAAGCCATGGTTATTAATCCCAGTAATCGTTGCAGGAACAAGACCTCAACAGCGGTACAATTCTTTCCATCGGCGTGCACACTAAATTGTTAAAATATTTGATGACATGCGGATGTCACGCTTCAGATGTCACGACAGAATTTTGTAAAGTTTTCAGTATTCACCGCAAAAATGCATTTTGATCACTACTGCGTGTCTTCATTAGATGTGCATTCGAAATAACGTTTGGATGTTAACATGGGTGATAATGATGGCGATGGTGATAAAGATGACAGTAATTTGTACCTAAACTGGCAGAGATATGAGGCAACAAGTGATAGACAATAAGTTTTCATAAAAAACGTACTTAAACGATTGATTGGGTTGAGTCTATCCTTAAAGACTCTTCCTGGAGTCTACTTTGTGCTGACGCGTCGTAAAACACCAATCAGTCAATAATAAATACTACTTAGTTGCTTTAATTTCAGGAATAAAGCGATAATTGCTCAAACTAAATTGAAATTACCAGCCTGTGTACAGACAGCCTGGGGTTTCTCAAATTCTTGGAAATGTACAAGTAAAAAGTAATAATGAATTGCTCGGTCCAAGGCCAAGTTAATGATATCGTACGCTAAAATGTCAAGGACCTTCGGCCATCGGGGATTGGAGAAATAGAATGGGCTGCATGGTGATTCCATGCAGAGCTGAAACTTACCAAACATGAGTACCGGTAAGTCACTTTGAAGGACTAAGGTTGCCCAGGTAAAGTGGTGCCCACAATGCATAAAAGCCCAATTGGTTTCAGTGGGCTTGAGATGCCATTTTATCTCAACGTCGGGTAAAAGTCACACAAAATTGGAAGCAGCGTATCCAAAATGACCTAAAAAGTGTTGACGGTAACGGTAAACCTCAATCAAACAAAGCTAAAGATTCGTAAAAGTTTCAAACATTAAGATCGCAACTGCGTAAGTAGTTTGGCTGAATAAGAAGAATGAGAAAGCTTTGCTTATGAACTCATTTAACTAGCAATCTTTGTCAACAATGCTTTGAACAACGGGACCCTGAAAGCCCTAACGCCAATGTTTGAAAGCCCCACACATTGGGGCTTGAAGAAATAGATGGGCTGCATGATGCTTCCACGCAGAGCTGAGACCGACCGCACACGAGTACTGGTAAACAGCTTAGAGGATCTAACCCTGCCCAGGCAAAGCGATGCGATTCGGACCGCCTATGCTTATAAACCCTGTTTGTTCATAATTGTTACTGGTGACACGTCAAATGACATTCATACGCCAGGAATGCTAATTGGGCGACAGTGCTTGATGTGTCATTTGATCTCTATGTCGGGTAAAAGTTCCACAAAATTGGAAGCAACGTCTCCAAAATGACCTCTCTAGTGTTGACGGGGACGTTAAACATCAACTCAAAAAAATGCCAATGTTTACGATCGATTGCACCACTAAAGTCTACGATTTATGCTCAGAGAAACGTACGATTTTTTTGTGAAAGCCACGTTCGAGAATCGAAAGAAAATCGTAAGATCATCGTACGCTAAACGTACGATGGATCATACGATTTGTTTCTTTGAAAGAGGCCCTTGTTTATAAGGGTCGGTTATGACTGAGTATGAACAATGGTAGGCATGCAGAGTATGGTAAAGTATGACCACAGAGTCATATGTTGAGCGCTCGAGATACGAGTCGAGTTGATATGTCGATTGCTCTTGGTAATATATCAAGCGTTCTATATAATATGTCGAGCGCTTGAAATACTATGCTAAACGCTTAAAATAGTATGTCGAGTACTCGGAATAATATGTTGAGCTCTCGGGATAAATCGATACAATCTTCTCCAGAATCAAAGGATTGGGACTTGGTTTTGGGGCTTTGGGTACTCGGGTCCATCCAAATTTGTTCAACTGATGGCACTAGGTTGACGTTGACCCAATTAACGACAATGCCTAGTTGGAACCTAATGCTGTTGAATGGGAAAATGCTCAAAATGCTGCATGTTTTAGCAACCATTTTTGTCGGAGCGGAGACGTGATTTGTCATGAATATCTTGACCTCTGTTCAAGGTAAAATAGGTTGAAATATTTAACATAGAAACCAAATTTCATACGGAAGCCTCATGGATCTAGGAGAATAATACGAATAAAAGTTTGTTCAAATAGTCATCCATAACCACGATTGCCACTATGCCCATACATATATAGGCTTACTATTTTTTCTCCAAAACTTTAAGCCCGTTGGCCTTTTGGCTTTGTATGCAACAATGGGGACTCGGGCCCTACATATTTCGTTCAAATGATGGTTCTGGGTTGACCGTGGCCTATTTCAAGACAATGTCAACTTTGATTCCTAACGTTCTAGGTGAAAATATTGATATAGTGTATGTCTTAGCAACTATAAAAGTCCTGAGATATGTTATTTGGTGTTACTAATAAGCTTATTATTTTTCCATAAAAAAATCATAAGTGCCAATGATCAAGGCCATTTTCGACCTCGTGGATATTTCATCCTGGCTTTGCTCCAAAGCATCCAGGGCACTTAAAACTAATTGCATGTGGAGGCCTCATGGGTACAGGGGACTGAAAATTTGTTTGCTAGCCATGCCCATATAAAGTAAAAACTTAAAAAATCTTCTGGTTGATTTTAAGCTTGGTGAATGCAACACTGCATTGCTGTCAGGGCCTACAAAGTTGATTAAAATGATGACATTAACAGTGATGAACTTGAACTATTTCATGGAAAGGTTATGTTTGGTTCCTTGTGCTTTTACTTGGGAAAATGCTAAAATAGTGCACTTGTAAGGTCTAAGACATTTAATATGGTATAGGCGTTAAACTGACTGATGTGCCAAAGGGCATTGGAGAAGGAAATGACTATCATAATAATTCTCTTACAACTGCTTCAAACAGAGATTGTAGGTCCTAATTTGAGCTGCTTCAATCAGGCGGTTCAAACCCGTACCCAGAACCTGTTTCAAACCAGTACTCAACAAATGTGCCGTGATGAGGAAGTTAGAACGAGCAAGCGCAAACTCTACGCCTTGATGAGGCAGCTCAAGCAGTGTGTGCAATCTATGTGCCTTGATGAGGCGGTCCGAACAAGTGTGCGCAATCTATGCGCTTGATGCGGCGGTTCGAACGAGTGTACGCAATCCATGTGCCTTGATGAGGTTAGAATGACTATACGCAACCTGTGTGCCTTGATGAGGCATCTAAAATGGGTGTGCACAATCTATGTGCCTTGACGACGCGGTTAGAACGAGTAAGCACATTCTATGCGCCTTCAGGAGGCGGCTCAAATGAATGTGCGCAGTCTACGGAACTTGATGTTGCGGTATGAACAAGTGTGCGCATTCTATGTACCTTGATGAGGCCGTTTGAACGAGTATGCACAATCTATGTGCCTTGATGAGGCGGCTAGAACGAGTGTGCGCAATCTACGTGCCGTGATGACGCGGTTAGAACGAGGAAGCGCATTCTATGCGCCTTCAGGAGGCGGCTCAAAGGATGTACCTTTATCAGGCGGTTTGAACAAGTGTGCGCAATCTATGTACCTTGATGAGGCGGTCTGAACGAGTGCGCGCAATCTATTTGCCTTCATGAGGCGGGTAGAACGAGTGTGCGCAATTTATGTGCCTGAAACATTTTAAGAGAGATAAAGAGATTATTTCGGCAAGCCTCATGTTCGGGGGTTACCAGGGCATTTACTGTATTGGCTTGGTAACGCTATGGTTTTCTATAAAGGTAGACTTGCTGAGTCATGACACATTCTTATAATATTCAGTGTAAGATTGAACGGCACATGGCCTAACAAGTATTAACTCTAACAGTTTTTTAACTTCCTAGGTCGACCCGAAAATAGTGGGTGTTAGATCTAGCAATTTACTCAAATAATTTTCACGTTAGAATGTCGAGTGAATGTTTGAGTTTTACGTCTCACCAACAGCTAAGGTCATATGGAGACGGGACCTCGGTTTAAAGACTCATCCGAAAGTCTCACGTTAGAACGGTGGATTCCAAGTTCGTTTATGTTCCGCGAAGGGTAGTCCCAGTTTCTGAATCGGCACCCTTCTCTTTTATGTTTCGAATGATTAAACCTCAGAATTTCAAACTCGGCGTGTTTTTTTTCACAACTCTATGGACAATTTAGTATGACGGCGAGTAAACAAAATATAGAAATGGACTATAGATTATCACCAGTGACGCGCTTGCACAAAACTACCTCTGATTGGTCATTATGCTTGAACAGAATGACGCAGATATAAACAAAGTGTGATTACGCAATCGTATCCGGCTGATTTGCTAAATCTTTTTGCAATCGATAATAATGGTCCACGGCTATTCTTCTCTCGGGTTTCAGCCAGTTACTCGCCTAACATGATCTTCGTCTTTTCCTTCTTCTTTCTTGCTTTGCCATCGCATTTTATCATATGACGTTGCGTCTGAGAGTGTAATAACGCCATGTATTATTTTCGATAATCCACTAGTGGATTAAACATGCAAATTAGCTAGATACGTCCCGTAACGCTACATGTACGATGTCCTTAACGACGTCGCGTTTACTAACAGCGGAATATTGACATTTTTGTAAACAATCGTGAATAAAATGCGTTTTAAATGTCATATGATAAATAGAATCTTGCATTCGTGCTCATGTATTATTGAATTTGTTAAACTCGTTGAGGAAAAGGGATAAAATGCTCGGCAAAGCCTCGCATTTTATCCCTTTTCCTCAACTCGTTTAATAAATTCAATAATACATGAACACTCATGTAAGATCCTCTATGTACTCTTCCTCTCTTCCTCTGCTTCCAACAAGAACTATATGAAACCGATATTCGCCATGTTAAGGGCTGCGAAGTTATTCATAGTTCTGGGAAACTTTGAAAACAAAAACAACAGGGGTCAGTTGTTCAAAACTAACGACGTCGTTAGCGTATCGTTAAACTTTGATCATTAGATATGGCAAATATGCTAATATTTTTGCTGAAAAAATGTCTCACATTTTTTCAGCAAAAATACCAAAATTTTACATATTAAACTTGCTAGAACAGTTAACAATATGACCACTAACGAGCTCGTTAAGATAACGATGCTTTGGACAACTGGACTAAGCACAATGGTGTGACAAAAACGTTCTACCAACGAGTACACCTTGCTTTGAACCTACTGCGAACTTTAAGCACTTTGTAGAAATGTGTTGGTAACTTGTTGGGAACTTGTGTTGGTCTGAATAACAATGTACTAAGGACGCAGTAGCGTCGAGTTGGTCCTTTCTCCGAACGGGGTAAACGCATTACAAACGGATGGGCCGGGGTGCAAACGTACTTCCAATTTATGCCCGTTTTCACCTCGTCGTAACACGCTCCTAATAGGATTGAAGTACGGCAGTCACGTTTATAGTACGTCCATCCCAATTTAAGTACGTTGTCACTCCGTCTTACGGCATGGACGACGAAATATTTGAGCAGGGTCATAGTTCTTGAGCACCCTTCCCAAGAAGTTCGTAAACAGATTGTCTACGGTTGCTACTACGTCCACTCAGTTCGAACACAGTTTGAGTCCGTTTGGCAATTTGTTTTTGGAACCTAGTGAGAACTAGTTTGGTGTGACGCGGGTAGTAGCAACACCTATTTCTGACTATCCCCAATCAACTTACTTGATATAACGTATGCGTTAAATTCACAAACTGCATGCAAGACAATCAATGTAGATCCTGATCAGATGACTGATCTGGATCTACATTATTTACAAAGGCAGGGGTTGTCGTGCCAGTGGGATAAGGCTTATTATCGATTGCAAACAGATTTAGCAAAACAGCCGGACACCTGTCAAACTATTAGGCTCGCGTAATCACTGTCTGTTTATAACTGCGTCATACTGTTCAAGTATAGTGACAAATCAGAGGAAGTTTTGTGCAAGCGCGTCACTGATGATTGTCTATAGTCAATTTCTATTTTTTGCTTAATCGTCGTTATAATAAAATGTCTCTAGTGATGTAAGAAAAAAACACCGAGTTTGGACTTTCGAGAATTATTCATTCGAAAAATAGAAGAGAAGTGTGCCGATTCAGAAACTGGGACCGCCATTCGCGGAACATAACAGAACTTGGAATCCACCATTCCGTCGTGAAGATTATTTGGATGAGTAAATCGCTAGACCCAACAACCATTTCGTATCGACCTAGGAAGATAAAAGACTGTTAGAGTTACTGCGCTCGTACATGTTAAGCCATGTGTCGTTCAATCTTACACTGAATAATATAAGAATGTGTTCCGACTCAGCAAGTCTACGTATATAGAAAAGCACAGCGATAATAAGCCCATAAAGTAAATACCCTGGTAAACTACCTCTACTGTAGAGAACATGGGGCTTACAGAAATAATATCTTTATTTTCGCTTAAAATATTTGAGGCACATAAATTGTGCACATTCGTTCTAACTGCCTCACCAATGCACATAGATTCTGCATACTCGTTCAGACCGCCTCATCAAGGAACATGGTTTGCGCACACTTGTTAAAACCGCCTCATCAAAGTGCCTCCTCAGGCGCAAAAATGCGCTTACTCGTTCTAACCGTGACATCAAGGCACATAGATTGCGCACACTCGTGCTAGCCGACTCATCAAGGCACATAGTTTGCGTATAGTCGTTCTTACCGCTTCATCAAGGCGCACATTCATTCTAACCGCCTCATCAAGGCACATAGATTGTACACACTCGTTAAAACGGCCTCATCAAGGTACATAGGTTGCGCAAACATGTTCACACCGCATCATCAAGCTCCATTCTCGCGCACACTCCTCTGAGCCGTCTCCTGCAGGCGCATATATTGCGCTTCCTCGTTCTAACCACGTCATCAAGACTCATGGATTGCGCACGATCGTTTAAGCCGCCTCATCAAGGCTCACAGAATGCGTGTAGTCGTTCTTACAGCCTCATCAAGGCACATAGATTACGCACGCTTGTTCAGACGGCCTCATTAAGGCACATAGATTGAACACACTGCTTTTAGCTGCCTCCTCAAGGCGCATAGTTTGCGCTTACTCGTTCTAAAACAACTGAGGCGGCTCAAATGAGGACCTACAATCTCTGTTTGAAGAATTGTAAGAGAATTATGATGACGGTCATTTCCTTCTCCAATGCCCTTTGGCACATCCGTCAGTTTAACGGTAATACCATATTATACAAATTTCTGAGAAGTGCACTATTTTAGCATTTTCCCATTTACATGTAAAAGCATAAGGAACAGGTCAATGTGAAATAGGTAAAGTTCACCACTATTAATGCCATAATTTTAACCAACTTTGTAGGCCCAGCAACGCAGTGTTGCATACAACCCAGGCGATTTTTTAAGTTTTTAAGTGTAGACCCCAATCAGACGCCGCAGTATGCTTTTACGGGTTTCCAGGTAACATTTACATCCTGAAGCGGACTTTGATAGGTGTCTGTAACGTCAACAGGGTTGAAAAAAATACGTCTTTTAGAAGCAGTCATCACGTATTGGTAACGCAACTCGCCTTATAAACCAGGTGTCGTTGGCTAGATCCCGGGCTTCTCTAGACTTTCGAATGAGACTTAAAACAAATGCCCCGTCTCCGTATGACCTTAGTTGTTAGTGGGTCGCACGCATACATACACCACCAGCACACACACACCAGCACGCACGCGCGTACGTAGGTACACACGCACGCACACGTGTATATGTACGTATGTACGCTAGCACGCATTCCATAATCTAATTTATTTTCGTTCGCAGTCCCGCTGTGGTCGAGTTTATGAAACAGGCTATAATGACAGTTGTAAATTTCGGTCCAAAAATAATTTATTCATTCATAAGCTGTCTACGTCACAAGTTGACAGATTAAGTGTCAATCGATTTGCTAAATCTTTTTGCAATGCGTAGTAATAGATGTTCCCTTGATGGACGAATCTCTCCCATTTTCACGCCAGACACCCTTTGCGCATAATTGATGTAAATTGTAATCGGTCATTACGTGCCAAGTAACTTCATACCCATTTTGGTCATATTGTATCCGCATTTATTTTCAATTTGTAATGGTCGTACCCATGCACTTTAGTCATTCCAACCTGGTTTCACCATATTTTTTTTGGTTTTTCAACATAAAGTTTTTGAGTACAAATGCGCTTTATTTTCATGTTCAATACAACTCTTGTCATGAGCACTTGAAATGAATACATGAAATGTAAGTTTGTCACAGTTCCGATTGATTATGTTTAGTGTCAGTCCCAAGAGAACCGTATAAGGAAATTTCAATCACGGTTAGCGTCAGACTAAAACGATCAGATAATTTTGTCCCATGTAATGACAATTAGATGAGCCCCGCCAAGCGAATTTGTGTCTTCGAGCATTCCGTCATGACAGATTTTAACTGCGCATGCCCAGCCATTCAGAGGTGCCAGGGATATGGCTTTCTGTCTGAAGGTTCCTCTTGATCCACTGCTTGTATGAGCGAGCAGCGAAGGTTCTGGCGAGACTGTGCGAATGCGCAGGCTCGCCTGAACCTTCGCTGCTCGCATAGGCGATAAGTACCAAAATCGCTTGACGAGGCCCAGATAATAACGAACGATGGCAATAGTTTTAAATTGCTTCTATGAACTGGTCTAAAGGTTCAGCTAGCTGAAATTAATCCGCAGAAACTAATTTCACAAGCATGGAAAAAAAAACAGAAACGAACAAGGTAAAATATGGTAAATCCACGAGGGCAAACAACCAAATAAGTTCATTTGCATTCTGGTGCCTGCATTGAGCGTTTTAAGGTCCCTCATTACGAGGGCGAGTCATTACAAAACTAGTTTAACGTATTTCTGTGTGAGATCGATAATGTAATTGCCCTCTAGAATTATACACTTGGATCAACGCTGTTCAAGTGCCAACAGCCCAGAACTGAAGTAGCCATCCCATTCTTCAACGACTTCTTCGTTGGACCGTAAATGACGTTCACGGATATTCCGCTTTTTCAAGTTTGAGAATAGGTAATAAGTCACTAGTAGCAAAGTCCGGAGAATAGGCGGGGTACGGTAATAGCACGTACCCATTCCGCTCAACAGCACACACACTTCTGTTCCCGCCCATCGGGGCTTGAAGAAATAGATGGGCTGCATGATGCTTCCACGCAGAGCTGACACCGGCCGCACACGAGTACTGATAAACCGCTTAGAGGATCTAAGCCTGCCCAGGTAAAGCGGTGCTTATACTCTTATAAACCCTTTTGGTTTCATTGGGCGACAGGGCATGATATGTCATTTCATCTCAATGTAGGGTAAAAGTCTCACAAAATTGGAAGCAACGTCTCCAAAATGACCTTTACAGTGGTGAAGGGGACGTTAAACCTTAAATCAAACAAACAAATCAACAGCACACATTGCAATTTTGCAAGTGTGGACTCTTGCATTGTCCTGTTGGAGCAGTATCCGTTTGGAGAGTTTACCTCGGCGTTTTTACGGATCGCAGTTCTCAGTTGGTCGAGCAAATTTGCATAAAACGTACCTGTTACGTTTTGTACTTTTCTTAACTAGAAAGTCAACCGTAATAACGCCTTGTGGGTCTAAAATATAGTTGCCATCACCTTGCCAGCAGAGGGTTGCGTTTTGAACTTCTTTGGCTTCGGAGACCCCGGCTCTACCCACTGGCGACTTTGAGTTTTATTCTCTGGCTGATAATAAAGGACCCATGTATCATCTACAGTCACCAGACGTGAAAGAAATTCATCATTCAACAATGTGCTACATACGGATGCTCTGGTTGCCATTTGCACGTCGCTAAGGGATTTTGGGACCCAACGGGCTATAAGATTGTGAATACCAAAGCGATCATGTAAAATTGTTGAAACGCTACCATGTGAAATGTGTACAATATTCACTATTTCTTTCACCTGAATTCGCTTATCGCAGTACACCAGATCCCGTACTTTGTTACACATATCTTCATCGGTAGCATGTGATGGGCGTCAAGACCTGTTTTTGCCATCTAAAAACGTTCTACCGCGTTTGCATTCCCCAACTCAGAATTTAACTTGTGCATACGATGATAAACATTGGTCATCTCTGACCTATTTTCCCTTTCAAATACAAGTACTGAATTACAGCATGGCACTCAGCTGTTGACGAAAAGCTTCCTTTTGCATCGCTAGGCCATGTTCAATTGACACGGTAAGGGTGCAATTTTGCCCTCGTGCCTATTACATGTAATAAGACATTATTGAAACAAGGCATGAAAATCTTGGTTGTCTCGGTCAATTGGAAATGGGATAGGCCGGTTACTCATTGTTTGTTTGTTTCATTCGAGGTTTAACGTCCCCATTAACACTGTATAGGTCATTTTGGAGACGTTGCTTCCGACCTTGTGGGATCTTTACCCGATATAAAGATGAAATGATATCTCAAGCCCTGTCGCCAAATAAAACCAATAGGTTGATAAACATGGACGGCCCTACTCGCACCGCTTTGCCTGGGCAGGCTTAGAGGGCGAGGATTGTGGCCACGTAAAATCGATCTGCGCTGGAAGCATCATACAGCCCATCTATTTCTTCAAGCCCCGATGGGCGGAGGACTTGGTTACTTATTGACTTGCCCTTGTACACTTGCACAAGAAAAAATATAGGCAACTGCTTTGCATGTTATTTTTCCCAAAATATGATTCTGATGTCCTTTCAAAATGCCTGTTGCAGAAGAAGAAGGTTTGGATTTTCCATCGGGTATTTCAGAAAACACTTACTTGCATTAACAACATCCCTGTGCCATTGAAAATGAATGCATTTCTCTAATTTTCACTTTTATCAAGGAAAAAGTAACCGCTTTTGAGATCAATGAGCTTGTTGTCAAGTTGGTAGAACTAGCCCTTTTTTGGCTACCATAATTGATTTAAAAAAAAAAAAAAAAAAAAAAAAAAAACAACAAGCTAGATAAATACATCCAAAGTAGCTTATAGGATGGTAGTTCATCCGTCGTCCGTCCGTCCGTTGTGCGTCCACACCTTTCTGAAGCCTGCAGGCTGACCTCAAACTTTTATCATAAGTAGCATGCCTCTGGTTGGGGACTGACGACATAAGCCTTTTTTAATCGGAAGTGAATGAAAAGTGTGGTTGCTTTGGCAACCGTAAGGTCCCATAGACTTACAATTGGTAAATGTTTGTCATCACGGTGCGATTTAAGTTTATAAAACGGCTGGGGACGAAGGCTTGGATAAGTTCGAAAACTGGCAAGTTCGGCACATTTATCATTGGGTTATTTCCACTTGGCTGATGAAAATGCCTATCTTTGCCCTTGTCATCACAGTAGCCCCTTCAGTTTAATCGGATTTTCCTGAAACTTGCACATAAGTAGGACGGGGATAAAAGCTTGGAAGTTTCGAAAACTGGTGAGGTCGGCCTATCCTTCACAGAGTTACGTCCCTTTATTGCAGAAAATGCCTAGTTTTGACCTTGTCATCACTGTACCACCTTTTGTTTTTACTAGATCTTCTTAAAACTTACATATAAGTAGGTCATGGATAAAACCACGGATGAGTTCGAAAAACTGATCAGATCAACCCATCTAACTTAGAGTTACGTCTATTTGATTGCAAAAAAATGCCTATTTTTGACCTTGCTATCACCGAAGCACCTTCAGTCTTTATCGGATCTTCTTAAAATTTACATATAAGTAAGTCAGGGATAAAAGCTCGGATGAGTTTGAAAACTGCTGATGTCAGCCTATTACTTGTAGAGTTGTGTCCCATTATTTGCTGCAAATACCCATTTTGGACCCTTTCATCACGATAAGTCCTTCAGTTTTTATCAGATATTCCTGAAACTAACATATACGTAGACTGGGGGTAACAGCTAGGACAAGTTCGAAAACTTGCAAGGTGGGCTAGTATGTCATAGAGTTATGTCCCTTTCCAGAAAATACCAAATAGAACCAACATTGCTACAATTCTCTTAGAAACTTAAATATGAGTAAGTTAAGAATGAAAGCTTGAATACACAATCCAACATACATAAAGATTACCCCACATACCTACCTGATGAACCATCCTCAGACACTACAGATTTACACTTTTATCCAAAGGCTTACATCTTTGTAATCTAAATACAGTCGAACTTCGATGGCTCGAACACCTTTGGGACCACGAAATTCTGTTCGAGACAGGGGTAGTTCGAGCCACTGAGGGTTACTGCCAGGAGGCTTAAAGGGGATAGTTTGGGGCCTCTTTTCGGTGTTCTATAACATAAATGTATGCAGCAGCGTGTACTCATTAGAATCGCCTCGCTGAGGCGATTCTAATGAGTACACACAGCATACATTTGCAAGATAAGGAACGAAAATAGCCTAAATTTTCACCTTACTATTTCTTATGTCGAGAAATTCCCTAGGGACTCAAGAAAAGGTTCGACTCAGCCATAGTAAACGAGCCAGGGGTGTTCGAGCCATCGAAGTTCTACTGTATCAGACTTCTTGTTCCCAAGCTAGACGAAATTCACTTAGCTATGGCAACAGAGCGCTGTCCAGATATCCTAGGTATTTGCGAAACTTTTCTGGGGCCAGTTGTTCAAAGCATCGTTAGCTTAACGAGCTCGTTAGTGGTGATATTGTTAACCGTTCTAGCAAGTTTAATATTTAATTTTTTGGTATTTTTGCTGGAAAAATGTGAGCAGCTTTTGCGTCCGCAAAAGCTGCTCACATTTTTTCAGCAAAAATATTAGCATATTTGCCATATTAAATGATCAAAGTTTTAACGATACGTTAACTAACGACGTCGTTAGCTTTGAACAACTGGCCCCTGGAGTCAAGTGGTGGTCATCGATGGTTTCAATATGCTACGGACAATCAAAATAAATCTGGCGGCTGTCTAGTTTTATATCGTAAATATTCGCTTTAGTGCAGACGCCGACCAGAACTTGAAATTTCTTAGATTGAAACATTGTGGTCAGAGTTAACCCTGCCAAACACTAGGCCATTTCTGATTTGCACTGTGTATCGCCCTCCAAATGCACAGTCCGAATGAATAGAACTATTCGAGGAGGAGCTGTCTATTTCACAAACAACCGGGCTTTAAAATCATTCTTATGGGTGATTTTAATAACGACTACAGTTCCACGGTAAATCAGGAATGGCATAAAATGCTACAGTTATTTGACCTGTCCCAATTAGTAACAGAACCAACTCGAATAACTGAATCAAAGTAGAAGTTAAACAAAGATCAGGAATCGATACAATTAACTTACTCCACCCATCAAAGACACCAAAGGGAAAGAAACACAAACATTAAACGACCAGACCATAATGGAAACCTAAACAAAGGAAGGCCATAAGGACAGTTACTTTCCCACAAAATGGCCATACGGCCATCCAAAATAAAAAGACACAAGTAATACACAGAGTAAGTAACAAACAACAACATAAATAAATCGCCACAGAAGAACCGCCTTGGAACGGTCAGTGGAAAGATTTCTACTGGGGGGCTAAAATCGATTTTACGCGGCCACAATCCTCGCCCTTACTTCCGTCGCGATTTAGACAAAGAATTTGTTCAGTCCGCATGAAGGCCTCCTAACTCATCAGTGCAACATCTCCGTGAACACAATTAATCAAAGAACCACAGAGGTGAGATTACGGTGAGGACTCGACAGCAAGAAACCACTGAAATGCTGGAGCAAAAGAAAACAAACAGCCAGACCCCGATTGGCCCGACCAGAGACAGAGCATCAGGCACCAACCAACATCACCCTGAACCAGAACCCTGAACTCTCAATAAGCCCCCACGCCGGAACCGCCCCAGAATCCGAGGCCCGACCCACCGGCGCGCAACCAGAGAGGGAAGCAAAGTCGCCAACCGCGATTGGGTCAACTTCCGTGCATGCAGTCCGTCGTATAATATCCATGTTGTACCCAACCCTCCTCCAACTATAACTGACCATGTCTATACTACTAACCTGGAACATATTACTGTATGCTTCTTTCCTAATTTTTCTATTAGTGATCATTTACCTGTATGTCTTACAAGAAAATTACATTGTATAATTTCTAAAAAAAAAACGATAATCTCACCACAACATATCGTTGCTGAATCTATATTTTTGACAGATCTTGCAAATGAACTCAGCTCTTTCTCTGCAAATTCATTCTTCAGACAGCTATACCGATTTTTTTTAAATGGCATCAAATAATAATGACGCATTTAGACAACCACGCTCCTGTGTAAACCAAAAGGGTGAAACATAAACGCATGCCCCACTGGTACACACCGGAAAAAACACAGATGCAAAGATTAAGAGACATCTGCAAGCGACAAAAGCAATTGGAGGATTTTAAACGGTACCGAATAAAGCGCGACAGCTAACGGAAATATTTCTCCGATTCAGTTTCCAAACCTAAAGATTCTAAATCGTATGGTAGCACTTAAGATCCCTTAACAAGAAAACATCTTCAAATAACCGCCAAAATAAGTTGGTTATCAATGATGAAACGATTACAAATTCTGAAAACATTGCTGCGAAACTGAACAAATTTTTCTCCTCGGTAGCCGATAGCCTTAACAACAACCATACTGAGTCGCCTAAACTTGACACTAACAGACAAAATACCCGAAAAAGTATTTTCC
Organism: Lucinisca nassula; assembly: GCA_963580285.1. Lineage (NCBI taxonomy): Eukaryota > Metazoa > Mollusca > Bivalvia > Lucinida > Lucinidae > Lucinisca > Lucinisca nassula. The sequence goes on along the minus strand of OY757021.1, from coordinate 27,228,323 downwards.
ATATTCCTTTCTTTACTTGCGACCAAGTTCTATCGTTTATAAGTAAACTTGATTCTTCAAAAGGCATTGATTGCCTTGGAATTAGCCGCGAATGTTTTATCACCGTCAATAACATTACTGATCAATAAAAGCATTGTTAGCGAAAAATTCCCAACTCAACTGAAATATTCTAAAGTTTTACCCATTTATAAAGATGGAACTAAATCAGACCCCTCAAACTATCGGCCGATCACAGTCTTACCGACAATTTCCAAAATATTTGAGAAACATGTCAACCATCACTTAATGGGCGTCTTAAATAAATATACGATATATGAGAGTCAATCAGGGTTCGAAATTCGCAAAATTGCAGTTCGTTTCCTCTGGCTTTCTTTGCCGGATCATTACAGGGTCACTGATGAGGCTTTATTAGCCGAAACTACGTAGTATGGCCCATCTTCTTTCTTATGAATGTTTCCATTGCTCTTAAAGGAACTCATTTTTGATTTTTATTTAGACAGAAACACGGTTGCAAAACTGCATTGATTAAGCTAATCGATCCTTGGATGGCTTGTATTGATAAAGGTGACATCGTGGGAACACTTTTCATCGACTTTCGCAAGGCATTTGATGTTATTGACACAAAAGCTTTCCTTGTACAAACTTAGCCTAAACACAGTCCGTTGGTTCGAGTCATATCTTAGTAACGGTTGTCGCCAACAGTCTATAGTATACGGCAAAGGTTTATCTAAGTTTGCACATGTTCGTTCCGGTGTAGATCAGGGCTAGATACTTGGTCCTACCTTATTTTTGCTTTTTATCAACGACCTACCCTTGTTTCTTATATATTGCTATGCGGACCTATATGCCGACAATGCCACCTTTCACACTGATAGTAAAAATAAACAAACCGTCGAAAACCACCTACAATCCGATTTTAACGATTCTAACTATTGGAGAAGATGTAACCAAATGCATGTACATGATCAGAAAACGTCATGCATGACTATAGGAACTATGCATCGCTTAGATGGCTCCCATCTTTTAGACAAAAAAAATCTGACAACATCAATATAAAGCAACTGTTAAATCAAGATGTGCCTTTATATCGACAAAAAATTAAACTGGACTACCCATATAGATAATCGTTGCGCCGCTGTCTCTTCTAAATTATCATTGTTACGACACCTATCGGAATCTGTCCCCATATACGTCCAAAAGCTATTTTATCAAGGGTATAGTTCAACCGCTACTTGACTATGGCTCACCAGCCCTACCACCAAATGAAACGAATAGGGTTTATATGCAAGGACTTGCACCGCTTTGCTTGGGCAGGCTTAGACCTTTCTTTAACCTTCTTCAATAAGATACATTCAGGTACAGTGGTCATTAATAAAGACAAATATTTGACCCCTGTGACAGTTTCAACCCGAACAAGGGCATTAAAAGTAAACAACAATGCCATAGGTACCAGTCCTATAGTGATGCCCTGAGAAATTCCTTTTTCCCTAGAACTATTCCCCAGTGGAATAGTATTCCCTCTTCTGTGGTGAATGCAAAGCCCGTATAGTGTAAGATTGAGATTCAGAGGTATGCGTTTTAGTATACCCCTGTTATTCAGATTATAAATAGTTTTAAGGTCTCATCCAGTGACTTCTCTTTTTGTTTTAGCTAAATTCTAAATTTAGAAATGCACCCAACTGAGGTAATGGCCAAGTTTGACCGACTCAGTTTTAGATAGATAGATAGATAGATAGATAGATAGATAGATAGATAGATAGATAGATAGATAGATAGATAGATAGATAGATAGATAGATAGATAGATAGATAGATAGATAGATAGATAGATAGATAGATAGATAGATAGATAGATAGATAGATAGATAGATAGATAGAAATAGAAACTATACGCTCATTTTGAAGTTGTCACTGGCGAAATATTTAAATAAAATTTGAATTCCAATTATATAAATTATCATCAGCGGCATGTCTGAGTTATCGAATACAATGTTTAATGATAGCTACGATTTAACGGGTAGAGCCACAAGCTCAAAGCAAGGGTCAAAATTATGCTGTTGAAGTTTCCATTGAGTCAAACTTTTTTGTCGCGAATGTGATTCCCATTTTTACCAGTTATTACGCATCATCTAACGTTGGGAATATTGTTTACAAAATGAAAATTTTCACAATGGTTGAAATGTTATCGACGTTTAAATATTGGACCAAACCACCGGCAGTGAGCGAAAAGTACGGCATTTCTGGTTGCGGTTTTTGTTTTTATCAATATTTAAGACACAGCTGAGAATGCTAAAACGATTGAAGGCACTTTCGGGTCGATATTTGGCTTGAAACATTATTTTGAAATTTTCGCTGTAAAAAAGCAGTTTTTGAGATTTCAATACAATGTTTGTTTCTCGATAATTTTTAGATGTTATGTTATTTTTTTATTCCTTGCTTTTTACTTGTTACCTATACGCAAAAAATGTTGAAGTCAAAATTCGATTACAAACAGATTTTGTGAATAATGCACTTTTTTACATTTTTCCCAAAAACTTTTATTTTGAACACCAGATTTTCTTTATATTGTTACAGGATTCATGTCGATAGTTAGTAAAGTCCTTAATCAGTAATTTTTAACTGAATTATCCACTTGTTTTGTCAGGCGAGTCAATTTAAAAGTGTATAGTTTCTATTTCCGGTCAGTATATGATTAGCATAATGTAATGAAATGAATCTTAACAAAATGCCTTTATCAGCATGTATTTGTAAGCATTTAACTACGTATATGTCGGCCCCCGCCAATTGGGGCTTGAAGAAATAGATGGGCTGCATGAGGCTTCCACGCAGAGCTGAAACCGACACGCACACGAGTACTGGTAAACCGCTTAGAGGATCTTAGCATGTCCAAGCAAAGCGGTGTGCGTCGGCCCGTCCATGCTTATAAACACTATTGGTTTCATTGGGCGGCAGGGCTTGAGATTTCATTTCATCTCGATGTCGGGTAAAAGTCCCGCAAAATTGGAAGAAGTTCGCGGGTTCGATATTCTTCTTGGAAATTATTTATGAAATATTTTCTACGCCCATTCTTTCAAGCCCTAAAACACATGCAAGATTCTTATATTATTATATTCTTCATATTATTGAAGCCAACAGCAATTTTCGTCAATTTGACATAGAGTAGAGACTCATTATTGCGAGTGTCACGTAGAGGCAAGTAATATCATGTGGGCCCTGTCAAGCGATTTTGGTACTTATCGCCTATGCGAGCAGCGAAGGGTCAGGCGAGCCTGCGCATCCGCGCAGTCTCGCCAGAACCTTCGCTGCTCGCTCATACAAGCAGTGAATCAAGAGGAATCTTCAGACAGAAAGCCATATCCCTGGCCCATCTGAATGGCTGGGCATGCGCAGTTAAAATTTGTCATGACGGAATGCTCGAAGACACAAATTCGCTTGGCGGGGCCCATGTATAAAAGTAGGAATCCTGGTGCCATACGTATCTTTGCGTGTGAGCTGCGTCAGTCCACGGACGCGACAAAATTTTCCCTGCACCGCTCAAACTTAAGAAATATTGTATGGAAAGATGATCGTTTGTAAACAGGAAACAAAGACCGCAACAACACATAAATGAAAACAGTGGAGTTTACAATGTTTCTTGTATGTTTTTAACTTAGCAAGACCAGAGGCCAGTTGTTCAAAGCATCGTTAGGTTAACGAGCTCGTTAATGGTCATATTGTTAACCATTCTAGCAAGTTAAGTATCTAAATTTTTGGTATGTTTGCTGAAAAAATGTGAGCAGCTTTTGTGGATAGCAGCTTTTGCATCCGCAAAAGCTGCTCACATTTTTTCAGCAAAAATATTAGCATATTTGTCAAATTTAATGATCAAAGTTTTAACGATACGTTAACTAACGACGTCGTTAGTTTTGAACAACTGGCCCCAACTTGTTTCGGCTAATTAGGCCTCATCAGTCCCCCCCCCCCCTCCACGCCCTTAAATATTTTCAAAATTTCGCAGTGGAATCAATGATTCCAAAGGACCAGAAAATATAACCCACACTATGAAGAAGGTAAAACCTCTAAGACTATCAAAAGAGTTCAAGCCAGTCATACGTACCTCTCTGTACATTTTGTCCTTCGCATGCTGTGTCCTTGTTTATCCATATTATTATCGTCTCTCTTCAAACAGTAAACCGAAACTCCATTTCTGTAAGAATTACATATATGAAATTATATTTCATGCATAGTTGTAATGAAAATCCGTGCATCAAGATGCATTTGCAGATATGGAATTATGACGTTCGGTTCGAACACCTGATTTATGATCGCACAAGTGTTAGCTGTTATTTGCATCATCAATAATGATTCCTCGGGAATCAATACCCACATCTGCTGGCTCATGTAACGTTTCAAACTATCTTAACTTTTCTATTTAATGATAGATACAGAAAACAGAACAAGCGTGCTGCATTGTTCACTAAACGACTGAAAAAACCTTGGAGCTGCGCCATGAAATTTCTGCCTGATTATCACGATAACTTTGTGCTTATCACGCTACAGTTTGGGGAAAGTGGGGTTAAAGGGGTATGCATTCAAATGCTTCAAAACACATTTGTTTTTCGATAAAAATATGATTTTAATAGCCTAGTTTTGTTTTGTTTGATTTGAGGTTTAACGTCCCCTTCAACACTGTAAAGGTCATTTTGGACACGTTGCTTCCAATTTTGTGGGAGTTTTACCCGACATTGAGATGATATGACATCTCAAGCCCTGTTGCCCAATGAAACCATTAGGGTTTATAAGCATGGACGGTCCGACTCGCACCACTTTACCTGTGCAGGCTTAGATCCTCTAAGCAGTTTACCAGTACTCGTGTGCGGATCGGTTTCAGCTCTGCGTGGAAGCATCATGCAGCCCATATATTTCTTCAAGCCCCTATGGGCGGGGGCCGAGCCTTGTTTTGAATCACTGACAAATGGCGTTCCGTATATTCATTCTATACTTAGCAGTGAAAGCTACAAAAGCCTAGAAGCACCAGTTTCGAAAAGAAAAAAAAAACTTTTCGCGTTATCACGCGATAACTATGTCGTTATTATGAGATAATTATGTCATTATATCGTTATAATAAGATAACTATTTCGTAATTACGAGAAAACTAAGTCGTTATAACGAGAAAAAATCTTTCTCGTTATTACGAGATACCTCTGTCGTTATTACGAGATAGCTATGTCGTTATTACGAGATAATTATGTCGTTATAACGAGAAATCTTTGTCGTATTACGCCATAATTATGCCGTAATTACGAGAAAACTAAGTCTTATTAACAAGTTAGCTTACTCGTATTAACGCGATAGTTATCTCATTATAACGTGATAATAAAGTAATCTACAAAGATTTCAGTTACTGACTACCCCACCCTCCAGACTTTCGGATGAGTCTTTAAACCGAGGCCCCGTCTCCATATGACCTTAGCTGTTGGTGGGACGTAAAACTTAAACACTTACTCAATCACCCCACCCTCCACACTATTTCACAATGTTGCTAGATGAAAGAGAACCTAATAACCACTTCAACAACAAGAGCACCTCCAATAAACACACATAAACGCCGACATATGTACGCGTACACTGAGGCACACATGTACACACACACGCCGCGCGTCCCTCTTCCCACTCCAACGCACATATAATTTATGATTGTGACAGGTTGTTTTTATCCTTGAGATGTCGTTTCATCTCAATGTCGGGAAAAGTCCCACAAAATTGGAGCAATGTCTCCAAAATGACCTAAATATTGTTAACGGGGACGTTAAACCTCAAACAAATGTATTTGCTGCGAGACTGGCTCATATTTTATGGCCTTCCCATCACAATGTAATCATACTGACATGGGATCTTTGTTTAAATCACATTAAAAGACTGAGGAGCTGGGATTCGTCTACCGTAACATCTTATGTACGAAGTGATAATGAGTGATTCTGTGAAGATGGTGATGACAGAGCCTTAACATTTCTTCTAGTACTGATAGAAATTAGGCAGTGGTGTTTTAGTCCTCATTAAGGTGCCGTAGATGGCTATAGGACAATCATAAAATAGACCATCATCAAAAAGATTCATTACAAGCAGCGAAAATATGACCCCACCGCTGACAGCACTACCACCGGCAGAACAAATTCCAATACTACTAGCTCGCTAAGCCCTTACGGGCAGATGAGCTAAAGTACCGAGGATCCCTTTGAACCAGTGACCCCTATTAGACTTCTGGATGTCGTTGCAATTCTCGTTATAACGATTTAATTATCTTGTTATTACGACTTAGTTATCTCGTTAATACAAGTAAGTTATCTCGTTATTAAGAGAGACTTATATCGTTATAACGACTTAGTTTTCTCGTTATTGTGAAATATTTTCTCGTTATTACGAGATACGTTAAATGTAATGAAATGAAATATCAAGCACCTTCCTGCCTCCCCCATCCCGTCTTGCTCCGCCCAAACCCCCATCACTACTATAGGTATAGGCATAATCATTTCAACAGACAGGCAACTCATATTCTAACACAATACGCACGCCAATAAAGGCATTGGAACGGAACTTAGTTTAATTAAGAAATAGATCAGCTCTAGCTGTGATTTGTTGAGTAATAAATCACAGTTTGGAGGTCAGTTGTAAAGTAGATCAAATCACGAGCGCGTAGCGCGCGTGATTTGTCTACTTTCAACTGACCGACAAACTGTGATTTATTACTCAACAAATCACAAACTAGAGCTGATCTATTTCGATTCTAACAGGCTGAAAATCGGCAAAAATGCTGTTGTTTCCTTCAAAATCTCACAACTTTTCGCCATTGTTAGAAGAAATACCGCTAAAATTATCGACTGAAAGACATGCATTTACATCATTTTCTAATGTTTTCGATGCGAGAATATGACGTTACACCGTCCAACTTCAAGGAAATCGACTGGTGACGTCATGAATTGGCAGTTTTTAATGACGTCACTCGTCACACTCTTCCTTGTCGTGATTTGTTGTAGAATAAAACACAGTTATTTTCCATTGCGTATATAGGCGCGCTGTGTTTTATTTTGCATTAAATCACAGGGAAGAAGGGCGCAACGTGAATAGCTGCCGTTTCATGACGTCACTCATAGATCTAAAACATAAGACGTAACGTAGTTTTCTCTAAACATGCAAACGTTGCAAAATGACATAAATGCATGTTCACAGTCATTAATTTTGGCGAGATATATTCCGAATATGGCGATAAGCTGGGAGAATTTGAAGGTAAGTCGAAATTCCGAGTAACGAAATCGAAATTTAGAGATACTAAGTCGAAATGTCGAGTTAATAATGCTCTTGAACCTAAAGATGACGAGTGCTGAATTCTAGCAGAATGTCAAGATGTATATTATTTTTCGACAGCATGATCTCTTAAATTATACAAATCAAAGCACTGACAGTACTGGTGGGTTAATTGTCTTTGAGTGTAGGTCGAAGAAATAGTCCTGGACTGTGATTTAACCCTAAAATTTGGGATTTAAGTAATAGTGTAGATTTTGATCAGACGCCGCGTTCCAAGATAACCCTCTTACACAACACTCTGACATCTGTGCGGCTAACTTCTATAAAAAGGTTAACCCGACAAGTCAGTGATAGTCACGTGGGCTTGAGCACGGAAAAGCTTTTCTGTCGATCGCCGAACAATCAACCTAAAACAGCCGTGATATTTGTTCCACTATGAGGTTTGTTTGTTTTTTTATCTGAGGTTTAACGTACCCGTCAACACTGTAAAGGTCATTTTAGAGACGTTGCTTCCAATTTTGTGGGACTTTTACCCAACATTGAGATGAAATCACATCTCAAGCCCTGTCGCCCAATGAAACCAATAGAGTTTATAAGCATGGGCGGTCCGACACTCACACCGCTTTGCCTGGGCAGGCTTAGATCCTCTAAGTGGTTTACCAGTACTCGTGTGTGGGTCAGATTCAGCTCTCCGTTGAAGCATCATGCAGCCCATATATTTCTTCAGACCCCGATGGGCGGGGGCCGACTATGAGGACAGAGTGTTGCGTACATATAAGAGAGTTATCTGTTAAATTTGATCTGGAACCATGTGTTTGGTTTGGCAAACATTGTAGACCCAGATCAGACACCGCAGAACGCAGGGTCTTCATTGTTTGCATTAGGTACAAGAACTTGAGGATATACCGAAACAGTCCAAATCCCCGTTCAAGACCAATCAGTGCTGTCAGTGCTTTGATTTATTTACCCCCTCACTGAAGTTGAGCACGTCCATTCTACTAAATAGTGCGTCTAGATGAAGGTTAACCCTTGTCCTGCTGAATATTCATATATGCCACACCCACTACCGATTATCAACTAATCAGATTACTTGATGCAAATTATTGCAACAAATTCAAAATCTGAAAGGCAAACAATGTAGATCCTAATCAGATGGCTTCGTCAGAAGCCATCTGATCTGGATCTTCATTGTTTGGAAAATAAGGCATATCCGGGCTCAGCAGGACAAGGGTTAAGCAATATACATCCCGATAAGATGTCTCAGGGCCATCACATCAGGATCTACACTGTTTGCATAAGTATCTGTACCGGGCTACAGACCTTACAGGAAGTCTTAATTAATATTCCGCAGTAACATACATTGGAATCAAAATAAAAAGGGATAATTTGAAATACTGACTGATTTGAACTGAGACTGAAACCTAAAATACCATACTTAAAACAAACAGTGTAAACCCTGATCCGCCGCGGCGTCTGATCTAGGTACACGTCTTTTGGCAAATGACATGTAACGTGTAAAAATAGCGCGACTCAGATTTTTGCTTTATAACCATAATCTTGGTGATAGTCGAGTGGACAACTGCGCGAATTCAGTTTGATTTGTTTGTTTGTTTGTTTTTTTTTATTTAAGAAATAGATCAGCTCTAACTGTGATTTGTTGTGTAATAAATCACAGTTTGGAGGTCAGTTGTAAAGTAGACAAATCACGAGCGCGTAGCGCGCGTGATTTGTCTACTTACAACTGACCGACAAACTGTGATTTATTAACCAACAAATCACTGACTAGAGCTGATCTATTTCGATTCTAACACGCTGAAAATCGGCAATAATATTGTTGTTTCCTTCAAAATCTCACAACTTTTCGCCATTGTTAGAAGAAATCCCGCTAAAATTATCGACTGAAAAACGCATTTATATCCTCTTCTAACGTTTTCGATGCGAGAAAATGACGTTTCACCGTCTAACGTCAAGTAAATCAACTAGTGACGTCATAAATTTGCAGTTTTTAATGACGTCACACGTCACGCTCTTCCGAGCTGTGATTTGTTGCAGAATAAAACGCAGTTATTTTGCATTGCCTATATAGGCGCGCTGTGTTAGAATTGTTTGTTTGTTTTGTTTGATTTGAGGTTTAACGTCCCCGTCAACACAGTAAAGGTCATTCTGGAGACGTTGCTTCCATTTTTTGGGGACTTTTACCCGACATTGAGATGAAATGACCTCTCAAGCCCTGCCGCCCAATGAAACCAATAGAGTATATAAGCACGGACGGTCCGACACTCGCACCGCTTTGCTTGGGCATCCAGAAATCCTCTAAGCGGATTACCAGTACTTGATTTGAGGTTTAACGTCCCCGTCAACACAGTATAGGTCATTATGGTGACTTTGCTTTCAATTTTATGGGATTTTTACCCGACATTGAGATGAAATGACATCTCAAGCCCTGTCACCCAATGAAACAAATAGGGTTTATAAGCATTGTCGGACCGAATCGCACCGCCATACCTGGGCAGGCTTAGATCCTCTAAGTGCTGAGTTTTACGTCTCAACGAGGCTAAGGTCATACGGAGACGGGACCCCGGATTCATCCGAAGTCTTGAGAAGCCCTAGATCGATCCTGCGGCCCCTGGTTTACAAGGCGAGAAGCATAACTAATACACCACGGAGGCTTCTGCGCAAATTCAGTATCTGAGTCGATTGTAAAATAATCAACCTAAAAAGTCAAAAAGTCTTTTGGGAGGGCTTTTAAAAAAGACGATAATAATAATAATAATAATAATAATAATAATAATAATAATAATAATAAATAATAATAATAATAATAATAATAATAATAATAATTATCAAACCAGTGACAGCGCTGAGGGGTGGACTGGGGGTGGATGGGATGGAGTGCGATTGTCTGTGAGCGTACATTGGGAGCACAGGGACACGGTTCATATTGATTTTGCTCTTCTAGAATGAAATATAAGCGTACTAGTATATACAGTGTGTATATATAGTGACTGGTCACTATATATACACACTGTATATACTAGTACGCTTATATTTCATTCTAGAAGAGCAAAATCAATATGAACCGTGTCCCTGTGATTGGGAGAATGGGCCTGAACCGGGTACGAAGAGCGTTCGTTTAGCCTTTAAATTCCTGTACTTTAAGCAGACAGTGTAGACCCTGATCAGAAACCGCGTTCAACGGCGCCTGACATGGGTGTACACTGTTACATTGATAATTTCCCTGTACCCCAGCCGCTCCAGATTTTACTCTGTCGTCACAAGGAGAGACATAGCGCTGCTATAAATAACCGGTACCCATTTTTGTACATGTTCAGCGATTGCCACGTGGACAATAAAAAGCAGACGGGAAGTACATGTAGTCAGTAACTTCGAGTCGTTTTCACAGAAGACCCCCCAAACACGTCAATGAGGATTACATATTTTCAAAACAGCCAAAACTCACCGGTAACTGATCCAGAAACTGAGAACTTTAATTATAGCAGAAATAGGGCCTAATGGTTTTTCACAGACAATTAGCTGGAGCAAAAGCGTTTATACAAACATCCAGCTTTGTGAACCGTTAACAACACACCACCACTGGATTTCCCCAGTTCATTTGTTTGATTTGAGGTTTAACGTCCCCGTCAACACAGTAAAGGTCATTTTGGAGACAATGCTTCCATTTTTGTGCGTCTTTTACCCGACATTGAGATGAAATAACATCTCAAGCCTTGTCGCCCAATAGGGTTTATAAGCATGGACGGGCCGACTCGCACCGCTTTGCCTGGACAGGCTTAGATCCTCTAAGCGGTTTACCAGTACTCGTGTGCGGGTCGGTTTCAGCTCTGGAAACATCATGCAGCCAATATATTTCTTCGAGCCCCCATTTGCGGGGGCCGTTCCCCAGTTCATTCAGTGAGACAAATAAGTTCACTGAAAATGTAGTCCTAAGGTTACAGAAAGGCAGCATCATATTTCATGATTCTGTTAGTGAAAGGCAAATATGACCATTTTGTGTCGTCGCCCAGCGAAAGGGAGAAAAGACATCACGAAAACACACCTATATGATTCTTATCCCCTCGAACCCCACTTTTATATAGAAAAACTAGGGTTTGCAGGGATAGACGTTGTGTTATTTCTGCTCTAAAATATAGATTGTGGGTACTCGTTAGAACCGCCTCGATGAGGCGGTTCTAACGAGTACCCACAATCTATATTTTGAGCAAAAATAATAAAAAATATCACAATTTTTCATCTAAAGATTTCGTTTTTTCGGCGGTAAAATTTACATTGTATTTGTATAGGCGTGTTTTCGTAATGGACGAAGAAAAAGTAGAAGAGATTAAAGTAAGGGACAGTCGAAAAAGAGGAAAATGAATGGAAGTGCAGAAACAGAAGATACAACAAATATCGCCCTTATCCTACCTGCTGCAAGGACAGGTGTTGTCCATCTGTCAGCCAATATCAGTTGGACGCCCCAGTGAGGTGGCTTCTTTTAAAAGAAACTAATGCGAGGGCTGCAGAGTAATTTTGTTTGATGAAGCTGCAAAACAATTATATGGGCCCCGTCAAGCGATTTTGGTACTTATCGCCTATGCGAGCAGCGAAGGTTCAGGCGAGCCTGCGCATCCGCGCAGTCTCGCCAGAACCTTCGCTGCTCGCTCATACAAGCAGTGAATCAAGAGGAACCTTCAGACAGAAAGCCATATCCCTGGCCCCTCTGAATGGCTGGGCATGCGCAGTTAAAATTTGTCACGACGGAATGCTCGAAGACACAAATTCGCTTGGCGGGGCTCATATACGATGATAAAGTCATTGTATCACATGCAATTTTTTAGTCTAAAACACCCCATTTGCCACGTCGAGTTTTGTTTTGTTCTGGATTTTTTATGGTCAACTCAATACTATATAGGTCATATCGAGCCGGTCGGTTTACCTAACCACAATTTTGTGCAGGCTTATACATAAGCCGTTAAACAGAACAGTGGGAATTCTTTAGAGAATTTTGCAATATCACAAAATTGTGAACATTTAGAAGCAGTCTTAACTTGGTCTACATAGTTCTGTTTGCACTGTTGGGGACTCCAAATTTCAATATGGTACCAGGATCTTAAATGTTACTGGACTAAATTTCTTCACCTAGGTGGCAGATACAGAAACGGAATCCTCTACCTTTACCACCTTCACCAGAGACAAGAAGATTGGAAGTTGATTCCAATCTGCAGTTCTTGTTCGGTAGAAATGAAACTGGAGACCCTAAGGAAGAAGATAAGTAGTACGAGTATTCTGCTTTATACATACATGTAGACACCAGATCTCTAATGTATGTATATATTGCTTTATCGAACTTATTTTTTTCCAATGACAGTTGTAAACTAGTGCATCTTGTTGTAAAAGAGACATAATGCTTCTAATAAGACTTCGTTTGTAAGTTGACTGTTAAAAGCAGCGAAACTGTCTTGACTGTGTCTGCAGTTGTCACTTATGCTAGTATACATTCAATGGACTAATGTACGACAATGTGAATTATAGATATAATGACGGCCTTTAATATACTGGCACTTTGCAAGTATAAAATTAAAGTTTTATTGAGTGTCTTCAAAAGCAGTAATGAATTTGAAACACTGGTTGTGCTCTCTGGTGTATACTTAAGCACAACTCGATTTTCGCATCTACTGAAAATGCGACAATGATCTGAAGGAAATAAAAATAAAAATATTGTTTGATGAAGTACTGGAAGACGTTCTACGCCAAACGATGGCATTTAAGACAAGCTAAGTAAAGTGAAACACGCTTATAAGCCGTATGGTTTGTCTTTGAAAACAAAGAACACATTTAAGGTATGAATTACGCATTACGGTTTTATTGGGACTCTTTTCAAAAGCAGTAATGATATTTACAAATCACTGCTTTCGCCCTTAATATATACTAAAACACTAAAATGGTCTCCGTTATGCCATAGGTAATAATCTACACTTTGATGAAGTACGGGGAAATTTTTTCTGCCTTCGCACGTCATTTAACATATTCAACACAACAAGTAGAAAGCCAACAGGACAGTTTTTTTTTCCAAATAATGACCAAACCACTACCCAAAATAAATCAAAGCACTGAGAGTACTGGTGGGTCGATTGTCTGTGAGTGTAGGTTGGGCAAATAGTCCTGAACTTAGAATTGGGCTTTCGTTTAACCATTAAATTCCAATATTTTTAAGCAAGCAGTGTAGACCTGATCAGATGTGGCGTCTGATTAGGTATCCATTATTTGCCAATTCCTCAGAGCACAAGTTCAGTCCCCATTTCGCTCTGACGTCACAGGGAGGCCGATGCTATAAACAACCTGTAGTTAAATTTTGTACATGGTCAACGACAGGCATTTGGACACTAGCCGACGGAAGATTCTGTACTCAGCTACTTTTTGTCGACTGATAAGTCAATGCCCCGTACACGGGCCCAGTATAGATTTTACCTTCTACACAGCGCACTGGCGTCACAGGGAGAAGACTAGCATTGCAATAAATAACGACACCTCGTTTTAGTACATGGTACAGACACGTGGACCATAGCAGGTGGTAAGAACTCTGCTCTATAACGTAGACTGTGGGTACTTGTTAAAACGCCTCATTATAAGAAAAGTATTCAGCACAATTTGCGTCTGGACAATGACGTTCTTGTGGATGGACTTTTCAAGGCCTTTCTGTCACCATATATATTCTAATTAGGACCAGCACAATAGATACATCTTTCTATATTCTCAATATTTCATTGATAATGCTTAAGCTCATATGCAAGACAGTCTTTGCTGGAAACGTTATAACACTTTCCACACTAAACCCTTATTCTGCTGTTTCTTTGCAAACAGTGTAGATCCAGATCAGATGGCTTCTGAAGAAGTCATCTGATCAGGATCTACATTTTTTTCATTTACAGTAGAACTTCGATGGCTCGAACACAGATGGCTCGTTTACCATGGCTGAGTCGAACCAGTTCTTGAGTCCCTAGCGAAATTCCCTACATAAGAAATAGTGGGGGATAATTAAGGGGATTTTAGTCTTTTATCTTGCAAATGTATGCTGTGTGTACTCATTAGAATCGTCTCGATGAGGCGATTCTAATGTGTACACACAGCATACATTTTCATTATAGAACATCGGAAAGATGTCTAAAAGTATCTCGTTATGCTTCCTGACAGTAACCTCAGTGGCTCGAACTACCCCTGTCTCGAACAGATTTCGAGGTCCAAAAGATGTTCGAGCCATTGAAGTTCGACTGTAGTTTGTGCATTTGAATGAATACAGTAATCAAGTAATCTGCTTGGTTGAGTGTTAGTAATGGGTGTGGCTTAATTAATTTATTCAGTGGGATAAGAGCTAACATTAATTGCCTTGTATGCCCATAAGGCGCTGGCAAGCAGTGAAGAACACTGCGACTGATCACTGGCTTCACTATGTTTAGACAAAGAAAACGCTTGCAATAAATAGAATAAATCAGACACCCCTCAAATTGAAATGGACCTTTCCGAAATTATTAGATGGAAGAATATTCGCCAGACCGCTAGCAAGATTAAATTAAAACGAGGTCTGCCGAGCCGATGAACTCCTACGGCTTGCAGGCGGGTTTTAAACAGCACACAACTTTAACCCTTAAGATGCCAAAAAATTATTACAATAAAAGTCGCCTGCTCTGTTGCCTGCTGGATACTTTGAAGTCCATTGTTGCGAACATTGTGGACGCAGATCAAAAAGCTCCACTAGGAACAGTTTGATCAGGGTCCGCACTATACCTGACAGTTCAGTAATAATGCCATGACCAGCTCCATATCTTTATATATTTTGCCTCTGCTTCTACTCGAAAAATTTCAAACAGTATTTTGTAAGCAGTTCTTTGGATAGATTTTGAATCCCACCTGTGTATGAAAAACAATCGACATATTCTTCTAGCTACGGAACCCGGGAAGGGACATGATTTTTTTATTTTATAAGTTGTGCGCACAATATAATATCTTGTGCGGACAACATATTATCTTGTGCGGACAAGATATTATCTTGTGCAGACAAGATATTATCTTGTCCGCACAAGATATTAAGTTGTGCGAACAAGATATTATCTTGTCCGCACAAGATAATATCTTGTCTGCACAACATAGATCTTGTGCGCACAAGATATTATCTTCTCCGCACAAGATAATATCTTGTCCGCACAAGATAATATCTTGTCCGCACAACTTCCCAAGATCTATGTTGTGCAAACAAGATAATATGTTGTGCGAACAAGATAATATCTTTTGCGCACAAGATATTATGTTGTGCGAACAAGATCATATCTTGTCCGCACAAGATAATATCTTGTCCGGACAAGATAATATGTTGTCCGAACAAGATAATATCTTGTCCGCTCAAGATATTATCTTGTTCGCACAACATAATAAAAATAAACCAGAGGACCAATGGTCCTGGGCCGCTCACCTGAGTGCTGAAAGCTTATGGAGCCATTTAATTTCTGAGAAAATGATTTAATAGGGATTTTACCAAGTATTAATCTCGGTCATGTGACTTGATAATGGGCCCATTGGTATGAAGAAAAAAATCCAAAGGGTATACATGTATATGGACATGGTGGCCATTTTAGTAATGTGACCAAATTCACATAAATAAATTTTCATTTGTTTGTTCCTAAAAACTTTCATGTGAAATTTGGCTAGAAATGGAGCAGTGGTTTCTATGAAAAATAAATTTTAATTTCATCTGAATGACCTTGGGCCAATGTCAGAGAATAATGTTGACCATAGTTCCATACACTCATTTAGCTTACTGCATCTACTAATTTTCAGATCACAGGATGCAAGTTTCCGAAAAATACACATTTTTTTTAACTTTCTCCAATACAAATGTCTAGGCAACCAAATTTGACCTTTGTGTAAAACAGGTTAAGGCCATCCAGGAGTCATCATTTGAAGAAACTATAGTGGGCCCAAATCCCCAGTTCTAAGTTTAATGAAAATCGGCCCACTGGTTCTGGAGTAGAAGATTTCTGAAGTGTTTTTACCTTATATGGGCATGGTGGCCATTTAGGTCATTTGACCAAACACATGTATTTTTAAATGTTTAAAAGAAAAATGAGCCTAAAAATTACGGATTGGCACAGTCTTGAACCACAGTTCCCTTGTTTATGGGAAAAAGTGCCATACCAACTGAGCTATTGAGCGCTGTTGTAATCTGGGCGTTTTATAACATGATAGATACAACAACACAGCCAATTACCGCTAACTGTCTATTTTTGTTTATAAATTCATGCAAACTTTCTAACTCACAAGATAAAAGGCTCTGGTTTATAGTATTATTAGCAACAGGTGCGCCATAATTAGCTACGTCAACTATGATCAACTATGACGTCGCGATTTTTTCACGTGTTCTCGAAATGACGTAATGCCAAAATCTGATGACGCGTCACATATATTGAAAATAAAATAACCAGAATGTAGTAATAGCAAAGACGGTCTTTAAATTTTGCGCAAAAAGTGTCATCCGGTTGACACTTCCTTGTTTACCGACCACCTCACGCATAAGAATATTCAACAAGGGACTTAATCGGCGTTACCGGACAAATCCCGGACATTAGTGTTCGCCGTTATAGTTCTCTCCCTTGGCATGAAACGCCGTATTGATACTATTTCAAAAGCCTATAACGTCACGGTATCAAAAGGATTACACCTAAACTCTGCATATTTTGCATCTTTCAGCTATGCTGTAGCTTCTGGTGTATTACATTTTCCGTGAAGCCGTTGCCCTTGAGAAGCATAACGAAAAATATATGACCACCAAATCACTGAAACCGAGTGTCATTTCATGCAAATAATCTCATGTACATGTCCGAAATCGATTAATAAATTTGAAACGATCGAATGAAAAAATTCTAAATTCAATTTTGAAATTATAAAAAAACACTTACGTACCAGTATAAATGATATTTATTATAGTTTCATAACAATACATCCAAGAGGTATGAATTTTTAGCGAATGGAAACAAAATAGCCGTTTCCATGGAAACGGCGAAGAATCGGTACGAAAAAAAATATCAACGTAACACAGGGCACAAAGGTAACATTTCCACAAAGTTTCACTGGAATCTGTGATTTTCGCACTTTCCAAGTTTTCATAGACCAATGCTCGATGCTTACAGTCAGCTTCTCTTAAATCTTCATTTACTTGTTTCTACGAGCTTTGTATAAAATTTGGTCACAAACGGCCCAGAGGTTCCAGTGAAAATAAATTTTGGTCTTCATATCTGAAAGGCCTAAGGCCAAGGCCTTGAACAGTAGTTTCATCCACTCATTTAGCTAACTGTATTGATCAATTTTCAGATCAGAGTCTGCAACAGTTTTAGAAAGAAATCATGGTTTTGACCTTTTTCCAATACAAAAATCTATGTGACCAAATTTGACCTTGGTGTATAATAGGTATCCGAAGGTCATCATTTGCATAAACTGATAAGCCCGAGCCCCCAATGCTGCATACCAAGTTTCATAACAATAGGTCCTCTTGATTGGGAGAAGAAGATTTTAAAAGGATTTTACTTTATATGGGCATGGTGGTCATCTTGGTCATGTGACCAAACTCATTATAATAATTTGCATTTCCTTGTTCCTAACAATGTTTATATGAAATTTGGTAACAAATGGCTTAGTGGTTTCTGAGGAAAATGAGTTTCAATTTTAATATCTGAATGACCTTGGGCCAACATCAAAGAATGACCCTGACCTTGAAAACTTATGTAGTTTCATCCACTCAATAACTCCCTGTATCTACCAATTTTCAGATCACAGGCTGCTATAGTTTCCGAAAAATTGAAACTTTTGACTTTTTCCCATATATGACCAAATTTGACCTTGGCCTAAAATAGGTCAAGGTTATTCAGGAGTCATCATCTGAACAAATTTTGATGGGCCCGAGTTCCCAATGCCACGTTACATGATAATCGGCCCACTGGTTGCAGAGAATATTTCTGAAGGGTTTTTACCTTATATGGGCATGACGGCCATATTGGTCATGTGACCTAATTCATATTGATTAAATGTCATTTCCTTGTTCTTAAAAAATGTCATATGAAATTTCATTACATATGGCTATGTGGTTTCTGTGAAAAATTAGTTTTAATTCTCATATCTGAATGACCTTGAACAAAGGTCAGAGAATGACCTTGACCTTGAATACTCATGTAGTTTCAACCACCCATTTAGCTTACTGCATCTACTAATTTTCAGATCACAGGCTGCAATAGTTTAAAAAGAAAACACGGTTTTGACTTTTTTCGCATACAAAAGTCTATGCGACAGTATTTGACCTTGGCCTAAAATTGGTCAAGGTCATCCAAGGGTCATCATTTGAACAAAATATGATGGACCAGAGTCCCTAATGCTACAAACCAAGTTTCAGGCCAATCTGGTCAATGGTTCAGGAGAAGAAGATTTTTGAAGGGTTTTTACCTTATATGGGCATGGTGGTCATATTGGTCATGTGACCAAATTCATATTGATTAATTGTCATTTCTTTGTTCTTAAAAAACTGTTATATGAAATTTCTTTACAAATGGCTTTGTGGTTTCTGAGAAAAACATATCTAAATGACCTTGAACAAAGATCAAAGAATGACCTTGACCTTGAATACTCGTGTAGTTTCATCCACCCATTTAGCTTACTGCATCTACTAATTTTCAGATCACAGGCTGCAATAGTTTCCAAAAAAAAACACGGTTTTGACTTTTTCCGTATACAAAAGCCTATGCGACAAAATTTGACCTTGGCCTAAAATTGGTCAAGGTCAATCAAGGGTCATCATTTGAACAAAATATGATGGACCCGAGTCCCTAATGCTACATACCAAGTTTCAGGCCAATCTGCCCGATAGTTGAAGAAGATTTTGAAGGGTTTTTACCTTATATGGGTATGGCGGCCATTTTGGTCATGTGACCAAATTCATCTTGATTAATTGTCAATTCCTTGTTCTTCAAAATTTTCATATGAAATTTCATGACAAATGGCTTTGTGGTTTCTGAGAAAAATAAGTTTTAATTCTCATATCTGAATGACCTTGAACAAAGGTCAAAGAATGACCTTGACCTTGAATACTCATGTAGTTTCATCCACCCATTTAGCTTACTGCATCTACTAATTTTCAGATCACAGGCTGCAATAGTTTCCAAAAAATACATGGTTTTGACTTTTCCCCATAAAAAAAGTCTATGCGACCAAATTTGACCTTGGCCTAAAAGTGGTCAAGGTCATCCAAGAGTCATCATTTGAACAAAATATGATGGACCCGAGTCCCAAATGCTACAAACCAAGTTTCAGGCCAATCTGGCCAATGGTTCCGGCGAAGACGATTTTTGAAGGGTTTTTACCTTATATGAGCATGGCAGCCATATTGGTCATGTGACCAAATTCATATTGATTAATTGTCATTTCCTTGTTCTTAAAAAATTTCATATGAAATTTCATTACATATGGCTATGTGGTTTCTGAGAAAAATTAGTTTTAATTCTCATATCTGAATGACCTTGAACAAAGGTCAGAGAATGACCTTGACCTGAATACTCATGTAGTTTCATCCACCCATTGAGCTTACTGCATCTACTAATTTTCAGATCAAAGGCTGCAATAGTTTCCAAAAAAATACATGGTTTTGACTTTTTTCCATACAAAAGTCTATGCGACAGTATTTGACCTTGGCCTAAAATTGGTCAAAGTCTTCCAAGGGTCATCATTTGAACAAAATATGATAGACCCGAGTCTCTAATGCTACAAACCAAGTTTCAGGCCAATCTGGCCAATGGTTCAGGAGAAGATTTTTGAAGGGCTTTTACCTTATATGGGCATGGTGGCCATATTGTCCATGTGACCAAATTCATATTGATTAATTGTCATTTCTTTGTTCTTAAAAACTGTTATATGAAATTTCGTTACAAATGGCTTGGCGGTTTGTGAGAAAATAAGTTTTAATTCTCATATCTGAATGACCTTGAACAAAGATCAAAGAATCACCTTGACCTTGAATACTCATGTAGTTTCAACCACCCATTAAACTTACTGCATCTACTAATTTTCAGATCACAGGCTGCAATAGTTTGAAAAAAAAAACACGGTTTTGACTTTTTCCGTATACAAAAGCCTATGCAACAAAATTTGACCTCGGCCTAAAATTGGTCAATGTCATTCAAGGGTCATCATTTGAACAAAATATGATGGACCCGAGTCAAAAATGCTACATACCAAGTTTCAGGCCAATCTGCCCAACGGTTCTGGAGAAGAAGATTTCTGAAGGGTTTTTACCTTATATGGGTATGGCGGCCATATTGGTCATGTGACCAAATTCATCTTGATTAATTGTCAATTCCTTGTTCTTCAAAACTTTCATATGTAATTTCATTACAAATGGCTTTGTGGTTTCTGAGAAAATAAGTTTTAATTCTCATATCTGAATGCCCTTGAACAAAGGTCATAGAATGACCTTGACCTTGAATACTCATGTAGTTTCATCCACCCATTTAGCTTACTGCATCTACTAATTTTCACAGGCTGCAATAGTTTCCAAAAAATACACGGTTTTGACTTTTTCCCATACAAAAGTCTATGCGACCAAATTAGACCTTGGCCTTAAATTGGTCAAGGTCATCCAAGGGTCATCATTTGAACAAAATATGATGGGCCCGAGCCCCCAATGTTACATACCAAGTTTCAGGCCAATCGGCCCACTGGTTCCGGAGAAGAAGATTTTTGAAGGGTTTTTACCTTACATGGGCATGGTGGCCATCTTGGTCACATGACCTGGACCCTGAGAACAAACTTTCGTTCCCCCATCCCATGAATGCTCCACATGAAATATGACTCCAATCGGCCTTGTAGTTTCAGAGGAGATGTTTGAAAATGTTGACAGTAACAGACAACAGAAAACAGACGACAGACAGACAACGGAGCCTTACCATACTATAAGCTCACCAATGAGCCTTCGGCTCAGGTGAGCTAAAAACCAGGGCACTCAGAATTGTGGTACTTGCGCAAGACATGCCTGCTGAAGCTCATGTATTTCTGTACAAAGTACCATCCTTATGTCTCAAATGGTATTGGAGATATGGTGATCACAAGCTGGTCATCGTCCGTCGTCGTGGTTGTCTGTGTCTGCGTCGATGTCAACATTTTCAAACAACATCTCCTCTGAAACTACTTGGCCAGTTGAAACCAAATTACTATGAGAAGGGGGAACGAAAGTTTGTTCGTGAGGACTGGATCACATGACCAATATGGCCGCTATGCCCATATATGGAAAGACTTCTCAAGAACCGAACAGCCGATGATCTTGAAACTTAGTATGCAACATCGGGGACTCAAGCCTTACCAAGTTTGTTCAAATGATGACCTTTGGTTGACCCTGACCTGTTTTACATCAAGGTCAAATTTGGTCATTTAGAGATTTGTATGGAAAAAAGGCAAAACAGTGGATTTTTCTGATTGCATGGTAGCTAGCGGCATCAACCAATGGTATTTGCAATCAGCTGAATGGAAGTTTATCAGTTCCAAAGATCAAGGTCATTTGCCGACCTTCGTCCAGGACGGCTTAGATTCAGTATTTTTATCTTCTTCTTCACTTAAACTACTTGGCCAGTTGAAACCAAATTACATGTGGAGCCTCTATGGGAAGGGGGAACGAAAGTTTGTTTTGTAAGGACTGGATCACATGACCAATATGGCCGCTATGCCCATATATGGTAAAAACCTTTAAAAATCTCCTTCTCAAGAATCGAACAGCCGATGATCTTGAAACTTGGTATGCAGCATCGGGGACTCGAGACCTACCAATTTTGTTCAAATGATGACATTTGGTTGACCTTGACCTGTTTTACGTCAAGGAGCCTTCAGCTCTTGTGAGCTAAAAACCAGAGCACCCAGAATTGTAATTCTTGAGCATGACACACCTGCTTAACCTCATGTACATCTGCATCAAGTACCACCAATATGTCTCAAAGGGTATTGGAGGTACGGTGATCACAAGGTGGTCATACTGTTATATTGGAAGGGGTGACAACTCAAATACCATAGCACCCAGAGTTGTGGTTCTCAGGCATGAAGTGCCTTCTCGACCTTGTATACAATTGTGCGAAGTACCATCAATATATCTCAAAGGGTATTGGAGTTATGGCCATCACAAGGTTATATTGTAGGGGAGATAATTAAAAAACCAAGGCACCCAGAGTCGTGGTTCTTGCATGTGACACACCTGCTTAACCTCATGTACAATTGTACCAAGTACCATCAATATATCTCAAAGAGTACATATTTTGTGGCCAACACAAGATAGTGATTTTATTTTATTGGAAGGGGAGATAACTAAAAAAACAATGGCACCCAGAGTTGTGGTTCTTGTGCATGACACACCGCCTCGGCCTTGTGAACAACTGTGCCAGGTACCATCGATATATCTTAAAGGGTATTGGAGTTATGGCCATCACAATGTAGTCACTCAATTTTATTGGAAGGGGAGATAACTAAACAAGAGGACCAAGCTAGCTTGAGCTAACAGATTCAAAGTTTAAGGAAGTGCCTACCTTTACTGAAGGCTTTATGGGAAGACATGGTGATGACAGGGTAAGCATTTTCTGAAAATCAAGTAGAATTTAACTCTATGATAAACAGGCTGACCTCATCGGTTTTCAAACTCATTCAAGCTTTTATTCCTGACTTGCTAAGAAGATCCGATCTAAACTGAAGTGGCTATGGTGATGACAAGTTCAAAAACAAGAGTTTTCAAACTCCTCCAAGCTTTCTGCCTGACTTCCTTGTTTGTAAGTTTCATGAAGATCCGTTCAAAACTAAAGGGGCAGCAGTGATAACAATGTCGAAAATAGGCATTTTCAGCAATCAAAGGCACGTCACTCTATGATAAATGTGCCGACTTGGCCGGTATTCGAACTTACCTGAGGTTTTATTCCCAGCCACCTTACATGTAAGTTTCAGAAAGATCCGATCAGACTTGGCCAGTATTCAAACTCATCCAAGATTTTATTCCCAGCCACCTCACGTATAAGTTTCAGAAAGATCCGATCAAAACTGAAGGGGCTACGGTGATGACAAGGTCAAAATTTGGCATTTTTAGCAATCAAAGGGATGTTACTCTAAAATAAATGAGCCGACTTGGCCAGTTTTCGAACTCATCCGATGTTTCATCCCCAGCCACCTTACATATAAGTTTCAGAAAAATCCGATCAAAACTGAAGGGGCTACGGTAATGACAAGGTCAAAAATCAACATTTTCAGCCATCAAAGGGACAGAACTCTACGATAAATGGGCTGACTTGGCCTGTTTTCGAACTCATCCAAGATTTTATCCCCAGCCACCTTACATATAAGTTTCAGAAAGATCCGATCAAAACTGAAGGGGCTATGGTGATGACAAGGTCAAAAATCGGCATTTTCAGCAATCAAAGGGACTTAAAGCAATGATAAATGGGCCAACTTGGCCGGTATTCAAACTCATTCTAGGTTTTATCTCCAGTCACCTTACATATAGGTTTCAGAAAGATTCGATCAAAACTGAAGGGGCTACGGTGATGACAAGGTAAAAAATCGACATTTTCAGCCATCAAAGGGACATAACTATATAGTTAATGGGGCAACTTGGCCGGTTTTCAAATTCATCCGAGGTTTTATCCCCAGCCACCTTACATATAAGTTTCAGAAAGATCCGATCAAAACTGAAGGGGCTACAGTGTTGACAAGGTCAAAAATCAACATTTTCAGCAATCAAAGGGACCTAACTCTATGATAAATAGGCCACCTTTGCCGGTGTGCGAACTCATCCGAGGCTTTATCCCCAGCCACCTTGCATATAAGTTTCAGAAAGATCCGATCAAAACCCAAAGGCTACGGTGATGACAAGATCAAAAATCGGCATTTTCAGCAATCAAAGGGACGTTACTCTGTGATAAATGGACCAACTTGGCTGGTTTTCGAACACATCCGAGATTTTATCCCCAGCCACTGTACATATAAGTTTCAGAAAGATTCGATCAAAACTGAAAGGGTTAAGTGATGACAAGGTCAAAAATCAGCATTTTCAGCAATCAAAGGGACGTTACTCTACGATAAAAGGGCCGACTTGGTCGGTTTTCGAACTCATCCGAGATTTTATCCACAGCAACCTTACATATAAGTTTCAGAAAGATCCGATCAAAACTGAAGGGGCTACGGTGATGACAAGGTCAAAAATCGGCATTTTCAGCAATCAAAGGGACGTAACTCTATGATAAACCAGCGGACTAGGCCGGTTTTCGAACTCATCCAAGGTTTTATCCCCAGCCACATTACATATAAGTTTCAGAAAGATCAGATCAAAACTGAAGGGGCTACGGTGATGACAAGGTCGAAAATGGACATTTTCAGCAATCAAAGGGACGTAACTCTATGATAAATAGGCCGACTTGGCCGGTTTTCGAACTCATCCGAGATTTTATCCCCAGTCACCTTACATATAAGTTTCAGAAAGATCCGATCAAAACTGAAGGGGCTACGGTGATGACAAGGTCAAAAATCGGCATTTTCAGCAATCAAAGGGACGTAACTATATGATAAACCAGCGGACTAGGCCGGTTTTCGAACTCATCCGAGGTTTTATCCCCAGCCACATTACATATAAGTTTCAGAAAGATCAGATTAAAACTGAAGGGGCTACGGTGATGACAAGGTCGAAAATGGACATTTTCAGCAATCAAAGGGACGTTACTCTATGATAAATAGGCCGACTTGGCCGGTTTTCGAACTCATCCGAGTTTTTATCCCCAGTCACCTCACATATAAGTTTCAGAAAGATCCGATCAAAACTGAAGGCGCTACGGTGATGACAAGCATTTTCCCATAGTAAGTCTATGGGACCTTGTGGTTGCCATAGGAACCAAAGTTTTAGAGCGATTTCAAAACAAAGTTTATGTCATCAATGCCCCACCAGAGGCATACTACAGGTGAGAAAGGATTGAGATCAGCCTGCAGGATACAGAGATATAGCTGCTCAAAAGTGGACGGACGACGGACGGACGGACGGACGGACGACGGACGACGGAGGACCCACTATACTATAAGCTCCCCTGGAGCCTTCGGCCCAGGTGAGCTAAAAATCATGTCCCTTCCCGGGTTCCGTATCTAGCTGTCCACATACTGATATTTCGATTATACTCGTAGTACGCTCTGTCAACAAATCCTTAATTAACCTTTCAAGAGTAATTTCAAATTTGGAAGTACTGGAGGGACTTCCTACTTCCGACTTCTAACTTATAACATCCGATTTCTTATTTATAACTTCCGACTTCTTACTTTCAACTTCTAACTTCTGAATTCTTTATCCCATTGTAATTGTGTGTTTATGTAGACGGGAATTCTATCTTCACCATTTGTTTGTTCTTACTTTTGGCTTCCTACTTCCGACCTCTAACTTCCTACTTCTAACTTCTTACTTCCGAGTTCTTACTTCTAACTTTCGACTTCTAAATAACGTTCATCTTCTTACATCCGACTCCTTACCTTTAACCTAACATCTTTCTAACATCTTTCTTGATTAGCCCCCGCCCATAGGGGCTTGAAGAAATATATGGGCTGCATGATGCTACCACGCAGAGCTGAATTCGGCCCGCACACTAGTACTGGTAAACCGCTTAGAAGATCTAAGCCTGTCCAGGAACCGCGGTGCGAGGCGGACCGTCCATGCTAATAAACCCTATTTGTTTCATTGGACGACAGGGCTTGAGATGTCATTTCATCTCAATGTCGGGTAAAAGTCCCACAAAATTGGAAGCAACGTCTCCAAAATGACCTTTACAGTGTTGACGGGCACGTTAAACCTCAAATCAAACAAACAAAGATTTCTTTATCCCATTGTAATTGTGTGTTTATGTAGACGGGACTTCTATCTTCATTTGTTTGTTCTTACTTCTGGCTTCCTACTTCCGACCTCTAACTTCCTATTTCTAACTTCTTACTTCTGAGTTCTTACTTCTAACTTTCGACTTCTAAATAACGTTCATCTTCTTACATCCGATTCCTTACCTTTAACCTAACATCTTTCTTGATTTGATTTAATAAGTTGGAAGTTAGAAGTAGGAAGTTACAAGTTGGAAGTAAGAAGGAAGAAAAAAAAGTGATGAAGTTAAAAATCCCGTTTCCATCACATTCAGTAAGCAACAAATGAGAATTGCAGGGAGAAATAAGTTGAAAGTTAGGAGTTGGAAATAAGAAGTGAGGTCAGAAGTTAAAAGTTTGAAGTAAGAATTCGAAAGTTGGAAGTCAGAAGTTAGAAGTCAGAAGTTAGAAGTCGGAAGTTAAAGGTTTGATGTTAGAATTCGAAAGTTGGAAGTCAGAAGTTAGAAGTCGGAAGTTAGAAGTCCGAAGTAAGAAGATGGAAGTCGGAAGTTAGAATATAGAAGTGAAGGCAATGATCAGGATTCGATACAATTACCCCACACTCCCATCAGAGACATAAACGGGAAAGAAACACAAACATGAAATAACTGAAACCTAATGAAAACATCACAAGCGAGAAGCTAAACGCAGTCGGAAGTTAGGAGTAATACGTTTGAAGTAGGTAGTTAGAAGTTGGCAGTAGGAAGTCCGAAGTAATTGATGAAGTTAGAAGTCCCTCGATCCATGGCTTCCAAAACTTATGGCTATTAACTTTTGCCAAATGGCATTTTGCAAGCTCACCTGTGTACGAAAATCCATCCCTGTTGTTATTACGTTACCATGAATATTTACAAGAAAATGGACATTAACAATGATATAAATTATGTTCCTCATTTTTCGTCCAAATATTGACTGTGGATACCGAATAAAACCGCCTTTGTGAGGTTCTACTTTGCACCTATATACAGTCGAACGTCAATGGCTCGAACACCTTTGGGACCTCAAAGATCTGTTCGAGACAGGGGTAGTTCGAGCCACTAAGGTTTACTGTAAGGAGGCATAACGAGATACCTTTAGACATCTTTTCGGTGTTCTATAATGAAAATGTATGCTGTGTGTACTCATTAGAATCGCCTCATCGAGGCGATTCTAATGAGTACACACATCATACATTCATCGAGGCGATTCTAATGAGTACACACAGCATACATTTGCAAGATAAAAGACTAAAATCTCCTTAATTACCCCCCCCCCCCCCCCCCCCCCACTGTTTCTTATATAGAGGATTTCGGAAGGGACTCAAGAATGGGTTCGACGCATCCATGGTAAACGAGCCATCGGTGTTCGAGCCATCGAAGTCCTACTGTACTATATTTGAAGAAAAATCGCAAATGTCATTTTAGAGTTACGACAATAAGGAGTATTATCCTGTTGCGACACTGTCCGTTTCCCGGCTCAGTAGCGTTGGCACCTAGTCAAACATATAGCCATGTTTTGGTATGAAGGGGCTTTTTACTTCATCACTTCTGAGTTCTTCCTTCTGACTTCCTGCTGCCGAGTTTTAACTTATGACATTTTTGGGTCGATTGTCTCCGAGTGTAAGCTGGGAAAATGGTCCTGAACTGGAACTTAGACTGCATTACGCAAACACACCTATACAAATACATTGCCACCTTTATCGCCGAAAACATGAAAATTTTATGATGAAAAATTATGATATTTTTCTTAATTCTGCTCAAAATATAGATTGTGGGCACTCGTTAGAACCGCCTCATCGAGGCGGTTCTAACACAGTCTATATTTTAGAGCAGAAATAAGAACAATAAGGTATACCCCCTGAAACCCCAGTTTTTCTATATAAAAGTGGGTTCAAGGGGGTCAAAATTATATAGGCGTGTTTTCGTGATGGGTACCTGTACTTTGAGTAAACAGTGTAGACCCGATCTGGGTTCACCCAGTGTTTGCCAATGACCCAGTACACCAGACCAGTCCAGATTTTACAAGTGACATAACTCTTTTACTCAGCGCTCTGGCGTCACAGGGAGAAGAAGATCGATACTTTAGTCTTGATGTCGGTTAAACTGAGGCGGGTTTGTCGAGAACAACATATGAGGGTAGGCTGAAAAGTTCTGAGCCTGACCAAGATCCAATGGTTTGTCCATGCTGAAAGTGCCTTACTTTTCAACATAGTCTCCCTTCCTGTCCACACACTTCCTCCAGCGATGCTGGAGTCCTTGGATCCCAGTGGTATAGAAGGTCTCATCTTGGTCCCTGAAAAACTCCGCCACAGCAGCTATCACCTCCTCGTCTGACTGATAATGCTGCCCAGCCAAGTGCTTTTTCATGTTTGGAAACAGGAAATAATCTGATGGAGCTAGATCAGGTGAATACGGAGGGTGATCGACAAGTGTGAAGCCACAGTAATGCACATCAGCCAATTGCGACAACCGATTTATGAGCAGGCGCATTGTCCTCATGGAAGAAGACCCCTTTTGTCAATTTTCCGGGTCGTTTAGCCTTAATTGCTTTTTGCAATTATTTTAGCAGATCTGCATAATACTCCCCATTAATTGTTCTGCCCTTTTGAAGGTAATCTATGAATATTCTACCCTTGGCATCCCAGAACACTGATGCCATCACCTTCCCTGCAGAGGAGACAACATTTGCCTTCTTTGGAGTGGGTGAGCCAGGGTGCTTCCATTGCATGGATTGTCTTTTGGTCTCTGGCTCAAAGTGATGAACCCAACACTCATCCTGTGTGACAAAACGGTCAAGAAAAAAATCTTGGTCTGCTTCAAAAATAGCCAAGTTGGCTTGTGACAGGTTCAGTCTGGTCAACTTTTGGTCAGGCGCCAAAAGCCGCGGCACCCATCTGGCGGAAACCTTCGACATTCCTAATTCACTGTGTAGAATGTTCTCTACTCGTTCACGGGAGATGCCAACAGTCTTAGCTAACTGATTTACAGTTAAACGCCTGTCATCCATCACGGCCCTGTGCACTTGGCTGATGGTTTCTTCAGTTGTTGCCGCTGTGGGTCGTCCACACCGGTCATCATCTTCCAAGGCTGTCCTTGCCCATCTTAAAATTTGCTGCCCACCGTTGCATACGAAGGAGCATCATCCCCTAATGTAGCAACCATATCCGCATGAATGTCCTTAGGAGCTAACCCCTTCTTATGGAGGTACTTGATGACACCACGATGCCAGATTTTGTCCATTTTCTCAAAAACGTGCTAGTATCAATTTTCAAAGTCTAGAATTTCTACGTTATTGCAGGTAAACTTGAACTCATTTGAGTCAAATCAAGTAATAAAGGTTTGGATTTAATGATTACAAAATTTAATGGCTGTTAGATACCTGCTTCTTGGCCAGGCTCAGAACTTTTCAGCCTACCCTCGTACATTATTTTGAGCAGACGTAAACATAATCAAACTGTGCTTACTTATGCATAATTGTACAATGTGCAACGTCACCCGATGCAGACATTTCTGGCGCAATGAGTCCATAAGATAGTAAAAATTAGACTGTATCCCTATTTTCAATCCTATGATGCTGATGCCCTCTACAATGACACCTTCCCCTCACCCAACCACCCCTTTGAAAGGCAAATAAAAATCAAGAATGTAAAAGCAAAGTATGGGTCATGTCAAATGAAAATTTCGCCCACTTTCTTAACCAAAACGATCATACCTACACGAGAACATTGCGACAACAGATCCGTATGCCAAAGTGGCGAATTTAACCCATATATGCCCAGCGGCGTCTGATCTGGATCTACACTGTTTGCTTAAAGAACATTCAATTTTGTAAAATTTGCCCCAAACAGAAACAAACCTGACACCCCTACAATTGGAAATGGGCCACTCCAAACTTACTAGGTGGAAGATTCCATTGTCATATAAGGGTTAATATCTTGAGAACTGATATTTTTCAGACGAGCTTTTGTATTTTTCTTATTTCTAGTCCTAACAAAGATTGTGTATGCTCGTCAGACCGCCTCATTGAGGCAGTTCTAACGAGTACCCACAATCTTTGCTTCTGAGCGAAAACAAGGAAAATAATGTATTCCCCTATAAACCAAACTTTTCTCTATATGAAATGGGGTTTAGAGGGGCGTTCATTGTACGGAAAAGTTAACCTGATACAACCACGCAACTAGCAGTTTAGCAATATGGCATCTGTCACCGGTTCGTTAAATTGCAAATACGCCAAAACACAATGACATGCTGCACAAGATTTTTGTCACAAGCGACATGTTTGTCAGTGTAGAAAGAAGCAGTCATCCATATTTAGCATACTGAATACCACGGAACCCGTGAAGGGAATTTCTTTTCTTGTACACCAGACAAGGAAATCCGTGATTTTACCCTGGGATAGAAATTTATGTTCTGACCCTGGTGTTCCGACCCAGGCAACTAACATAAATACGCTTCAATTCTATTCAACTGCCGGAACTACTTCCGCACTACTTTTATTTTGTAAACAATATACATGTGCGAGCTGTCAAAACTAACAGGAGGTCTTGGGCAAGAAAAAGAATCCAATAAGGGGTTCTGTTGTAGATGGGCGTTTCCAACCCTCGGTTGGAAACGCTCATCTACAACAGAACCCCATATCAGATTCTTATATTCCAGTATCTAGCAGAACAGAAATTAAAACAATAAAATTAGAGTGGAAAAGAAAACAAGAAATATGTCGTTCAAACGATATAATATATTGTTTCTTGTTTTCTTTTCCACTCTGAGAAAGAAGAGTGGAATTTAAAACGATAAAATTAGAATGGAACAGAAAACAAAACAAGAGGGACAACTGGCCGCTATAGCGCTCACCTGTGTACCAGAAAATTATTAATGATGTTTAGAATGCCCATGAAAAGTGGTGCAAGTTGAACCGTCTGTGCATTTAAACCCTATTGGTTTTTATTGGGCAGCAGGGCTTAAGAAGTCATTTCATCTCAATGTAGGGTAAAAGTCCCACAAATCTGGAAGCAACGTCTCCAAAAGACATACACAGTGTTGACGGGGATGTTTAGCCTCAAATCAATCAAAAATCAGGGCCCTGCGGTTTCAGAAAAGAAGATTTTTGAAGTTAATCAATTATAAGTCTATTGGGGTTAAGGAGCCCTGGGGAATGGCCAATTCAGACTCCACGGGCATGGTTGGCAGGATTTATGTAGGAAACCACTTTACATTGCTACATACAAAATATCTAAGCTCTGGGCCTCGTGGTTTCGGAGATTTTTTTTTTTTTTTGAAGTTTTTTCCAGTATAAGTGTATAGGAGCTAATGAGCCGTTGGGCGTGGCATATTTTGACCAAAAGAACATGGTTGGCATGATTTATGTAGGTGACCATTTTATGTTGCTATATACTAAATATCTAAGGTCTGTACTTCATGGATGCCCCCGCCAATAGGGGCTTGAAGAAATATATGGGCTGCATGATGCTTCTACGCAGAGCTGAATCCAGCCCGCACCCTAGTACTGGTAAACCGCTTAGAGGATCTAAGCCTGTCCGGGAACCGCGGTGCGAGGCGGACCGTCCATGCTAATAAACCCTATTGGTTTCATTGGGCGACAGGGCTTGAGATGTCATTTCATCTCAATGTCGGGTAAAAGTCCCACAAAATTGGAAGCAACGTCTCAAAAATGACCTTTACAGTGTTGACGGGGACGTTAAACCTCAAATCAAACAAACAAAAACTGTACTTCATGGTTTCAGAAAAGAAGATTTACGAAGCTCATTTTCCATTATTCCTTTATTAGTTTATTGGAGTTAAGGGGCCACAGGATTTGGCCAATTTGGACCCTAGGGGCATGATTGGCATGATTGGCAGGATTGGCGGGATTCATGTAGGCAACCGCCCGACTTGATACATGCTAAATATCTAAGCTCTCGGCCTTATGGTTTCAGAGAATACGACTTTTGAAGTTTGTTTTTCATTTTAAGTTGTACATTTCAAGTCTATGGTAGGTTATGGGCCCATGGGCGTGACAAATTTTAACCCAAGGGGCATGGTTGGCAGGATTTATTAAGGTGGCCATTTCATGTCGATACGTACTAAATATGACCGCTTGACGTTGCTACATGCTATATATTTAAGCTCTGGGCCCTGTGGTTTCAGAGATGAAGATTTTTTTATTTTTTTTTCCAACTGTAAGTCTATGTGAGCTAAAGAGCCCTGGGATGTGGCCATTTTGGATCCTAGGGACATAATTGGCAGGATTTATGTCGGTGACCACTTGACGTTGCTACATACTAAATATCTAAGCGCTGGGCCTTATGGTTTCATAGAAGAAGATTTTTGAAGTTTGTTCCATTATAAAGCTATGGGAGCTGATGAGCTCGGGCGTGTCCAATTTTGACCCCAGAGGCAGGGTTAGCAGGAATTATATAGGAGACTATTTTATGTTGCTAGATACTAAATATCTAAGTTCTGTGGTTCACAGTTTAAGAGAAGATTTTTGAAGCTTTTTTCCATTATGAGTCTATGGGAGCTAGGGGGGCCAGGGGCGTGGTCCATTTGGACCCCAGGGCATGATTGGCAGGATTTATGTAGGTGACCACTTGCCGTTGCAACATACTAAATATCTAGGCTCTGGGCCATTTGGTTTAGAGTAGAAGCGTTTTTCCATTATGAGTCTATGGGAGCTAAGGGGCCCCCGGGCGTGGTACACTTGGACCCCAGGGGCAGGATTTATGTAGGTGATCACTTGCCGTGGCTACATGCTAAATATCTAAGCTCTGGGCCCTGTGGTTTCAGAGAAGAAGATTTTTTAAGTTTTTTTTTTCATTATGAGTCTATGGGAGCTAAGGTGACCCATTTGGAGCCCAGGGCATGATTGGCAGGATTTATGTAGGTGATCACTGGCCGTTGCTACATGCTAAATATCTAAGCCCTGGGCCCTGTGGTTTCAGATAAGTTGATTTTTTAAGCTTTTTTTCATTATGAGTCTATTGGAGCTAAGGGGCCCCAGGGCGTGGACCATTTGGAGCCCAGGGCAAGATTGCAGAATTTATGTAGGTGACCACTTGCCGTTGCTACATGAAGATTTTTTCCATTATGAGAAGGTGAGCTAATAATACAATGGTCGAAATGTATTGATAACAGCGACATAATATGGACACTTTTCCTTGATTTTCGGAAAGCCTTCGATCTGGGTGATCATGAAATTCTATTAAATAAACTGTCACTGTACAAATTTAATCCTTTCACTCTTCGTTGGTTTCAGTCATATCTAGAATTCCATCAACAAACAATTCAATGTGAAATCAGGTTAATTGAGTTTGCGGAAGTACGGTCAGGTGTGCCTCAGTGTTGCATCTTAGGTCCAATCCTCTTTCTTGTATTAATAAACGATTTACCTCTCCATTTTGAAACGTGTTCATCTGATATTTATGCAGATGATACAACAGTTCACACCAACAACAAACACTTAGACACTGTTGAATGTAGATTACAGGTAGAACTTTTCAATTCGAAGAAATGGAGTAAAGATAATAAATTACCATTGAACTTAAACAAAACTACCTACATGACGTTGGGCACAAGAAGGCGTCTAAATAACTGCCGCGAACTAAACTTACAAGTTGACTAATCTGGAACGCCTATCACAATTGCAAAAACGAGCTGCTCGAATTATAATTAAAGCTGACTTTAATACACCATCCGACTTTATGTTCAAAGAACTAAATTGGCTCTCTGTTGATAGTAGAATAAAATAGAATAAGGCAGTGTTTACATATAGAGCTCTTGATAATATGGCCCCTGTGTATATAAAAAAAACTGCTGACGCCCATGTCTGAAACTCACTCGTTAAATCTGAGATCAAGCGAAAACGGAACGCTATACATCCCAAAAGCTTAAACTTCATTATAAAAAAGTTGATTCGCCTGTTCAGCTCCACAGCTATGGAATGCTCTTCCTCAAGAAGTAAGCGACACAGATTCGCTTTCAACATTTAAAAATTGTATCAAAAAACTTTTATAGGCTTCCATGCTATCTTAACCAACATTTAACATTATTATACACTTAATTCTTATGCTTTTATGCCGGAGTGAACAGCCAGTCAGTCTCTGTGCCGGGGAGACAGCGGTGTATAATGTAGCTGTTTGGCAGTGGTACCTACTGTCTGGACATTGGGTCCGCCACAGGACTCCCTGCTAGACTGTTCATTTGACTGTACACTGTTTTTACCTCGGCACAGATACTGAATGGCTTTAATGATACAAGACTATCTGTTTTAGTAAACTGAACAATGTAATACTTACAGATTTTAACTCTTGAAGATTGTCTATGTTATTTAATCCTATGATTGTTTACTTGTATCTTATGCTTACGTAGATGTTTCATACGCTCCTTTTAAATACATATAATATGTTTAATAAGTGCATTTTAACTAGAAAGGAGTACCATTTTAAACGCAGATATTCATGTTAAGTCCTTTTTAAATTTTTGCACTTGTGCCATGTCTTATGTGGTTTTAACCTCCTTTTTGTTTTCCAGCATTGTTTCATCATTTATGTTTTTATTAATCTTGTGACAATGTGCATGATTGTATGTATATATGTATATATATCTTTGACGCACAAACAGTTTTATTACATTTATTTTTTGCATTAATTCTTCACCATCTCCGACGTTTCGGCTTTTGACAGCCTTTATCACGGAATTGTTCTTTCAAGCTATCACATATTTTTCAATTTCATCTTTCCACCATATTGAATTCACAACTGTGCCAGGTACCATCAATATATCTCAAAAGGTATTGGAGTTATGGCCATCACAAAGAAGTCATTTTATTTCATTAAAATGGGTGATAACTCAAAAAGTATGGCATCCAGAGTTCTGGTTCTTGCGCATGACACGCCGTCTCAGCCTTGTGAACAATTGTGCCAAGAACCATCAATGAATCTCAAAGGATATAGGAGTTATGGCCATCACAAGGTTACGTCTACGGACGGACTGACGGACAGACGGACGGACGCCAGGCTGATCGCTATATCCCCCTAACCTGTTCGGTCGGGGGATAAAATTATGTAAAACTTTCCGCATAAGCATGCAATTTCTAGTGCCAAGCATATATTTAATAGGCATGTTTACCCAAAGGATCTACCATGCTATTCTCATGCAGTTTCTCATACGTTTGTCTTCATTTGCGTATGTACCGCCGTTAGATCATACTTTATTTGGCCACTCGGGATGTTTGTGGGCTTTGTTGCTTTTCTGAGCAATCTTTTTTTCACTATTCTGAACACTGATCTTATTTTGCTTTATAACAAGTCCATGCAACTAAGGCCTTTTAATTCCACTTTGTATACAGGAAGGAGGGTTTAGCAGGGTTATAAAACTTTTCATATTTCCGTTTCAATTTATAGATTGTGGTTTCTTGTTTGGTTTGTTTGTATTTGGGTTTAACGGCCCAGTCAACACTATTTAGGTCATTTTGAGCCGGACAGTTTACCTATCCACACTTTGCCTGATCACCTGTCAGACGCGCATCCGACTGAGTTTACGAGGCCGGCCAGATTGTGGTTTCTCTGTGGAACCGATGCGGTTCTATCGAGCACTTAACAAAATATCATGAGATAAAGCCCCCCCCCCCCCACCCCCACCATTACCCACCTCAAAAAAAGGTCGGGCCTGTATTTTTTATGTTTTTCTGTTTTTGTATACCTGCCTTTTGTTAATGAAATTGTCATGTTGAGACTTGTACTGTATATCATAATTCTTTTAGGTACTCAAAAAAAAGTCGGCTGTGTATTTTTGAAGTTACTAAGTCCCAAAAACTATAAAAATGTACTTGAAACGCAAATTTACGATGAGAAAATTCCAAGACAACACTGGGTGGGGTCAAAAATTGAAAAGTCTGGATAGGTGAACTGGTCGGTTGTATATGAAAAAATAGTGTTAACTGGGCCGTTCATCTACAAAAAAAAAAAAAAAAAAAAAAAAAACACTCTGTTCTGTTTCAAGATTACTGTATCTCCTACTATGAACATATATGTTAATACTGTCGAAAGGCCGCGAAAAGCGCTTTAAAATCTACAAGAAAGAAAACAAAGACAATTATACAAAACTACTAAATTCCAGTTTTGCAGGTTTTGCCCGAAAATGCCATTTTCTTATGTAACAGCCCCCAATTACAATTACATAAAGCGAACTTAAAATGTTATCTATATTCTGTTTTTGCAGAAGTCTGACCTTTTTATGTATCTAGTCGGTATAGTGGAGGAAAAAAATCTGCAACGGAAGGTTAGGTGGTTTTTACCCCGGCACCCCGCTGTTCGCCCACATCTGATCGGTCGGCTCGATATGAAAGGACCGTAAACCCCCACCCCCACCAAAAAAGCAAAAATAGTAGAGAAAATCCTGGAAGCATAAAAAGAGCAAGCATATAGTGGGAATTTCCTAATTCTAAAGAAGAGTGATATCCCTTGATGAGTGGGATAAATGCTATTAGGACTGGTTGATGTTTGGAAATGTTTGTGGGGGGAGGGGGGTGTCAGCATCATTTGAACACCATAGCGCATACACAATAGAATATGCGCATATATGAACTCAAAACGCCGCGAAAAACGCTACATAATCCCCTACAAAGAAAACACGAAGACAAGTATACTTCGTTGCTCAAATTAACGGCGTGTGACGTTACGCGCGACGCACGGCCTTACGCGCGACGTTACGATCGACTGACGTAACGTTCGGCACTGCTAATGACGTAATGTTACGTACGCGGGAAAAAACAACAGTCATCCATAAAAATGCACTGAGGGTATGTGCCTGTTTGATCTTATCACGCACATTCAAGCATACATAGCCCAGATTTGGTACTTGGAGAATGTTTTCAAAGGATTTTTCTGGTCAAAACAGAAAAGAAATGAGAATTTCGTCCCGCAGATATCTTTCAATCTTTATTCAAAGTATTGGCCCAAAATTGGCCCGCTGGCACTCAACGTAGTTACACCTGTGGCCCAATATTGGCCCTGTGGCACCTATAGGGTTAATCAATGAGAGGTCAAGATTATGTCGATAAAATATCTTTATTGTTTTGAATTCCGTTCTTCTTTTTCAGAGTTGGAAAGAAATCAAGAAATATGTCGTTTAAACGACATATTTTTGTTTTCTTTTCTGTTCGAATTTTATTGTTTTACATTCCATTCTACTTTTTCAGTTTTCAGAGTGGAAAAGAAAACAAGAAATACGAGTACTGTTCAAATATGAATGCAAGTAGAACGTTTTCTCATGCACTAATGCGATAATCACCTGAAAATAAATATCACAGCGTAGACGAACATTTTACCTATACATTGATACCAAACCTGTTAAAATCCGCGCACTTTAGCCATGAATATTGTTCGATAAACACTGTCTACTCTTGTATACTAATACAAAACATGGTTGGAAGAAGGTCAGAGTACGCCGTTGAAATACGGTCCTATATTAAGAATCGTTGTATTCTTGGTATACGGTGCAAAGACATTTTTGATGAAATATGTTCGGTTTATGGGCATAATGAAATGTCTTTTCCGACAGTTTTTCGTTGGTGTAAGAAATTCAGCTGTGGGCTAGGCTCAACAGAAGATGCACCACATGATCGTCGGCCGAAAAGAGCAACATCTGCCAAGATGGTTGCTAGAGTGAAAGAAATAGTTGCTACCGATGGACGATACACCACTAGGCAAATAGCTAGTATGTTTGGCATCTCATTAGGAGAAGCTCATACAATTCTGAAACGGGATTTGATAATGAGAAAGATCTGTGCTAGATGGTTTCCCCATCTGTTGACAGATGAGCAGAAAAAGACACGCGTTCAGTGCGCCAAGAAGTTGCTTAAAAAGTTTCCAAATTACAATGCACGGTCTTTCGCTAATGTCGTTACAGGTGACGAGACATGGGTTCACTTTTTTGAGCCAAAACGAAAGATTCAGAACAAAATATGGGCAACAAAGTATTGCAAAAGACCATGTATTGCAATGCGGACCATGAGCGTCAAGAAGGTAATGTATGCCATATTCTTTTCAAATCAGGGCCCTGCTATTCAGGTTGCTGTGCCTAAAGGCAAATCTGTAAATGCGAAGTTTTACAAGAATAAAGTTCTTCGAAAATTGAAGAAATATTTCAAAGAACGAAGACCCGCAACTGGTTTGGCCAATGTCAGATTGCTACATGACAATGCGTCATCGCACAAGGCGTTCATTGTGCAAGACTATCTGAAGCAGGAAAAGGTTGTTGAACTCCCTCACCCCACGTATTCCCCTGACCTTGCCCCGTGTGACTTTTTTTTTGTTCCCGCGGCTGAAAAAATACCTTTCTGGTCGAAAATTTGTACAGCGCAAACACCTCGGTTCTGCAGTATTCCAGTGCCTTCATAGTATACCTCGAAAAGACTACCAAAATGCATTCAATACTGAAAGTTGGTATATCTGTTAAAGGGGAATACTTTGAGGGGACAAATAAATTTTTCATCGAAATCTATCACGGAATCATTTTTATGTGCTTAGTTGCATTCATATTTGAACAGTCCTCGTATGTCGTTAAAACGACATATTTTTGTTTTCTGTTCCATTCTAATTTCTGTTCTGCTATATACTAGAAGCCTCCGTCGTGTAGTGGTTACGCCACTCGCCTTGTAAACCAGGGGTCTCAGGATCAATCCCGGGCTTCTCCCGACTTTCGGATGAGTCTTTAAACCGAGGTCCCATCTCCTTATGACCTTAGCTGTTGGTGGGATGTAAAACTCAAACACTCACTCACTCTGCTATATACTAGAAAAGAAATATCCCCTCCCGGGTTCCGTAGAATACTGGTAAATCCACCTAGCACAGACATTGGAGGCGGACCTTAGCGATAGTCAAAAAGATATACCACTGCAAAAACGCCTTCTTCAGATTTGCGCTGCATATTAAATCAAATCACTGAGAGCACTGGTGGCTCAATTGTCTCTGAGTGTAGATTGGGAAAATAGTCCTGAACTGTGATTAGAAGTGTTCGTTTAACCCTTAAATGCCAGTGTTTAAAGCAAGCACAGTAGCCCTGATCAGACAGTTATGTGGCATCTGATTAGATATACACTGTTTAACAATGCCCAAGTACAAGAGCACAGTCCCGAATTTACTTTTTACGCAGCGCTTTGACGTCTTAGGGAGGCGACTATCGACGCTATAAACTAGATTTTGTTCAGGGTAGGCGGCAGTCAGATGGTCAGTGATAGTCACGCGGACAATAGCAAACTTTATAACGTAGACTGTGGATACTTGTTAAAACGCTTCATTTAATATAAGAAAAGTATTAAGTACAATTTTTGTCTGAAAAAAATATAGGTATTCGGTGTTTGCCAAACCCAGCACACGATTCCTGTCCACTCTGACCTGCATGGAACATCGATAGAAATAGCGAGACTTTTTTCTATTAATAACCGTAACAGTGGTTTTCCCAAATCAGTGATGGTCACGTGGACAACAGCATGATTTCGGATTTTGCCATTTAGTAAATTAGGGTCGATTATTTACACAATCGACCCAAAATATTATGAAGATTACGTCCGTTGTCTAAAGTTTCCGCCAGCTACGCAATCGTTCCGTCATCTCTCAAGCCTGTTGAGAAGCCTATGCTAGACAGTTCACATCACGTCGCGACAAAGCTTTCGGCGCGTCTTTGATTTCGTTGCAAACATCATCAAATGTGCCACGGTGAGAACTGATGTTTGGTTGGCTGTTAACCCTTAATCTTCCTCCTTACATTCAGCATGAGTCCATTTCAAAATTCAAGCGTGTCAGGTTGTGTTATTTTGAAAATTGATTTTGAAAATGGCCTAACTTTTTGCAAACAGTGTAGGCCCTGATCAGACGCCGCGTTCTGCGGCGTCTGATCTTGGCCTACACTGTTTGCCAAGGTACCCCTTCTGATACTAAATGGGTTAAAAAATTTAACGATTAGGTATCACTCTTTCTTTGCACGGGGGCATATTCACAAGGTCCACATAGCCTAATTTCTCTCTTGAGTTCAATCATATTATATCCGCGCTGCTATATACTGCCAAGATAATGCCTAACAGCTCCCGCAGCTGCCAAAACGTTACAGCCCAGCCAAACTTTGAACAGTCATTATATCTATTCGCACCTTTATAGAATCAATTGCGACTGTGACTGTTGTCTATAGATTTTCCAATACACTCGAAGTCATTCCCTAAATTTTGTTTCGAATAGTGGAATAACACGATCATGTATTGGTCGCATTTACATGATACGCTTATAAACTTGACAAATCGCACTTGATATGTAGAAAAGTGAGATTACAGGGGTAGGTATGTGTATGAAGCGTGGTAGCTATGTGGTTAGTGCACTTGCCTCTGAAGCTAGAGGCCCCCGGTTCGATCCCCGACGGCGGTGATTATTTTTGTGTCCGAACACGCTCCTTTGGCATCATTTGCAGTGACGAATGTAAAAAAGTGAACCTTCCTTCGGTTCGGAACGTTAACTGGAGGCTCCCTGTGCAGGGAGCGTCATCCTGTGCAAGTTAAAGACCCCTACCGTAATTACATGATTACAGTGTAGGCTTTCATCCTGCAAACCTGTTGTGTGCGTACTCACCCCCGCCCCCTGCATTCGCCATACAACCGAATAACCGACGTCGGAGTTCTTTCGTCGAAAATGATGCAACCGACTTCGGAATATGCGACAGAAAATGATGCAACCGGCTTTTGTGAAATAAGAAAA
The DNA here is from genome assembly GCA_963580285.1 of Lucinisca nassula. Classification (NCBI taxonomy): domain Eukaryota; kingdom Metazoa; phylum Mollusca; class Bivalvia; order Lucinida; family Lucinidae; genus Lucinisca; species Lucinisca nassula. Next base: position 27,187,397 of record OY757021.1, on the reverse strand, counting down.
CAAATAATGTTGCTGTAGAATGTTGAACAAACAGTCTTCGGAGTCTAACTGTTGGTTTTCGTTTGCTCCAGCATTTCTGTTGTTTATTGCTGTCGAGTCCTCACCGTTGTTTCAACTCTGTGATTGTTTGATTTTTGTGTTCACGGAGATGTTGCACTGATGAGTTTGGAGCCTTCATGCGGACTGAACAAATTATTTGTCTTAATCGCGACGGAAGTAAGGGCGAGGATTGTGGCCACGAAAAATCGATTAAACCCCCCCCCCCCCTTCAAGGCGGTTCTTCTGTCACGGTTTATTTTTATACCCCCGCAAACGAAGTTTGAAGGGGGTATATAGGAGTCAGCTTGTCGTCTGTCGTCGTCGTCGTCTGTCGTCGTCGGTCCGTTACAAAAAACTTTAACATTGCTCATAACTTCCTTATTCTTTGACCGATTTCTTTAATATTCACACACCACACACCTTGCCACTAGTACTTAAGATTGATATACACAAACCTGACCTTGACCTTTACGTTGACCCTCCTCAAGGTCAAATACTTGTAAAAATTTGACTGACAACGCATGCTGGGGTATAATTGGCGCCCGTTAGGCGGCAGCTCTAGTTGTTATGGTTTGTCTTTGGGTGTTTGTGTCGCTTTTATTATTTTATTTTGGATAGCCTATTGGCCATTTTGTGGGACAGTAACTGTCCTTTGGCTTTCCGCTGTTGGTGTTTCCGTTTGGGTATATTGCTTCTTGTTTGTGTTTCTTTCCCTTTGGTGTCTCTGATGGGAGCTATGGGTTAATTGTATCGATTTCTGATTATTGCCTCTACTTCTATTTTTATCATAGTCTACACAGTATAACTCAAATCTCTTTTCTATTTGAATAAAGTGTTTAACTCAAACTTCATATTGTTGAAATTTGTTGTCTTCAGGGGATGTTTTTCGGGTGATAGTCAAACCTTTCGGCCCCGGGCAAAGGTGCACGAGGTCGTCCAATACGCATCGGGGAAAATGTTTAGACTACCCCTTAACTAATTGATTGAATTGAGGTTTAACGTCCCCGTCAACACTATTTAGGTCATTTATGTCATTTTGGAGACGTCGCTAGTAATTTTGTGGGACTTTTACCCGACATTTAGATGAAATGACTTCTCAAGCCCTGCTGCCAAATGAAACCAATAGGGCTTATATGCATTGGACGGGCCAACTCGCACCACTTTGCCTGGGCAGGCTTAGTCCTTCTAAGTGCTTAACCAGTACTCGTGCGGCCAGTTTCAGCACTGCGTGGAAGGACCATGCAGTCTATCTAATTATCCAAGTCCCGATTGGCGGGGGCCAAAACTATCCCCCAAACGGCAGTGAAATAACTACATAATATCCCATTACTTTTTTATTTAGTAGAATGGGTAATAATATTATTTACTAGATTTTACTACTTTATGTGACGTTGACGAAGAGTCAATCCTAAAATAGAATTTGGTGTTCAATGGATGGAGATTAGTTGTGTCACTGGCGATTATGGAGCAAGAACAATTCAGTTGTATAGCTATTTCGTAGCTATTTCTGTAAAGGTTTACCTATAGAACCTATAGAACCTTTTCCATGAAGTTTGAATGAAATCGGCCCAAACATTTTAGAAAAGTAATCATTTAAAGCAAAGTGTTGACTCGACACGACACGCATTGACCGATCAAAATCGCACACCTGATGATTAGCACTTCGTGTTCATGTAAGCTTAAAACGTGGACTACATTCTGTGTTAGGCAAACAGTGGCGCCACATTCTATCCTGTTTGCTTTAAGAATTAGACTGAAGACAGTCACACAGTCAAAATAGAAATATCTGTGAGCAGTCTCCAAGCAAGTCTGCAAACTTTCCTGCTTTCTATTTCCCAATACCGGTGGTTAAACAAACTATGAAGAGATCAAAATGAAAGTATATGATTAGCAACTGGTATATTGCTTAGTAGGATCCCTCGGTAATATAAAACTCTTATATGGGTGTGAGGGGTGGATAGAAAAATCCGTCCCGAGGGTCACTGTCCGGCATCACGAGGCTTGCCGAGTGATGCCGGACAGTGATCCCGAGGGACGGATTTTTCTATCCACCCATCACACCCATATAGGATTCTTTTTCTTGCATACCTTCCATTTCATTGCGAATTTTTAATGCTGCTGTCACTTCCGTTACCGACGTCCGCCATTTTGTGATGACACAACAGGAATGTTTAGTGACGTCACGCATGGCGACGTCGCGCATGAGCTTGTAATCAACCAGTGCATTTATCAAAACACGCGATTATATTCGATTTGGGGTCGGAACACCAGGGTCAGAACATAAATTTCTATCCCAGGGTAAAATCACGGATTTCCTTGTCTGGTGTGCAAGAATCTACTATCCGCCTGCAATCACTGTCATTATTCAAGGAACATTGGAAATTAGTGGACGCAATGTCTAAATTGGCATTCGATGTTTGTTCAACATTCTACAGCAATATTATTTAGTCTAAGTGACTAATATATCTTTGGCACTGATAAATATCAAGGGCAGATGATGCAATAACCAAAATTGGAAGAGTGACTGTTCTTGGCCATACGAGTATAATATGCTTCCTTTAATGATCTATATGTCTGTGAAGCGCCATCCATATATCCCATTAGGTAAAGGAAAACATTTAATGGGAATTGTTAACGGCTAAAACTCTGTCAAATTTTAACGTACAGTCGAACTTCAATGGCTCGAACACCTTTGGGACCTTGAAAATCTGTTCGAGACTGGGGAAGTTCGAGCCACTGAGGGCTAATGCCAGGAGGCGTAGTGACATACTTAAGGACATCTTTTCGGTGTTCTATAATGAAAAATGTATGATGTGTGTACTCATTAGAATCGCTACAGTAGAAGAGTTGCTAAGGCCGTCGTCAAGATTTTAATTGTTTGTAAGCTTCCGCGAAAGGGATTATTTTTTATAGCAAAAATAATTGTGAAATCGGAAGCTACTTCCGGTCATTTTAACATAAGCATACAGTCGTCAGAAATGATAAAATTAGCTTTCAAAAGCACAAATGAAAACATCAACACTTCCTAAAACTTTTCATTACGTCAGTTATGGTTGCCACTGAAATGGAACGTTTCCGAAGCTTCGTTTATTAAGTAACCCATATTTTTAAACAAACTTCTGGTCAAACAGTACCGGTCAGTTATTTTGGAATAAAAAAATGGTCAGAAAAAATTTTGGTTCAAATTTTCCTAAAATGTTTGTTATACATTATTCTGTCTTCCAGCTGAGTATCTACACGAAAGTAAACACAGTATTGGAAATGTTGACGTCAGAAGTTGGGTCAATATTTGACCTAGTCGCAACGCTTGCACACACAGACTTTTAAAATACATGGCTGCGAAGAAAAGTTATTCAAAATTTAAACGCTGAAAGAAGGCTTGTTTTGTCAAAATACGTTATGAGCCTTGGTTGTTAGACCACAACTAAACTAACTGCCTCTGGATTGCTTTATTTTTGTCGGTAAGTTAAGCAGTTTCACACTTTGATACGGCAACTGAGGTAATGGTCAAATATGACCGACTCAGTGATAGATAGATAGATAGATAGATAGATAGATAGATAGATAGATAGATAGATAGATAGATAGATAGATAGATAGATAGACAGACAGAAGCCGTTTGTGAACACGTAGATCAGAATCAGAATTTTTACTGGTGTCACATCCTTACACAATCCTTCACCAGATCCATGTTTATCCTATGCAAAACGCATCACTGGTACGATTCTCTCTCTCTCTCTCTCTCTCTCTCTCTCTCTCTCTCTCTCTCTCTCTCTCTCTCTCTCTCAAAGCACAGGAGCTCGGTTGTAATTGTATGAGCTACATAAACTTTAGATTTCCCCACCCACATATTTCACACATTAAGTTCGATAAAATCCATTATATTCGTTGTTATAACTGTTTTATCAGCTCATTTTTACCTTTGACCTATGAACAAACATAAAATCTGTTACACAATCACTACAGCTGATGTCTAACTCAATGTTTATCATTTATCAACAATGCGCCATATAGTAGAAAAAACACAAGGAAAGACAGTCGCCATCTTTTTCGCAACGTTTCCAGCCGCTCAGGTGCGTCACAAATTTCTTGGTACCCGGTCAGCCTAACAACGCTTATGACATCGGGTACCAGCAGGTAGGACGTGCTACCGTTACAGCCTTGATACCTTTCTTTCTTTCTTTCTACTTATACTGTGATCGGTCACATTTGACCATTACTCGCAGGTGTACATTACATATACACCAGGTTTGCAGGTTGAAAGCCTACACAGTAATCATGTAATTACGGTAGGGGTCTTTAACCTGCACAGGGGATGACTCTCCCTGCACAGGGGGCCTCCAGTTAACGTCCCGATCCGAAGGACGGTGCACTTTTTGCATTTCTAACAACATTGTTATTACATTAGGAAGGAGGGTGTCTGTCAAATCAATTGAATTCTTTTTATCGGTCATGGCGACTTTTGAATTTTTGAATTTGAATTTTTACCGCGATACGTACTACCTGCTGGTACCCGAAGTCATAAGCTGTTCAAGGTTGACCGGGTACCAAGAAATTTGTGACGCACCTGAGCGGCTGGAAACGTTGCGAAAAAGATGGCGACTGTCTTTCCTTGTGTTTTTTTCTACTATATGGCACATTGTTGATAAATGTTAAACATTGAGTTAGACATCAGCTGTAGTGATTGTGAAACAGATTTTATGTTTGTTCATAGGTCAAAGGTAAAAATGAGCTGATAAAACAGTTATAACAACGAATATAATGGATTTTATCGAACTTAATGTGTGAAATATGTGGGTGGGGAAATCTAAAGTTTATGTAGCTCATACAATTACAACCGAGCTCCTGTGTCTCAAAGTCTATCTGACGGCATTGTATCTGTCGGTATTCCATTTAAATACTGCAACCTGTGAGTGGTGACTGCTATATGTTCGAGCCTTCAGAACCGACTTCCATCATAGCTTGGAGAAAATTTAATTGGGCTGCATGAGCTTCTGCGCCGAGCTAAAACAACCGACCGAAGTTTTGTTCTGGTGTAAAACCGCTTCGGGGTTTGAAACGTCCATGCAAATCATACTTTTGCATCGACGTTGATACGACGTTGCGTAAACGTTGTGTGCCCGCTGGACGCTGGGGTGGTAGTCTTGAGATGTCATTTCATCTCAGTGTTGGGTGGGGCAAATGACTTTTAAACGTCGATGCAATATCATTCTGTTGCATCGACGTTGATACGACGTTGCGTAAACGTTGTAGGCCCGCTGGACAAGTGGGTACCTCGGGTGGCAGGCTTGAGATGTCATTTCATCTAAATGTTGGGTAAATAATGTATACCCCTGTTTGTTTGTTTGATTGATTGAATTGAGGTTAACGTCCCCGTCAACACTATTTAGGTCAGTTTGGAGACATTGCTTCAATGCTTTAGAAGCCTCCGGGGTGTAGTGGTTACGCTACTCGCCTTGTAAACCAGGGATCGCAGGATCAACCCCGGGCTTCTTCAGACTTTCGGATGATTCTTTAAACCGAGGCCCCTTCTCCGTATGACCTTAGCTGTTGATGGGACGTAAAAACTCAAACACTCACTCACTGCTTCTAATTTTGTGGGACTTTTTCCGAACATTGAGATGAAACGACATCTCAATCCCTGCCGCCCAATGAAACCAATAGTGTTTATATGCATGAGGTTAACGTCCTGGGCGAGGATTTAGACTGTTTCGTCCTGTATTTATTTAACGTCCCCGTCAACACTGCATGTGTAGGTCATCAGGACTCGCACCACTTTGCTTGGGCAGGCTGAGACCTTCTAAGCAGTTTAACAGTACTCGTGTGCGGTCGGTTTCAGCTCTGCGTGGAAGCATTGTGCAGCCCAATCTATTTTTGAAAGCCCCGGTGCGCGGTGTCAAAGTATACCCCTGTAAACCCCAGTTTTACTACACTTAAAAGTGGCGTTTGAAGGGTGTCAAAATTATATAGGTCTGTTTTTGTGACAGTACTCACCCATCGGGTTTTTGGTCAATGTAAATCATTAATAGAATGACAAACGTTATGGTTGAGATAACTTATTTTGCAGCATTTTATCTGGATCTACACTGTTTGCATTCGTATGTGTGAACAGTAGACTCTGTAGAAACCTTAGATTTATAACAGCTCAGTAAAGGCCCGACCCCCGCCCATTGTGGCTTGAAGAAATAGATGGGCTGCTTGATGCTTCCACGCAGAGCTGAAACCGACCGCACACGAGTACTGATAAACCGGTAAGAGGATCTATGCTTGCCCATTTCATCTCAATGCCGGGTAAAAGTCCCACAAAATTGGAAGCAACGTCTCTAAAACGACCATCACATGCAGTGTTGATGGGGACGTTAAACAAACACAGGACAACGTCGGGCCGACAACGATGCGACGTCTTAACGCTTGCCCATTTCATCTCAATGTCGGGTAAAAGTCCCACAAAATTGGAAGCAACGTCTCTAAAATGACCTACACATGCAGTGTTGACGGGGACGTTAAACAAGTACAGGGCGAAACAGTCTAAATCCTCGCTCAGGACTTTTTTCTCAGCCTATACCCAGACGGGGGTTTTATTATGACATGACTTTCATTAATTTCAAGGTGAGGCGGCTGCCGTCTTTCAAAGATTACCTGCCTGAAAGGAAAAACCGCCTACGATCATACAATTGTTTTGACACTGGGCATGAAAGATTGTGGGGGTTCGGGGGTGGGGGGATCTATATAACGATTGTCATTCTATTAACGATTTACATCGACCAAAAACCCGATGGGTGAGTACTATCACAAAAGGTGCAAGGTTCTCCATTGCGCTACAGCTTGTCTCCATTGCGCTACAGCTTGTTTGTAGAAATAATTTCTACAAACAAGAGTAGTATAGTGAGATTTTTATGCGCCCTTCTTGCTCAGCCTCAGCCATCTATCCAAAAAAGAGGACATTCCCATTATCCTCGAGGTCAACTGTACTCCTCGAAATGTCATTCATCAAACTTGACAGGCATCCGGTAACCCGAGACTACGGAATGTTCCGGTAATCTGATCTGAGTCTACACTGTTTATTGACATGTTAAGGGAGAGTTAGCGGTCTCTGATCTGGATCTACTTTCTGAAGCGACCTGAATCGTACAGAATGGATCATTTCTTCGTTTGCAGACGCCTTCAGCTCATTTTTTTTTTCTAAACAAAGACTCTAGAAATAATTTCTGTTTAGTACGGAATTTAACGGCCCAGTCAAGGCTATGAAGGTCATATATGGTCTTGAGTATGTAATAGTGGAGTAACGGTATGGCTACAAGCTGCGTCTAATCGGGGTCTGCGTTCTGTATTTGTCAAGTCTTCGGTCCACCTAACCTCATAACGATAAGCGTAGCGCGGTTACTGGAGTCGCGCGGAGATCGGCGACGTAAAGCTTCTGCGCTTAGTAACATGTTGGGTCGGTTCTTTTCCCCCCAATAACCAGAGAACGGACTTAAAACATCAGGACTGATAAATGGTCAGTTTTCTTTATAATCCATAAAAAATAAAACAAAGTACAGCCGCTAAAGGCATGTTATAGCTAACTATTTTAAAAGTTAGTTTCAGCATATATGTTTTTTTTTTGTATATAGAGGAGGTAAACCCATGGCGACAAATGGTGCGACCAGCAGAGACTCAAAACAACCTGCGCATCCAGCCTATATAGTAGGTACATGCGATCTATGCGAAGATTCTGATCAGACTGCGCGGATTCGTGTTTTTTTTTATGAAGAAGGTATATCCATGGCGACAACAAGTCTATTGGGTCTCAAAAGTGTAATACGTGCTAAGTTACGGGATGTCGTAACAAAAGAATAATAACAAAAGAACTACGCTCAAGATAAATGATTGTGAGACTTTAAATAGAGTGGTAATAATTCTTTCCATAGTTACGGGATGTCGTAACAAAAGAATAACGCTCAAGATAAATGATTGTGACACTTTAAATAGAGTGGTAATAATTCTTTCCATTCATCAAATCGGCTGGGTCTTATTTCTTACGAACCAATTAATAATTTTAGAAAAGTGTTTTAAATGCTACGTCAGTGTACATATAAAACCAACGATCCCAAAAAACATCTTCATGAGTCAGTCAGGTCCCGGAAACCAGCATTTGCCGACAATTTTTCCAAACCACGGAGTCCGCCAACCACCAGCAACGGTTATGTCTATGTGGTATTTACCTTATTATCAAATCAGCTCTTCAGAGCTGACTATGCCCGTACACTAGCAGCTAGCTTTCGGCAACACATTGGGGAACACTTCACAATGGACCTGACCAACAAACTTTCCTTCAAGATAAGAAAAGGACTGGCCAATAAAGCCAAATCTTTTAACTTTGAGAGCTTAAAACTACCTGCAATGGACATGAAGATTAATAATCTGTCACCTAGGCTACAAAAACGCAACCAGACCAAAACGGCACAGAAAAACAGACTAAATCAAAGCAATGGAAACCAATGCCAGGCAAACCCCACAATTAAAACAAGCAAGGGAATTGTCTCAATACCTTTGGACCTTAATCTAGATCAACTGAAAACTTGGCTCCATGCAGGCTCCAATAAAATAGTAGGAATTAAAAAACTGTTCAACAGGTTTGGTAAGGCAACAGGAAAAGCAATATTACACTTTAATACAGAACTTGCTCCGTTAGAGATTAACTGTGGCACTCACAATGTATCAGTAAATCCAGTTTTATATAACATAATCAGATGTTCTTGTTGCCAGAAATTTGGACACTATGCCAGTATCTGTAGGTCTAATTTCATTGCCTGTATACATTGTGGAGGCTGGTACCACAGTGTTACTGATTGTAAAGTAAGACACATTCCTGCTGCGAGAAATTGCGCCAACTGTAATGGAAGCCACTCCGCAGACTACAGGTTTTGCCCAGTATATTTGAAATATAGAACTAATATTGAGGACAAAAATAAGGTCATAAAGCAGGAATGGGAACAGAGAAGAATGAAAACTACTCATCAAGCAGAAGTTAACCAAAATATGTCAGATAATTGTCTTAATGAAGCAAACAAACAGAAATTGAATGAAACCCATTTAGGGCCGCTAGGAGCAAACCAGTGCAAAGAAAGAAAGGATAAAGCTGAACAAGTATCAATGGGCAATTTTCAAATCAATCGAGTTCCTAGGGGAAATGGTACAAATGGCAATCTTGTTATGAAACAGCAACTGCGAACTATTCTTAAGGTCATACTTGATCCAAAAAACCTGAACAAAATTGCTGACATATCAAACGATAATGAACGCAATGCTTTCATTGATGTACTCGTGGACCAGCCGGAATTGTTTGAACAAACCAGTCAATCTAATCAATTTAAAGAAAATTCGAACAAAGGGGAAACAGAAACAGTTCCCAAACCTGATGCAAAAGATTTATCGAGTGAGGCTGAACAAGAAATTAATTTATGCCAGGGCAATGAAAAAGAAACCAAAGGTAGCGTTGACACCATCAACAAACAGTCTGTTATCCCTCTAAGACAGGCAAAATCATATGCAGATGTAACTGTTACGAAAACCAGCAAGGGGTCAAAAGCTGAAAAAACACTCCGGAAAACAGAAAATAAAATCAGTAAAGGTTTAACACCACATTCTCAAAGAAAGATTATTAGAGTAAGAAAATCGGCCAAAACTTTAGAGAACAAAAAACTGAATGGACATGGTTCAGACCTTAATGTAGGAATAGTAAGGGCTACACTAGGTAAAACCGCTCAAACTAGGACCAAAATAAACTAAATAACCCGTAATGATTTCAGGCAATTTACGTCAGAAACTAACCATTGTTCAATGGAATGCCCGCAGCCTCTGTGGGTTTTCCATGCAACACAAAAAGGCAGAATTTTACAATTTCCTTCTTTCTTTTGAAGAGCTCCCAGAAATTATATGTAAACAAGAAACTTGGAATAAATCAAACCAGAATCTTCTCTTCTTAAATGGGTACAAGGCACCAACTTCCTATAGACGTAAGGACAATCAAATTGGGGGTGGGGTAGCAATTTTTGTGAAGGAGGGCTTAGATTCTGAAGAAATCAAATACCAGCAACAAAATGACAATGTAGAGGCAGCAATTGTAAGAATTTTTGGTACAAATTCTCAGCTTGATATAATTAATTTCTATACTAATGGAAAACAGTTCATATCCAAACAAGATTACGAGTACCTAATAGGGCATGTAAGCCAAAATTTCATAATGGTAGGAGATTTCAACCTAAGGGACAGCCTCTGGGATGACGCATTCACTGGTCCTGAAAACAGCAAAAGTAAGGAAATTTTAAACTTCATCGATGACAACAATTTAATAATTCTAAACAGTGGCGAGGCAACTCACATTGATGTTTCAACAGGGCACACTTCTGCCCTTGATCTTACTTTAGCTACTAAGCGTACATGTCAGGGTCATCAGTGGTATGTACATGATGACCCTCTAGGCAGTGACCATCTTCCCGTTGTCACAATACTTAATAAGAACTACAAGAGTATTTCGCAACATCAAATACCCCGCTGGAAATTATCTGAAGCTGACTGGACTCTTTTTCGTGAACTGACAAAAAAAATCAACATAAGCTATGATGAAATAACAATAAACGAATCCAACGAAAATTTTGTATCAGAACTTTTATCTGTATGCAATGAAACAATACCAAAAACAGCTCAAAATCAGAGAAAAAAACACCGGCACTTGCCCTGGTGGACCCCGGAATGCACACAAGTTGTTAAGGCTAAACATAAGGCATACAAAAAATGGAGGAAATATGGTACTTTTCATCTCAAAGAACTCTACAAAACAGCTAGGGCCGAAAGCACAAAATTTCTTGATAGAACTAGAGTAGCAAAATGGCAAGAATACATTTCTAAATTGAATCATGAGGTGAGCAGTAAATATATATGGCATGTTATAGCGAAATTCAATGGAAAACCATTCAAACCAGTTGAAGTGCTCAAGCAACCCAATGGCAGAGGTCATGAAAATATAGATAAAGGCAACAAGTTGACTGACCACTATCAAAACATAAGCAGCGATGAACAACTGAACCCAAATTTTAGGGCTAGGAAATTAAGAGTCGAACCAGAAGTCATAAACTCTGTGAAAGAAAACATTGGTGCTGTCAACAATGAAGCTTATCATGAACTGTTCTCAATAAAAGAACTCCAAACCGCATTAAACAAGAAAAAGAGTACATCTCCAGGGGCAGACACAGTGCATTATGATATGCTGAAAAACTTGTCTGAGAAAGCAAAATGGCAGTTATTAAGTCTTATAAATAAATCGTGGACAGTTGGTAAACTTCCGGATGAATGGAAACTTGGGACCATTATTCCAATTTTAAAACCAAATAAACCACCAAATGAGGCAGGATCGTACAGACCTATTTCTCTAACATCAACAATTTGCAAAATTATGGAAACAATGATTACAAACAGGCTAACCTCTCATTTAGAAAACAATAATCTTTTGGCACCAACGCAGTCTGGATACAGAAAAAAATCGATCAACTTTAGACCAAATCATGAAACTGCAATCCTCTATACTAAAAGCTAAAATGCAGGACAGGGCTCTAATGTGCATATTCCTAGATCTTGAAAAGGCCTTCGATTTGATGTGGACTAATATGGTTCTATCCCAACTAGTAAAATTTAAAATTAAAGGTAGAATGTTAGCATGGATTAAGGATTTCTTAAGTGACAGACGAATACAAGTAAGGGTAGGGCAAGACCTTTCAGAAATCAGAAAATTAGAGAATGGATCCCCACAAGGTAGCGTACTAAGTCCTATTCTTTTCAATATTCTAATGAACACTCAATATGATGTACTTAAGGAATTTGATGCAGATCTCATACAATATGTCGATGATTCTGCGGCATGGAGAACAGCTAAAAGCCTCAGACACTTAGCTGTTCTGTGCCAAAGAATCCTAGATCAGATTGAATCATGGGCAGAGGAATGGGGGATAAAAATATCTGCAGAAAAAAACTGAGTGTGTAGTCTTTAACTATGGAAAAATACCATCTGAAGACATCCCTAAATTAAAAATTGGGAACAAAACCATTGAATACAAAAAGCAGGCAAAATTATTAGGGATAACCTTTGATAGCAACCTAAACTGGAATTCTCATTTTGATTCACTCTTAGAAAGGTGCAAAAAAGATCTCAATCTAATGCGGTACATTTCTGGAACCAAATATGGTGCTGATAAAAAAACTCTACTGATGTTGTACAAAACCTTAATCAGAAGCAAACTAGACTATGGTTGTCAAGCCTATGCAACAACAGCAAGCTCATCTCAGCTGAACAGGTTAAACCGAATACAATCCGCAGCTCTTAGAATCATAACTGGGGCATACAAATCAACATCAAATGTATCTGTAGAAGTTGAATGTAATGTCTTACCGCTAAATCTCAGAAGAGAAGAGATGATACTAAAATATTGGGCAAGGTCAATTCCACATGGTAACAAATTACCACTGAATGAACTTTTTGGACACTCTGTCTACGAAACTGAATTAAAGCGAGTAAAGAAAAAGATACCTTATGTCATTGCTGTGGAAGATCTTAAAAAAGAATACAATATACCAGATATTCAAATACAAGAACCAATATATAGAAGTAAATTCGCTCTCAGGTCAATCAAACCAAAAGCTGCACTGTCAGGCGAAATTAATAAAAAGACAGATAGTATTAAGACTGTCGAATGCAAGGCTAAAATACACATTCGAGAAAAGTACAATTCTGTATTGCAAATCTATTCAGATGGAAGTAAAGATGAAGAAAATTCTCTCACAGGATGTGCTTTTACTATACCAGAGTTAAGGATTACGAAACAATATAAATTAAATGAGAATCTTACTGTCTTCACTGCAGAATTAATTGCAATAAGGGAAGCCCTTAAATGGGTCGAAGAGAACCAACCACAAAAGTCAGTAATACTGACAGACTCCTTAAGTGCGATACAGACTCTTACTTCTGGAACATGTAATTCTAGACCAGATATCCTCCTAGAAATTGAATACCTTATTGATAAAATTATCAATAAAAATCTCAATATTATATTGGAATGGTGCCCATCACATTGCAATATTGAGGGCAATGAATTAGCGGATAAGGCAGCTAAGTTAGGGTCTAAAACAGGCAAACCGCTAGATATAAAGCTCAGCAAAAATGAAGTATATTCAATTATTAAACGTAAAGTAATGAAGAAATGGGCATCACAGTGGGCACAATATGGGCATGGTCAGCGTTGGGAACTTGACAGCACGCTTCCAACGAAGATCACCCAGTACTCAAATAGTAGGCAAATGGATAGAACATATACCCGATTAAGGCTAGGGCACAATGGACTTAAAGCAAATAACCAATATCATAATGAGATGGACCCTCTATGTCCTCATTGTGGGGATATAGAGGACACAGCTCATTATTTTCTCCACTGTTCCCAACATAATGAACACAGGAAAATGCTTTATGAAACCATCAACAGTATACAGGGGTTAGCAGATACTAATTTAAGTGTAAAACTGCTACTGAATCCAAACAAAAAATATTCATTTGAAATAAGGGAAGCAGTTTTTACATACATTAAAAATACAAACTACCAATCTATTATCTAAACCAAGAAGCAGGGATGATAGAGGATAAAACTTACTGATTTTGATTGGTTACTGACCTCCCCCGCTTTCAGCGGGGCGAGCTTGAATCGCGTACCTCTATCATCATAAAAGTGGAAAAACCTTAATTTTACCATATTCATTATATCAATGCCAAGATGCAGGGATGATAGTGGACAAAACTTCCTTATTTCGATTGGTTACTGACCTCCCCCGCTTTCAGCGGGGCGAGCTTGAATCGCGTACCACTATCATCATAAAATTGGGAAAACAAATCAAAAGGAACCTTAATTTTATTATATGCATTATATCTATACCCAGATGCAAGGATGTTAGTGGGCTAAACTTTCTACTTTCGATTGGTTACTGACCTCCCCCGCTTTCCAGTGGGGCGAGCTTGAATCGTGTACCACTTTCATCGTAAAAATGGGAAAGTAAATCAATAGAATAGGGCATTTAGGAATTAAAAATATAACTTGCTTAATTCAAGGGTATATGAAGCTGTAGTACGGTGAAATAACGAAGAGAGGGGCAATCATTAAAACCTGCAGGCCAATCCTCTAAATAATCAGTAGCTGTATATATGTACACAAAAATCCATATTTGATGTCATTGAATGAATCTCTATACCGGTATGTGTCTGTTTGATGGTCAATGCGGCTAGTATGATTGCTTAACCCTTGTCCTGCTGAGACCGGATATGCCTTGTCTTTCAAACAATGTAGATCCAGATCAGATGGCTTCTGAAGAAGTCATCTGATCAGGATCTATACTGTTTGGCATACAGTTTATAAAATTGTAGCAATAAATTACATCAAGTAATTTGATTGGCTGATAATCAGTAGTGGGTGTGGTATGTTTAAATATTCAGCAGTACAAGGGTTAATTGGTGTGAAAGCTAAAACTTTCCAACTTTTTTGTATGTGAGTGTGTTTGTTTTGTTTATTTTTTGGCTTTTTTTTTCCTCTGTTTATTTCACTTCTTCTTGTGGAAACCAGGGACCATTTAGCAACAGAGTATTAAAAGCAATTAAGCTATTAACAGTTCTGACACACACCAGAGGGAATCAATCATGTTTCTATAATTACCTATCCAAACTTTATACATCCCTTTGTGTTTTAAGATCTATTATTTGAAAATTTCAATAAATTAATTAATCAGCCACTTGCATAAGCAGCTTGTTTGTCAGCTATGTTTACAAATCAATTTAGGATCTTTTGTCCAACAAAACATATTAACCATCTGTCTACAGATGATATTAATAACAATTGGTATAATCAGCCTAACTTCACACAAGTCTGAATGCAAAAGAAAAAATCTTCAAAGGATCAACAGTTTTCACATCAAGTGTTACAGCTGACCAAAGACAACACCTTTATACATGAGTAATGATATTGTTTGCTAGTTTGTTTGATAAGAATTTGGTCCCTGGTTCCAAAATTACATCAAACTATTTTTGCCACATGTTTGGTCTTTTGTTTTTAAGTATCTATTGTATTAACAAATGTTTACCCTCAGCAATGTCCACAAAAGAAAAAAAAAAAAAAAATCTTGGAAAAAAAAAACACGTCAAAGCTGGATTTGAAGAAGAAGAAGATAGCAAATTAAGGGTTTCTTCTTTCCCTTTCCATATAATCTTCTCTTCAGATCTCTCCTCTGACACTGTACATAAAACCTGTCTTGTCTTCGTATAATCTTCACCTTCCTTTTCAGCATGTAAATAGTATGTTAAGAATCAACTTGATCATGTAAAACTATTAATAAAAATCAAAAATGAGTTCCTTTAAGAGCAATGAAAACATTCATAAGAAAGAAGATGGGTCATACTACGCAGTTTCGGCTAATAAAGCCTCATCAGTGACCCTGTAATGATCCGGCAAAGAAAGCCAGCGGAAATATACTGCAATTTTGCGAATTTCGAATTGGCAGTCGATTCAAAGACTGATATAAATCAAAATGGGGTCCAAATTATTAAAAACCTGTCTAGAATATGAGTCTAAACCAATAATTTATTTCTGATTACTCAGAATATTCACGCTGATCTCAAAGGACCAAAAGTAAAATATAAACTGCACTATGGTTGATGTACGGGGAGACGTTTTACGGCCGCCACACGGCACAACACCAGCTGCAGTGAAGGCAAATAAAAATCAAAAATGAGTTCCTTTAAGAGCAATGAAAACATTCATAAGAAAGAAGATGGGTCATACTACGCAGTTTCGGCTAATAAAGCCTCATCAGTGACCCTGTAATGAAAATTAACTTCCATGAAAAACTATGTTCTCGTACGGTTTTCATTCAGCTTTTTAATAATCATATTTTAAGCCTGTCTTTTCTTAGTATAATCTTCACCATCCTTTTCAGCATGTAAATAGTATGTCTTTATCATTATTATTATGATTGTCATCTTTTACTATTACTATTATCATTATCATAACCATTATTATCTTATATCATATGTTGTCTCAGTGTTGAAAGCAAGACTTGCGACCAGTCTTCTTCCTCTGAACTTTAAGCCGTGTGTGTTCCTGCATGGAAACCTGCATAGGCATGCTCCATTTGCAGCCTTAGTCAAATGGCCAATATCAAGCGGCAAAAAGAAAGAGCACTATTGAATCACTTATCGCTCATGAGCAAAGTATAGAAATCACGATTTGCAGTCGTATTGGCGCTGATTTCTACACATTTTCGGCTCATTTTTCGATCAGCCTTTTAAATTCCAAAAAAACAGGCAGTGCTTCATTTTTCTATGGTCGGGCACTGGTAGCTCAACGCTATTATTTACTCTTGTTGGACAAACTGCCACGATTTGCAGCCCAGAAGCACTTAACATATGTCTTGTTGTGGAGCTATGGAGTTCTGTCCGCTTGACCATGGCAGACATAAAAAGCCTTAACCTAAACGAACGAACGAACGAAAACATCTTCATTCGCAAAGTGGATCTCTCACAGCAATTTTTGGACAAGTAAAAGTTGTGCTATAGTCAAAACCAAGTGTTTAGAAGCTTCCAAGGATTGAAACTTAAAGTACAAAATAAAGGTAAGATTTTTCTTTTGTTTTGTTTGATTATGAGGTTTAACGTCCCTCACAACGCTGACTAGGCTGCTCGAAACATAGATTGCGGGTACACGATAGAACCACCTCGTCGAGAGGTTTTAACGTCCCTCTCAACACTGTATAGGCTGCTCAAAACATAGATTGCGGGTACTCGATACAACCACCTCGTCGACTAGGATTGAACGCCCCTCTCAACACTTTATAGGCTGCTCAAAACATAGACTGTGGGTACTCGATAGAACCACCTCGTCGAGAGGTTTAACGCCCCTCACAACACTGTGTAGGTCATTCTGGAGAGGTTGTTTCCAATTGTGTGGGGACATTTACCAGACATTAGCCTGTCGCAAAATGACACCAATTAGGATTTATCAGCATGGGCTCGCATCGCTTTGCCTGGGCAGGGTGCTTTACCATCACGCAATCCAGCTATAAGATTTTTTGTTTCTTTGATTTGAGGTTTAACGTTCCTCTCAACACTGTATAGGTCATTTTGGAGACGTTCCTTCCAATTTTTGTGGAGACATTTACCAGATATTGAAACGAAAAAAGACATCTCAAGCCCTACCGTCCAATGAAAACCAATAGGTTTTATAAGCATGAACGGTCCGACTCGCACCGCTTTGTCCGCGCAGGTTTAGATCCACTTAACCCAGTGTGCGGTTGGTTTCGGTTCTGAGCGGAAGCATCGTGCAACACATCTATTTCTTCAAGGTTTTTTTTTTCTCCTTTTACACGTCTTTGTTTAATGCGTTAGATACTACAACCTTTCATTTCTACTTTCAGAATGGCTAGACCTTGCAAATTTTGTGGAGTGTTCATGAAAGACCCAGAAGAATTGGAGTCGCACGAGCAACTTCATCGTGATATTGCCTTTCTTAACGGCAACGTAAGTGATGCTTTTCGTCATAATGTGTATTTCAAGTTTACAACGTTATCCTGCTGTTCACGATAATCCTACCTTTTACAAACAGTGTAGATCCAGATCAGATGGCTTCCGGAAATGTTTCTTATTCGGTTTGTCAAGTCGAACACAAAACATGTAATATAATTTGATTGGCTAATAGTCAGAACTGGGTGTTGCCAAGTCAATTATTCAGCAGGATAAGCGTTAAGGTATGGTGTGATCCCGTTTTCAATTTACCATTATAAGATATTATCTAGCCAACGTTGTTGATCAGGTGCTGCATTAAAAAAAAAAAAAAAAAAAAAAAAAACACAAACACAAAAAAAAAAAATGTAAGTTTTGTTTTACATAAGTTAAGATATCTGATATTATGTTCGACTCTACTATAGCTGGCCACTATAATGAACTTTTTATCGTTTCAGGTTCAGTCTGGGAACGATTATCAAAATGATCCGGGCATAGAAACCCAAATCCCAGAACAGGAATCTCGGAATGTAAGTAAACTTTAACGTTTTACTAGAGTCTGTTGGAGTTAGTCCTGTTAAAACCCAGATAACGTTTTTTCACGTGAAATAATAGCAATATGATATTGACATTGTATTTTTAGCTTAACCCTCTGCGTGCTGGGTATTTATTAAGCAGACGACAATTTGAAATCTATATTTTTCCCCAAGGAAACAGGATTTGACATTTCATGCAAATATTCTCCTATCAATTTTATGTATTTAAAATACATTGAATCAAAATCACACTCTCTGTATTTTCAGATCTCTGCCAGTCCTGTTACCGTCTATCATTGTGACACCTGCGACAAGGCGTATAAGCACAAGAAAAATTTAGTGGCTCACGTACGTGCGGCGCACCAAAGACAGGCCAAGCATTCGTGCTCCAAGTGCCACAGAACCTTTACGTATCGCACAGATGTTACTCGTCACGAGAAAACCTGCACCGGGGAAACAAACCATGACTGTCCAAAGTGCTCTAAACGCTGCGCATCAGCCTACGGGCTTCGACGTCATCTTCAGTGGCACGAGAAAGCCCCCAAGCCTAGATCCAGCGAGTCGAGGAAGGCGACTGCTCCACCACTGGCTAGAACAGCGTCCTCCGTGACAGAATCTCTTCCGTTTCAGCTCAGATGCCGGCGGTGTACGGAGGTATTTGACAACCGCCGAGACTTATACATTCATGGCATGAGAACACATTATAACCAGCACGGCGGAGCCTTACAATCTCGGCCTTGGGGTCCCAACGAGGAGACACCCTGAGACGGAGACGATGCTTTGCGCCAGGTGTACGAAACCAACGCTCCTCTCATTTTGGAGCCCCATCGTCAAGGGCCCATTCGGACTACCTACAACTTCCCCTTGACGAATAATGTCAACGTCGATCAACTCATGGAATTTGCTGATGACATTTATCGAAGACAACATAGAGCGTTTCGTCTGAATCTAGTCTTCGGAGTCATCCTTCAACATAGAGAGACGGGTCATTACAGGTACTTCGTACCCTACTCCAACAACGGCGTGTTCGAAAGACCTGTCTACATCTCGCGAAGGGGCGACCTTCAGCGTTTCCGCCGCCAACTACAGGCTAAAGACATCCTCGTCGAACTGTTGAGACAACGTCCCGACACCAAGTGGATACCTGTGCTTGTGACCAACGTTCATTTTCTGGTAACTTCTACCTTTTACCCTCTGGGTCAAGGCCAGCTGCCGGACTACCTCATGAAGAAGGATAGTCTCTACGCCTTGGTCAAGAATCGACATAATGGGAAGCCTTACGAGGATAATCTTTGCGCGTTTCGTTGTCTCGCCCTCCACCGCGGTCACGGGATCAAAAGCATAGAAGGTCCAGCCATGCGACTGTACCGAGAGTGGTCCGACGAACCTATAGAAGACTTCGAAGGGCTGAGTTTTGAGGAGTTTCCCGAGTTTGAAAACCGATTCGACGTGAACCTCGAAGTCTACAACTTGACAGAAGACGGTTTCGCATGGTCGGTTTACAAGTCTAGAGGCCAACAAAAGACCACCATGTACGTCAATTTGTATGAAAATCACCTGTCTTACATTCGAGATTTCGCCGTGTACGCTCAAAAATACCAGTGCAGGACCTGCGAGCGCCATTTTAAACTGGCTGGGAACCTTCACCGTCACCAGAAAAGCTGCACAAACAAGACCAAGTTCGTGTATCCGGGTGGGTTTCATCGCGCTAGGGAGAGCGTTTTCGACCGATTGGAACAGTACGACATTCACGTGATGGAAGAAGACCGAACATTTCCGTGGTACATTTGCTACGATTTCGAAGCCCTCTTGCAAAAGGTGCAAGATCAACCTACGGACATGTTGCAGTGGACCCACAGGCATGTCCCCATAAGTGTGTCGTTGTGTAGCAATGTGGAGGGACACAGCGAGCCGATATGTATCTTAGAGGCTAGTCAAGATAGACTCGTTGAGAGTATGGTGGCCTGCATGAATGAAATTGCAACCCGTGTCTACGAACTTGCCGAAGACAAATGGGGATGGATTTTAGAAGCCATTAATGAAGCCATCAAAAAAGAGGACACTGATCAAAACAGTTTTGAAGATATTGACCTCGAGAGGTTTGAGCAAGAAGAACAAGATAGTAGCGAAGACGAACTGGATGATTGTGATCCGGAAGGTCCAAAGAAGAAGTCTCATCCACTCGTGAAAATTTACGGTGAAATGGAAACCTATATGTCTCAGGTACCGGTGATTGGGTTTAATTCCGCCAAGTATGACCTCAACCTTATTAAAGGCAGCATAGCCAAGTACCTGAACTTGCACGAGAGCTCGGGAAACTTTGTTGTAAAGAAAAACAATGCATATACCTGTATAGCTATGAACACCTTAAAGTTTCTGGACATGTCACAATTTCTGGCCCCTGGTTCCTCTTATGCTGGCTTTCTCAAGGCATATCGGGTGACAGAACAAAAGGGTTTCTTTCCCTACGAGTGGTTTGATGACATCGCCAAGCTGGAGGACACAGCTCTACCACCACACGAATCCTTTTACAGTCAGTTGAAAGGCAGCAACATTTCGGAGGAAGAGTATGCCTATTGTCAGGGAGTTTGGCGGGATCAAAACATGCAAACGTTTAGGGAATTCCTCATCTGGTACAACAATCTTGATGTCAAGCCATTCGTCCAGGCCGTAGAAAAGTTCCAGAATTTTTATTTCGAGAAAGGCATCGATGTCTTCAAGACTGCCATCTCCGTTCCCGGCATTGCCCGACAGCTCCTGTTTAAGACTGCCAGGAACCAGAACGCCAACTTCTCCCTTTTCGACGAGGGAAACAAGGACCTGTACCAAACCGTTAAACGTAACATCGTCGGCGGTCCGAGCA
This sequence comes from Lucinisca nassula, assembly GCA_963580285.1. NCBI lineage: Eukaryota > Metazoa > Mollusca > Bivalvia > Lucinida > Lucinidae > Lucinisca > Lucinisca nassula. The sequence goes on along the minus strand of OY757021.1, from coordinate 27,166,396 downwards.
TTATTTTCACTCGACACCACTGCGCTGGCCAAACACGGATCCGAGGTCAGAAGCCGTGCCGTTCGATTCTCGGGTTTGACGCAAATGCCCTATACCTCAATGCCATTGGTCAGCCCATGCCCGTGGGACCGTTCATGCGCCGTCTAGCCAACAACGACTTTCGACCGGAGCTACGCGACAAATACATGTCAGCTTACTACTGGATGGACTGGTTGGCGCATAGTCACGGGATGACCATTCAACACAGACTGAACACCGGACGAGAAGTCATCATTGGCAAATATCCCGTAGATGGATTCGTACCGGCCACCGGCCCCGAAGACAAAGGTATCGTCTTCCAGTTTCACGGGTGTTTTTGGCATGGACATGTATGTGACGTCACCAGAGGGGTCAAGGACGAGACATGGCGAGCCACCAGAGCTGAAAAATACAAGAAGACCAGGGAAACTACGGCTTATCTGAAGCGAGATCATCAAGTCGTAGAAATATGGGAATGCGAGTTTCGTCAATATTGTCATCAAAACCCCAAAATCTTCGACTTTATCGATGCCATGCGCCCGGGATTCTTTCGAGAACATAAGGGCAAGATTACAGAAAATACCATCCTAGAAGGCGTGGTGAATGGAGGACTCTTTGGCATGGTGGAAGTGGACATACAGGTCCCTGACCAGTGGCCAAGTCACTTTCGACACCCATCCTTGTCACCATACGGCTACTTTCGAGAAATGTCTCCTCTGTTTTGTTCCACAGACATCGCTTACGATGACATCGGAGCCCATATGCAGGCTCATGTCCGGGAGTATCAGCTCTCTGACCAACCTCGCAGATTACTGGTGGGTGGAATGAAGGCCCGACAGATCTTGCTGGCCACACCACTGCTCCAGTGGTACCTCAAGCATGGCTTGGTGGTGACCAAAATTTACCAGGTGGTCGAGTTCCAACAACAACGTTGCTTTCGAGAGTTTGTCAAGGAAGTGAGTGACGCTCGACGTCAAGGGGATACTGACCCAGACACGGCTATCATTGCCGACACCATGAAAGTCATCGGCAATTCTGGCTACGGCTCGCTGATCATGGATAAAACCAAGCACAGCGATGTGAAGTAAGTCCAGGGTGAAAACGAGACCTGTCTGAAAATCAATGATCCCCTCTTTCGAAATCTCGAGTGCCTCGACCAGGAAGAGCAATACTACGAGGTTGAAATGGCAAAGCGTAAGATAAGGCTGGATTTGCCCATCCAACTCGGTTATTTCATCTTACAGTACGCAAAGCTGAGGATGCTAGAGTTTTACTACGATTTCATGGATTGCTACGTCAATCGGTCTGATTTCGAGTACTGCGAGATGGACACCGACAGCGCTTACATGGCCATTTCTGGGTCCAGCCTGGAGGACATCATCAAACCGGAGATGAAAGAGGAGTACGACCTAGGACTGCGGGGCTACTGCACCGATTTGAATATTGAAGCGGATGCTCAACACCACTGGTTTCCTCGCACCTGCTGCGCCAAACACGCGAAATACGACAAGCGTACACCGGGATTATTCAAGCTAGAATACCAAGGAGACGAAATGATTGGCTTGTGCAGCAAGACCTACATCGTACGTAAAGCCAAGATAGTACAACCTTCTGCCGCATTACCGCCTATCGACTTTTGAACAGGGCCAAAAGATGGGGACTGAAAAGGCAAGGTCTGCGCGCGCGACAGATCCAGGAATACAAATTCAGTTCTAAAGGAGTGAGCAAACGACACTTGACATCCCCCATGGCCAAATTTCGTCGAGTATTGAAAACGCATCGCGCTCAGAGTGGATGTAATCGAGGCTTTCGAGTCCGAAACAACGCGGTGTATACGTACACGCAGGAACGACGGGGCTTCTCCTACTTGTATTGTAAGAGAAAAGTGTTGGCTGATGGGATTCATACGGAGCCTCTCGATATCACGTTGTGTCCACTTCCATCGCAAGAACAAGAAGTTGATGATCAAGAGCTGATCGACATGCTGGCCAGCAATTTCGAAGATTAGAGGTATAAAATGCGAATGCTTTAAAGTCACCACAGTCATTGTCAAAATGTATCCTTTCCCGGAGTGTACGTCAATCGCCGTATCGGGAGCCACCATGAGCGGCAAGAGCTGTTGGACCTATCGCCTCTTGCGAGAGAAAGACGACATGTTTTCTTCACCGCCAAAGAAAGTGTTGTATTGCTACGGCATCTACCAGCCTCTATTCGATACCATGGAAAAAGAGTTGCCTTTCGTCACTTTCCATCAAGGCTTACCGAGTGAAGACACCCTGAAAGCCTTCTCCAGTCCCAGCAGCTGTAACTTGGTGATTCTGGACGATTTGATGACCCACGTGACAACATCATCGGAGATGGAAAGCTTGTTTGTGAAGGGGGTACACCATTTACACCTGAGTGTACTCTACATCAACCAAAACCTTTACTGCAAAGGAAAGCACAGTCGCACGATCAACCTCAACACTCACGTCTACGTACTCATGAAAAATCCCAGAGACGTGTCTCAGCTCCAGTGCTTGGCTCGGCAGGCGTTCTTGGGTAAAAACGCCTTTCTCATGGACGCCTATAAAGACGCGACCTCGAAGCCCTACGGGTATTTGGTGCTGGACTTTTCGCCGGGTGCTGTGGAAGCCTATCGCGTGCGTACCAAAGTCTTCACCGGAGAAGATACAGTTGTATACCAGCAGGCATGAAGAAAATGGTGTTATTGCCTTACGATCGCTATCAACGTTTACTATCGAAGGACGAGCCTCTTACGACGGAACAAGTCCCTGTGACGTCGCTACACGCAGAGGAGGTCTTAGATACAAACGAGAGTGCTACAAACAGTAACTTTGGGACACCGAAGTATGAGGAGGCGCTCATTTTACGATTTCCAAAGTCCATGCAAAACAGAGTGCGAAGCGTCTTGGATTATATTCAACCCCTTGTTACGTGGAACGACAAAGGAGAAGTATCTATACAGGGTCGGAACATCCCAGGGTCAAATATAGTAGATCTCCTGAAAGTGCACTTGAAAGACTATAAAGAGTTTCATCCAGTCGGGAGAGACGCATTTCGAACGGTGTTGTATGAGCTCAATGTACCCATGAGCTTGTTGGCACCGAGCGCTAGACAACAGTCAGGAAGGGGTAACCTACCTCCACCCCCGGGCATTCCGTTAAAGAGACAAGAAGATCCAGATCAGAAAAAAGTCAAATGGCTTCGCCTATGAAGTACGAAGATTATTTGGCCAGTATCTATTACGATCCCAACCATGCTGGAGCCTACGGAGGAGTGGAAAAATTATACAGAGCCGTGCGCAAGGACGGTAAATTTGTTCTCGGTAGAACCAAAATTCGTAACTGGTTGCTAAAACAAGAAGACTATGCCGTGCATCGAGAAACGCGTTCCAAGTTTAAACGGAGACGCGTCATAGCACCTTTTGTGGATTATCAGTGGGATGTGGATACTGCCAACATGGCGCACTACAAAAAAGACAATGACGGTTACGCTTATTTCGTAGTGGCGATCGACATCTTATCTAAATTCGTGTGGACGATGCCCTTGCGGACAACCACGGGTCAAGAAATGGTGGATGCTTTGACTCAGGTCTTCACTTCGGGACGGAAGCCTACCCACCTCCGAAGTGACCCTGGTACAGAAATGGCGAATAAGAAGGTTAAAGCCTTGCTCAAGAAAGAAGGAGTAGAGTTCTTTGTGACTCATAACGTGGTGAAAGCCTCTTACGCCGAAAGGGCCATCAAAACTATTAAATCGCGACTGATCCGATATATGACCTATAAGCAAACGAGACGCTGGGTCGACATCCTTCCAGACATCACGGCGAGCTACAATGCGACCTATCATCGATCCATCAAAAGATCGCCGGGAAGTGTCAAACCACAAGACTCCGTGGACTTATGGAAACTGCAGTACACCAGTCAGCCTAGCTCGACCGCGAAAAAGACAGACTCGTCGCGTGTCAGGGACTATAAATACAAAGTAGGGGATCTCGTGCGTGTGTCTTTTCTGAGGCGCGCCTTTCAACGCGAGTATGACGAGCGATGGTCGAGGGAGCTGTTTGTCGTAAACGAACGCTTTATGAGCGATGGACTCCCGCAATATCGACTGAAAGATTACGCCGGAGAGGTCGTCAGTGGCACGTTTTACGAAAATCAACTGAAAAAAGCTTACGAACAATACCGTTATTTGGTGGAGACGGTACTCAGGACCAGAAAACGAAGGGGTCGAAAGCAGCTGCTCGTAAGGTGGAGAGGATGGCCATCCAAGTATGACTCCTGGATAGACGAAACAGATATCAGTTCTTTAAATAACGGGACACCGACCACAAGTTCCTCATAAAGCATGGCGCAGCGGGTCGAGAAGCATCTAGACTTATTCCGCCTTTCGGTAGACACGACGGAAGCCCAGCGTCTGGCAATTCTGAAAACGTGCACCCCGAGTCAAATACGAAGTTTGTTAGAAGCTATTTACAATGTGCTGAAAGGTACCTGTCCCATCAGCGATAAAGCGAAGAAGAAATTGTATCCTCAAAGAAAGACCATTCGACGCCTCGTGTCCAAAGATCTCACTCTTCAGCAGCGGCAGCGCCTGCTAGTGAGACACGCGACGCTTTTGCCACTTCTGCTCAAACCCGTAGTGGAGATTTTAACGAAGAAGGAATAGACAGGAGAAAGTGGTACGACTCTACCAGTCTTTATGAGATGGAGAGATATCTTTACGTGCAAAGCGACGAAAATAACGCCTATTTCGACGACAATACTAGCACGAGATTCAGAGTACAACTGAAGTTCCCCTTAAATTTACCCGGCATATGGAAAGTAGCGTTGGTGGAGTTTCACGCCAAGGAAAATTCAAAGTTGACCAAAAAAGCGGAGGATGGACTTTACATTTATGCCGATATATGCAAAGAAAGCGTCGTCTTTGGCGATGAACGACCTTTGTTGAGGCGTCTGGAAAGGAGCAGTAAAGGCAAATGGAATTACCTGCTGGACTCCCCTTTTTACCTGCCAGTGTCGAAAACTGAAGTGAGAGACGTCGAGGTGTATATAAAGGGAGAGCGCGACGAAGACGTGACATATTTATTGAATCCCGTGCGCTTGACGCTTCATTTCAAACATTATCCATTTTGGTGAGACACCATGAAACTGTACGTGCCTGATCCGCAGGTCTGGGTGGATTACTTTGAGGGTGTGACTCAAGGCTCTTCGAATCAAAGGGGTGGTGGACGAAAGCCTGGCATTATAACGGTTAAACCGGCGAAAAAGAAAGAGGAACAAGACGTCACTATAAAAGCCGTATTGCCGACGGAACAGACGGCGGCTCAGGCCAAATCTGAATTGGAAAGAGAGGCTATAAATCCGAAGGAAGTAGAGAAAGCGTTTCAGAATATGACCAAACGCCGACGGGAGAGCACGAAAAGAAAAGTGCCAGAATCAATCGCTTCGACTGCAAAACGACAGAAAAGGAGAGACAAAAAGCGTCGTGAGGGAAGAGTCTCTAAGACACATCGAGGTTACCCTCAGAAGAAGCCTGACATTTTTGTCATTGCATAAACGATGTCCGTCTTCAACGAAGAAGAATTTAAAGAGGGTCTCGTGCCAGAACTGTTGTTATTCGATTTACCGGGTACGCAGACGAGCGTCAATGAGATCTACAACGAAGAAATCCGACCTCTCGCCGCTGTATCGGGCGACGGACCATACGAATTTCGCATTAACGGGCAACATTCCACAGATTATTTGGACTTGAAGAATTCTCAACTCTACGTCAGGTTGAAAGTCCAGAAAGCTGACGGTAGCGATTTGACAACAGAACCGGTTGGCCCGGCGAACTTGATTTTGCAAAGTCTATTTTCGGCCACTGAGGTGACGTTGCAGAACAAAGCCAGTATCAGCAACAACTACAATCCTTACAGGGCCTACATTCACACGTTGCTGCGTTACGGTCAGGATGCCTTATCCTCTCAGGTGCAAACCCAGGGTTGGTACATAGATGACAACGATTCACCGGGGGTGACAGATCCGGCTGGCGCTAACAACGGGTTGTATGAAAGAGCAAAGCTTATCATCACCTCTAAGACACTGGACTTACAGGGACCTATCTTTCACGACTTGTTTTCCATGGAACGGTACCTGCTCAATCAAGTGGACGTAAAACTTAAAGTCTACCGAAGTCCAGCCAGCTTCGCCTTGCTCGCAAAAGATGCCAACACCCACTTCAAGATCAACATCGAGGACATTTACGTGTTGGCCAGGAAAATCAGAGTAAGCCCGGCCGTTCTTTACGGACATTCGACAATTTTGGAGAAACGGAACGCCTTATACCCTTACACGAAAGTAGAGTGTCGTTCACAGAGCGTAGCCACGGGCAGTACTTCCTTCAACTGGGACAACTTGTTTCAAGGTCGAAAACCTGAGAAAGTGATCGTTGGTTTCGTCAAGAGCAAGGCGTTGAACGGGGATTACACCACCAATCCCTACAACTTCGAGAACTGCGGCATCAATCATATCGCCTTGTACGCCGATGGGCTTCCAGTGGGTGGAAACCCTCTAAAGATGGACTTCACCGTGGCCGACGGGACAGCCATCATGAGAGCTTATACCAACCTCTTGATGAGTTCGGGAAAGTGGCGACAGGACGAAGGGAACGCTTTGAACATACAACACTTTATAAGCGGCAGTACCCTCTTCGCCTTCCAGCTGGAACCCGACTTCTCACATCACGGCGAGTACATGTCCCTGGTGAAGAACGGCAACGTGCGCTTGGAGGTCCAGTTCAGCTCTGGACTCTCAGGTACGTCTTTGTTTTGGTTGTTTTGATTTGGTCTTTAACGTCCCCGTCAACACTGTATAGGACATTTTGGAGACGTTGCTTACAATTTCGTGGGACGTTTACCCGACACTGAGATGAAATGACATCTCAAGCCCTGTCGCCCGATGAAAACCAATAGGGTTTATAAGCATGAACGGTCCGACTCGCGCTTCTTTGCCTGGGCAGGTTTATATGCTCTAAGCGGTTTACCAGTACTGGTGTGCGGGTCGGATTCATCTCTGCGTGCAAGCATCGTGCAACCCATCTATAGGGTACGTCATTGATACCTTACATCTAAAATTCAAAAAAGCGAAACTGTAAACATCTTTATTTTCATGAAATGTAGATGGATTAGAACGCCCCTCTTTTTTATTTTTTTTTTCTGATTATACGTGAACACTAGGCGAACGTGTAAAACTTAGCGGGCCTTTTATTCTTTCATATTTTATTAACTTTGTTAAATTTTATAGCGACTAAGCATTTTTTTTTCTTTTGGCATTAAAGACATGACCTAAAAAAACGTGTTTTCCTATCAATACGCCTTTCATTTGAAATGAGAATTCAATGAGTAATGCCTTCTCTTTTTTTATTACAGAACCTATGAGTTGTATGGTGTACAGCGAAGGACCGGGCTACTTCGAAATCAACCGGTCGAGAGACATAATCGTACAAACATGAACACGTCGCAGCTTCGATGTGTCATCTCCTGTGACCCGGTATTAAGGGAACGTGTACTGGGCGTGTTTGCCGCGGATCAACTACCCGCAGTTCTACCCTACAACCCGTGCGGAGTCATCGTAAATACGGACGTCAGCAGTCAGCCAGGCACGCACTGGCTGGCCTTTTTCGTGTGGAACAATACAATAGAGTGCTTCGATAGCTACGGGCAAGATCCAGTTGTCTATAACACCCTGTTTTCTGAATGGATACAGCGTCATGGTCGTACTGTACGAGTGAATCGAACACGTCTTCAGAGCGACACATCAAACGTCTGCGGACTTTACTGCGTGTACTTTCTTCGACAAAGACTGTTGGGACTTTCCATGAAGCGAATTGTACTACACTTTAGTGCCACCGATCTGGAAGCAAACGATCGCCATATATTGGACATGCTGGCGGGAATTTATTCTCATTGTGTACAGAATGATTGTGTGTATAATCAAACGTGTAAGCCGTTAATACAGACTGTAATATAGGTCCAAAGAAGAACGTTGTTTCCATACTCTAATTTCACGAACGTTGTGTTTAATGAAAAAACTATAAATAACTGTTTAAATTCTACCTCATAAAGGTGTGTACATTATGTTGAATGCTATACCTGTATGTATGTCGGTCTCGGCAACTTGAAACGCTTTTCAACGGTCATTTCTCTGTCCTCTTTCTTCCGAATCAAGAAGGACAGTTGTTATGTTTCTGGCGAAAAGAATGAAACAGAATACTGTTTAATCCGCTTAACGTAAAACAACTTCTTGGGAACAAAAAAATGTGGATCAGTGGACTGTTCGACTGAACAATGACCTACATATTGTTGACGGGGGCCCGTTAAAATTCAATACACATATATGACATAAGATTATACACGTGTTTTGAGTTTTACGTTTCCCAAACAACAGCTCAGGGTCGAATAGAGACGAGAGAAATGAGGCAAAAGTCTGAAGAAACCCGGGATCGAGCCTTTGACTCCCTGGTTGACAAAGGCGAGTAGCTCTACCGAAACGTTTCTCCATTTTGGTTGACATCAACACATTTTTGCTTTTCTCTAAGAAGTTGGTATTAATTCTGATGTGACATGATCCTCTTGTTCTCATAAATTAAACAAACGACATTCAGTCATTTGGTTTTGATTCGTGATCTCCCAAAAAGTTTTGTTTCAGACGAAAAGAATCGATGTACGATACGTTGTTCAACGGTTCTTTTTTTTTTTTTTTTTTTTTAAAAAAAGTCAATATAGGGGCATGTCACATATAGAATGGTTCTTTCCATCGGTTGGGTTTGTTCACAAATGTTGTTTGTAAACTACGGGCTACGAGAAAAAATAAAAGTCACGGGAAGCGCCACAATCATAAAGAAAGCAGCATGGGCTGTGTGGGGGATTTAAAAGATCTTTTTTTTTTTTTTTTTACTCGGGGGGAAATACAGCCATTATTAAAATTTTACAATAACATTTGTGAACTGCGCCATCCGATTAAAGCAACCCTGTACTGTACACACACACACACACACACACACACACACACACACACACATATATATATACTATCTATATATGTAATAAAGCGAATATATAACCGAAGGTGTTTTGTCATCTTTTTAATTACCTCTTCCGCTGATCCAAGAAGGGCAGTTGTCAGTTTTTTTTTCTCGCGAAAGAATGTGCACTGTACTGGTTAACCGCTTACGGATCAAAATGTAGAAGTAAAAAAGCAATGATCAGCAATCGATAAGCCTGCCCAGGCAAAGTGTGGTTAGGTAAACTGACCGGCTAAAAAATGACATGAATAGTGTTGCCTGGGGGCCATTAAACCCCAATTCAGACAAACCAATTTACATTCACCGGTAATACCGGCTTTTCGCCTACGTCTGTCGAACGTTGGGCTCGATATGAGTAAAATAATGTTTGAAAGGAGCGTAAAACTAAAAGATAAAAAACGACACAAAGTCCATGTCTATATATATATAACGCTTTATTTTATTTTATTGTATACAAGACAGACATTCCGATACCATGTAATGACCGAACTAATAAAAACATTTTTTTTTTTCAACCGTTATACGCATCAAAACTTTAAATATATGTCTATATGGTTCAGGAATCACACTTTGTTTATACAAAAGATATGTCTATTTGTGGTTCAGGAATCACTCTTTGTCCATACAATCCGCACTGTTGTCGTCAAATGTCCTTCTGGTATTTCCCACATCAGGACTGTCTAGTCCCGCTGCATTGTCACGAGTCCATAAGCTGAATGAAGTAATCCGTTGCTGATTTGGCGTCTCGTTGGATGTGGCAGGCGCACCTCGAGTGTTGGAACCTTCATGCTGGGGTAAGAAAAGACTCACACCTCCCACCATATTCAGATACGCGCAGTGTCTGGCGTGTTTATAATGTTCTATCCATGGGTCGTCGTGCGGTTTCCATTCATAAAGCATCACACCGCACGCGAAACACACGACTCTGTCACTCACATTATTATAGAATAGTCCGGCTTGCGCGAGATCCGTCTTGTTTTGACTCAACTGAGGTGGCCACGAAGTAAAGCTCTTCAGTCTATGTTTAAACAACAAATATTGCGGATGGGCCAGGTTGTCCATGTTGTCAATACGAAGTCTATCTTAAAAATGAAAACAACTGCAGTGACGCACTTGAGGCAAGGTCTGTTTAGAGATACTTGTCTAAACGTAACAGCTGCGCAGACAGTTTAATCATGCGGTACTTCCAGTCCGGGGTTTTCATGGTTTCTCGCCAATCCACGCAATTCAGTTTCAGTTCGTAAGCCTCGAGGAATGTTGGCGACACATCCTCTAGGGGGTACACGGCTTCTTTCCACTTCAGCATGATATATTGTTCGTCGACCTCTGACAACACGTGTTCGAAATAAAGAGACAACTGTTGACGCTTGGTCAGGTTTAGACAGGTATGATCTGTCTGCGATAAAGAGTCCCAGAGACAACCTTGGCACGTCCGTTTCACAACAATAGGCAACCGATAGAGTATTTCTTGAGCGTAGAAAAAATCCAGGTAGGACTCCAGCAGCGACGAAGACATGTATGAAAGTTTGACACTGTCTGATAGTCTGAACGATAACTGATGGATATACTTTGATGTCAGCGTTTTTTAACTGTCATTTACGTCAACTGCAAACTCTGGAACACCCTTGTTACAATCCATTAGATTAGCGTGAAAGCAGTAATCACTCTTTTCGGTGGTGTGTTCCCTCACCTCGTGCAGTATACCGTCTGCTTCAGACATATATGAGGCTCCGCAATAACTACAAAGCCACACTACTTCAGCTTCTAGTTCTCCGGTGAATTCCTCTAAACGTCGCGCTAAGTAAGCGACACTGAGTTGCGAGTTACATATAGCATCGAAAATAACGCAGGGTAGTTTGATGACTTTACTACCGCTTCGAAGTAGAATGTAGATCTCATGATTGTATCGTTTAACTACGAGAGAAAATCGCTCGTGCAACTGACAAGTGACTTGATTTCTTTCCCACTGAACAGCGGTAAAATCTTCTAGAGATGCCACGTCTAACTGCTTTTGAGTCATATTGTGAACTAGGAAGGTTTATGATGCTTGGATACTGTTAAAAGGCGACGCATTCAGAAGGTGACCAATTAGAAAGCTCGTTACATGACTTTTCACTTACCCTGCACAATTAAATTTTACTTTATAAATTTCTTTCGTTAAAGCGATATATGTTTGGTTTTCATTGATTTTTTTTTTTCCCTGCAATAACTCCTCCGACCTTCCTTCGTCCCCCCTCTTAAGCCCGATATCCGCGCGACTCCAGTAACCGCGCTACGCTTATCGTTATGAGGTTAGGTGGACCGAAGACTTGACAAATACAGAACGCAGACCCCGATTAGACGCAGCTTGTAGCCATACCGTTACTCCACTATTACATACTCAAGACCATATATGACCTTCATAGCCTTGACTGGGCCGTTAAATTCCGTACTAAACAGAAATTATTTCTAGAGTCTTTGTTTAGAAAAAAAAAATGAGCTGAAGGCGTCTGCAAACGGAGAAATGATCCATTCCGTACGATTCAGGTCGCTTCAGAAAGTAGATCCAGATCAGAGACCGCTAACTCTCCCTTAACATGTCAATAAACAGTGTAGACTCAGATCAGATTACCGGAACATTCCGTAGTCTCGGGTTACCGGATGCCTGTCAAGTTTGATGAATGACATTTCGAGGAGTACAGTTGACCTCGAGGATAATGGGAATGTCCTCTTTTTTGGATAGATGGCTGAGGCTGAGCAAGAAGGGCGCATAAAAATCTCACTATACTACTAACAAGCCTGTATCGCACTTTGTGGCAAAGCCCGATAAATTACCCCATCACGAACACACAAAAAACTAATAGGGATGGTAAAAAAAAAAAAAAAAATGCGAATAAAAATAAATTATCCACTTTCGGTCGGTTTTCTAGGAGCATCCTCCACCGCGCGACTTTTGTGGTTCTACTTTGAGACCAAGGTATCTCTTTCTTGCGGATAGTGCCCGGCTAGCACAAACAGGCCAACGTCGAATCGACAGCGATACGACGTAAGTTAGCCCAGCGTTAAGACGTCGTATCGCTGTCGGCCAGACGTTGGCCCGGCACGCTTTGCTGGCTCGGTTGAGCGGATTTTTTTTCTTTTTATTTCATTTTATTAACGTCAGAGTGCAATCAAACTATTCTCTCTCTCTCTCTCTCTCTCTCTCTCTCTCTCTCTCTCTCTCTCTCTCTCTCTCTCGCACACACAAAACAGCGGGCCGACGTCGGTCCGATAGTGATGTCCCAACATGCTTTGCTACAGCGGGCCAATGTTGGGCCGACAGTGATGTCCCGACATGATTTGTTGGCTGTCTCTCTCTCTCTCTCTCTCTCTCTCTCTCTCTCTCTCTGCCCCCGCCCATCGGGGCTTGAAGAAATAGATGGGCTGCATGATGCTTCCACGCAGAGCTGAATCCGACCCGCACATGATTACTGATAAACCGCTGAGAGGATCTAAGCCTGCCCAGGCAAAGCGGTGCGAGTCGGCCCTTACATGCTTATAAACCCTATTGGTTTCATTGGGCGACAGGGCTTGAGATGTCATTTCACCTCAGTGCCGGTTAAAATTCCCACAAAATTGGAAGCAACGTCCTCAAAATGACCTTTACAGTGTTGACGGGGACGTTAAACCTCAAATCAAACAAACTTTTTCTCTCTCTCTCTCTCTCTCTCTCTCTCTCTCTCTCTCTCTCTCTCTCATGATTGAGCAGTAGTAACAACTAAAATAAAGCATCGTTGAGCAAACGTGATAGAAATTTAAGGTTATTTGTGTTTCGAGGTGGATGGGACTGGTTGAAACTTAGGCTGCACGTGAACTGGCAATTAACAGAGTAAGGTGCTCATTCTGTCTACATTGTTAGTCTACATTGATATTTGATCTTGATTAGTAGATGGGCAAATAAGGTAGTATTGGTTTTTCGTATGACGTCAGTACAAATGTATACGTCATATGTTTTTGTTGTTGTTGTTGGCAATATACCTATTATGGCATGGAAGATGCGTATATTGGCAGACTCTTCGGGGCTATTTTTGACACAAATGGAAAAATAAAGTAAACATCGGGAGTTCGGATTTACTGGGAAAACCTGATGAACTGCAGGCGGGGTAAACAAATCAGTAGCTGGAGAAATACTACAGGGTTAGTCTTTTCGTCTCGTTATTTTCCTGTGTTACAGCCATCATGAGCCATGTTGGCTGACTTTTGTTCCTGTTCAACGACCGGATTTAGTTCAGTTTTTTTGGAATAAAAAAATGGTCAGAAATAGATTTCCCTAAAATTTAACTCAGTTGCAGATTATTCAATTTCCGATTTAATGATTATGGTGAAAAATTTCCAGTTTATCGCTAAATATATTAATTTTTGTCTTTTCTGAACCCACTGAAACGACCCAGATTTGTCTCAAGTTTACCGCATTTTTATACACACTTTTTGCTGAGAATGGTGTTTGTGTGGTATTTCATCGGAAAGAAATGTACACAACGTTTCATATCTGTCTATTTTTCAAAGGTGAATTTTATCAAACAGGCTGTGTCAAGAGCATGAAATTCTGACTCGACAGGCATTTTCATCTTTGAATTATAGTCCCATCGAATTTTTTCTCGAGAAAAATGTTTTTAAATCTACATACGCCGGCCTCTGAGATTCGCTACTGCTAATGAGTACACACAGCATACATTTGCAAGATAAAAGGCGAAAATATCCTCAATCTTTCTCTCCCTATTTCTTATGCAGAAGAATTCCATAGGGACTCAAGAACGGGTTCGACTGAGCCATGGTAAACGAGCCTATCGGTGTTCGAGCCATCGAAGTTCTACTGTATTTTGCCAATTAACAATCCCAAACGGGCGTCCTTAGGCTGCATGTAAAATTTAAATGAAATTGGTCAAGTAGTTTAAAAAATGTATTCTAAAATGTCAATGGACCGGCTATACAAGTGATCTTCGGCCAAGGTCACAGAATGACCTTGGCCTTAAGCGTTCACATTCATTTTTTACCTATTCTCATATCATAGACCACAATATTTTTCGAAAAATGCACTGATTTACCTATTTCCCATTGAAATTGGTCCAGTGGTTTCAGAGAAAATGTATTTTGAAATTGCAATGGACCTGCAATCCAAGTGACCTTGTGCCAAGGTCATCAAATGCTATTGACCTTTAGCATTCATCTTGTATCTATTCTCATGACACAGACCACGATATTTTTCGAAAAATGCATTGTTCCACCTTTTCACCATTTAAATACCAAATGAACCTATTTGAGTTTGACGTAAAATAGATCATGGTCAACATAGTGTCATCATTGTTGCTCAGTCACCCATTGCTACATACCAAGTTTCAGAACAATTGGCCCAGCAATTCTGGAGAAGAAGGTTTTTAAAGATTTTTACCATATTTTGGCATGGCGGCAATCTTGGTCAAGTGACCTGGTACATTTGAATACATTTTAATTCCTAAGTATTCATAGACCTACAATTTTTACCTGTTCGCATATCATAGGCCACACTTTTTTTCGAAAAATGCATTGATTTACCTTTTTCTCATTCATAGCCTAAAGAGCCAAATCTGACCTTAACGTAAAATGGGTCAAGATCAATCTAGGGTCATCATTTTTGCAAACTTGCAAGTACTCAGTCTCCCGATGCTACATTTCAAGTTTCAGAACTTCCAGTAATTCTGGAGAAGAAGACGTTTTAATGTTTTTACCATATTTTGGCATGGCGGCTATCATGGTCATGTGACCCGGACCATTTGAATAATTTTTTGTCCCCTCAGTGTCATTTGGCTGCATTTAAAATTTATATGAAATAGTGGTGTTTTAGAGAAAATATATTCTAATATGTCAATGGACCTGCAATACAAGTGACCTTGGGTCAAGGTCACCGAATGACCTTGGCCATAATCATTCATAGACAATCATTTTTTATATATTCTCATATCACAGACCACACTATTTTAAAAAATGCATTGATTTACCTATTTCCCATTGAAAAGCCTATGGAGCCAAATTTGACCTTTGCGTAAAATAGGTCAAAGTCAACATACGGTCATCACTTTTGCAAATTGGGTAGTACTCGGTCACCCGATGCTACATACCTTGTTTCAAGACAATCGGCCCAGTGATTTGAAGAAGAAGATTTTCTAATGTTTTTACCACATTTGGGCATGGCGGCAATCTTGATCATGTGACCTGGACCATCCGAATAAACTTTTGTTCCCAAAGTGTCCTAAGGTTGCAAATAAAATTTAAATGAATTTGGCCCAGTGGTGTAATAGAAAATATATTCTTATATGTCAATGGATCTGCAATACAAGTGACGTAGGGCCAATATCAGAGGATGACCTTGACCCTAAGAATTCATAGACATTGATAATTTACCTATTCTCATATAACAGACCTCATTTTTTGATAAATGCATAGATTTACCTATTTCCTATTGAAAAAACTAAGGAATCAAATTTGACCTTGCCGTAAAATAGGTCATTGTCAATATAGGGTCATCATATTTGCAAATTTGGTAGAAGTCAGTCACACGATGCTACATATCAAGTTTCAAGACAATCGACTGAGTGGTTCTGGATAAGATTTTTTTAAGGTTTTTACCATATTTGGGTATTGCGGTCATCTTGGTCATGTGACCTAGACCATACCATTTTTGTTCTCTCATTGTCCTAAGATTGCATATAAAATTTAATTGAAATTGGCCCAGTGGTTTCAGAGAAAAGTATTTTGAAATGTCAATGGACCTATAATTCAAGTGTTCGTCAGCTAAGGTCACTAGATGACCTTGACCATACGCATTTATAAACATTCATTTTTACCTATTCTCATGTCATAGAGCACAATTTTCCGAAAAAAAAAAATGCATTGTTTCACCATTTTCCCATTGGAAAGCTTAAAGAACCAAATTTTGACCTTGGCAGAAAATAGGTCAAGATCAACCTAGAGTCATCATATTTGCAAATTTAGTAGTACTCAGTCACCTAATGCTACATACTAAGTTTCAAGACAATCGGACATCTGGTTCTTAGGAGAAGATTTTTTTAGGTTTTTTACCATAGTTTTGGCATGGCGGCCATCTTGGCCATGTGACCTGGTCCATTCGAACAAATTTTCGTTTCCTCATTGTCCTAAGGCTGCATATAAAATTTCATTGGAACTGGCCCAGTGGTGTCAGAGAAATTGTATTTTGGAATGCCAATAGACCTACCAGTTGAGTGACCTTGAGCCAAGGTCAGTGAATGACTTTGACTTTAAGCATTCCTAGACATTCATTTTTTACCTATTCTCATATCATAGACCACAATGTTTTTCTAAAAATGCATTGTTTTACCCTTTTCCCATTGAAAAGCCTAACCAAATTTGACGTTGGCAGAAAATAATTCAAGGTCAACCTACGGTCATAATATTTGCAAGTTTGGTAGTACTTAGTCACCCGATGCTACATACCAAGTTTCAAATCAATCGGCCCAGTGGTTCTGGAGAAGAAGAATTTTTAAGGTTTTTACTATATTTGGCATGGCGGCCATCCTGGTCATGTAACCTGGAGCATGCTTGCAAACTTTCGCTCCCCCATTGCCAGGAGGCTGCATATGATTTTTAATTGGAAATGGCCCTGTGGTTTCAGAGAAGAAGATATTTGAAAATGGTTGACGACGGACGGACGGAAGACGGAGGTCCAATGAGCTCCCCCGGAGGCTTCGGCTCAGGGGAGCTAAAAAGCGTCCTTTTACCGTTCTCCATCACTTCACGTGGCGTGTTAAGTTGCCTCTGATCTCCGCGAATAAGATGTTCTGAGGATTGTCAATCTTTCAGCGCATTATATTTTCGTCTGTAAAGAGGACCTTATGAAGTGTAGTCTGGTTTTCAGCTTGACATGTACTTTAATTTTCAGACCTATTTTACAAGACGGGTTTGCTGCAAGATATCTGTGTGACATGTTCAGCCTTCGTACTCAATTGTTTTAGAAGATCATCATCAATATTTTATTGCAGGTTGTAACTTAATAACATATATTACATGTTTTCATTTTCAGAACATGCTGTTATCATGCATGAACTGAAAAGAGATTAAGGTTTACAGAAACCTTATGGTAGTTAAATATTCATCTTTTCAGGCATAGACTGTTATCATATATTCTCCAAGACATTAACAAAGATGTCACTGTCGTTACATCTACCTGCATTTGATATACA
Organism: Lucinisca nassula; assembly: GCA_963580285.1. NCBI lineage: Eukaryota > Metazoa > Mollusca > Bivalvia > Lucinida > Lucinidae > Lucinisca > Lucinisca nassula. Next base: position 27,149,096 of record OY757021.1, on the reverse strand, counting down.
TTTTCAAGTATATTATTCATTGTTTTCTAGCATACCGCTTCATTTGATGAATGTCGGGACGACATTCCCCAAAGGGAGGAAATATGTCACAGGCTACCATCAATTGAACAAGACCGTGAAATGAACACCCCCTAAACCCCACTTTATATAGAGAAAACTGGGGTTTAAGGGGGTAAACCTAATTTTTTCTTATTTTTAATCCAAGACATAGGCTGTGGGTACTCGTTAGAACCGCCTCAAAGAGGCGGTTCTAACGAGCCCCCACAACCTATGTTTGCAATATTTATAAGAAAAATAGCGCATATTTTAATCAGAAAAGTAGCCATTTTGGAGATGTGAAAAATGCACTATGCCATACGGGTGTGTTATCGTAATGCTTTGGTCTTGTCTTATTTTCCCATAACATGTCCCTGACTTATCCTATATGTGAACCCTATTATGTGAATATTCCCTAAGGTAGTCCCGTGGTCATTAACTATGTGGTCCCGTCGTGGTAATCTTTACTCCCGTAGTCGGTAGATTTAGGTACTTTAGATGTATCATCCTGTATTCACATCGTTTCATGTAATTGTATTGAACAATTCATGTATCATCACACCTCACGTATTCACCATATTTGCATTATTTGCTGGCTCCCAGCTTGCACATTGTCAATATTGGAAAAACAGGTAACCAGACCCCCCCCCTGACCTTAAAAGGCCAGGGGGGTCTGGTTACCTGTTTTTCCAACACAGATAACCTTCATACTAGGAACCAGCAGATAATGCAAAAAAGGTGAATAATTGGATTATTTCATCAATAAATATATTGTTTGAATATATTTGTTACAGGTATGTTTTGCTTTAATTCATTTTCATTAATGAGTGTAACATCGGTTCATTATAGAATGTGTAAGTCATTATTTCTGAATATTTTATTCCTTTCATTGTGTTGTTTAAATACCTGGAAACCGTCATGGCTGCCAGGTAAACATACATGGATACCGTCCACCATAACATGACTTTTAATTATATATCATCTTGTATTCACATCGTTTCGTGTATCATCACATCTCACGTATAATTGGATTATTTCATCAATAAATATATTGTTTGAATATATTTGTTACAGGCTCTCATTAATTCCGGAGACCCCATATTGTTGCCCGCTGCTAGCCATACGTTCCAGCGCTGGTAAGAGGTGACTTCGACAAATAGATAGATAGATAGATAGATAGATAGATAGATAGATAGATAGATAGATAGATAGATAGATAGATAGATAGATAGATAGATAGATAGATAGATAGATGTAGATCCGGCCTCGGTAGCTCAGTCAGACAGATGCGCGTCTGACCGGTGATCAGGAGGACGCGGGTCCGATACCTGCCGGGGTCGGCAACATTCTTTCGTGGAGATTGATCATGAAACCTTTTCTACTGTCATTCTCTCCGTTTCGCGGATTCAAGAAGGACAGTTGTCAGTTTCTGGCGAAAGAATGTGCACTATACTGGTTAACCGCTTACGTACAAGCCTGCCCAGGAAAAGTGTGGATAGGTAAACTGACCGGCTCAGAAATACAACACAAACAAACAAGGAAGATAGATAGTATTTTTTTTTTATTCCTGCCCGAATATACACATCGTGGTACAGGTTAAACCGCCGTGTAGTAAGAAAACATAATGAGGATTTCACCAGAAATTTAAGACTTATTTTCTTCAATGATACATTATCGGAATGATGCCCCTGGGCTCTGAAAGATTCATTTGGACAGCGTCGGGTCATGAGCTTGTTAATGACTTTTATTTGCATTATTTTCCGACTTCTACTGGCGTAAGGGAAAAAATAAACAAGAAAACAGTTGCACCCAATCTATTTCTTGAAGCCCCGATTGGCGGGGGCCACCCCCGCCCATCGGGGCTTCAAGAAATAGATTGGGTTACATGATGCTTCCACGCAGAGCTGAAACCGACCGTAACATGAATACTGGTAAACCGTTTAGAGGATCTAAGCATGTCCAGGCAATGTGGTGCGAGTCGGACAGTCCCTACATATAAACCATGTTGGTTTGTTTCGACGGTAGGGCTTGAGATGTGATTTCATCGTAATGTCGGGTAAAAGTCCCACAAAATTTTAAGCAACGTCTCCAAAATAACGTTGACGGGACCTTAAACTTCAATTAATTCAAACACAACAGTGTCGTTGACGACATAACGTCGCCATCGTCCAATTTAATTAACATGATTTATTCTGACGACACTTAATGGCATGTGACGTCGCCTGAGTCATTGAAGTATATTGAAGTATGAACATTGATAACTAAAGGATTTATTTCTGTAACCGTAACTAGAGGCCCAGGTGGACCAGAAATCAACAGGATTAGGCTGATCATGATATATCACAATGTGCCATGATGGTCATTTTAGCTATTAGGTGGGATTGCTTTTAGCAATCCTGAATCTGTATGTTCCCTTGATGCCGCGTCTAAAGTTTCTGTAAAGTACAATCCTTCTTTTCAGGAGGAGATAATTTTGGTGCATGCAGTTCACAATACTGTAAGAACAGAACGATTTTAGCGACTCTTAATCGCCATGTTGCCTTGATGCCTCACATCAAAAATCAACTGAATCAGACTTACCCTTTGGGAGATGTCCTTTTGAAGAATTTCAAAATAGGCATCATGGCTGCCATCTTGGATATCGAAATGCATGACTTTGAGCAAGTCCGAATCCCCATGTTGCTCCATCGTCTCTCACCCCATCACGTGAACAAGTCCGTGAAATAAAGACCCCCTAAACCCCACTTTATATAGAGAAAACTGGGGTTTACGGGGGTAATCATTATTTTCCTTATTCCTGCTCCAAGACATGGGTTGTGGTTACTCGTTAGAACCGCCTCAATGAGGCGGTTCTAACGAGTACCCAAAACCTATGTTTGGAGTATAAATGAGAAAAACATCACAAATTGTAATGTTTTCTCGGCTTAATCAGACTTATCGTTATAAAGCAGATGTGGTTTGGAGCTTTACAAGATGGCTCATGGCGGCCTTCTTGGATATCGGAGTACAACAATTTTAGCAGGAGATGACTTTGATATAAGCGAAAGCTTACTGTCAGATCCTGTTAGTTGCTGTTGTAATTGACTGCACATGTTCATTATTCATGATTAATAAATACTGTTTAAACCAACAATTTTAGCAATCCTAAGATTCCCTGCCACCCTGATGCCTCCCAACAATTTCAATACAACTTCTGACCTCCTGGTTTGTAAGGTAATATCTTTTGAAGAATTTTGGGATTGTTGCTGGAGTGGTAGCAATATCGAATGATATCGAACGCAATGAATCTAGTAGGCCTAATTCTGAATATTGCCTCCCTATAAGTTTCAACTCGGTTTGAGCTGACGTCGCTATCGCCCGGACAACATTTATGTCTATGGGAATATAACAATCTGACATGGAGTTCTGTTGTAGATGGGCGTTTCCAACCCTCGGGATAACCGTGCTGAGCGGAACCGAGGCTACGCCTCGGTTCCGCTCAGCACGGTCATTCCGAGGGTTGGAAACGCACCGAGGCTACGCCGAGGTTCCGCTCAGCACGGTCATCCCGAGGATTGGAAACGCCCATCTACAACAGAATCGCCTCGGTTCCGCTCAGCACGATCATCCCGAGGGTTGGAAACGCCCATCTACAACAAAACCCCATATTGGATTCTTTTTCTTGCACAACACCTCCCAAACATTACTCTTTTTTGTATCAAATAGCAGAACTACAGACAGTATTTCTTTTCTTCTTTTTAAGATTTCATGCAAAAATCCTGTATTCATTGTCCTTTAACAATAAATGAGTCAAATAATTATCATTCTTATTGATTTTTTATTTATTTATTTATTTATTTATTTATTTATTTATTTATTTATTTATTTATTTATTTATTTTATTTTTTTGCCGGTTAGTTTTGACAGCTTGCACATGTATATTGTTTACAAAATAAAAGTAGTGCGGAAGAATTCCGGCAGTTCGCACTTATGTTAGTTGCCTGGTCGGAACACCAGGGACAGAACATTTTCTATCCCAGAGTAAAATCACGGATTTCCTTGTCTGGTGTGCAAGAATAGTCTGATCTGCGCACAAATCATATTCGTACACGAGTTTATGGCTGTCCATATTACCTGTAGGTCTCTATGAAGATTCCATCAAAAAATGAAATTGCTGTCATCTGGGCATTTTACTAATTTTATGAGGCCCTCAAGGACGGGTAACTCCTATGCTCATTACGAAAACACGCCTATACAAATACATTATAAATTTTACCGCCGACAAAACGAAAACTTTCAGATGAAAATTTGAAAGTTTTCTTATTTCTACTCCATCACGCAAACACGCCTATATTAATTTGACCCCCTTGAACCCTTCTTTTATATATACTGGGGTAATCGAATTTCGCCAATGTAACCGTAAACACTGTTGCGGTATGCATGTACTCATATTTATCTGATAGAAAACCATTTCATCAGAAAATACTAACCTGATCCAACACAAGGGAAGCTTTTACGGCATTAAAATAGCGATGTCTATCATCAAAACCTTCGTTATTTCAGACCACTCAAAATCCGCCATCTTGAAAAATAGTAAGCGAATTTCGCCAACTTTTGAAATCCTGGTGAATTGGGCACCCGAGGGGGGTAAATTATCCGCTATCAACTTTATCATCATAGAAATGTGTTTCATGAGTGATATGAGCAACTTTGGTTTGCGAGACAAACAGAATGTAATGGATAACTACTCACTTTTGTCAAATTATGTAAAAATTATCACCATGTTAATATCAATGGAATACCACCATCTTTGTTGTCATTAAAAGTTTGGAGTAAAATTCGAGCCCCCAATACCAGGTGTTCCCTATGCAGGAGGTATTTTAAAAAAGAAAAAAAAAGAAGAAAGTACATACTTTCACACATATTTATTATTTTGGCCAAAAGTGGATAGGTACAATTAAGAGCAAATAATTAAATAGACTCCTACATTCAAAACTCTTGTGAAAATTTACAGTGTTCAATTAAACATCGATAAGAACCCCCAAAGAGTTGAATCATTAATTTCCCCTTTGAGAGCCCCAATACTAAAATACGGATATGTCAGCTCCATAATAGAAAGGTCAAAATGTAAACAGACGCCGGCGATTGTTTCGGCAGCTAACAAATCTCGTGAGAAAAAAATAAAAAAGTGAGATACGAAATGGCATAGCAAAATGGCGGGAAATACATTGCTACAGGTAGGAAATTGTGTATTACCTCTCGGACTGGCATTTCTTCTCAGTTTGACATGAGTGACAGATAGCGGTAAATTTGACCTTAGGATTCCCTTAGTTGGTAATGTCCTGTGACGTCACGCATACGAAAATATCAATCTTATGTACAATTGGCGAAACTCGATTATTGGCGAAATTCGCTTACGCTACTATAGTACAACTGAGGTTTGGTTAAAACTTTATTTCTTTGTATAATATATACATCTTTTACACATATACTGTTGACAAAGAATACAAGTATCATACAAAGGGATTCAGAAAAGGTGTAAACATTACTTTTCTTGTTTCTGCTCGAAAACATAGATTGTGGGTACTTGTTAGAACGTTCCAACGAGTACCCACAATCTATGTTTTGAGCAGAACGATCCAACGAGTACCCACAATCTATGTTTTGAGCAGAAATAATAAAACTATCACAATTTTTCATCAGAAAATTTTCAGTTTTTTATTTGTAAAATTTCCAATATATTTAAATAGGCGTGTTTTCGTAATGCAAAATATAGATTGTGGGTACACGTTAGACCCGCCTCATCGAGGCGGTTCTAGAGCAGAAATAAGAAAAATAATGCATACCCCTGTAAACCCCAGTTTTACTAAATAATAGTGGGGTTTAAGGGTTAGAGGATCTAAGCCTGCCCAGGCAAAGTGGGGCGCGAGTCGAACCGTCCATGCATATTTACTCTATTGGTTTCATTGGGCGGCAGGGCTTGAGATGTCATTTCATCTCAATGTCGGGTAAAAGTACCACAAAATTGGAAGCAACGTCTCCAAAATGACCTTTACAGTGTTGACGGGGACGTTAAACCTTAAATCAAACAAAAGAGTGTCAAAATTATAGAGGTGTGTTTGCGTGATGAATAACTCGTCCGAGATTTAATGATTTAATGCAAGTTTAATGGCATATGCTACGAAATACTTCCTACATTGAAAACTGTTTAAGAGTCTGTATATGTTCAGTATCATATACTGGCTCACCACATATGAAATAAAAGCCATATGTCACCGTGCTGAATCTTAAGTATTCTGAACAAGAAGGAAACCACCCCAAACTGTTTTCCCAGAAATATCGGAAAACAACCATGTTAGTGAATAGCAAGTCAAAAATGACTTTTGCCTAGCTTTTAAACATTTATTTCAGTCAGAATGATATATTAAAAGATACTGCTGCCTAAATTTAGCCAATTTTTCAAGCTCAAAAAATTTATTTGCAAAACAAATTTTGTCATCAACCATAATATCTTAAAAATTATTCATTGTCTGCATTATTTTGGACCATACAGAAAAATGCTACATTGAAATTTTCATAAAACAAGGTTTTTTCTCTAGGGGACATTATTAGAGAATAGAAAATTAGAAGAAAACTAGGGGTCACCGTGATAATTTCTGTTTTATTAAACAAACCGTTCCCCTACCCCCAGTTGAAATACATGGTAAAAATACATATAAATTCTATGAAAAGATGGTGAACCATTGACAGATAACTTGGATTTAACTTGTAAATAGTAGGTGGTCATAAAATGCATTACAGCAAACCTTATTAGTAAGTCTGTAACCATTTATGTTGATCTGATCTTGGGTAAATGCCGAAAAATTAAAATTTCCAAAGGTCGCAATGTTACTGTTTTCGTAAAGTTTATAGCCAAGCTGAACATGTTAAATAATGAAATGAACCCAAAACAATATCTGTTCCACAAATTTCAACCATTTCTTTACCCAAGAACGGTAAAATGTTGGCTCTGGCATAACTTTCATTTTTGATGATCATACAATAACTGCGAATTCGTAGCATTTGTCTTTAATAAAGATTCTATCAAAATGAAGTCACTGTATATCCGACAGCATTTTCCGGAAGACTAAAGGGCGAGTAACTCCCACGTGAATTATCAAATCTGCCTAAACTTCGAACTGGGTCAAAATCGTATTAGAACTTGTCCCAAGATTTTATGGCTGTCCTCTTTATCCTTTATAGGAACCCAATCAAAAGTACAAGACAAAGATTCCCCCCCCCCCCCCCATTATATGTCAATGGAAGACTAAAGGACAGGTAACTATCATGTGAATAGTTCTATCTGTCCCCACATTATGAAAACATGCCTATACAAATACTTGTAAATTTTACCGGTGAAAATTAAGATTTTAAGATGAAAAAGTGTTGTTGTTTTTCTTATTTCTGCTCAAAATATAGATTGTGGGTACTCGTTAGAACCGCCTCATTGAGGCGGTTCTAACGAGTACCAACAATCTATATGTGAAAAATAAGGATTACCCCTGTAAACCCCAGTTTTACAATATAAAAGTGGGGCTCAAGGGGGTCAAAATTGTATAGGCGTGTTTGCGTGATGAAATCATACTCGTCTCAGATTTGATGGCTGGTGTCATTACCTGCATATCTGATCACTATCATCCGGACAATATTTTAAGTCTATGAGGCCCTGAAGTGAGGGTAACTCTCATTCCAACACTCGAAACTGGACAAGAATTGTCCAACATTTAAGGCATATCCTCCTTAACAGCAAGCTTCATAAATGACTCCACTTTCGGGGTGGGGGTGTGTGGGGACAACATTTTCACCATTTTACGTCTATGGACTGATATGCCCCTAATTCCATTGGATTTCAAAAACGGCCCAAAATCAGCATACGTGTATTGTGAGGCAGAAAATTTAGTATAGTCAACCCTCCTGAGTAACGATTTCTTCCAATTATTCAAGGATCAAGTTTTTTTTTTTTACATAATATCGTCATGTTGTCGATAACAAGAATAAGATGCCTTGTGATTGACTATAAGTCGCTGCAATCAAGTGTCTACTGCGCATCTAAAATCAATAGTATACTGCACATTTAAACCAATCAGTGCAAAAGTGTTACAAATATATGGGGCGCCCTTTTACTATTTATTCCCTATTTATAGATATCCATAATTTTTTTTTTTTTTTTTTTGGTTTGGGTTTTACGGCCCTTTCAAGATTATTTCACTCATATCGAGCCGATCGTTAATCAAAGGTGGGCGAAAACCGGAGTACCCGGAGAAAAACCACCTGACCTTCCGTTGCAGAACTTGGCGTCTCACACGTGGCCCGAGCGAGGCTCGAACCTACGGCGGTGAGAAACCTAATGACTAAGAGTCAGCGCTCTTATCCACTAGGCCACGGAGGCCCGTAGATATCCATAATTATTTATGGATATGCATAATTCGATTTATGGATATTCATATTTCAGATCGCTTTCGGGAAATCCATAATTTGATTTATGGAAATCCATAATTCGAAGTATGGATATCCATTATTCGGTCCATAGATGGATATCCATAATTGGATTTATGGATATCCATACCTCGTCTTGGCAAATAAATACAATAAATAATGATTGAAACCATACTGAGGCTTTTGCGGTGATTTAAGGATATCCATAATTCGAAATATGAATATCCATAATTCAGCCCGATTTATAGATATCCATAATTCGATATATGGATAGCCATAATTCGAATTATGGATATCCATTATTCGACTGGTTCATAGATATCCTTAATTCGAATTATGGATACCCATAAATCGAATTATGAGTATCTATAAATATGGATTAAATAGTAGAACGGCACCCCATACAAATAGGCGTCGAAAAAGAGCCTATAGCATTGAAATTATTCATATTAAAACGCCATGGTTGTGGTGTAGAAAAAAGAAATCCTGCAATTTCCAGCTCTAGGACTGCGGTCAGTTAAATCGATTTAAGCCCCAACCTCTACCCCCACCCCTGGTAAAATGTGTTACCTCAGTTGTGGTTTATTATTGTTAAAGTTTTCTTGCATGTATGTACTGCTAATACAGAAAAATTCTTATATTAAGACCACCTTTGGGACTGTTCAAAAGTGGTCTTTAAGACCACTTTTGAACAGTCCCAAAGGTGGTCCCTGACCAGAGTATATTTTAGGCAGAAATCACAAAGAAAATTTAAGTGTGCCCTTCAAATTAAGCCTTTTACAGCCAGCAGAATTAGTCCTAATTTTAGGTGGTCTTAATAGCGGAATATTGCAATATATATTTTAATATGGCTAGCCGTTTGGACATTTTGTCCCTTTGGCTTTCCGCTTATGACATTGTACTTATGGTGAAGTTCTTCTTTCCCTTGATACTTTGGATGGGAGGTGTGACGTAATTGTATCGATTCCCGATCACTGCCTTTACTTCCACTATTTAGTCTTCGGCCCACGCCCATCGGGGCTTGAAGAATTATATGGGCTGCATGCTGCTTCCACGCAGAGCTGAAAGCGACCCGCACACGAGTACTTGTAAACAGCTTAGAGGATCTAAGCCTGCCCAGGCAAAGCTGTGCGAGTCGGCCCGTCTATGCTTATAAACCCTATTGGTTTCATTGGGCGACAGGGCTTGAGATGTCATTTCATCTCAATGTCGGGTAAAAGTCCCACAAAATTAAAAGCAATGTCTCCAAAATGACCTTTACAGTGTTGACGCGGACGTTAAAACTCAAATCAAACAAATCAAACATGTTCTAGAAAGGGTTATCCTTTGGAAGCAAAGAATACACCACAGAACTGGAAAATATGGAGTGTACATGTTTTGTGGGCCAGACTAGCTAGTTTCGGCCATTTAGGCCTCATCAGTGACCCTCAAATATTTTCAAAATTCCACAATGGAATCAATGGTCCCAAAGGACAAGAAAATATAAACTACACTATGATGTAGGGCAGGGAGACTTTTTACGGCCGCCACATATTCCCAGACAACAGCTGTAGTGACGTCAAATAAGTTGTAGAAAGGGTTATCCTTTGGAAGCTATTTTGTCTAAATGCGAACAGCTTTTATTCATACCAGTCCGATCAGCCAGACAAATAATATTTGCGAACTTTAACAAATAAGACAGTGTGCATTCCTGCACCATTACTTTCAATGACACAGACGAGGTTTCAAGTAAATTGCCTTTGGAGATAATCGCATAGGATGGTTGAAAAATAGTCATGCAAACGTTATCTCTCCCAAATTCACGATTCCTCTTGTATCTTTAGTATCATCCTAGTAGTGCTATCAGAACTTGGCCGTTATGGGTTCGAGCCTAGCCACATGAGAGACGCCAAGTTCTGCAACGGAAGGTCATGTGGTTTTCCAGGGTTCTCCCATTACGTGAACAAGTCCGTGAAATGAATACCCCACAAAGCCCCACTATATATAGAGAAAATTGGGGTTTACGGGGGTATACATTATTTTTCTTATTTCTGTTCCAAGACATATGTTGTGGGTACTCGTTAGAACCGCCTCAATTGAGGCGGTTCTAACGAGCACCCACAACCTATGTTTGCAGTATAAATAAGAAAAATATCACGGATTTTCATGAGAAAAGTAGCCATTTTGGAGACGTGAAGAAATGCGGTATATCACACGGGTGTGTTATCGTAATCGCTCACCTCTGATCAACGATTGTCTCGAAATAATTGAAATAATATTCACAGGGTCGTAAAACTAAGACAAAAATACCGAACTAGAATCAACCAATATATTACAGTTTGCCTTTCCGAACAATTGAGTTATTTCTGTGATGTAATTCAAGAGAAACTAATCCGTCAAATCTTATATAATTACTCTCATATAATTACCTTAATTAGGATATCACATTGTAAGGAAACAGGATATCGACACGGTTGTCTCTTAAAATACAATCTACTTCAGGCTTGATTTTGTAAGCTTAAATTTTAAGGTCTTAAGGGAAATGCATACGCTTTCCCAGGAAACAACCGCTTCAGGGGAATAGTGAGAGCTGCTTAGTTTCTTGAATATGATCGAATATACTTACATTTTTAGTCATTTCTGACCAACTTTTGATTTTTTATCCCCCCCCCCCCACGAGAATCTTTGATTCGTGGGGCATATAGTATTTGCCCTGTCTGTCTGTTTGTTTGTTTGGTTGTTTGTTTGTTAGACTGTCTGTCTGTCCGTCACAAAAACTTAAACCTTGATCATAACTTCAAAAGTGTTTGACCTAGCCCCATGAAACTTCACAAACTTATTCACCATCACAAGGGCTACATTCTGACCAAGGGCCATAACTCTGTTGTAATTTTGGCTGAATTATCTCCCCTTGAGATTTTGCCAAAAAAAAAAAAACTCAGAAATTAGGGGGCATTGATCACCTACAGTGACAGCTCTTGTTTTCTATGGAAACCATATGATACCATAACAAATAACGAAATACTCAGTGATTTTTTTTTATATTCGGTAAAAGCTGATGCGTCAAAAACATTTACACACTAGAATTTGCAAGAGGTTTTGATTTGTCGATATGGACGTCAATGTTAACGTCGACAGTCTATCATAGGGGAAATAATTATTGAACGTAAGCGCATACGTAGTCAACAAAATAGTTCGTTTTAGTTCACCTGAGCTGAAGGCTTCGGTTGAGCTATTGTGATCGGTCACCGTCCGTCACCGTCACCGTTCGTCATCGTCGTCGTCCGTCCACCTGTCCGCCCACCATTTCTTTAAACGACATCTCCTCCTTAACCACTGGGCAGAATTCAACCAAACTTGGCAGAAATGATCTTTGGGTTGTCCACTTTCAAAGTTGTTCAAAGAATCATAGTCTGTTCCATGCAGAACTCTGGTTGCCATGGCAACGAAAAGGGAAAAATAAGAAAAAAAAAACCTTTAAAAATCTTCTTGACTGAAACCAGAAGGCCCAGGTCTTTGATATTTGGTATGAATCTTCACCTAGTAGACCTCTACCAAGGTTGTTCAAATTATAGCCCTGGGACCAAAAATGGCCCCGCCTCGGGGGCCACTAGTTTCACATATATAGGGAAATCCTTTAAAAATTTTCTTGTCTGAAACCAGAAGGCCCAGGTCTTTGATATTTGGTGTGGAACTTTATCTAGAAGACCTCTACCAAGATTGTTCTAATTATAGCTCTGGGACCAAAAAATGCACCCACGCCGGGGCCCACTGGCCTATAGGCTTATATAGGGAACTCCTTTGAAAATCTTCTTGTTTGAAACCAGAAGGCACAGGTCTTTGATATTTGGTATGGTTTGTTTGTTTGATTTGAAGTTTAACGTTCCCGTCAACAATGTATAGGTCATTTTTGAGACGTTGCTTCATATTTTGTTGGTTTTTTACCCGACTTTGCGATGATATGGCACCTCAAGACCTGACGCCCATGGACGGTCCAACTCGCACCGCTTTGCCTGGGCAGGCTTAGATCCTCTGAACCTTACTAATATGATGTGATTAATCAAGTTATTTCGTATTGGCCCAGTTACAGGTCCAAGGTCTGCTGTATTGGCAAGAGGCCGAAGGCCGAGGCAATACAGCTGACCGAGGGCCTGTAACTGGGACTTGATTAAATTGGCACCATTAAACACATGATTATTGATTTTTTACTTCAGTGTTATAAATATGGATAACCTTCAAACAATACACGATATAATAACCAATTAATAAATTTATAAGCATGGACGGTCCAACTCGCACCGCTTTGCCTGGGCAGGCTTAGATCATCTGAACCTTAATAAATTACTGTATGTTGATGAAAATCTAGTTGATAGTGATAATACTGATGCAGTTCAGAGATATAAAAAAGGTACGAGAAGATTTAGCAATATCAGCTCATTACAGACCTATCTAACATATCATCAAAAATATTTATGGTTGCTTATTCTTATCCTGTCAGAAATCTCGATGACAAACTTTTATTAATTTATTTAGTTTTTCAAAATGCATGAGTTTTATGTGATTTATTTGTAGTACGGGAAGGGCCATAACTAATGTTTAGAGAACTTTCGGTCTAACCCTATTGCTTGCCCTGCAATGAAATATTCATTACGCAAACACGCCTATACAAATACATTGCCACCTTTATCGCCGTAAAAGTGAAAATTTTATGATGAAAAATCGTGATATTTTTCTTATTTCTGCGCAAAATATAGATTGTGGGCACTCGTTAGAACCGCCTCGTCGAGGCGGTTCTAACGAGTACCCACAATCTATATTTTAGAGCAGAAATAAGAAAAATAAGGTATACCCCCGGAAACCCCAGTTTTACTATATAAAAGTGGGGTTCAATGGGGTCAAAATTATATAGGCGTGTTTTCGTGATGATTAAACCAAGTCTGGACTACTGGATTGGTGTTTTAGAACTTCCCAGTGGTACTCCTCGAATATGGCCTTTACTATAGCAGCTTTGTGTGGCGTTATCATGAAGAATTAACAGCGTCACCCGTTATAATTCCGGGCGCTTGTGGCGTATTGCCAGACGCAGAATTTTCCTGACATATGTCTCGTAATAATCTTTATTCACTGTTGTGCCATCTGGAACTGGATGTGTGGTAAGAACTCCTTCAGCCTCGTAAGCAAATACCATCAACATTTTTGGATTGTTCATGCTTCTTCGGAATTTTACCGGTCTTGGCAAATTTGGAGTGTGCCATTCGGCACTGAAGCGCTTAAATTCCGGGTCAAAGGACCTAATCCAAGTTTCGTCTATTGCTACAATACGTTTCAACATGTTTTCGTCCTCAATCATATACCTGTGCAAATGTTCAGAGCATATTTTCATTCGTCGTTTTAAAGTTTTTGACAAAAAGTGCGGGACCCACCTAGCCGCTATCTTTCTCATGCCTCGCCGCCGCTCAGTCACAATAGAGTGATCGGAGCTACGAACTATACCGGTTTCATGGACAATCTCATCACTAGTGAATCGTCTATCTTTTTAGCTCACCAAATCCGAAGGTTCCGAAGGAGCTCATAGTATAGGCATCGGTCTGTTGTCAGCGGCATCTCCTTTAAAACTACTTGGCCAATGGAAACCAAATTATATGTCGAGCCTCCATAAGAAGGGGTACTAATAGTTTGTTCGTAAGGACTCGATCACATGACCAATATGGCCGCGATGCCCATATATGGTAAAAACCTTTAAAAATATTCTTCTCTTGAACCAACTGGCCAATGACCTTGAAACTTGGTATGCAGCATCGGGCACCCGGGCCCTACCAAGTGTGTCCAAACAATGGCCTCTGGTTTGTCCATGACCTGTTTTACGTCAATGTCAAATTTGGACACTTAGACATGTGTATGGAAAAAGGCCAAACAGTGTTTTTTTTTTCTGCTTCTGCTGTTGCCTGTGGCATCAAAATTGATATTTGCAAACAGCTGGAATTGATATATTTGGGAATATATCAATTCCAAAGGTCAAAGCCATTTACTGATCTTTGTCCTTGATGGCTCAGATTCAGTATTTTTTATCTTCTCCACTCAAAATGCTGGATTGATTGACACAAAATTAAATATAGAACCTCTATTGGATGATCAAATGAAAATTTATTGGTGAAATGGGAGTCAGGCGACCTAGATGGTTACCATGTCCGTATATAGTATAAACCCATAAAACTCTTCTTCCATGGAACCAAATGGCAAATGACCTTCGAACTTGGATAACAGCATAAGGGACTTGAACCTAACAAAATTTGGTCAAATGGTGACCTTTGGTTGTCCTTGACCTGGTTTACGTCAAGGTCAAATTTGGTCACTTAGACATTTGTATAAAAAAGACACAACTGTGGATTGTTTTTATTCTATTGCAGCCTTTGGCATCAGAAATGATATTTGCAATCAGCTGAATGGAAATTTATAAATTCCAAGGGTCAAGGTCATTCATTGTCCTTTGTCATCGATGGCTCAGATTACTAATGTAGCTTCCTCTCCATTCAAACTGCTTTGCTGATTGAAACCAAATTACATGAAGACCCCCGATGGGATGAGGAAATGAAAATGTATTCGTGGAATTGGAGTCACATGACCTAGATGGGCACCATGCCTGAATATGCTAAAACCCCTTTTTGGAAGTAATGGCCGATGACTTTGAGACTTAGTGCGCAGCATTGAGAACCTGTGCCCTAGCAAGTTTGTTCTAATAGTGACCTTCCGTTGACCTTGACCCATTTTAGGTCAACTTCAATTTTTGGTTACCTATACCTTTGCATGGTAAACCGCTTAGAGTATCTAGGCAAAGCGGTGCAAATAAAAATAAAAAATGAGTTCCTTTAAGAGCAATGGAAACATTCATAAGAAAGAAGATGGGTCATACTACGTTGTTTCGGCTAATAAAGCCTCATCAGTGACCCTGTAATGATCCGGCAAAGAGAGCCAGAGGAAACATACTGCAATTTTGCGAATTTCGAATAGGCAGTCGATTCAAAGACTGATATAAATCAAAATGGGGTCCAAATAATTAAAAACATGTCTAGAATATGAGTCCAAACCAATAAATATTTCCGATTTCTCAGAATATTCACGCTGATCTCAAAGGACCAAAAGTAAAATATAAACTGCACTATGGTTGATGTACGGGGAGACGTTTTACGGCCGCCACACGGCATAACACCAGCTGCAGTGAAGGCAAATAAAAATCAAAAATGAGTTCCTTTAAGAGCAATGGAAACATTCATAAGAAAGAAGATGGGTCATACTACGTAGTTTCGGCTAATAAAGCCTCATCAGTGACCCTGCAAGTCGGACCGTCCATGCGAATAAACCCTACTGGTTTCATTGGGCGGCAGGGCTTGAGATGTCATTTCATCTCAGTGTCGGGTAAAAGTCCCACGAAATTGGAAGCAATGTCTCCAAAATGACCTTAACAGTGTTGACGGGGGCGTTAAACCTCAAATCAAACAAACAAACATCAGCTAAACATGATTAGTGCTTGGAGGGTACAGCCCCCGCCCATAGGGGCTTGAAGAAATATATGGGCTGCATGATGCTTCCACGCAGAGCTGAATCCGGCCCGCACACTAGTACTGGTAAACCGCTTAGAGGATCTGAGCCTGTCCAGGAACCGCGGTGCGAGGCGGACCGTCCATGTTAATAAACCCTATTGGTTTCATTGGGCGACAGGGCTTGAGATGTCATTTCATTCAACGTCGGGTAGAAGTCCCACAAAATTGGAAGCAACGTCTCCAAAATGACCTTTACAGTGTTGACGGGGACGTTAAACATAAAATCAAACAAAAAGCTTGGAGGGTTAATCTCAAATCCAATAAACCTTTGCATGGGAAAAAGGCAAAACGGTGGAATTCTCAATTCTTCTGTAGACTGTGGCATCAGAATTGATATTTGGAGTCAGCTGAATGAAAGTTTATCAATTCCGAAGGTCGAGGTCATTTACTGCCCTTCATCCTGGATTGGTCATATTCAGTATCTTATCTTCTTCACTTAAACTGCCAGGCTGATTGAAACCAAATTACATATGGAGCCTCTATTGGATGAGGCATAATTACATATGGAGCCTCTATGAGATGAGGCAATAAACTTATTTGTATGATTGTTGTCACATAACCAAGATGGCTGCCATGCAAACTGTTTCAGGAACCAAACGGCCGATGTCATTGAAACGTGGTGTGTAGCTTTGGGGAACATATGGGCCCTAAGCAAGTTTGTTAAATGGTGACCTTTATTTACCTGTACCTATTTTAGATCAAGATCAACTTTCAAATTGATCACTTAGACCTTTGTATGCGAAAGAGGCAAACCCATGGATTACTCGCTCGGCTGTTTTCGAAAAAAAACGACGCTCTGACGTCGTCGTCGTGCAAAAACTTGGACATTTTGTAATATCTCTGTCATTACTAAACATATTCACTTGAAACTCGGACTAGTTGTTCATTATGAAAAGGGGAACTCATATTACTAGGTGAGGTAACCCTCAAAATATTTTTGGCACAGTTATGCCTCTTTTTCTACTTAGAATTTTGCCTCGTCGTCATGCAAAAACTTGGACATTTTGTAATATCTCTGTCATTACTGAACATATTTACTTGAAACTCGGACTATTTGTTCATTATGAAAAGGGGAACTCATACCAATAGGTGAGGTAACCCTCAAAATATTTTTGGCACAGTTATGCCCCTTTTTCGACTTAGAAGTTTTGTTTAAAATTTGTTTTAAAAACTTGGATATTTTGTAATATCTCTGTCATTACTGAACACATTTAGGCACAGTTCTGCCCCTTTTCGACTTAGAATTTTTAGCTCGGCTGTTTTCGAAGAAAACGACGAGGTATTGTCATAGCTCTGGCGTCGTGAAAAAAATTGGACATTTTGTAATATCTCTGTCATTACTGAACATATTTACTTGAAACTCGGACTAGTTGTTCATTATGAAAAAGGGCTGCAGCCGAGTGTTGGCACCCGCAGGCGGTGCTTTTGTTTTTATTCTGCAGCAAAGTTGATATTCCTGGCAAGTTCGCTCAAACATTGGTTGACATAGACTTATTTTATATCACGGTCTAGGTAGGGGCCCAGGGAATGTTTTTTTTTTTTTTTTTCAAAAATGGTTACCTAGAAAGTAGGACAGTTTTTGATGATTTACCTTTGAAGTTGAATCTATGCTGCATATGAAACTACTGTATTGACAACTTCTCTGAATTGCATAACGTAGCCACAGATAAAAATGTATGGTTCCCCGTTAATGCTATATTATTGTATGAGTTTTAAAAACCCGATATTGTCTCAATTATGCGCTGACATATTGAAACAAAAACAGCGTTCAGGGGTTGAAATATGTCCGTTCTAATGATTAATCATATTCCCTTATCATTTTTAGCCTGACGCAATCAAACTTGTGTACTCGACGTAAAAAGGGAAAATTAAGTTTTGTTTAGTCTCATTTGTATTTGAGATGGCTAAACAAGATCATTTCCCCACACACAATTGATAACTGTTCTAAGATCACATTATCGTCAAAAGCGATGATGGCTACCATTTGGATAGGGCATGTAAACCTATTTTTGTGAACAATTCCGTAAACTTTTAAATGGCCGTGCTATAATTGCGTACGTTTACAGTGGCTTGTCCGTTCGTCAACGTCATAAAGCAGTATTTAATTCTTATGCAAAATAGAGACTATAAGCGACATTGAATTTGACAGGACTGGCTAAAAAATGAATTCTCTTGAAATGAGCCGGAGTCATATGCAGTGTAGGTTTTTACCAAATGACCAATTTAAATGTAAATTCTGTAAACAATGAAACGTGAGAAAGAGGTATTATAAAACGCGGAGTCCCGCAGGGATCTTTTTTATGACCATTGCTATTTTAATATTTATAAATGAGTTACCACTGTCATTTTTTCTTATGCATACGTTTCATTTGTTTATACCCATATTTTGTTTGTTGATAGTTGTTGGTATTGTATGATTAATGGAGGTTCTCGTGAAAGATTTGACTAACTAAACAAGCAACCCTCTCTTAATACAAAATGCGTTAGATTGTTGAATTAAAATTAAGGAACTTACTTTTTACTCACTCACTCACTCACTTAATTCGTTTTCATTAAAACTTCATGACAACTAGATTCAGATATCTATTCATACAAGAGGGCCATGATGGCCCTGGATCGCTCACCTGATCAATAGAGTAACAAGCGGGCCCCGGGGAGGACCATTACTGACCCCAGGGTTATAATGTGCATAATGTTGAGGGAGGTCTAAAAGGGTGAAGCTTCATACAAATAACAACAAAGGCTATAATTTGAACAATCTTGGCAAAGGTCCACTAGATGAAGCTACACACCAAATATCAAAGACCTGGGCTTTGCGGTTTCAGAGAAGAAGATTTTTTTAAAGATATTCCCTACATAAGCCTATGTAAAACCAAATGGCCCCTGGGCGGGGGCATTTTTGGCCTCAGGGCTATAATCTAAATAATGTTATGAAGTTTCACACCAAATATCCAAGGCCTAAGCCTTGCTGTTTCAGAGAAGATTTTCAAAGATTATCTCTATATAAGTCTATGTAAAACCAAAGGGCCCCAGGGCTGGGGCATTTGTGGCCTGAGGGCTATAATTTGAACAATCTTGGTAGAGGTCCATAAGATGAAGCTCCATACCAAATATCAAAGACATGGGCCTTGCATTTTCAGAGAAGAAGATTTTTAAAGATTTCCCTATATAAGTCTATGTAAAATTAAAGGGTCTCTGGGCAGGGTGATTTTTTGCCCCAGGGCTATAATTTGAACAATCTTGGCAAAAGTCCACTAGATGAAGCTACACACCAAATATCAAAGACCTAGGCCTTGTGGTTTCATAGAAGAAGATTTTTAAATATTTTCCCTATAAAAGCCCATTTAAAACCAAAGGGCCCCGGGCGGGGGCATTTATGGCCCAAGCACTATAATTTGAACAATCTTGGTAGGGGTCCACTAGATGAAGCTTCATACCAAATAGCAAAGACCTGGGCCTTGTGGTTTCAGAGAAGAAGATTTTTAAAGATTTTTCCTATATAAGCCTATGTAAAACCAAAGGCCCCCAGGGCAAGGGCATTTTTGGCCCAGGCACTATAATTTGAACAATCTTGGTAGGAGTCCACTAGATGAAGCCTCATACCAAATATCAAAGACCTGGGCCTTGTGGTTTTAGAGAAGAAGATTTTTAAAGAATTTTCCCTATATAAGCCCATGTAAAACAAAAGGGCCCCGGGGCGGGGGCATTTTTGGCCCCAGCACTATAATTTGAACAATCTTGGTAGGGGTCCACTAGATGAAGCTTCATACCAAATATCAAAGACCTGGGCCTTGTGGTTTTAGAGAAGAAGATTTTTAAAGAATTTTCCCTATATAAGCCCATGTAAAACCAAAGGGCCCCGGGGTGGGGGCATTTTTGGCCCCAGCACTATAATTTGATCAATCTTGGTAGGGGTCCACTAGATGAAGCTTCATACCAAATATCAAAGACCTAGGCCTTGCGGTTTCAGAGAAGAAGATTTTTAAAGATTTTCCCTATATAAGCCCATTTAAAACCAAAGGGCCCTGGGGCGGGGGCATTTTTGGCCCCAGCACTATAATTTGAACAATCTTGGTAGGGGTCCACTAGACGAAGCTTCATACCAAATATCAAAGATCTGGGCCTTCCGGTTTCAGAGAAGACGATTTTTTAAGTTTTTGGTGAAAAAAATCTATTTTTTGCTCCTGTGACCTATATGTGCAACGGACCGGAACCATTTGAACAACTTTGAAAGGGGACCACCTAAGGATCATTCCTGTGAAGTTTGGTCAAAATCCGATCAGTGGTTAAGGAGGAGATGTCGTTTGAAAAAAATGTTTACGCACGGACGGACGGACGGACTGACGGACGGACGCACGGACGACGGACGACGGACGACGGACAAAACGTGATCCCAAAAGCTCACCTCGTCACTACGTGACGGTGAGCTAATAAAACAATACTATGGTTATGTCAAATTTCTGTAATCCGGTTTCCACATTGCTTTGTAGATATTGGATCAGACGTCTTTCTATCACAATGCCGATGCAACCAATATCTCTTTCGAAACTGAAGTTCTAACACAAAACTTTTTTTTTTTCAAAATAACTCATTTAATAGTTTCACTTACTCACAGTCATTGTTTTACGAACCAGGATTGCAAGTAGATCAAAATATATTGGTATCTCTTAAACAGATTCTTGTTTATTGTAAAGATGACGAAAAGCCTATAGCTAGGATAAAAAATTTATTGGATGATATTCTTGTGTTACAGTACATGATTTTTTGGCGTAAAAATCGTGCAGTTGATGTATAGCGTATGGACAAGTAAACCTAAACGGTTGGCTGAAATCAAAGTGAACCGAAGTAGGCAGTCTTGTACATTGTAATACAATAAATTTTAAATCTATCCAGGTGTTTGAATTTAGTTTGACGTTTGTAAAATTACTTTTAATACAGTTGTGGATGAGAATATTTCCCCAATTTCTTCTGGATGTTTATTTTTGTTTGTTTGTATTGGAGTTTAACGGCCCAGTCCACACTAGTTTAGGTCATTTTGAGCCGGTCAGTTTACCTACCCATACTTTTATGGGCAGGTTTATACGTAAGCGGTTAACCAGTTAGTTCACATTCTTTCGCCAGAAACTGACCACTACCCTTTATGAATCAGCGGGAGGGAGAAAATGACCGTGAAAAAGATTCCATGATCAATCTTCACGAAAGAATGTTGCCGATCCCGGCAGGGTTCGAACCCGCGTCCTCCTGACCACCAGTCAGACGCGCATCGAGCTACCGAGACCGGCCTCTGAATGTTCCTATCAAAACTCACTGTTCTGTTTTAGGTTAAAGTATATGCTACCTTTGAAGTGTACTTCTTTCCTCTCTAATTTTGGTGTAACAACAAAAACAAATAAACTATTTAAACATGAAAGCTTAAACATCCAAGCCTCTGGCTTAATGTCAAATCCTTGATAATATATATTTGTCTGTTACATATACATGTCATTGAAGCAATTAAAATAAAGTTTAAAGCATAAAAGCTGAACAAAAAGTATAAAAAAGGAATAAAGTGAAAAAATAAAATAAAATAAAATAAAAAAATAACATAAAACTATCGTAGGGATACCTTTTGTAGAATTCTTTATTACATGTTACAGCAAAATAGCATACTGAAAAATATGAAAAATTATACCTTTACTTCAGTTTTCAATTCATGAAATCTGCAATCACCACCTGATAATGGCTCGAAGAGGAGTCGAAGTAGTTTTTGATGCCAAAAAAATCGATGAAATATTTCCTGATTTTGGTCTTATATTGAATAAGTGACTCGTTCAAATGACATTAATCCAATGCTTTGCAAGGACAATTTAAAAACACCCAAAACGGTAAATCGAATCGATGGCTTTTTATCGAGATAGGCGAAATGGGGCTACAGCCTAGTCGTATTTAATCACTTGGGTATTTCTAATGGGAGAAAAAACAAAACAGTGGATTTTTCTAATTCCCTTGTAGCCTGGGGCATCAGAATTTATATTTGCAGTCAGCTAAATGGATGTTGATAAATAGTGCCAAACAGGCAACCACTCCCATGCTGTATGGTAAAAAGGACTGGAAGCTCTTCATTTCAGAAACAGACTGATTTTTCAAGCCACAGTGGTTTGTTGAAAAACATGGCTGCCAGGGTCCGGGCAAGTTTTTTTTAAACTTGACCTCTTTTGAGCATAGTGGCCCATACACCTCTTGTTCACACTTTACCTCTGGTGAGCGAAGTGGCCCATGGGCCCCTTGTTTAAGAATCTGAGCTACAACCTCTGTGTTTTCTTCATTTGTAACCGAAATTGGCCTACCAGAAGATTACTTATGCAATGACCCAGTTCTACCGTTAGTGCGTTTTGCACTCCTGTGCTAAATCAAATGTCACATATTAGGTCAGCTTCATGAAATGCAGCTAATATCTCAGCCGCCTTCTTTCCGCACAAACTTTAAATCTTAATATACGGCAAAATTTCGTCACGCTTGAGCGCAAACGCACTTTTCACCATGTTGTTTCTTAAATGACGCCATGACTCGTGACATGACGTCACGACGTCCATTGTCTCGAGCGTTTACGCGAAAAAGATTGAGCTTTAATTATGTGAAGTTGCGTGACAGTCAAAATATATAACAACTCTCACTTTCTATCAGATGGCCATATGTACTAAATGACCTGTGTCCGATTTAAGTGACGCGAAAAACTATATGGAATGCAACCTTCATGAGGCAGCCATCACTATTTCCTCCGAACTGGAGAGCTTCCTTTGATTTTCCAACTTGGGTCTTTTACCGGCGTGTTTCTCCCATCTTCTGTATATCTTCTGTCACGTGGTGTTACGTCTTCATTCACTCGATCTTCTGCTTCAAGATCTGCATAATATTATATTTACCGGGCTGAAATCCGTGCCCAACATCCTTATCTATCTATACTGAGTACCATTTTGAAGTTTCAATGAGACCTCTGTATCTCTTATTCCAGTCGCTGCGAACATAAGACAAAACGATATTGAGTTATCACTTTTGACAAATATGGGCAAACATAAGCCGCCATGGGTTGACAGTTAGTAACTGGCAAGGGAGACCATACAAGCGGAGCAACAAGAAGTGAAGCCATGTTCAATTGGACCATCATGCATTTCCCACTTTGTGTGCCATGCTGCCTCCTTCAGACAGGAAAATGCTACACTTAAATGTAAATTGAGTTGCCCCTGAAGTATAGCATTGTAATGGATACACTATGGTTAGCAGCTTGCGAGTATGGGGAAAAGGAAAACGCATCTGCTGTGCTGCAGTTGTGGGATCTATTGTTGTTCAGGTGATTGTTGATGGCGACTGTCCTAATTATCTTAGCTATTATAAAAGTTGATAGACATGTTTATATTTGTATTTAAAAAAATTATGTAATTTCTGCTTTTGGTGGTAAAGCAAAAGAATGCAGATTCGTAAAACGTGTTACCCATATTATTCTTTCAGTCTAAAACTGGTGTCTGGGAATGTGTGGCGGCCGTAAAAAGTCTCCCTGCCCTACATCATAGTGTAGTTTGTATTTTCTTGTCCTTTGGGATCATTGATTCCATTGTGGAATTTTGAAAGTATTTGACGGTCACTGATGAGGCCTAATTGGCCGAAACTAGCTAGTCTGGCCTAGAAAATATGTACACTCCATATTTTCCAGTTCTGTGGTGTATTGCTTGCTCCCAAAGGATAACCCTTTTATAGAACATATTTATTGTTAACGAAATTGTTTTTGTTTTAATTCTAGATAGAAGTTAGCCTAAACCGTCATTTTCCAAAATTCAGACCCAAACCCTACTAAGCTTTTTGAGCTTTTAACTCACCTGCAGGCTGATCTCAACCATTTCTCATCTGTAGCATGTCTCTGGTGGGGAGTTGATTACATAAACTTTTTTTTCGAAATCGAAAGAAAACTTTTGTTGCTTTGGCAACCACAAGGTCCCATAAACTTACAATGGGAAAATGTGGTCATCACCGTAGCGCCTTCAATATTTTCGCCTTCTGTAACTTATAGTAAGGTGGTTGGGGATAGAAACTCAGATGAGTTCGAAAACCGGCCAAGTCGAACCATTCATAATAGAGTTAATCACTTGATTGCTGGAAATGTCTATTATGATCTTGTCATCACCGTAGCCCCTCGGGTTTTGATCGGATCTTCCTGAAACTTCTGTATAAGTAAGTCAGGGTTAAAAGCTCGGATGAGTTCGAAAATTAGCGATATCGATTGATAAAGAGTTATGTCCCCTACTTTGCTGGAAATGCTTATTTTTACCTTGTCATCACCGTAGCCCATTCAGTTTTGATCGGATCTTCTTGAAACTTACAAACAAGTACATGTAAGTCAGGAATAAAAGCTCGGATGAGTTCGAAAACTTGCGATGTATGTCGATTACTCGCTACTTTGCTGAAAATGCTTATTATTGACCTTGTCATCACCATAGCCTATTCATTTTTGAAACTTACAAACAAGTAAGTCAGGGATAAAAGCTCGGATGAGTTCGAAAACTGGCGAGGTCGGCCTATCTATCATAGAGTTACGTCCGTTTGAGTGCTAAAAATGCCTGTTTTTGATCACCGAAGCCCCTCCAGTTTTCATCGGATCCTTTAAACTTACATGTAAGTAAGTAAGGGCTAAAACCTCGGCTGAGTTTTAAACTCGGTGAGGTCTTCCTATATTTCAGAGAGTTATGTCCCCTTGATTACAGAAAATACCTACTTTTGACCTTGTCATTTTCTAGAAAGTTACATGTAAGTAAGTCATGGATAAAAGCCTGGATGTGTTTTCTAAAACTGATGATGTCAGCCTGTTCATCATAGAGTAACGTCCCTTTGATTGCAGAAAATGCATATTTGTGACATTGTCATCACCGTATCTCGTTCAGTTTTCATCCTATTTTTGAAACTAACGAACAAGTAAGTCAGGGACAAAGGTTTGGATGAGTTCGAAAACTAGCGATGGCGGTCGATTTACTCACGGAGTTATGTACCCTTTTTTGCTGAAAAATGCTTGTTTTTGACCTTTTCATCACCGTAGCCCATTCAATTTTGATCGGATCTTTTTGAAACTTACAAACAAGTAAAAACTGGTGAGGTCGGCATAACTGGCATAATGTCAGTTACACCGTTATTGCACTAAGCAGACGATATCTAGCATAGAGTTACGTCACCTGGATTCCTTAAAATGCCTATTTTTGATCGTGTCATTACCGTAGCTCCTTCAGTTTTTATCGGGTCTTCAAAGTAAGTCAGGGATAAAGGCTTATATTGGTTCGAAAACTGATGATGTCAGCCTGTTTATCCATGCCTATTTGTGACATTGTCGTCACTGTAACTTGTTCAGATTTTATCCGAACTCCTTGAAACTTACAAACAAGTAAGTCAGGAATAAAAGCTCGAAAACTAGCGAAGTCGATCGATTTACTCACGTTGTTATGTCCCCTATTTTGCTGAAAAATGCTTATTTTTGACCTTGTGATCACCGTAGCCCCTTCAGTTTTAATCGGTTCTTCTTGAAACTTACAAACAAGTAAGTCAGGGATAAAAGCTCGTATGAGTTTGAAAACTGGTGATGTCGGCATATCTATCATATAGTTATCTCCCCTAGATTCCTGAAAATGCCTTTTTTGACTTTGTCATCAGCGTATCCCCTTCAGTTTTTATCATATCTTTTTGAAACTTACATATAAGTAAGTAAGGGATAAATCCTCGGCTGAGTTTACAAATTGGCGAGATCGGCTCATATTTCAGAGAGTTATGTCTCCCTTAATTTTACAAAATGCCTAATTGACCTTTTCATCACCGTAGCCCCTTCAGTTTTTATTGGACCTTCTAGAAATTTACATGTAAGCAAGTCAGGGTAAAAAAGCTTGGATGAGTTCGAAAACTGACGAGGTAACTCAATAAGAGTGATTACGAATATAGCGTGTGTATGCCGAGCTGCGCCAGCCTGGTGATGTCTGCCTATCTCTCATAGAGTTAGATCCGTCCCCTTGAATGCAATCCCTTTGATTGCAGAAAATGCTTATTTTTGACCTTGTCATCACCGTAACTCCTTCAATTTACATCGGATCTTCTTGAAACTTAATTGTAAGTAAGTCAGGGATAAAAGCTAAGACTGGTTTGAAACTAGCGATGTCAGTCGATTAATCACAGAGGTATGTCCCCTAATTTGCTAAAAATGTTTTTTTTTTCGACCTTGTCATCACAGTAGCCCCTTCAGTTTTTATCGGATCTTCTTGAAACATACATATAAGTAAGTCAGAGATAAAAGCTCGAATGAGTTCGAAAACTGGTGAGGTTGGCAGATTTGTCATAGTGTTATTATAGTGTAGTTTGTATTTTCTTGTCCTTTCGGATCAATGATTCCATTGTGGAAGTTTGAAAATACTTGAGGGTCACTGATAAGGCCTAATTGGCCGAAACTAGCTAGTCTGGCCCAGCAAATATGCACACTTCATATTTTCCAGTTCTGTGGTGCATTCCTTGCTTCCAAAGGATAACCCTTTTATAGAACATATTTATATAGTTTATACTAATTTATTTTAGTTCGATTGCGATGGAAGCTTCAAGCTTATTTAATCGCTCTCGAACACTCATTCCGAATGTTTTCACGCGCGCGAGAGAGAGAGGCAGTGACTATTACACCACTGCTACCCATTTACACCTGGGTGGATTGAGGCAGTGTCACTATGTGTCTTGCCTAAGGACACACCTCGATACCGGGTGCCGGATACGAACGCACAACCTCTCGATCATGTGTCGAACGCGTTAACCACAGCGCTATCGAAGCTGACTAAATAGTGTTACATCACTTTGAATGCAGCAAATGCCTGTTTTTGACTTTGTCATCACCTTAGCCCCTTCAGTTTTGATCGGATCTTCTTGAAACTTACATGTTAACTAGAGCTGTCAGTGAAATTGACTAGGGCCCCGGCAGCGCTATCAGAGGAGTAGGAAAATTTGTGGACGGACAGACGGACAGACAGACAGACAGACGGACGGACAGAGTGATTACTATAGGGCACCCACACTTTCAGTGCGGGGCCCTTATAAGTCTGTGATGAAAGCTCGGATGAGTTAAAAACAAAATGGCGATGTTGGCCTATTTATCATTTTTTTTTGTTTTTACAGCCCTTTCAAGATTATTTCACTCATATCGAGCCGATCGTTAATCAGAGGTGGGCGAAAACCGGAGTACCCGGAGAAAAACCACCTGACCTTCCGTTGCAGAACTTGGCGTCTCACATGTGACCCGAGCGAGGCTCGAACCACAGCAGTGAGAGACCTAATGATCAAGAGTCAGCGCTCTTAACCACTAGGCCACGGAGGTCCATCGGCCTATTTATCATATAGTTATGTCTTTAGAATTGCTGAAATGCCAATATTTAAGATTGTCATCATCATAAGTCTTAAGTTTTGAACGGATTTTCCTGGACCTTACATATAAGTAAGATAGGGATAAAAGCTTGAATGTGTTTGCAAACCAACATTGTTGGCACATTACTCATAGAGTTATGTCCCTTTGATTGCTAAAATGCCTATTTGTATAGGTGTCATCACCATACGTCCTTTAGTTCTGATCGAATCTTCCTGAGACTAGCATATAAGTAGGTTGGGAATGAAAGTTCAGATGAGTTTGAAAATTGGTGATGTCTGCCTATCTCTCATAGAGTTACATCCGTCCCCTTGAATGCTGAAAATGCCTGTTTTGACCTTGTCATCAGCATAAATCCTTCGGTAAAGATTGGAACTTTCTGAAACTTTGAATCTGTTAGATCAGGTGAGCGATATAGGGCCATCATAGTCCTCTTGTTATGTTTAGTGGTGTGTAAGCCGAGCTGCGTCATCTACCTAGACCTTTTAAGTGCACCTCACTAAAATTGTTATCATGTGCGTATGATGCGCTGCCAATCCGAAACGAATGGAGTGTCCAGGCCGAGGACATGAACGGTTTTCTCGAGAGTAGCGGTGAATTGTGCTAACATTTGAGCCCCGCCAAGCGAATTTGTGTCTTCGAGCATTCCGTCATGACAAATTTTAACTGCGCATGCCCAGCCATTCAGAGGGGCCAGGGATATGGCTTTTTGTCTGAAGGATCCTCTTTATTCACTGCTTGTATGAGCGAGCAGCGAAGGTTCTGGCGAGACTGCGCGGATGCGCAGGCTCGCCTGAACCTTCACTGCTCGCATAGGCGATAAGTACCAAAATCGTTTGACGGGGCCCATTTGGTTTTTGTGAGAAACAGGGGACCAGCGTTTGAACCCCAGCGATTAATGCCGTCGTGCATAGCTGCATTTCTTTATCTTTGCATGTCTGAAGCATGAGTGATGAAGCTACTCCTGTTGAGAGGTGTTGGGGCCAGATGTGTAGCAAGATGGTTGTGATGTAGCTGCTGGAGTGTATTTATTCGACATCCTGTACTTGGGTGTTAGTTGTAGCTTCTGTAGTAAGTTGAATGGAAGATGTAGTTCTGGCATACTCTTTTGTAAGTTGCCTGAGTGCTGGAGCTACCGAGGTGCCAAGGAGTTGTAATATTGTGGCACAATAAAACAGAGTCTGATATTTTCGTTTATTTGGTGTATTTTTGCTTCCTTAAGAGACCGGCCCCGATAGCTCAGGTGGTAGAGTGTCCGCTCCGGGGAACGGGAGGTCTCGGGTTCGATCCCGGGCCGCGACATACCAAAGTCGTTAAAAATGGTTCTAGCTGCTCCTCGCTTGGCACTCAGATGTACGGGGTAGAGCTAGGACTGGTTGATCCAGTGTCAGGATAATGTGACTGGGTGTGGTAACATGTAATGCGTCTGGGACATGATACTTCAGTGAGGCAGCACTATAAACGTGAGCATTGAGCTCCCTGTCGCAACCAGACACCGTCGTGATATGACTGAAAAATCGTTGAAAGCGACGTTAAACCCGAATTCACACACACACACACACACACACACACACGCGCGCTTCCTTAAGAACTTATTGACATGTGAATTGTTGCATGCAGCAAATAATAATTTGCCTGACTTTGGACGCCTGTTTGTTTGAGGTATTAACTTCTGCATAGTTCTCTGAGTGCAGTGAAATGCACTTGTTTTTCAGGTGGGTCCCCCAGATTTCTAATGCTAAGACAAATGGTAGTGAGTCGGTATTGACCCGGCGTTTTCTTTGGGCATATATGACTGATTTACATATTGGGAAAAAGTTGTACTGAAAATGGCTCTAAAACACTTCCGCGACTATGTTGGGATATTCATTTCAATGATACCAATGTTGTAAAAGGGCCATTGTAGCTTAAATGAAACCAGACTGAAAATCTGTGCTGAGGAAAGTTTGTAAAGTAATATCTTAGTGTTTCCACCTTAATTGGTGTGACTGGGGTGTTCTTATAGATTTCGGTTCTGTCTGTTTGTGGTCTGTGCATTGGTGTTTCTGGTATGGTTGTTAGGCTGCGTTTTTGAATGTTGGTTTGTTGTGTTGCTTCGGATTGTACGTTGGTTACCACCACAACGGACCGCAAGATGCTGACCTGCAATGCTTTTTCCCCACAGAAGCCCTGTCTATTATATGTCTAGCAGGTTCGTTCAATAAATTGTGTGTTTCTATTAAATTGTCGGTTTGTACGAAAAGGCCGACTTAGGTTGGCAGGGAAAGCATGGTGAATATGAGGACATTATCCAATTTTCAGTGTGCAACCGGTCCCAAACATGCCAAAGGATGGGGTGGTTTTCTCTCAGCATGCGGAACTGTTGGTGATAGAGTAACCATGACTGACCTTTGTTCCGCCTTGCCAAATCCCTAACAATTTCTGCATATTTGAGTAGCTGAGGAACTTCTGTGGGGAATTGCTCAGTATATTTGTTTGTTTGATTTGAGGTTTAACGTCCCCGTCAACATTGTATAGGTAATTCTGGAGACGTTGCTTCCAATTTTGTGGGACTTTTACCCGACATTGACATCTCAAGCCCTGTCGCCCAATGAAACCAATAGGGTTTATAAGCATGGGCGGTCCCGACTTGTACCGCTTTACCTGGGCAGGCTTAGATCCTCTGAGCGGTTTACCAGTACTCGTGTGCGGTCGGATTGGGGAAGATTCATGCAGCCCATTTATTTCTCCAAGCCCCGATAGGCGGGGGGGGGGGGGGTACACAGTATATATAGTAACGAACCGGATGCAAGCGCTAGTCAATGTCTCAATATTATATATCTCTTGAGATTTTAGTGTGGCACCAAACTTAACCGTGTTTTTGGATAAAAGTTGTGAGCAGTAATTGTTTATAGTGACTAATAAAAGAATGGCCAAGGAGAAGAAATTTCTGAACGTGATTTGACCGGGCTATGAGTTGGAAACAGGGACACGTCACTACGGGGTTCACATTTCATTTTCAGGGAGAGGCACGCTGTCTAGAACGGCGTTGATTGTCATTTTAAAATGCGCCATTACCAATAAATTTGCAGAAAAAGTGAAATCGTCACTTACTGCAAGGTGCTACATGTCACGTTCATCTATACAAAATATTGATAATATGTGTCTACTACAAACTATAGGGAATCTACGGGATCCTTTTTAAATATATGTTAAACGAAATATTTGTAAGAAAAGCTTTAACAAGGCTTTAACTCTACCTGTTTCTGGGAATGAATGCATGATGACGCAAATGTTTGTTTGTTTGTATTGGAGTTTAACGGCCCAGTCAACACTATTTAGGTCATTTTTGAGCCGGTCAGATAACCTGTCCACACTTTACTGGGCAGGCTTATACGTACGCGGTTAACCAGTGCACATTCTTTCGCCAGAAACTGACAACTGCCCTTCTTGAATCAGCGGAAGGGAGAGAATGACCGTAGAAAAGATTTCATGATCAATCTATCTCCACGAAAGAATGTTGCCGACCCCGGCGGGAGTCGAACCCGCGTCCTCCTGATCACCAGCCAGACGCGCATCCGAACGAGCTACAAACGCCGGCTGGTATGCAAATAAGTCTGATAAGCCACGAAGGCTTTTGATTGTATGGTTAGCACAAAGAGGAAGAATGATAAAGAGGTCAAGGTTAAAGATCAAAAATAGAATTTGGAGAGCTTCTCAAACCCTAAAATATTTTACCTTGCGTAAAACAATTAATGTACAGGGAGACCAAGAACAGTCCCTTGTGGGACCACAGACAAAACTGGAGCCCACTCCGAAGATTCACCATTAATAACAACGCGCTGTTTTCTGTAAGAAGAAAGGAATCTATCCATTTTAGGGTCTCCCCCCCCCCCCTCCCCCCACACAAATTCCATAAACAAATAGCTTAGAGTTAAGTAGTTCATGCGGTGGGGTGTCAAAAGCCTTCTCGAAGTCTAGAATAAATGTATAAATGTGTCCACCTGCCCCCCCCCACCCCCTAACACACCCCTGTATAAATGTGTCCACCTGCCCCCCCCCCCCCCCCCTCACACACACCCCTCATAAAAAAGATCCCTTTGGCCAAGTTTTTCGCCGAGTCATTAATAACCGGGCTCAACTGAGTTTCACAACTATGTCTTTTCCTAAATACATGTTGTCTGTCTGACTAAAGATTATGTGTATCCAAATGGGCCAAATGATATTTGTTCAAGCAATTTACACACAATACAAGAGGTCCCCCGCCCATAGGGGCTTGCAGAAATATATGGGCTGCATGATGCTTCCACGCAGAGCTGAATCCGGCCCGCACACTAGTACTGGTAAACCGCTTAGAGAATCTAAGCCCGTCCAGGAACCGCGGTGCGAGGCGGACCATCCATGCTAATAAACCCCATTGGTTTCATTGGACGACAGGGCTTGAGATGTCATTTCATCTCAATGTCGGGTAAAAGTCCCACAAAATTGGAAGCAACGTCTCCAAAATGACCTTTACAGTGTTGACGGGGACGTCAAACCTCAAATCAAACAAACACACAATACAAGTCAGAGACACGGGGCGATAAATTTAGTTAACAGGTAGATTTTGGAATAGTGTTACGTGAATACGATTACGGGATTTAGCTCAAAGAATTTTCGATATTTTGCAAGGGAGTTTAATGGTGATAAAAGCCTACGGATGAACGATAGATTTAATGGTGATAAAAGCCTACGGATGACGATAGGTTTAATGATGATAAAAGCCTACGGATGACGATAGGTTTAATGATGATAAAAGCCTACGGATGACGATAGGTTTAATGATGATAAAAGCCTACGGATGACGATAGGTTTAATGATGATAAAAGCCTAGGGATGACGATAGGTTTGATGATGATAAAAGCCTACGGATGACGATAGGTTTTATGATGATAAAAGCCTACGGATGACGACAGGTTTAATGATGATAAAAGCCTACGGATAATGATGATAAAAGCCTAGGGATGACGATAGGTTTAATGATGATAAAAGCCTAGGGATGACGATAGGTTTAATGATGATAAAAGCCTACGGATGACGATAGGTTTAATGATGATAAAAGCCTAGGGATGACGATAGGTTTAATGATGATAAAAGCCTACGGATGACGATAGGTTTTCATCGCGCGTTAACGAATCCGGGTTACGAATACCCATGTAAAATATATAGTGATTTTGTAGTGAAAAATGGGGTACGTATCATTTTCTTTCTTTTCTCTTTTTATTTATTTATTTTTCATCATTTCTATTTAAATGTCTCATCGTATTTGTAATCTAAAACACACGTTTTGGGATTTCAAAGCAGCAATGTAAATAAAAAAGGTACAAATATCAACAATATCCTCTAAAAATGCAACTCCTGCAGCAATGAAAACACGACTATTTTAAAATATAGAAAAATTACCGCCAAAAATGACAAGTTACAGATGAAAAGTTCTGACATTGTTCATATATCTGCTCAAATCATAGATTGTGGGTACTTGTTAGAGCTACCTCGGCGAGACGGTTCTAACGAGTACCCAGAATCTATGTTTTTGACCAGAAATAAGAAAAGTAATGTAACCCATGAAAACCCCAGTTTCACTGTATAAAATTGGGGTTTACGGGGGCCAAACTTATATAGGCGTGTTTTCGTGGTGATACAATATTCGTTCTATTGTTATCATGAAACTGTATGTTGTGTGTACTCAATAAAATCACCTTCATGAGGCGATTCTAATGGGTACACACAACCTACCCATTATGCAAACACGCCTATACAAATACATTGCCACCTTATCGCCGAAAAAATGAACATTTTATGCTATTTTTCTTATTTCTGCTCCAAATATAGATTGTTGTCACTCGTTAGAACCGCCTCATCGAGGCGGTTCTAACGAGTACCCACAATCTATAGTTAAAGCAAAAATAAGAAAAATAAGGTATATCCCCGGAAAAACCAGTTTTACTATATAAAAGTGGGGTTCAAGGGGGTCACAATTATATAGGCGTGTTTTCGTGATGTATAAATTACGGAATATTGAAAAATGTACTTTACAAATCCTCATTATGCCTCCTTACCCTACTTTTTGTAGTATGGAATGTTCTGCCTTTCATAAAGCAGCAATTCAACTCCTTACATGTACCATACATGTTCCTCAATATGAGGGAGTGTAATTTCTTGCCCATGATACAAAGTTTGCTCTATTGATAGAGGCGCTGGAAAATTCTTTCTGGCTTATGGGCTGAGGCAGCTGTCACAAGCCATGAATTTTAACTCACCTGCCAAATGGTAGTTGTAATCAAAGCAATGAGAGTACAGGTGGGTCGATTGTCTTGAGTGTAAGCTGGTAAAAAAATAGTCCTGGACTTAAACTGTTTCGTTTAATCCTTGAATTCCTCTTTTTAAGCACACATTATAGTCCCCGATCAGCCGCCGCGTTCTGTGAGGTATTCCGACAAATCGTAGATGGTCACGTGGACTTTAACACTGAACAGCTTTTATGCTTAGTAACTTTGGGTCGTTTGACAAACAATCGACCAAAAAGTGTTTACAATACTTAAAATTGCGAATACAAAAGGCACATCAAATGATTTAAGTATATTTTATGTTGTGGTGTCTGACACATATTCTAAAAATCCGAAATCCTCTTGCCAAGGCGTCGATCAAACCAAGTTTTCGACAAAATCATATGACGGTCGGCTTATGAGTTTTCCATCTGCACTGGACAGCGATGATTGGTTTCATGCAACTATCTCAGCTTCAAAATTGAGAAATCGTTCTGCTCAAGCAGTTATGTGTTAGAGTAATACATGTAAATCATAGTTTCGAGGTCAGTTGTTAACTTATCAAGTAGATCATATCACGAGTGCGTAGCATGACTGATTTTACTTCTTACAACTGATAAACTGTGATTTATAACTCAACTAATCACAAATAAAAGCGGATCTATTTCTATTATAAAACACCGAAAATCGACAATATCGTGTTGCCTAATTCAAAATGCTCCAAAACTTAATAACCCCGCCAACATTTTGACTGTATCACACACATTTATGTCCATTTGTAACGTTTTTAATGAGAGAAAATAAAGTTTTACCGTCTAACGTCAAAGACGGGTGGTGGTGGCTTTTGGCGTTATGCTCATCCGCAGAATGATTTTGTAGCATCCTTGCCATTGCCTATCATTTTCGCGGCGTTAGAATAGTCGATCGAAAATATATCTTTATACTTGCTTTTCAAAATTTTATAGACGCCATTCTGATTTAATTTCAAAATTCAATATTGGACTTAAATCTCTTCTGCAACAAGGTCTATCGGAACCCGAATTTTATGGTGACTTAGTATATAAATTCAGAAAAATATATAACCGCAATGACTTCAGCACCCAATTTCGTAAAATCATTCTTCGATATAAAAAGATTGGGTACAACATGGATATTATACGACAGACTGCATGCATGGTAGTTAACCCAATCACGGTTGGCAACTTTGCTTCCCTCTTTAATTGCACGCCGGTGGGTCAGGCCTCAGATTCTATGACGGCTCCAGCGTAAAGGCTTATTGAGAATTAGAGAGATCTAATTCAAGGTAATGTTGGTTGGTGCCTGATGCTCTGTCTCTGGTCGGGCTCATCGGAGTCTAACTGTTGGTTTTCTTTTGCTACAGCATTTCAGTGGTTTCTTGCTGTCGAGTCCTCACCGTTGTCTCACCTCTGTGGTTCTTTGATTTTTGTGTTCACGGAGATGTTGCACTGATGAGTTAGGAGGCCTTCATGCGGACAGAACAAATTATTTGTCTAAATCGCGACGGAAGTAAGGGCGAGGATTGTGGCCACGTAAAATCGATTTAAGCCCCCCTGCGGAAATCTTCCACTGACCGTTCCAAGGCGGCTCTTCTGTGGCGATTTATTTATGTTGTTGTTTGTTACTTGCTGTATGTATCACTTGTGTCTTTTAATTTTGGATGGCCATATGGCCATTTTGTGGGAAAGTAACTGTCCTTATGGCCTTCCGTTGTTTAGGTTTCCATTATGGTCTGGTCGCTTGGTGTTTGTTTTTCTTTCCCTTTGGTGTCTTTTATGGGTGGAGTAAGTTAATTGTATCAATTCCTGATCTTTGTTTTACTTCTACTTTGCGCATTCAGAAAAGACTCTAGTCAGCCTGCGCATTCACTGTGCACTGAACATGTGTTTATGCAAAGCGTCTTCATGCCGGTAGCTAAGAGTCTATTCACACTGTATGGGTTCACAAACTGCTTCGTGTGTTCAGGGTCACATGTGCCATGGCAAAGCTTGAAGCGATGATGCTCTGGAAAAGCGACACTCAAAATATTTAAGCTGCACAAAGGCACCAAGAGGAATGATAACCTATAAGGAAAGCCGCCACAAAGGCTCTCTAGTTCCAGAAGGTAGTTTAAATGCTAGACCAAAGCAATAACAGAATTGCTGGCTCCATCATCTCAGCTGGGAAAATAGTTCTGAACAGAGAACACTCATTGAATCCTTGTATTTTATGCTAACAGTGTCGACTCTGATCAGACGCCGCATTGCGTCGTCTGATCTTAGTCAACACTGTTTTGCCAAACGCAACACCTGATTCCAGTCCAGATCCCATGACGGTAAGAATAGAGCGGTAAAATATGAGCGTTACCTGGATTTCGTTCAAATCAGTGCTAGTCAAGTGGAGCAACTGCGCATTGGCCTAAAACATACTAATTGAAATACTGATGCAGACAGAACCTTCTGTCAAAATCAAACGGGAATTTACGTTGAATGACCTTGGGTTTATAATATTGAACGTATTTCCCGTGATTTGCGAATCCGATTATGAACAAACCCGTGCTTCACATTCATTTTACAAGCCTTTTGGGAAATATAATGTTTGTATAGATTGCAATATTTACAACAAAAAGTATAGTTTATCAACGACCTTTGAGAGTTCAACGTTCAAGCGTGGCAAGACTATTCCATGTTTTAGGGGAAGCAGGTTTCGCATTTCTTTTTCCACCGGATTTTAAAAGTCTAAATATTTTTTTTTGATAATGCCAGTATGTAGAAGTCGCGGCCAAGTGGTTAGTATGATGCAGTACGAATATCAGTTAAACTATATCTCCCAATGTAAAATCCAAACTGAAGGCGAATTAATAGTGCAGTCATTTGAAAGACTGTAGTCATTTGACGCATGTTTCATGTTAACCGGAACCCTACCCTATCACACTAGCGTCGGACTAGCTGACTCCGCAGGGTGCGTGTTTGACGTGATCAGGTCGGTGGTTGATCCCCGCCGCCGGGACCAGCAATGTTCTTTCGAGGAGGTAGTCATTACTTTTATTCTTCAGCCATTCTCTCCCTGATTTAAGAGGGGCAGCTGCAGCTTCTCGCGGAATTCAGTTAAATCTAACGCACCCCAGAGAGCGAGAGAATGCAAGCTGTGCGAGAGAATGCGCGCTGTACTGGTTAACGTCTTATTTATCAACTAAATTGTTGTAAGCGTTTTTGATGTGTAAGGTAAATTGACCGGCTCGACACCATCTAAATTGTGTTGACTGGGCCGTTAATCTAAGACGATACCAAAACTTCTTTTAAAATTCTGCACAAGACTTGACTGCAAAACCTTAAGTCACCGAACACAAAGACGTATTTATTGTTTGAATTTCCTGAAAGGCATGACTTGACCAGAACTATATCGATGTGTTATTCGTAGTGTTTTGCCTGTCAAACGACAGACAAAGGCCCATTACGTGTAACATGTAACGACTGAGAATCAATGAACTGTATAATATTATGCTATAAATCATTCGTATTGTGAGAAATGTCTCGGACACTGTAGTATAAAAGCCGTGCTGTATATCATTTACATATAATGATATATTTCGTCTTACAAATAAAGACCTGAAAAAAGACCTCGCATAATAAAGAATACTTCAAGAATTGAATCTAAATTATAGCAAAAAACATAGGTAGTTAAACGACTAGCATTGCAATCTCCGGAATATACCGTATTTGCTGTTGTGTAATTTGGGCCATATAAATAGGCATGCAGGTATCATACACACACCAACTCTCACTGAGATAACAGGGGGAACAACCTACGTCAGAGCAGTGACGTCATAACCATTCTTAGGTTTGCCGGCGTTTACTACACAAAAGGCATTTGTCACAAAAAGTAGGCGTAGTCGGTGCAGAATCAAACATACTGAAATGTGTCCCAGAAGTGTGGACTTTTGTTTAAATAAATCGACACAAGCTGATTTTGCAATGATGTCGGAACTATCATTGTTTACAGCGCCGAATCAAATCTTGTGGCGGAGCTATAGAAGCATTTTCAATGTTTCTAGGTGGAATTAGCTTACTGGTGGGAGCAAATATTGTTGGTTACCAGCTGAAATATGTTTTCTGAAGACTCGTAATGTACAAATCTAGTTTGAAGCATTTTATTACGCTATTTGCACCTATATGGCCGCTTCTGAAATGGGTACGACACCTCTGCTATGACGTAGGTTGTTACCCTTAGATAATGTACTGGTAAACAGACTAGGTCTGACAGTGACGTAAAATCAATAACACAGTTAAAAATAGAAAGGATTTTCCAGTATAAATTTGCACTTGGCTATATCGTATGAACAGGACACGGCCACTTTTAATACAGCAGTCACAACGGCCCAGGGGATGTCAACGCTGTTTGTCTTGCTGATGGTCCTAGTTCGAATCTCACGGTTCTAGTTCGAATCTCACTGGTTGCGTTATTTTTTTATTTTTTTTTCATTTTATATTTATTTTATCTTTTTTATAGTAAATTAAATGTTCATTGTTCCATTTGGTTTAAAATCTATAGTAAATTTTGTATATATATTTTTTCTATTTCACCTTTTTCATCTTTATTTAGAAATAAACAAGTTTTATGCAGTCAAGTGTTATGTGCTTGAAAATGAACAAGAAATGTGTTCTGCACACGTCGAAATTATCCAGGCAATTTTAACATGCAGGCAATTTTAACATGCCACACGGGTAAAGCAGATTTCACATGTCGTGTGTATGTGTGTATTACGAGGTAAAAAATAAATCATTCGACACGTGGGTTTCGAACCAGCCACCTCTTGATCTGTAGAACAACCCCTCTACTCTCTCGGCCACGAAATTTACAAAACTGCGGCGGTATGTAAATAATCTTAGCTCTAGGTTTCAAGTAAAGGCCATATCATATGAATATTCGAGTAAACAAATTATAACGTAACTGCCGGGAATTCCTTGTCGGTTGGTTGGTTGATTTGGGGTTTAACGTCCCCGTCAACACTGTAAAGGTCATTTTGGAGACGTTGCTTCCAATTTTGTGGGACTTATACCCGACATTGAGATGAAATGACATCTCAAGCCCTGTCGCCCAATGAAACCAATAGGGTTTATTAGCATGGACGGTCCGCCTCGCACCGCGGTTCCTGGACAGGCTTATATCCTCTAAGTGGTTTACCAGTACTAGTGTGTGGGCCGGATTCAGCTCTGCGTGGAAGCATCATGCTGCCCATATATTTCTTCAAGCCCCTATGGGCGGGGGCCTAATTCCTTGTCGGACTATATAATGTAATCTGTTTGTTGTAAGGGATATTTTCTGCGTTTGAAGTCACAATGAAGTATTGGGCCTAAGAGATATTCTAAGACACTGTTATCCGAAAGATTCCGAACAATTTGGAGTCCCCCATCCAATCCTTCTTATCAGCGGAATAACCGTGTCACCGACCCCTATGTTACAATATTATTGCCGTTGGTGCTTCCGAAGCCGTTGTACCGATACGGTACATTCCAGCCAATCATAACGCTTTCCTATTACCAGAATGACCGTTGACATAATTTCCCTGGTTCTTTGAACCAAGTGTTCATCCCCGTCCTGTCTCTCGGCCTGAGAAGCAGCAACTTCGCAGCCCACCGAGATTTATTTCTTTTCTGTCTTCTTGACAGCTATCTTGACCTTCATAATTTATTAAAAGTGAGTCTAAAGGTCGTAGAACTTCCGCTACGCTCTGTTTCATACAAACGTTGGGCACACTATGAAAATATCGAGTTTATTAAATGACGGCCTGATGACGCTGAGACTTCCTTTATCTGGGAAGAGTCAATAATAGAGAAGACACAAACCACCAAACCTGGGAAGGAGTGATTGGGACTGAAGGAGTAGCAAAGTGCATTAGCAATAGCATCCTCCTTTTGAGAAAGTGTGTAGAGTCCGTCAGCCAACTCGCAACAAGACACCATGGATGCATTTTCGATCCAAACACTGGCATCTCATTGATTATTTCTTGACACGAAGGAATGACAGACAAGAGTGACAAAGACTAAGTGCGATGCAGACTGCTGGACAGTTCACAGGCTTGAATGCCGTTGTTTCAGGCCTCAGGTTCCAGCCTGCACGCCGGTGGGTCAGGCCTCAGATTCTATGACGGCTCCAACGTAAAGGCTTATTGAGAATTAGAGAGATAATGTCGGTTGGTGCCTGATGCTCTGTCTCTGGTCGGGCTCATCGGAGTCTAACTGATGGTTTTCTTTTGCTCCAGCATTTCAGTGGTTTCTTGCTGTCGAGTCCTCACCGTTGTCTCACCTCTGTGGTTCTTTGATTTTTGTGTTCACGGAGATGTTGCACCGATGAGTTAGGAGGCCTTCATGCGGACTGAACAAATTATTTGTCTAAATCGCGACGGATGTAAGGGCGAGGATTGTGGCCACGTAAAATCGATTTAAGCCCCCCAGTGGAAATCTTCCACTGACCGTTCCAAGGCGGCTCTTCTGTGGCGATTTATTTATGTTGTTGTTTGTTACTTACTGTGTGTATCACTTGTGTCTTTTAATTTTGGATGGCCATATGGCCATTTTGTGGGAAAGTAACTGTCCTTATGGCCTTCCTTTGTTTAGGTTTCCATTATGGTCTGGTCGCTTAATGTTTGTATTTCTTTCCCTTTGGTGGGTGGAGTAAGTTAATTGTATCAATTCCTGATCTTTGTTTTACTTCTACTTTACTTGAAATTAAAATTAAATTTTATGTAATGACCGTTGGTACCTGGTCGGGCTCATATGAGTCCGACTTGGTTTCCTTTTGCTCCAGCATTTCAGTGTTTTCTTGCTGTGGAGTCATCGTTGTCTCAGCTCTGTGGTTGTTGTTTATGTTTGTATTCTCGGAGATGTTGCACTGTTAAGTTAGGAACCATTCATGCGGACTGAACAAATTATTCGTCTAAATCACGACGGAATTAAGGACGAGGACAGCGGCCGCGTAAAATCGATTGAAGCCCCCAAGTGAAATACTTTTCACCGACCGTTCCAAGGCGGTTCTTCTGTCGCGGTTTATTAAGACAGTTTGGAGGCCTTCATGCGCACTGAACACATTATTCGTCTAAATTGTGACGGACGTAAGGGCGAGGATTGCGGCCACCTAAAATCGATTTGAGCCCAACTCCACCCCCCTTCCAGTGGAATTCGTTTCACTGACAGTTCCAAGGCGGTTCTTATGTCGCGGTTTATTTTTGCTATGGCTTGTCTTTGGGTGTGTGTATCGCTCATACTATTTTGTTTTGGACAGCCAATTGGCCATTTTGTGGGAAAGTGACTGTCCTTTTTTGCTTCCTGCAGTTGATGTTTCCATTAGGTTCTCGTTGTGTTTCTTTCCCTTTGGTGTCTTTGATGGGAGCTGTGGGGCAATTGTATCGATTCCTGATCATTGCCTTCACCTCTATTTTATTTATTCTTCTTATAGTTGAATTTGTGTATCACTTATATCGTTTTTGTTTTAGATAGCCAATTGGCCATTTTGTAGAAAAGTCCTTTTAGCTTTCCTCTGATGGTGTTTCCATTAGTCTAGTTATTTCATCTTTGTTTTTATTTCCCTGTAGTGTCTCTGACGGGAGGTATGGATTAATTGTATCGATTCCTGATCATTTTCTTCACTTCTATTTTGTTGTCAGCAAACAAAACCTACTCATTCAGCCTGCTAGGCGACCACACGGCAAGAAAGTGCCCATGAGACTTGATGTCTCTATGGTGAAACAAGACAGCAATAGACAAGCCTTCATAAGTGATATCTGCAGCCGATAAGATGCACTGGAACTCAGTTTAGACGAACCAGAAATGATCCGTTCACTCTTCACTAATGGATTCCCTGGTACACGTATTTCGTAAACGCCAAGACTGGTTTGACAAGATTGACGAAGACATTCAGGGACTCCTTGAATAATAAACACACACGGACACACACATACACACACACACACACAAAACTACCAACCCAGCATCAGATTCAGGTATATGCTAGACACTCCAGGCTAGGCTCAGTGAGACTCCTGACTGAGCAGTAAGGCTGATGAAATCCAGTCCTTTGCAGATAGAAAGGATATGAAGAAGTTCTTTGATGCACTGAAGAGGTGGCAAGAGCTCAGTAACCACCCTTCTTTTCGGTGCAGGTGGAACTAATCTTCTGCCTGACAAAGAAGCTAGCTAACTTGATAAGATGGACTGAGAACATTGCCAACATCTATCACTGATGATGGTATCAACAGACTACAACAGGTAGGATGTACTCATCTGCTTGACGATTTCCCAGTCGTCTCTGAAACATTGAAAGCAATAAAATTTCTATCCTCTGCCTTTGGTAGGCTGAAATCGTTGATTATGGCTTTATTTCGGGCATCTATTTATATAGTTTTTCTGTCATCTGGCAAGTCTCCAGGCTTAGATACAATACCAGCTGAAGCCTACAAAGCAGACGGTACTCAAGTTGCATAGAAAATGACCGAGTTCTTTCACACTAATTGGAGAAAAGACGCCAGTCCTCAAAAATTCAAGGATGCGGCAATTATCCGCCTGTTCAAACGGAAAGGGAATCAACAAGTCTGTGAAAATCATCATGGTATCTCTATATTGCTGGAAAGTTCCTTGCAAAAGAGTCCTACTTACCCCACTAAATGAACAACTTGAACATTCGGGACTTCTACCAGAATGCCAGTTGGGATTCAGAATGGACAGAGGAACAGTTCTTATTGTTATATTACTTACTTAGTGTCACTTTTGTATCAATATGATGATTCGCACTTCAGTTACAAATTAAGTACTAGTTGGGAATAGGGAATATAGGTTATCCTCAAACCAAGGTGGGGGGTCAAGCTATCCTGGCCAGTTTAGCCTCCCCCCCCCCCAACGGGAGGGGCAAGATTTCCCAGCGGGGTAGTTTACCCCCCACCGGGGTCAAGATATCCATGGTGGGGTGGGGGGGGGGTAAAGATATCCCGGGACATCTTTACCCCCGGAGCATGACAGAGAACATTATACTGAACATTGTTTGGGCTCCATTTGTGTCAATCGACTCCATTTTTTCACAGAGAATGAATCAGAAAACTCAAGTGACACTAAGTAAGTAATATAACAATAATCCGGTAACAAATGGCTAGTCAAAACACATGTAGCTGGCATACATTAACATTTTATATCTTTCTCACCTGCATTCTTGAGTTTCCCCAATGTGTGTAATGATGGGTGCATGGAGAGGGAACGATATAGCCAAACTGGAGTGTCTTGATTTTGTAACAGGCTACTGTTTTGATGCTACGAGTGCTGATTGATATGTTGTGAGCCTCATATTGAAGGATTTGACTTTTGTCGGACACATTGTATCATTTTTAATTATAGTCCCATTCAGTATCTATACACTTTTGCCAGGGGTGTTAAAGGACCTGAATGTCCCTTTTATAGAACTCCTTTTCTTGGCTGTTCAAAAAGTCATCCACTGTATATATGACGTCATCATCGGACTGAAAGAGGGAGCCTGAAATAGCCGTTTTCAGTTTTGGAAATAGATGAAAGTCTGACTGAGCGAGATCAGGTGAATAAGGCGGATGCTCAATCAATATAAAGCCACAATTGTGAATGACATCCATAGCAGTGACAGACTTGTGACCAGGAGCATTGTCCTAACAGAACACACCTTAAATGAGCGTTCCGCGGCGCTAAAGTTTAGTATTTTTCCTAACTGCGTCAGAAGCGAAGGATGGTGTGTGCCATTGATTGTGTGTCCCTTTCAGCAGAATACCATCTGCATCCCAGAAAATCGAGGCCCTAACCTTCCCAGCTGATTGAACAGGGTGCTTCCCTTGTTTCGATTGTTGTTTGGCCTCTGGGGTAAAATGATAGACCCATGTTTCATCCTTAATGACAAATGTCTGTAGAAAATTGGCAGAATCTTCCTCAAAAAGGTTAAGATAAGCACGCGATAATGTGCGCCCGGTGTGCTATTGATCAACTGTCAGAAGTCTTGGTATCCATCGGGCCGAACGATTTCTCATTGCAAATCCGCTGTCAGAATGGAACGTACTCTTTCCTGTGAAATGCCAACTCTAATGGCTATATATCTTTCTGTGACTCGTCTGTGGTCACAACAATACCATGGACCGTATAGACCATTTCTGGGGTTGCAACATTGACAGGCCTTCCAGGACGGGATCATCCTCAAGACTGTCTACCGCGCTTAAATTCCGTCTCCCAACTTTCCACTGTAGCATATAAAGGGGCACCTTTCCCATGAGCAGAGGTAGTGGAGGTGTATTGCTGATGCATGCAAGCTCTTTAGCTGATGGTTATGCAATATAATGCATACCGCAATAAACACCAACATTCCTTGCAAGTAAAAAGCTCTTTCAGAGCTCCCCGCTCCACAGTTTTGGTAGAGGAAGGACACCAGTACACTTTTATCAGATACATGTAGTTGGAATATACTGATTTTTTTCTTTGCAAAAGAATGATATCTTGATTGTATATTTGGGTGAAAACTGTAAACTTTTCAATAATCTGGATGGTGTGAAGGTGGTGGGGATGGGTGGGGTAGGGCAAGATAACCCAGCCGGGATACTACCCCCCCCCCCCACTCCCACCCCCTTCCCAGCCAGTATATAT
Organism: Lucinisca nassula; assembly: GCA_963580285.1. Lineage (NCBI taxonomy): Eukaryota > Metazoa > Mollusca > Bivalvia > Lucinida > Lucinidae > Lucinisca > Lucinisca nassula. Next base: position 27,104,707 of record OY757021.1, on the reverse strand, counting down.
TTCCAAACCCCTGAGCGGAGGTGCAATGTTATGTTAAATAAAGCATTCTACAGCGAACATCAACAATACGTTCCAGATAAAAGCTGTTGCAGAGCTCTTCTCTCGAACGTTTTGGTAGAGGCTGGTGCAACAGTCCAGTAGACTTTGATGATTTCATCAGACAGTGAGATATGTGGAATATATTATTTTTTTCTCTGAAAAAGTGTGATGTCTTGATTTCTGGTCGTTTGCTTGTTTGGGAGAAAACTGTAAACTTGGAAATTCTGGATTTTTTTTTTTTGGGAGGGGGGGGGGGCGGGGGATAGCAAGCCAGGATACCTTACCCCCGGAGGTCAAGGTAACCCAGCCGGGATATCTTCACCCCAACTCCTGAACAATGGTGCAAGATGAAAAGCACTGGTTCACGGAAGCTATTTAGCTGGTGGCCATCTTATGTCAACCGTAGACCATCAGCAGTGCCTTCCATTATTGAGAAGCTGTTGGAGTGGGGTGGTGGTGGGGAAAGATAACCCAGCCAGGATATCTTACCCACCGGGAGTCAAGGTAACCCAGTCGGGATATTTTTAGCCCCACCCATGAGCAATGGTAGAAGATGAAAAGTACTGATTCATGCAAACCATTTAGTTGGTGGCAATGTTATGTCAACCGTAGACCATTGGACATCAGCAGTGTCTTCCATTGTTGAGAAGTTGTTGGATTTGGGTGGGAGGGGGGCAAGATAACCCAGCTGGCATATCTTGCCGCCATCTCCCCCTCACCCAGCCGGATTATCTTTTCTCAAACCCCAGAGCCGAAGTAGTGGAGGTGCAATGTGTTATATATAGCATACAACAGCGAATCCGCCCCCCCCCCCCCCCCGCCCATCTGGGCTTGAAGAAATAGAAGGATGGGCTGCATGACGCTTCCACGAAGAGCTGAAACCGACCCGCACACGATTACTGGTAAACCGCTTAGAGGATCTAAACCTGCCCAGGAAAAGCAGTGCGAGTGTCTTGATTTCTGGCTACTTGAAAATTGTGAATTGTGTGTGTGTGTGTGTGTGTGTGTGTGTGTGTGTGTGTGTGTGTGTGTGTGTGTGTGTGTGTAGGGGGGGTCGGGGGGAGATGGGGGGCAAGCTAACCCAGCTGGGGGTTCAAGGTAATTTTTGCCCATCGGGGATCAGCTTTACATCTATTGCTTTTAGTCTTAGTAGCAAAATTATTGTGAACACGTGCAACTTTGTTTAATTACTTTCACTTTAATAGATGGGCTGCATGATGCTTCCACACAGAGCTGAAACCGATCGCGCACGAGTATTGGTAAACCGCTTAGAGGATCTAAGCATGCCCAGGTAAAGTGGTAAGAGTCGAACCGTCCATGCTTACAAACCCTATTGGGTGTCACTGGTCAATTACTATTTTTTATTTTTAGATGGACTTTTTTTAGTTGCATTACAAAAATATTCACCTTCATTAGACGATGTGTAGCGCGCAAGTCCCAGGTCCGTCCCTGCAATGTCAAGGTCAGTGAGGACAAAGGTCAACAATGGGGTCTTTTTACGTGTCCAGTCAGTTATCTTACTAATTCTTCGATGAAGTTTAATGTAATTTGGTAGAAATGTTAACCATCTTGAGACGATGTGTCGCGTGCAAGACCCAGGTCAGTACCGCCACGGTAGCGGTACTTATTTGACCTTTGACCATACTTTAAGGTCAAAGGTCGAATTAAGGGTCTTTTATTATTGTCTGGTCAAGTCAATAACGTTCTTATTCTAAGGTGGATTTTGAAATTACTTTGCAGAAGTGTTAACAATCATGAGACGATGAGTCGCTTGCACGACCATGATAAGTACCTCCAAGGTTAAGGTCAAGATGAAGGTCAAAAATGTTGTACTCACAGTCTGTTACATAAAACTCACTTTTGTGCACCACGTCATATTGCAGCGGCATCCGTGTCCTATGGATACAATTCTAGTTAAATACGCAGCGCAAATCTGAAGAAGGCGGGATTGCAGTGGTATAGCTCTTTGTTTGTTTGTTTGATTTAAGGTTTACCGTCCCCGTCAAGACTGTATATGTCATTTTGGAGACGTTTCTTCCAATTTTGTGGGACTTTTAATCTTTTTTTAGTCTTTGTAACAACTGCCTATTCGAAATTCGCAAAATTGCAGTATTTTTCCTTTGGCTTTCTTTGCCGGATCATTACAGGGTCACTGATGAGGCTTTATTAGCCGAAACTACGTAGTATGACCCATCTTCTTTCTTATGAATGTTTTCATTGCTCTTAAAGGAACTCATTTTTTTTATTTTTATTTTAACCGGCGTTGAGATGAAATGACATCTCAAGCCCTGTCGCCCAATGAAACCAATAGGGTTTATATGAAGCATCATGCAGCCCATCTATTTCTTCAAGCCCAGATAGGCGGGGCCCGGTATATCTCTTTGACAATCGCTTAGCTCCGCCTCCAATTCCTGTGTGCGTAGAAATTAAACGTAGGGTTTAACACGGAAGTACAGCCATTAGTTAGCGGGCAGAGCTCTGGCACAGAATTGCTATCACATTTGTACAAAGTAGAAGTAAAACAAAGATCAGGAATTGATACAATTAACTTACTCCACCCATAAAAGACACCTAAGCCCACATTTGCTGTCATATTTATACAGGCTAATACAAAATTAACATATTCGAAAACTCGTCCACGACGGACACCTGCCTATCGTATAAGCTCTCCGGGAGCCTTCAGCTCTGGTGAACTAAAAACTTGCCCCACCGTTAGCAAAATGTTTAAGTTGATCTTCATTTAGTCTTCTATAAAGTGAAGGATCTTCTCAAACAGTGTTGAAACACTCCATCTGATAAGATGTTACAAGCATATTTAAGTTGTACATTTGCCTGAAAAAGTACTTTTTGACAAAACTACAACACAATTCAGACGTTATACTTCAGTTGGCAGGATCCCGGGTGCAGACAAGCAATTAGAATAGTGCCAAAGACAGTTAACTGTTTAAAACACATTTCTAGGATATAACTCTAGACATTCACATTTAATATGTGCTATGCGTAGACCTAGCTTTTTTGTAACGGTATTCAATATGATTAATATTACGGTTTCTTTGCACTTTGACAAACATGTCACTTGTGATGGAAATTCTTGTTCAGCGTGCCATTTAAGAGATGAATTTATCTTTCTGCTATTCGTGAAATAAAAATATAAAATGAGAAAGTATGAACGCAGTGGGTCGCGTGCAAAGTAAATGACGGGGTTCATGTAATCTTTGTTAGCGACCCGCTGTCGCCCATACTGTCACCAAAATCAGAAAAAAATAAGTTTATGTTTTATATTTTCATTCTTCGTTCCCAATCACTGAGCGAAAACAAAAATGCTTATGGGGCAACATTTCAAAGCTGAAAAACATTTACCTGCTGTTTGTCTACAAAGAGCGGAACAGCGTTCACGTCACCAATCGCCCGTAGAGAACCATAGTTTAGGCTGAAGTCATTTGACATCACTGAAAATCACGTGTTCGATGCGTTCATAGAAGTAAGAACTACATTGTCTTCTACAGGTTTACATAAGACTTTACACTGGGAATGTAAATTTTGTGTTCCGACGTATTCGCACTAATTAACCGACAACAGATAAACTGCTAGTTGTACAGTTGAATTAGTAATTAGGAACCAAGCTATAGACTAGTTGTTCGGTTGTATTAGTAATTAGTAACCAAGCTATTGACTATTTGTACGGTTGTATTAGTAATTAGGAGCAAAGCTATAGACTAGTTGTACGGTTGTATTTGTAATTAGTAGCCAAGCTATAGACTAGATGTACGGTTGTATTAGTAATTAGTAGCCAAGCTATAGACTAGTTGTACGGTTGTATTAGTAATTAGTAGCAAAGCTATAGACTAGTTGTACGGTTGTATTAGTAATTAGTAGCAAAGCTATAGACTAGTTATACGGTTGTATTAGTAATTAGTAGCCAAGCTATAGACTAGTTGTACGGTTGTATTAGTGATTAGTAGCCAAGCTACAGACTAGCTACACAGTATTCCAGACAGTATCTGCAAAAGATAAAAAGTGATGGTCCATTGTACTGTATTTCTGAGCCTTTGGAAAGGCAAATGGTCTTGTCCACCATCCATTTCGGTTTCAAAACTTTGGGGTTTAGACACACTGATGAAGCTTACATATCAGAAAGGCCTCTGTGTCCGTAAATTTGGTATAGTTACGCCTTAATTGCAACCACTGAGTCGGTATCTCTGCTGGTGGATGATTCGTTCGTCCCCGAGGGTATCATCAGCTCAGTATCAGTTCCTTAGTGCTGAGGTTGATACTGCGGTATTGACGTCAGTAATCAAGTACTGATTTAAATAACTATATTATATCTTTAACTTTTGCAGTATAAAATTCTAATTTTGCTAAAACTAAAACTGACTTGTCAGGTGAGACATGTATCTTAGCGGATTCGATTGCCAGTTACTTTGGACATCTCCTTCCTAATGCCCGGGACTTGCGTGGAGTGTGGGCCATGTTGCTGATGTTGGCTCGGTTGGGGACGCCTATAAGTCCTAGGGTAGGCGTCTCTTGCCTGATGCCTCCAGTTGACCTGTCTCATGAGCTACTTTGGTCGGTGTGTGCTCGGAGGGTGATGTGCTGTGTTTGCCGGGTCTTGTCCATCATCCATTTCGGTTTCAAAACTTTGGGGTTTAGACACACTGATGAAGATTAAATATCAGAAATGCCTCTTTGTCGCTAAATTTGGTATAGTTACGCCTTAATTACAGCGATAGAACGTAGACTGATCATTTAAAATAACGGTAAACAACTTTTTTTTTACGAGACAGTAATGACTTGATCAGCATGTACTTATTCATTGTATAATAGCCTAATTCATTGTCTAGTAGCCTTATTCATTGTATAGTAGCCTAATTCATTGTCTAATAGACCCATTCATTATCTAGTAGCCTAATTCATTGTCTAGTTGCCTTATTCATTGTCTAGTAGCCTGATTCATTGTCTAATTTGATAATTCATTGTCTAGTAGCCTAATTCATTGTCTTATAGACAAATTCATTATCTAGTAGCCCGAGTCATTGTCTAGTAGCCTAAGTCATTGTCTAGTAGAATAATTCATTGTCAAGTAGCCTGAGTCATTGTCTAGTAGCCTGAGTCATTGTCTAATAGCCTAATTTATTGTCTAGTAGCCTAATTCATTTCAAGTAGCCTAGTTAAATGTCTAGTAGGCTAATTCATTGTCTAATAGCCTAATTTATTGTCCAGTAGCCTTATTCATTGTGTAGTAGCCAAATTCATTGTCTAGTAGCCTTATTGATTTCCAATAGCCTTATTTATTGTGTAGTAGCCTAATTCATTGTCTAGCGGCCTGAGCTATAGTCCAGTAGCCTAATTCATTGTCCAGTTGCCTAATTTATTGTCCAGTAGCCTAATTTATTGTCCAGTATCCTAATTCATTGTCCTGTAGATTAATATTTTGTCCAGTAGCCTAATTCATTGTCCTATAGATTAATATATTGTCCAGTAGTCTAATTCATTGTCCAGTAGCTCAATCCATTGTCCAGTAGCTTAATTCATTGTCCAGTAGCTTAATATATTGTCCAGTAGCCTAATTCATTGTCCAGTAGCCTAATTCATTGTCCAGTAGCTGAATATATTGTCCAGTAGCCTTATTCATTGTCTAGTAGTCTAATTTATTGTCCAGTCGCCCAATTCGTTGTGTAGTAGCCTAACTCACTGTCTAGTCCTAATCTGTTGTCCAGTAGCCTAATCTATTGTCTAGTAGCCTTATTTATTAGTGGGCTGCGCAACGATAAAAAGTGTCTTCGAGCATTAGCAGCCAGCTAAGACACCAATCAGTCTGCTCGTCCGCCAAGTCTGATCAGAGTTTTGCTGGGCACTGTAAATATTTTCTAAAAAAGGGTTATCCATTGGAAGCAAGGAATACACCACAGAAGTGAATAATATGGAGTGTACATGTTTTCTGGGCCAGACTAGCTAGTTTCGGCCAATTAGGCCTCATCACTGACCCTCAGATATTTTCAAAATTCCACAACGGAATCAATGACCCCAAAGGACAACAAAATATAATCTACACTATGTAAAGTATTTTTGATACAATACCGTGAAAAATATACAGTTTCTCTTTCTTTGTGTGTCTTGGACTAGTAAGAGGCCACCTGTGGAACTGTTCAAAAGTATTCTTAACACCCTTTTTGAGCAGTGCGAAAGGTGGTCTAAATATAGGAATTTTACTGTATTGTGACAGAGTGAGTACGGAGTCTGATTGGAGTCTCAGCTCACAGCATATGCCCGAAGATCATTTCCACATTGCGCGACCAACTTAATCAGCATATGAGTCCCGCCAAGCGAATTTGTGTCTTCGAGCATTCTGTCATGACAAATTTTAACTGCGCATGCCCAGCCATTCAGAGGGGCCAGGGATATGGCTTTCTGTCTGAAGGTTCCTCTTGATTATCTGCTAGTATGAGCGAGCAGAGAAGGTTCTGGCGAGACTGCGCGGATGCGCAGGCTCGCCAGAACCTTCGCTGCTCGCATAGGCGATAAGTACCAAAATCACTTGACGGGGCCCATATAATTCGTGTTTAGTTCCTGACATTTCGGATAACCAGAGTGTTAAAACTATCATACTGCAGAGTTTGTTGCTATCTAGCAGCTGCTACTTTCGCTGCAAGTACGTGAAATGAACCAGTACCTTGAAAACTTATCGAGGCCATTGGGTTTTACAACGTCCCATTTGCCTTAATTGCTGCACTTAAACCTGAATTAACCGCCACAATGAGATAGTTCTAATGCTGCACTTAAACCTGAATTAACAGCCACAATGAGATAGTTCTAATGCTGCACTTAAACCTGAATTAACCGCCACAATGAAATAGTTCTAACGATCACCAGAAAATATGATGTGTGTGGCAAACTTGAATATTGTTTTCTGAAAATGCCTTAGATCCATGGAAGAAATTATTAAATTATTATCACGCATGAGTGGGTTATCCTAATTAAGCGCATTCTTTAGTCCTGTCTCTGCTGAGTAATTACCCCCTCCCCCACCTTCTCTGATACGTTTTCGCGCTCTGTGAGGCTTGATTTAAATTTTAAGCCTTCTATGGAATTCTCTGAATCTGTTTTGACATTAAGATAAGCCAACCCCTTTCTTTCCTGTCTCTTATCAAAATACTGAAAACATTTGTGGGTCGATTGTGTTTGAGTGTAGATGAGAAAATGGACCTGAACGGAGGGTTTACACCGTTTCGTTTAACCTTTAAATTCCTATTCTTTAAGCAGAAAATGTAGACCCTGAGCAGACGTAGCGTTTTGTGGCATCTAATCTGGGTCTACACTGTCAGTCAAAGTCAAAGAACATAAGCTCTGTCCAGATTTTACTTTTCACATAGCGCTCTCATGGCACAAGAAGACGAGCGTTGCTATAAATAATCGGAAACTGGATTTTGTACATTGTCAGCGATGGTCACGTGCTCAACTGCAGGCGCGAAGCGTCTTTAGTAAGTAACTTTGGGTTGAATGGTATGGTAAGATGTACTAAGAAAGAATTTTTACAGTTAACAAATATAAACAATACACGGTTTAGCCAAGCCTGGTGTACCACATGATGTTTGTAAACAGTTTTTTACTTGAGAAGTTGTTGAAGTAAGTGCATACACATACTTCTTGGCAGCAAGTTTGTTATTAATTAGAGATAATATGTATTAAAACTTGCTAATTGTCATAACGACGGTAGATTAATCACCAGCCGGTAATTTATTACGTGCCGTGCAGTACAAACCACCTTTTTTACATTGTGAGAGCCTGCGTATTTCGGATATTGTGCATGCAATCCGACTGCGCCCAAAGTCTGGTATATGGCAAGGTTCAGCATCGAACATTCCAAGGAAAAGTTACACATGCGCAGTCATACGAATTACACTTATAAGCAATGAAGAAGTAGAGCATGCTTCCTTTGTCACTAATCACAAGTGCTGTTCTGAAAAAGAAAAACAAACAAAAAAAAAAAAAAAAAAAAAAAAACAATCAAAACGCTGAGAGTACTGGTGGGTCGGTTGTCACTGAATGTTGGTCGGGAAAATAGTCCTAGACTGTGATTGAAATTATTTCATTTAACACTAATATTCCGGTTTTTAGGCACAAAGTGTAGATCAGACGCCGCGGTCTGTGACGTCTGGTCTAGATCTACACTGCTTGCCAAGCCCAACCTATGATTCCAAGATAACCCTCTTACGCAACACTCTGGCCTCAATGCGGCTATTTTCTATAAAAAAAGTTATTCTGACAGGTCAGTTATAGTCACATGGACTTTAGCACTGAAGAACTTTTCTGCTTAGTAACTTTTTGCCGATTGACAAACAATCGACCAAAAAATAGCCGTTTTATTTGTTCCGCTATGGGGTCAGAGTATTGCATAAACGAAGACAGTTATCTGTAAAATCTTAACTGGAATGATGTGTTAGATTTGGCAAGATCAGACACCGTAGAACTTCTGATCAGGGTCTACACTATTTTTGCTTGTTTTATTTGAGGTTTAACGCTCCCGTCAACACTGTATAGGTCATTTTGGAGACGTTGTATACAATTTTGTTGGACTTTAACCCGACATTGAGATGAAATGACATCTTAAGCCCTGTCGCACAATGGAACTAAAAGAGTGTATATGCATGTAGTATACACTGTTTGCATTAGGTACATGGACTTATAACCACCATTATTAATTGATTAACCTATATTACAAAAGGTCAACCAATATTAAAAAATCATAAATCATGTTTTTAATTGCCTCAATTAATAAAATTGTCATTAATCAAGTAATTTCGTATTGGCCCAGTTACAGGTCCTCGGTCAGCTGTATTGGCCTCGGCCTTCGGCCTCGTGCCAATACAGCAGACCTCGGACCTGTAACTGGGCCAATACGAAATTATTTGATTAATAACATTATATTACATGAAACGGCCCAAATCGTATTTCATGACCTTTATTCCAGCCTACACTCAAGAGACAATCAGCCAATCAGTGCTGTCAGTGCTTAGATTAATTTACCCTCATACCCTCTCACCCTCGAGTTTCTGTATTGCACTCTTCCAGCACTGAAGTTGGGCAAGGCCATTTTACTTAAAAGGGCGTCTAAAATGGTAAGCAATCTATATTCTGATAATATGGCTCAGAACCATAACATCAGGATCTACACTGTATCCATAAGAATCTGTACCGGGCTTTAGGCTTGTAAGGTATAACCTTTGTTGTTGTCCCGAGCATACATTGGAATCGAAAGGGATAATTTAAAACCATAGATTTTACATTCTATGTAGGAATACTGCCATCTATTTCAAACATATATAGACATACTGAGTTTTAATTTTGAGTCGATTCCACGAAATAACAGGACTGTACTAACTGAAACCAAAACAATAATCAAAACCGTACGCCCCTTCGATTACAGTAAAACTAAATTACAAATCAAGACTTTACCATTAATATGAAATAAATAGGTGCTACCTATAAACGTGCGTTCCAAGATTTACATCCTTTATAAATATTTCTCTCCACTGCCATGTTTCAACGCTTAGTCCAAACAACGCTTAGTGTCCATGCCAATAATAATAATAATAATAATAATAATAATCGACCTAATTTGTTTAGTAAACGAATACTAATCTTCCATGTGATCCACTTTTCCTGGGTGAAAACCATTACTAAGCGATGTAGATAAAGTCTCTTGCTCAAAGAAACAACGCTTGGTGCTTGCGGGGATCGAACCGGCTACTTCTGGGTCTCAAATCTGATGCTTTACCACCGCACTACAGCGCTCCATGCTGGGCAGTAAGCATTGCAGTCAGCGTTAAAGTAGCAGTCAATAAAATGTGCGGCCCAAAAACTATTTGTTCGTCTTATTATTTAGAAATTATTCAACTTCAATGTGCTGTTTTTTTTTTTTTTTTTTTTTTAACTTACATATGCCGACTGCCACACATTAGAAAGCATTTATATTTGGCCCATCTGTACCATGGATGGCCGACTTTCATGCCATGGCTCCTGGCCCCTGATTTGATGTCTTGAGTTTAGGATAAAAAAGTTCATTATGATATGACACATTCAGTGATAGCAACGAGGGCTCCTTTGGGCCCATGTTCCACATCCTTAACTTAACAAAATGACTATTATTTCAGATACAGACATGTGTGCTCATTTGGTTTAAACATATTTTTTATACCGCAATCAGGCATTCTAGTAACCTAATAAAGGGGGTCGAATAACTGCACGTAATAATCGGTAGTGACTTATAATACTTTCTACTGACCTATAATACGTCTAGTGACCGTTTATGGACCGGACCTACTTTTCAGGTCCCTATTTTACAAGTACATGTATAAACAATAACATGCAACTTTTTATACATGGGAAAACAACGAAACTGCCAGTTAAAATCTTTGCAATATTTATTTAAACAGATTTTCAGAAATTTCAGCTAAATTCTTACCTTCTCGTGGTTTGAATGGCCCGTTGGAATAACAGCGCACGCGCGCTGCTACTGCATTTGCGTCACAACCTCAAAAATATTTTTTGAAGCTAAAATAAAATTTTTATTTGCAGATTTTCATACAGAAAGTAAAGCGCTGAGAAACTTTTATTCGAGCGTTCATGTTGCTTCCTCTGCTTTGTGGCGTGGTGACGTCAGAAACGTTGCACTCATTGACGTCACGTTATACTACACGCGCGCGCCATGGCACTGAACGTGGTTTAACATGCCACACTGTCTGCTGTCTTTTTTGCTTAAAGGACGGGTCTCCCTAAGGGTTTTTTTTTTGGCCTCCTAACGATTTTGTTTATTTCTGGCTTATTGTTAGCATACATATGCCTAATTATTTGGAACATATGTGGTTTTGGTATTTAAGCATTTTTTTTTTCTGAGTTACAGGCTCTTTAAAGTTGGTGGGGTAACTCCACACAGTTTTGACATGCATTTTGTGTCTCATTTAAAGATAGAGAAACAGTACCATATATGACACGTTATTATATAAAATTACAGGGGAAGGTCTAACTCTATGTTTTGTCACAAGTTTATTCACCAAAATTCACTTTTTGGGGAACCTTGGGTCATTTTTGAGATTTTTTAACAGTAAAGTTCTTTTTTTTCTTATATCTTCGGTATACATTAACCTATTGTGGTGAAACTCCTACAATGCAAGCATACTGATGAGACAATATAACTCAAATGATCATATGAGATGTTGACCTTTATTTCACGGTTGAATGAACATTCTTATTTCATGTTTATAGGTTAGATTATTGTTTTCATCAGTTCAAGAGTTTAGATATTTCTGGCATTTGGATAAACAGGCGATGAGGTTAAACATATTTAAATCAAACGAAAAAGACAATAGAAATGTGTCCAAAGTACACAGATGTCCCCGCCTCTTTGACTTTGCCAATATAGCTGCATGACCCCTGTGAGACACACTAGCATCAGACATATATATTCAGGATTGATATCTCAATATTTTCTAAGGTATTTGGATTTTGATGGTATGAAATGGGCAGGGCAGGGGGCTGGGGCATTATTGTGTATGTCATTGAATGCATCTGACCATAAACAACATCAAATAAAAAAGGTTGGAATCTGAACAGTTTCTGAGATACATATTTTTTTACATTTTCTTTGGTCCAATCAAATAGCCCCAGCCCAGACAGAATCAGTGGCCACAAACATGCTAAACAGTTATGAGCTGCAGGAGAAATGCAGATATAATTGTGCACCTAAACGTGAACCTGGTTATGAACGTAATAATGTGTGACATAGTACGCACATACGAACATAACGTCACATAGAAAAAAATATATATGCCTCACTCCTTCCTTTGGCATGCAGAGATATAAGAAAGGTCTGCTTGAATTTCTTTAATAATCCCACTTCAAGAGCACATCTAAAAAGAATGCGGTACAACTACGTGAAGACACAGGCATATACATTTGAAAATGGTTGTTCACAACTGTATTCTGACATGCTTTGCGCATATTGAATCAAATTAATCTGCAGAAAAATAGCTTTCATCGTCACCTGAACTTGAGCTGTTGCCTCTTTTTGAACAGCATCTGTTACACTGTTCATATACTGTGACTTCAACGATTTTTTACTGACTTTGGCTGATGGCCTTAAAACCGAGGTTCTTTAACACAGAAGCAATATGGACACAGCAATCAAGTACCTCGTCACCATTTTTTTCATTTGCACTGCCACCCTATTATGGACTCTAGTCCAGGGCCTTCCTTAAATCCTTAGATTGTATTCCCTGTCCCCCTCTCTATCTCTGTATTTCAGGTATTAGACAAGGAGACCCTTTATCTGCTTATATGTTTCCACTATTCATTAAAGATGTTACCTCACTTTGAAGATACATCTAATGATAATCCAATTATCTACACAGGAGGCAAACGAAACTCGATTAGTCACCAATGTAAGGTGGGTGGTTGAGTCTGTCAATGCCCGAATAAAAAAATGGAATGCCAAACTCCCACATACCTTGCATTGTTGACTACGTCAGAATCGTATGTTCTTTGTTTAATGCATTTAGGCCTGTTCTTGTTAAGAATTCTAAATCTGATGAGGTTCCTGCAAAACGTATGCTACAACTTGCCAAGTTACCAAACAAACTTAAAGACAAGGTAGAGAAAAAGGGTTGGGACAGTCGTGCAAAGGCTCCATGGAAAGCTATTGATGATGCCAACCTCGAAGACTCCCCACAAATAACGGAAGCAGAGCTGAGAGACATGACCATGGGCATATACCAATTAAAACAGGCCGATTCTTATACAGACGAACACACTACTGAAGCCGGTCAGTATGAGATAATGATTCACAAGGAGGAGGATGGAATTTTGAAAGCCCAAATAAAATCAAGGCACACTTCGTCTGGATCATACTATCTATGGATTGATTATGGTCTTGGTCTCGAACCCATAAAAGGATGGTACTGCAAGTGCAAGAATGGTGCCAGTGTAGTTGGCTGCTGTGCCTATATCGCTTCCGTGTTGTGGTATCTAGGTTTTTACCGCCATCAGCCGAAGTCAGAGCGAGAACAGTCATTCAAGTCACAGTATATGAACAGTCTTACAGATGCTGCACAAAAAGACTGGGACATCTCAAGTTCAGGTGACGATGAAAGCGATTCTTCAATAGATTAGCTTGATTCAAGAATTAAATATGTTGATTTTTTAGATTCCAACCTTTTTTATTTGCTGTTGTTTATTGTTAGACACATTCAATGACATATATATTGAGACCCATACAATCATGCCCCAGCCCCCTTCCCTGCCAAGTTCATATCATCAACATCCAAAATATTGAGATACCCACCCACGAACATATATATCTGATGCTATTACATTTCAATGACACATACATGTACAATGTGTCCCCAGGGGTCATGCAGGCATATTAGCTAAGCCAAAAAGGCGGGGGCATCTGGGTACTTTTTACACATTTCTATTGTTTTTTCGTTTTATTTAAATATGTTTAAACCCATCCCCTGTTTATCCAAATGCCATAATTATCTAAACTCTTGAACTGATGGAAACAAAAATCTAACCCATTAACATGAAATAAGAATGTTCATTCAACCGTGAAATATAGGTCAACATCTCAAATGATCATTTGAGTTATATTACCTAATCAGTATGCTTGCATGGTAGGAGTTTCACCACAATAGGTTAATGTATACCAAAGATATAAGAAAAAAAAAAGAACTTTACTGTTAAAAAATCTCAAAAATGACCCAAGGTTCCTTAAACCATATTTTTCCCACCAAAAGTGAACTTTGGTGAATAAACATGTGACAAAACATAGAGTAAGACCTTCCCCTGTAATTTTATATAATAACGTGTCATGTATGGTACTATTTTTCTACCTTTAAATGAGACACAAAATACATGTCAAAACTGTGTGGAGTTACCCCACCCACTTTAAAGAGCCTGTAACTCAGAAAAAACTGCTTTAATACCAAAACCACATATGTTCCAAATAATTAGGCATATGTATGCTAACAATAAGCCAGAAATAAACAAAATCGTTAGGAAGCCAAAAAAAAACCCATTGGGAGACCCGTCCTTTGTTCAATTATTGCCAAATCCATAGATTGTTTTGAATTGCGGTATAAACTAAATGCATGGATAGTGTCTTTAATAATAAAATATAATCGGTTAGCCTTATACAATTTTTTAGGGGCGAGCTAAAGATCAGTTATATAGTTCCTTTCCTTACAATTTTTTACCGCAATCAGCCATTCAAGTAACCTAATAAAGGGGGTCGAATAACTGCACGCTATAATCGGTAGTGACCTATAATACCTTCAAGGCCCAACGGACCTTTGTTTGATTTGTTTGATTTGAGGTTTAACGTCCCCGTCAACACTGTAAAGGTCATTTTTGAGACGTCGCTTCCAATTTTGTGGGACTTTTACCCGACAATAAGATGAAATGACATCTCAAGCCCTGTCACCCAATGAAACCAAAAAGGTTTATTAGCATGGACGGTCGGCCTCACACCGCGGTTCCTGGACAGGCTTAGATCCTCTAAGCGGTTTACCAGTACTAGTGTGCTCTGCGTGGAAGCATCATGCAGCCCATATATTTCTTCAAGCCCCTATGGGCGGGGGCGAAGGGCCTACGTTTATAGACCGGACCTACTTTTCAGGTCACTTATTTACAAGTGTAAACAATCACATGCAAAATTTTTTTTCATGGGAAAACAACGAAACTGCAAGTTAAAATTTTTGCAATATTTATTTGAACAGATTTTCAGAAATTTCAGCTAAATTCTTTCCTTTTAGGGCCTTTACTGGTTCGAAAGGCCAGTTGGAATAACTGCGCACTGCTACTGCAGTTGCATCTCAACCTCGAAAATAACTTCTAAAGCTAAAATAAACAATTTAATTGCAGATTTTCATACAGAATGTAAAGCGCTGAGAAACTTTTATTCGATCATTCCTACGTCTTTGTGGCACGGTGGCGTCAGAAACTTTGCACTCATTGACGTCATGTTATACTACGTCATCCAAACCTATACTTTTTGGAAAGAACACGTTATTTCCAACTTCGTAATGGGAACAAAAAGCCAATTGATTGTATGTTTTAATTAAGGTACTCTTGAATATTTAGGTAGGCGGGGTGGGGTGTTTTATTTACTGTAAATGATTCAATATTTCTTACTTCGAATACTGCCTACGCCCTCGCGGGCATTTTCGGCAGGTCTAAATTACATACACTCCAGATTTGCAGGATGAAAGCCTACACAGTAACCATGTTCTTTAACCTGCACAGGAGATGGTTCTCCCTGCACATGGGGGACTCCAGTTATCGTCGCGATCCGAAGGACGGTGCACTTTGTGGAGTTCATCCCCGCATATGATGCCACTGGACACCGCAATTTTATTACCGCCGCCGCGTATCGAACCGGGGTCCTGAAAGTACACTAACCACTGAGCTACCACGCTCCACTTGCGCTACCATGCTCCATTTTGTCCATATTTTAATTACTTTATTCGTGAGTATTTTGCATAATAAATGAGTAAACTATATTCAAATTTCTTTTTTTTTCTTCAGTTTTTAGTTATTAGCGGAAGTGATTTGTAATATTTGTCGTAAATCTTTCTCTGATTCAGCTAACAAATTTGTTTTGGCAATATACTGACAAAACATTTCTGTTCTGTCTGTAAGTTAAGTGATATTCACTTCAAAACACACAAAAGCCAAGTACTAACAAAACCAAGATATCGAGCCCATGCAATACAAACTTCAACAGAACAACATGACAGGTTTAGGTGTTTGAGAATTCAGAACTGATTTCTTAATGAAGCATTATCTCGGGTCTTATCCATGCTATGAAAATATAATACGTCATAGAAATATGGGCCCCGTCAAGCGATTTTGGTACTTATCGCCTATGCGAGCAGCAAAGGTTCAGGCGAGCCTGCGCATCCGCGCAGTCTCGCCAGAATCTTCGCTGCTCGCTCATACAAGCAGTGAATCAAGAGGAACATTCAGACAGAAAGCCATATCCCTGGCCCCTCTAAATGGCTGCGCATGCGCAGTTACAAATTGTCATGACGGAATGCTCGAAGACACAAATTCGCTTGGCGGGGCTCATATAATGATTGTGACTACTGAGGTTTTTTCTTCTATGAATAGACTTGGGCGTGTTAACTAGGCGAAGACTTAGGACAACCTGCACACCCACTAAAGCACATAACAACAATGTTTGGGTCAACAGGCACCTATATAGTGACAGTGAAGACAAGGAGCAGACTGCACGGAGCCGCGGCGCCAGTTCTTTTGAGTCTTTGCTCTTCCCAAACGACTGAAGACTCATTTCGCTTGTAGCTGCTGATATAATATAATATTATTATGTTGGGTCAATTGTTTGTAAATCGGCCCAGTTTATTTAGCGAAGTAATTGTACGTTGCTGATTTCCACGTGACCATCACTGATTTGTACGAACTCCAGGTAAGGGTTATTTATAGTTATGCTATTCTTATAGGCTACTTGAAGAATCGAACTTGGTTGGACTCATGTGGTTGGTTTGGCAAACAGTGTAGACACAGATCAGACACTACAGAAAGCGTAAAGTACAGTCAAACTTCAATGGTTCGAACACCTTTGGGACCACGAAAATCTGTTCGAGACAGGGGTAGTTCGAGCCACTGATGGTTACTGTCAGGAGGCATGACGAGATACTTTTAGGCATCTTTTCGTCGTTCTATAATGAAAATGTATGCTGTGTGTACTCATTAGAATCGCCTCATCGAGGCGATTCTAATGAGTACACACAGCATACATCTGCAAGATAAAAGACTAAAATCTCCTTAATTATCCCCCACCATGTAGAGGATTTCGCTAGGGGCTCAAGAATGGGTTCGACATATCCATGGTAAACGAGCCATCGGTGTTCGAGCCATCGACGTTCTACTGTACATGAATTTAAGGGTTAAACGAAACAGTCCAAGTTCTCATTTCGGAACATTTATCAAGCCAAGATTCAGAGACAGATCCACGAGTACATGTGATGTTTTGATTTAAATTGTGAAAAATGAATGAATCTTTGCTGTCTGCGACTATTACGAAATACAGTAGAACTTCGATCGCTCGAACAACGATGGCTCGTTTACCATGGATGAGTCGAACTCATTCTTGAGCCCCTAGCGAAATCCTCTATTTAAGAAATAGTGGTAGATAATTAAGGCGATTTTAGTCTTTTATCTTGCAAATGTATGCTGTTTGTACTCATAAGAATCGCCTCAATGAGGCGATTCTAATGAGTACACTCAGCATACATATTCATTATAGAACACCGAAAAGCTGTCTAAAAGTATAGCGTATACCTTCTGGCAGTAGCCCTCAGTGGCTCGAACTACCCCTGTCTCGAACAGATTTTCGATGTCCCAAAGGTGTTCGAGCCATTGAAGTTCGACTGTATGCCTATTTATGATGCACAGAAGTTTTCACCTGATGGCCAGGGATAGGTCCATTACCACTTTTAGGAGAGCCAATTTCATAAGTTTTACACAAACGAAAAAGAATCCTCCGTGGTGTAGTGGTTTTGCTGCTCGCCTTATAAACCATGGGTAACAGGATCGATCCTGGGCTTCTCCAGACGTTCGGGAGAGTCTTTAAACCGAGGTCCCGTCTCCGTATGACCTTAGCTGTTGGTGAGACGTAAGACTCAAACACTCACTCACTCACACAGAAGTAAAAACTATACATGTATTTACGCAAAGAAATGTAGAACCAGACTGGACGCCGCATTTCATTTCGTGGCATCTAATGTGGGTAAAAACTAATTGCTACTGTCCCTTTGTATTTCAGATTGAATGGAATCTTCCTCTTTATCTGCAGCAGAAGTAGTCAAATTCAAACTGAGGGGTGCTAGGTTGAGATAGTTTCAGAAATTCAATCAGGAAATGGTTGAACATTTTGCAAACAGTGGAGGCCCTGATCAGATTCTGTGGCGTCTGATCTGGGCATTCACTGTTTGACAGGTTCTGGGGTTTCCTGCCTGAAATCGATTAATTAACGTTCATGGAATGCGTTAATACAGTTAACGTTCTTGTGAACATGTCATTTCTGTCAGTGCTGATAACTTATTTACAGCTACAAGAAGACAATACATGAAGACATAATTAAAACTTCACACACAAACTCCCGAGCTGTTAGCACTTATTTCAAATACAAGAGCTTGAATTTGCCATAAATCGTTCTTTGTATGGTGTTTTTGAAGCTTAGGTAACCAATACAACGTAGTAAACGTGTCTTGGCCTTCTGTAACACATACAGCAAACTTGGTGGCTGAATGAATATGTTCTAGAAAGGGTTATCATTTGGAAGCAAGGGATACACTACAGAACTGGAAGATATAGAGTGTACATGTTTTCTGGGCCAGACTAGCTAGTTTCGGCCCTTTAGGCCTCATCAGCGACCCTCAAATATTTTCAAAATCCCACAATGGAATCAATGATCCCAAAGGACAAGTAAATAGAAAACTACACTATGATGTAGGGCAGGGAGACGTTTTACGGCCGCCACACATTCCCAGACAACAGCTGTAGTGACGTCAAATATGTTCTAGAAAGGATTATCCTTTGGAAGCAAGGAATACACTACAGAACTGGAAAATATGGAGTGTACATGTAAATCTATAAAAACCAAACCCTTATTAATGAAGGATATTTGATGTAATGACGTTTGTGATTAATTTCAGAATCGATGAAAGGACGAAGAGCATGCTGTGTAAAACCTCTAGTTAAAAAAGCAGCATCGTATAACTGATTGAAACTTTCGTAGAATTTATTCGCCTCGGTGTCCAGAGTATGTAATACAGATATGGGCAATGAACTAAGAAATGCAAGCAATGATTCAATAATATGTAAGGCCACTTCAGCCTGGTATTGTTTCTTTTAAAAGCACGTAATTCACGTTTATAGTTGTTGTTTTTTTTTCTCGTTCCGTGCGATCTAGTTTTAAGCTTTCGACAACCCAGAAGCGAGAAAATATCAAAATCCGGCATTTTAGAAATATTACCATCATGATGAATGTTGTCATTAAAGATTTCAGATACTTCATTATCTTACCTATTCTGATTGCCTCGAGATCTTACCAAAGATCTAAAGAAGCGCCTTGGAGCCGACAGCAAAAAGGCTGAGGTGAGGACGAGGATTGTGGCCACGTAAAATCGATTTCAGCCCCCCCCCCCCCCCCCCCAACCCCACAACCCAGTGGAATTCGTTTTCACTGACCGTTCCAAGGCGGTTCTTCTGTCGCGGTTTATTTTTGTTATGGTTTGTCTTTGTGTGTTTGTGATGCTTATATTATATAAACCGCGATAGAAGAACCACAGCCTTAGTACTGTTGGTTTTTTATAGATTTTGAGTGGGTGGGGCATTGGGTTATGTTTCCATAAATACATACACGTGTTACCGTTAAAGGAGTTTATTCTTGTAACAGTATGATACACCGTGTGATCAAAATTGTTGTATTGCCCCTTGTGGTATTATGTCTATAGCAAATCAAAGGCGGCCCTCAATGAGGTGATTAGTAGCCCTTGCTGAAAACCCTGACTGAGGCACTTAAGGGGAACATCAATAATGTACACTCTAGTCATCAGTAAGTGAACTTTTGAAATTCCGCAAGGAGGTCCCTTACCTGGTGAAAACCGAGGATTTCTCTTAAGTCAGCACTGAGGGCTACATAATATTATGTAATGAAATGATAGTCCTCAATAATCAAGAATAAATGCCTTTAAGCTTTGGCGGCAAACAACTCGCTCTCACTGGTGTGTTGCTATTTCTAACTCTACAATGGTTTCCAGCAAAACGCATTTGGAGAGCACATAACCTAGTCAAATTAATAGAACTTGGTCCGCGACAAGTCATTCTAGGGCGAGCTGTCAGATTATATAGTCTCATTCGAGGCTGTGACGAATCTGAACATGAGCCTCAAAGTCTAAATCCCATCACTGAGTAATTTATTGACCACGGATTGTAGAAAACAGATGGTTAACTATTATACTCGTATAGCTGGAGGATATTTACTTTTTATGAGACGAATACCAAAAATATTCCATCAAGTGTGTTAAAAAGATCAGGATTTTTAAGAGCAAAACACGACTGAAGAAAATTCTGATGATTTCAACACACAAGATGAAATATGTTTGGTATTTGTCGAAAAAAGGTAATGTTTTTTTTCTTATTTTAAACATGCGTTTTGCGAAAAACTGTATTCCTGGGTC
The DNA here is from genome assembly GCA_963580285.1 of Lucinisca nassula. Classification (NCBI taxonomy): domain Eukaryota; kingdom Metazoa; phylum Mollusca; class Bivalvia; order Lucinida; family Lucinidae; genus Lucinisca; species Lucinisca nassula. The sequence goes on along the minus strand of OY757021.1, from coordinate 27,084,410 downwards.
AAGTTGTTCAAAGCATCGTTACCTTAACGAGCTCGTTAGTGGTCATATTGTTAACCGTTCTAGCAAGGTTAATATTTGAAGTTTTTGGTATTTTTGCTGAAAAAATGTGAGCAGCTTTTGCAACTGCAAAAGCTGCTCACATTTTTTTCAGCAAAAATATTAGTATATTTTCCATAATAAATGATTAAAGTTTTAACGATACGTTAACTAACGACGTCGTTAGTTTTGAACAACTGGCCCCTGGCTGCTACTGTGAAAATAACAAGGTCATGTTATTTTTCACAGTATCGTATATTTTCACAGTGAGAAAATATAATTTATATTTGTTTCAGATACCCACTGATTTCCCTGCTAAGCACAAAATAAAAGCCATTATGTTTTCCTTCGTTATGATCACGAATATTAATAATAATAATAATAATAATAATAATAATAATAATAATAATAATCGACTTTATTTATAGAGAGAGTTACACATTTAGTAAACTAGTACTAATCTTCCATGCGGCCCTCTTTTCTTCCTCTTCCTGGGAAGAAACCAGTACTAAGATGTTCTATAAAAGGGTCATCCATTGGAAGCAATGAATACACCACAGAACTGGAAAATATGAAGTGTACATGTTTTCTGTGCCAGACTAGCTAGTTTCGGCCAATTAGGCCTCATCAGTGACCCTCAAATACTTTCAAAATTCCAAAATGGAATCAATGATCCCAAAGGAGAAGAAAATACAAACTACACTATGATGTAAGACAGGGACACATTCCGAGATACAAGCTGTAGTGACGTTAAATTATGTTCTATAAAAGGGTTATCCTTTGGAAGCAATGAATACACCACAGAACTGGAAAATATGAAGTGTACATGTTTTCTGGGCCAGACTAGCTAGTTTCGGCCAATTAGGCCTCATCAGTGACCCTCAAATATTTTCCGGCAAAATTCCAAATGGAATCAATGATCCCAAAGGACAAGAAGAGAGCGTGGAGCGACCTGCTGCTCCCTGGTCTATATGAGCAGGTAACTAACGACGGGCCAGTTGGTATAGATCCTAGCAGAGGCGAGCAAACTCCGATTGCGCTCTGTCCATACCAATCCCCGGGAAATCGTATCTACTGGGGTGAGACGTGTTTCTCGTAGCTCCAGAGATTTGAATCAAAGTTGTCGAAATAAATAGTTTCGGAGTGTGTGGTCAGCTTAAATAATTGACTTTACGGTTTTAATTTACTTCGTGTCCACCATTGGAATACCAGTGCACTAGTGCGGTGACGTAGTCCACTCGAAGTCGACCTATATTTTTTCAGCCGGCATATTTTTTTTCCGTTGGTTTACTTCGTTTCTGTAGTTTTTGTGTTATTTGTTTCAATATAATTCTCACGTCGCCGTCCCGAGCACAAAACGTAGTGAAATGTTGTAGAAACAAATGTAGTGTTTGTTTGTTTTTGTTTGATTTTAGGTTTAACGTCCCCGTCAACACTGTATAGATCATTTTGGAGACGTTGCTTCAAATTTTGTGGGACGTTTACTCGACATTGAGATGAAATGACATCTTAAGCCCTGTCGCCCAATAGTAAGCATGGACGAACCGACTCGCAACGCTTTGCCTGGGCAGACTTAGACCCTCTTAGTGGTTTATCAGAACTCGTGTGTGGTCGGTTTCAGCTCTGTGTGCCCATCTGCCGTCAAATATAGTGTATTGTATATAGTAATTGTTAATAATTTATGTCTTGTATATATCATCTTTCGTGTGCCTTGCCCCACAGTTGCCCGTTCACCTGTCAGAGATTACCCTCTGAGTTTGCAGGTCGCCGTAACCCAAAATGTAACAAATTCGTCTTGCCAAAGCCGAATAAAAACATTGAAACATACGGGTCTTAAAATATTTACCCATTAATGCCAACCGTTCCACAACTGGACATTCGGAGACAGCGAAGAATCTGATTAGAGACCATAGAATATAAGAATCTGATACGGGGTTCTGTTGTAGATGAGCGTTTCCAACCCGAGGGATGACCGTGCTGAGCGGAACCGAGGCTACGCCGAGGTTCCGCTCAGCACGGTCATCCCGAGGGTTGGAAACGCCCATCTACAACAGAACCCCATATTGGATTCTTTTTCTTGCACAACACCTCCGATTAGTTTTGACAGCTCGCACATGTATATTGTTTACAAAATAAAAGTAGTGCGGAAGTAGTTCGGGCAGTTGAATAGAATTGAAGCGCATTTATGTTAGTTGCCTGGGTCGGAACACCAGGGTCATAAATTTCTATCACAGGGTAAAATCACGGATTTTCTTGTCTGGTGTGCAAGAATGTAGCATCTGATCGGTGTCTTCATTGTCTGCTTCAAGTACAGAACTCACAGCTTGTAGAATAATACATTTTAAGTAATCAGAGCTCTCCAAAGCGCGTGAATTACTATGTTTAACCCTTATCTTGCTGAATATTCATTTAGCCACACCCATTTCTGTCTATAAACCAATCAAATTACTTGATATAATTTATTGCTACAAATTCATTAACTGAATGCCAAACAGTGTAGATCCTGATCAGATGGCTTCTCCAGAAGCCATCTGGTCTGGATCTACACTGTTTGCAAAGATAGGGGTTGTCGTGAACAGCATGATAAGAGTTAACATCGGTCAGTAATAGCTGATTTGTATTGACAGAAGCGGCACGTAACGAGCAGTACCGCCATGATCTAAATCATAACAATGAACTAGACAGAAACCCCTTTATATAAGAATAAATTTATACACCCATAATCAAAGCTAGAAGAATCCTGTTCAGAAACTCAGGTGTGAAAGTTAAAATCTCAAACACTTTGGAAAGCGCCTATGAAAATAGTTCCGATCAGAACTTGTCTTTCCGCGCCACTTTATTTGTGAAAATTAATAAGCATGTTAAAAGGGTTTATTGCGCTGCGTACCAACGCAGCGCCATTTGTGATGAGTTTGAGACACGGACTATGTATTTATGAAACTTGACTTTTCATTGTTGTAAGCGAATTGTCAGTTACCGAAGTTCGCGTTATAGATCAAATTAAAACATCTTTTCAACCATATTAATTTGCGACTACATTCAATTATACATTTGTTATCTGAAATTTTGCCATTCGCATTCTATTTTAGGTATATTCTGGATTTTTAACAACCAACTATGTTTTTCGTTTTAATCGTCGAAAGGGTATACTGTTTTAATAATTGTTTTCTTTTCAATCAGCACAGTCCTGAATATACTCCTGATATCTCATTGTTGAATTGTCCCAAAATTAAAATTCAATGTTTGAAATAGATGACGGTATGTCTATGTGTGTTTGAAATAGATGTCAGCGTTCCTGCACAGAATGGTACAAGTATCCCTTTTGATTCAAATGGTTGTTTACTGCGTAATAATTGAGCCTGTTACTACAGCAAAGGTTAACCCTTTCAACATTGAGGTTCGGCACAGATACTTATGCAAACAATGTAGATCCCGATGAGATGGCTCATAATGAGCCACCTTATCAGGTTATATAACTTGCCATCAAGGTGACGCTTTTAAGCTAGATACTATATTTAGTAGAATGGACGTGCGCAAAGTCACTGATGATAGGGTCCACTCTGGAAACTCATGGGTGAAAGGGTTAAATGGTTAAATAAATCAAAGCAATTAAAGCACTGATAGGTCGAGTATCTCTGAGTGTAGATTGGAGGGGAACTTGAACTGTTTCGTTTAACCATCAAACGATTATACCCAAACCAAACAGTTAAGACACTGACCAGACACTGCGTTCTGATATGGGTCTACACTGTTTGCAAAAACCAACACATTATTCCAAGCCAGATTATACAGGTAACTCTCTAACATGTACGCAACACTCAGAACACACAGCGGTACAAATAACGAGGCTTTTTTTTTTTTTTTTTTGTAAATGATCGCTACCTGGATTTCCTAAAAACACCCCTATATAATTTTGACCCCCTTAAACCCCACTTTTATATTGTAAAACTGGAGTTAATGGTGGTACACATCATTTTTTTCTAATTTATGATTAAAAAAAGATGCCCGTTAGAACCGTCACGACGAGACGGTTACACCGAGTACCAACAATCTATGTTTTGAACAGAAATATTATAAATATCAAATTTTCTTCTATCTAACAATTTTCAGTTTTATTTTCATGGCAATATTTTCAATATATTTGAATAGGTGTGCTTTCGTAATGAGTGATAGTCACGAGAGCGCCAACGGTGAAACCTCTGTGCTTAGTAACTTTGGGTCGATTGGCAAACAATCAATCGACCCAAAAAGTTTTTTGTGTGGGCCTGGGAGGGGTAGAATTTACATAGCTGGTTACTTATTGATAGTCTCATGCACGCGTCACAAGGTATGCGACATTCTGTCTGGTGACGTTTCGCGGTATCCTATCAAAACCGTTCCACAAGTTCTTCCCAGAAGAGGTCCGAAGTTTTCTGTAAAATTGACCTTTTAGAGGTACAGACAAGCATAACCTTCCACAATTAAAATCCCGGTATTTATGATTTAAACCAATGTGACACTATGGCCAGGGGTGGTCAGCAAGTCAAATATATTAAAACCAGTTCTTATCCATTTTTTATTTACTCTATACTTCCCAGGTTCTTTTTCACGTCTATACTCTAGTACGCCCGACCACAAACTGCTTATGCTCTCTCTAGCTCTCATCTTCCCTTCCTTGTCTCCATAACAACCACGTCGTCATCACTCACGCTCTTCCAAACATACCCAAAGATAGACATTGCTATTTATACTTTCACCCATACTCACATACGTCAGTTGCACTCCTATCTCACATGATTACACCAAGCACGTACACACTTCCATGTACCCTCCAAGAGATAACCTTGACATATACTACAAGTACATTTTAGAAAAGCAACTGAAAAACTAATATTTTATCCGTAGTGTTACACATGCCCCTATCACTTAAGTTTTTATGTTGGCTTTAAAACATGAGTTAAAGATGTCCTTCTACTGGAGTCCGTTTATACTAGCAGGAAATAAAATGTCCTTCTTCCGGAGTCTTTTGATATCATTTTTATTAAAGATTAATCACTAAATAAATCCAAAGAAATATTGAATAGAAAACATATCACTTTAAGCACTAACTAAGTCCACTACATTGAATAGAAAACACACAAAAGAATAAAATCCATTTAGATAAATTCAACTAGTTCATGTCACTTGTAACAACTTTCATATTAACGTCCTCGCATGCTGGTTCCAGTTTGTACGTCTAATCGGAGTCTATATAAATAACCTCACTTGTTGTCTCAACTGCTTCTGTCTGCACCGCTTTGCTGTTTACTCTTACATTTATTAACCGGCTGCTTTCCGATTGCCGTGTTGTTGCCAGAACCACGTCCATGGCTGCCACTTGACATACTTGGGTTGTCTCTACGCCCATTGTCACTTGGTTTTGTTCAAGCCGACGATAAATATTTCTGTAAACCAAATCAAAAAGTTTCGACATATCCATTCTTTCCTTTGTATTTTTCTTTTAATAATTAAGCTCTTTTGTTTTTCCTATGAAGTTTCGTTTGCAAATGAATGCTAGGTATTGTTTGATTTTTTGTCTACATTTTGCAAGGTAAAAGGTGTTAATAGTTGCAGCAAAGGTGTTTCCTGATATCAGTTCTGCATTATTCTCCCAAAATGATAAGACCTTGATAACTTCTAGAAATAATTGTCCAGGTAAAGGTATAGATGTCCAGGTAAGCGAATTTTCCAGGGAAAACGTTGGCGTCGTTCCAACACTCAGGTAACTGTCTGGAATACACTCTGGAGACTTGGTATGACCACGGTCGTGACTGCGATTGTACCACGACCAGTCTGTGTCTTCCTTGGCAACTTGCCAACTTTTGACTGTCTGGTCTGGCGTTTATATAATGTCCATAATTAACATCTAGCCGTTCATCATAGTTCAAACAATTAAGAACCTGGGTTACACTACATGTCTATTCCACATGTAAAAGTATCAAATTACTGTACATTACACATGTACTACAAATCAAAGTACATAGAATACTGTTTATTAATCTGGATCCGCATACACTATATACAAGTTTCGTTCACCGAAATATCCCTAATAATTCCTCTTCGAGTGCACTTTTACATCCTCGTATCCTCCGTGAACAACGTAGGATACAGTCTAATGACGTCATTGACACACTTATCTCGTGTCACAGCAGGCGCTGGTGGAGAGGGCCCACCACAATCGGAATCTGGATTGTCGATCTTTGTCGAAACGCCTGGCTCAGGCTTTGTGATTACCGTTTCATGTGTACGGCAACTTTCTCGCAGGGAAGAACAGGACTGTTTTATACGATCAAAGTACTTCATGTACATATATATGCCCAGAATAATGAAACCCATTATACTAGAGCCAATACAAAAATAAACCCAATGAGGCCATGCATCATCTTTTACCCTGATTTCCCGGGTGCCATCAAGTTTATTCATCAGGCCTTCCAGGGAAATTTGTTTAATTGGTTTAAGTGATTTTGGTAGATGTATTTTAGTGAAATTTGGATACTTTTCTTGTAATTCATTTAACACATTGATCTTTGAGATGTTTATAGATCTCAGCAAAGTAAGATCATTATCTCTTATCTGAAATTCACTGCGGGTATGATATGAAGAGGCAAGTGTGAAATGATCATTGGAAGCTACACAAGCCATTGGAACTTCCAAGATATCAATAGGTGATTTCGAAATAAAGGTCTTGGTCTCATCATTTTTGCAAACAATGGAAAATTGTAAATCAATTTCTGATACAACTCCCCAAAGATAATCCATTAGTTTTACTGCTAAGGGTAACCTTGTATTCAGACTCACAATGCTTTCACAATACTCTTTAACGGTGTCTTGCTTTTGTAGTAAAAGATTTATAACACATAATTTCGCAAGGTTTACTGGGTAAATTGGGCCTTGTACATTGCAATATTTTATTGCTGAGTTACTGCATACGCTGGTTTCCAAATCTGTCAAAAGAACATATTTTGTTCTAGCTTTATTTATCAGAAAGCCATTACTTTCAAGGCGGTACATCGCAGTCATGCCTTGTATAAAATCATTATTTTTTTCTACACTTGGTACTACCAGTGGAAGGCTAAACACTTGGTAAACATCAAATTGGTTGTTTACTTCAATCAGAGGAATATGAACAATCACTACGATTTTGTTATCAAAAAGCAAAGCACTTGTCTGCAACCTCTGATAAAAGAGCCATAAATCTGATGTTGGATCACCAATTAGTGCCAAAGTTGTAGGAAGCTTGTGTCTTATCTCCAAAAGTAAGCTACGCAAATTAGATGGAGATAAAGTACTAGGATTTAGTTTTCCCAAAGATAAAAAGTTGAGTTGTGTTCTAAGATGTTCAAGATAGAACATGGCACTTTGAACCATATCCTTTATTTCCATGGTGATTAAATCAAGTTTCAGGTACATTTCCAAAAAGTACTTTGTTTCGTGCATTTGTTTTCTGACGTCATCTATCAGTTTTTCGAGTTTTCCGTCAAGTTCCTGTACACTTATGAGAAGATCTGCTATGACCTGCCTATTTTCTGCTATCTCAGTCCGCGAGACATTTATGATAGACATACTTTCCTGAACTACGTGCATTATATCACGTTGATTTGTGGCAAGGTTCCTTATATTTTTACGGATATTAGCCAGATCAGAATCTGTTACTAGACCAAATAACCAGCCTGCTGCCTCCCCGATAATAGGTAGCAGAGACCTTTTTTCGCGACGTGGCAGCAACTTGTATTCACTCAAGCCGTTAATAATATAATTGCGAGTATCATTTAGGTAAGCAACTTCTTTCTGAAGTGCATGAAGTGTAGTCCAATATTCTATCTTATCTCTACCACGAAATTTCGAGAGGATAGTGTTTGCTGTAATTTTGGCACTATTAATATCCTTATCTAACTTATCTAAGAACCCATTAAATGGTTCTAGATCAATTACGAATGATGCAAGCCACTTGGCATGGGTTATAGTGACTTCATTACTCTTTTGGAAAATAACATTTTCATTGATAATAACAGCCCCTGTTAATCCCATTAAAACTGCCACCAAGCCTGGAACTCCCATTTTCTGAAAAATACCAGAAAATTATTTTTACTGTTTTGCTTTGGAAGCCTCAAGTAAACTAACTATTGCCGTAAGCAAGTTACAGGTTGTTTCCAATGGTTTATTTTCCCCAGTTACTTTTGATGTTTTATATGGAACAACATTTGTTTCATTTGCTGACATATTTATGTCATTTTTCTCGGATTGTGAATCACAGTGATGTTCTTCGCAATTCATTGATTCAGATTCATCTGTGATTCCTGGATTATCAGATAAGTGTGAGCAAGCAGATGAAGCAGAATCAGAATACTGCTCTGACTCATCTTCATACCACTTCTCTTTGCGTCTGCCATGTTTAGCCAGTTCCATCTTAGGAATAGGACCTTCACTATCTGAATTCTCGCGTTGATGCCGATAACGCTGTGCGAGACGTGCTAAAGGTACATCATCATCACTGCTGGCACTACTTGAGCTATCAGTGCCAGGTGGCACAACATAGGTTGCTTTACGCAGTGGCCTACCTTCACTAGTTTCAGGTATTTCCCACTTATCAACATTTGCTTTACGGATGTTATCAGCATGGCAGGATATGATGGAACCATCTAATTGATGTTTGATCTTAAATGTTAAAGGTGATGTCTTATCTATAATACGATAATATGGTTTCCACCCAAGATTAAGTTTGCTCTTTTTTGGAACACTGTAATACACTGGATCGCCTATTTCAAATTTTATGTCTTTTGCTTTCCTATCCGCATATTTCTTTTGCCGTTTCCTAGCGCGCTTGAGATGTTTGTGCACCAACACAAATGACTTATGTTGCTGCTCAAGTGCAATCTGATGGGCATCTTCTCCGACATATTTCCTCCTAGGTTTTAAAATGTGATCTAATGGAAGAACTACGTCACGATTGTACAAGAGGAAGAATGGTGAGAATTTTGATGATTCACTTACATTGAAACGGATAGCTGCCAACGCTTGGTTAAGAAATTGATCCCAGCTGGTAACATTATCTTTCAATTTCTTGGCAAGAACATCATGCAGTACCCTGTGAAAACGCTCTACTTTGCTATTGCTTGCAGGGTGATAGAGGCTAGTTTTCACATGGTGTATGTTCAGGGTTTCCAGCGTTTCCTTGACCTTCCTGTTGACATTTTCGCTGCCGTTATCAGACACTATTTCCAGTGGGGCACCATACCTAGGAAATATTTCCTCGATAATTAGGTGAGCTATGGTGTCTGCGCTCTTATCAGGAACAGCAAATGCTTCCGGATAACCACTGTACCAATCAACAAACCCTACTATATACTTGTTTCCAGACAAAGAAGTTGGATATGGGCCAGAAACATCAAGGCCGATTTTGGCAAAAGCGTATGGCGGTAGGTCTGTCTCCTGTAAAGGTGCCTTAATTTTCTGGAGGCTCCTAACTTGACAAGTAACACACCGACCAACATAGGTATATATGTCTTTATACATGTTCGGCCAGTAATACTTCTGCTTCATTGTATCATAAGTCTTATCCAACCCCATGTGCCCATTCCAGTCATGATATTGTTTGAGGACTGAGTCTTGCAAGTGTTCGGGTATGTACAGTCTCAAAACTGGATCTGAATCAGCATTTGAGATGTAATAAAGAAGGTTATCCATCACCATATGTCTTTTCTGCACAGATTTTGAGAGCTTATCCTGCTGAAGGCCAATTATAAGCTCCATTATCAAGGCATCCTTGGATTGTTCGGTCGCCATATCAACTTCATTTCCCAAGGTGGGTTTTATCACCGAGTCTGAAGGTGGCAATTTACAGCTTGCATACTCTCTAGGATCAAACCTATTAGAGTTTAATGCATTTATCTGATAAGCCTTATCACTAATGTCCGGCTCATAGGTATCATTTTCCTGCGTTAACCCAGCACTTTCTGGGATGCGTGATAACAAATCAGCACAGGAATTGTCGGTACCTTTGATATACTCTATCTGGCAATTATAGCCTGATATGCCTAACGCCCACAATTGTATTTTCTTGTTCTGTATGGGCGAATCGAGAAGGTACTTCAATGGTTTGTGATCCGTCCTTATAATGAACTCTGCATTGTGCAGATAGTGATCTAATTTCTGCAATGCAAAATGGATCGCAAATGCTTCCTTCTCAATCGTGGACCACCTTGTCTGTGTATCAGACAATTTATGTGAAAGATAATATATAGGTCTTTCATTTCTTTCACATGGCCCACTACCAAGTACATCATCACACGGCTGCGTAAGGCAAGCACCAATACAATCCTGACTAGCATCCGTGTAAAGTATGTACTTTCTATTTGGGTCAGGGTATCCTAAAACAGGAAACTCAGATAGTTTATCTTTCAAGGTCTCAAAGGCTTTTTGACATTTATTATCCCATTTAAATTTTGCGTATTTTCGCGTCAGAGCTATTATCGGCTCAGCTATTTCTGAGAAATGAGAAATAAATCGGCGATAATATGAACACATGCCAACTAAACTACGCACTTCTCTAACTGTGGTAGGTGGTGCCAGGGCTTTGATAACATTCACCTTTCTTGCTTCTGGCTTAATGCCATGCTCATTGATAACAAAACCTAGGTAATTTGTTTCTGATTTAAGGAAACTACATTTTTTTAGTTTCAGACGTAAGCCATGTTCTCGCAGCTGATCAAATACCTTTTGGATATGAGCCAAGTGCTCTTCCAATGTGGCAGAAAAGATTAGTATATCATCTAAATATGCAACTGTGAACTTTTCAAGTCCCTCAAGCACTCTTGACATTAGTTCCTGAAAAATAGCCGGTGCTGTTGTCAGTCCAAAAGGCATGACATTGAACTGAAACAGACCACGGTGACAGGCGAAAGCTGTCTTTTCCTTATCTGAGTCATTCATGAGAACTTGCCAGTACCCACTTTTTAGGTCTAACGATGTAAAATATTTGGCTTGGCCAAGTTGTGCCAAAATGTCGTCAATGACAGGCAAAGGGTATGAATTTGATTTAGTGATTTTATTCAAAGCACGAAAGTCCACGCAAAAGCGTTTTGAGCCATCTTTCTTATCAACAATGACTACGGGAAAACTCCATGGCGATTTTGACCGTTCTATAATTTTTGCATCAAGCATTTCATCAATGGCATTATCAATGACCTTTCTGTTATTCAGAGGAGTACGATAAGGCCTAAGCTTAATTGGTGGGTGTTCCCCAGTATCAATTTTCATCGTAACTGTATCAGTATGACTAAGTTCAGAATCTTTCTGTGCAAATAAGTCTGGGTTAGCCTTAAGCAGATTAATCACGTCTGACCTATATTCATCAGGTACATCAGTGTCTTTGAAGTTTTCAATTGCTTGGCACGTGTTCGATGTTTTCTTGCGCTGATCAACTAAGGAAATTGTTTGACCTTGAATGAGTTCTACTTTTGCTATTGGGCAACCTTTCTTTACGGTATATGTTTTGTTTGTGCTATTAACCAACAAAACAGGAATGAACCGATTTCCAGACATCTTGGCAACAGAATTTGTTATCATTAAACCAGGCTCATGGCCTAGGAAACCGGTATCTACTGGTGATATCTGATAAGTTTCTGAGATTGGCAACCCCGGACTATTTCTAACCTTACATTTACAGATGACAGCTGTTTGGGGTTTTACCTTAATTTTTGCATGGTTACGCACAATGGAGGAAACATGAATATCCTCCTGCAATGGTACATACGTTTTATTGACCCTAATGCACCCTAGATCATAGTATAGCCTAACACCATGGCTTTGCAACCAGTCGCGTCCCAAGATAATTTTTCGGTTCATATTTCTTACTACGAAAAATGTCTGACTAATTTTGATGCCCCCTATTTCGAATGGTAGCTCAGCACAACCATCAAGTTGCAATGGTTCGCCATTGACAGTTTGCAGTGCAGCATTTCGATGATGCAATTTTGGCTTACTTTTTAAGCTATCATATACCCGACGGTGCATAAGACAACACTCAGCACCAGTGTCAATAAGTGCTCTAAGTTTCTGTTTTTCTACTTTTATAAGACATGAATTTGGATTTCCCGAAATTGCTACAGTATAAGTTAGTTTACTTTTTGATCTACCCTTTCCACTGGCTTCCTGGTGGAAAGGTGATTTTAGTTTCCCTGCTTATTAGTGGCAGTTGTCCGACCTGGAAACCTGCCAAGTTGTCTACCTTTTCCATTTTGCCAACAATCTTTGGCAATATGCCCCTGTTTTCCGCAGTTCCAGCAAACAATATCAGCGTGTGGCCTTGGCCTTCCCGGGTTACTGCCATTGTTTACCGCATTTACCGTGGCCTTGTGCGACCGACATTCTTTAGCTTTGTGGCCTTGCTTGTTACATTTATAGCAACGGATTGGAGGCCGCGCATGCCCGATTTCCATCGGCTCTTCAGCAGTACCATAAAAGGACTGAGAGTGGTTATGCGACCTAAGGTCAAAGCGTCTACGTAGGTTTTGTTCTTCGTTAGCAACCTTAATGGCGTCCTGAAGTGTGGCAGGATTATTACGCATCACCTTCATTTTCATGTAGTCCTGCCAGAGACCGTCGATGAAAAAACCTACCAATTGCTGATTAGCTGCATTTACATCATCGAATGCATCCTCGGCAAGAGCCAAGAGACGCTCGGCATAGACCTGTATACTTTCCCCTGCTTTTTGCCTTACTTTCCTTAATAACGAAAGAGCATATTGTGTGTCGGTGACCTCTGCAAATCGCGAGGTCAATTCTTTTTTTATATCACCCCATTCCTGCCCTTGATTTGCTGCTAAATGCCTTTTCAAAAAATCTGACACAGGGCCCTTACATGACTGGTAGGCAACCAATTTAACTTGGTCAGCTGGGACTCTTGTCAAAATTGAATATTTTTCAACACTTTTAACCCATTCTTTAAATTCTCGTGGATTCCCATCAAAAGACCTTATTACTTTAGCTACCCCCTGGGCGTTCACAGCAGTTGACAAACCAGACATTTGGTCCCCAACATTTTTGAGAGCCGCAACAAATTGAGCCTGTTCTCCCATGTTTGAAAATCTCCGCAAATAAAACTAGTAATCACTTACCGATTCTCCAGGCTGGCTTGTTTCCTAGCTTTGATCGTCCCAGATGATGGAATAACAAACAAAGTTTTTGTCACATTTTATGTCTTTTTGTCACTAACTGTCACGGCACACGACACTAGAGATGACATGTTGGTTCACGGCACCAAATTAGATGACCATGTGACACTATGGCCAGGGGTGGTCAGCAAGTCAAATATATTAAAACCAGTTCTTATCCATTTTTTATTTACTCTATACTTCCCAGGTTCTTTTTCACGTCTATACTCTAGTACGCCCGACCACAAACTGCTTATGCTCTCTCTAGCTCTCATCTTCCCTTCCTTGTCTCCATAACAACCACGTCGTCATCACTCACGCTCTTCCAAACATACCCAAAGATAGACATTGCTATTTATACTTTCACCCATACTCACATACGTCAGTTGCACTCCTATCTCACATGATTACACCAAGCACGTACACACTTCCATGTACCCTCCAAGAGATAACCTTGACATATACTACAAGTACATTTTAGAAAAGCAACTGAAAAACTAATATTTTATCCGTAGTGTTACACCAAATGTACATTGCTTGGCTATCACCTTCAAATACTCTATAAAATAGAAGTGGAGGCAATGATCAGGAATCGATACAATTAACCCACAGCTCCCATCAGAGACACCAAAGGGAAAGAAACACCAACATGAAACAACAAACCCCAATGGAAACATCAACAGCAGAAAGCAAAAATGACAGTTATTTACCCACAAAATGGCCAATAGGCTATATAAGCGACACAAACACCCACAGACAAAAAATAACAAAAATAAACCGCGACAGAAGAACCGCCTTGGAACGGTCAGCGGAAACGAATTCCACATTGGGGGTGGGGGGGGGGGAGAGGGGGCTTAAATCATCGATTTTACGTGGCCACAATCCTCGCCCTGACTTCCGTCGCGATTTAGACAAATAATTTGTTCAGTCCGCATGAAGGCCTCCTAACTCATCAGTGCAACATCTCCGTGAACACAAAAAATCCAACAACCTCAGAGATGAAACAGCAAGAAACCACTGAAATGCCGGAGCAAAAGAAAACCAACAGTTAGACTCCGATGGGTCCAGCCAGAGACAGAGTATCAGGCACCAATCAACGTTACATTGAAGTAGATCGCTCTAATTCTCAGAAAGCCTTTACGCTAGAACCGTCATAGAATCTGAGGCCTGACCGGCGTGCAATTAAAGAGGGAACAAAGTTGTCAACCGTGATTGGGTTAACTACCATGCATGCAGTCTGTCGTATAACATCCATGTTGTACCCAATCTTTTTATATCGAAAAATGATTTTACGAAATTGGGTGCTGAAGTCATTGCGGTTATATATTTTTCTGAAATTATATACTAAGTCACCATAAAATTCGGGATCCGATAGACCTTGTTTGCTTCTTTTAGATTTTTGCATTTCGCCCAACCCCTCATGCAGCCCCTGCATTTGTCGGACAGAAAACTGTTTACATTCTGTTCGCCAGCAATATTGTCCTTGGTAACATCTGCACATATATATGGCATTCAGTCGTGTACAATAATTGCTTTAGTAGCACAGATGTTTGTTTCGGTTCATTTTCTTCTTACATTTGTCACCCCGTTAATTCTTGGTCGATGGATAATTTAGGCACAATTGTATTAGAAGGTGATGGCTTGTTTCACAGAAAAATGATTCCGTTTCCATTGGACATTCTTCATTTATGCTCGAATATATTGGCTTCTGTATTTCTTTGGCTGACTGTTTGGATGACCTTAATATCCAATATCAATTCAGGCTGCTAGTAAATCTCTTCTTGCTGCCATGCACTATATGAACGAGCCTGATACTGTTAGTTCGCCTGAACAGGCAACATTAACCCAAGGAAATTGTTCGACTACTGCTGAAGTGGCCGACTGCTTGCCCATATGAAATTGTGCACAAACCCACTACAATTTTCCATATACATAATGAACCTGTATCCATTTGTCCACTCTTTAAAAGAGAAGAGGAAGCAGGGCTCTTGCTCGTAATTATCGCCTTGTTTCCCTGACGTGTGTTTCTTGTACATTGCTTGAACATATCATGGCCTACATGTATGGACATAAACTTTTGTCAGATAGACAACATGCATTCAGAAAAAAGGCATCATTGTGAAGCTCGATTAAGCACGGTTATTAATGACCGAGTAACAATCTTGGACAAAGGGGGACAGGTTTGTGGACTTCGACAAGGCTTTGGACACACTCTCATGAAATACTGAAATTCAAATTATCTGACTACGGTATTGTGTGGGGGAAGAGTCTCAAATGGATAGATTCCTTTCTTTGCTACAGAAAATAGCGAATTGTTGTTAACGGGTGAATCTTCGGAGTGGGCTCCAGTTTTGTCTGGGGTCCAAAAAGGGACTGTTCTTGGTCCATTGTCAGTCTCCTTGTCTATTAATGACATTTCCACAGACATATGACTGTTTGCAGACGACAGTGTTTGTTACCGGGACATTAGAGATACAGCTGACTAACTAAAACTTCAGAATGATATATAGGCTTGTGGATGTTCGGCACGAAAATAGGGTAATGAGATTTTAACCCGTTAATGCAATTTCATACGGATAACTAGGAAAAGAGCCAATAATAAAATTGAGGCGTCTTACGCTTTACAGGGAACGGTCCCCGAGTATGTGGAATCCATTAAATACCTTGGTGTGACAATCACATGCGTTTTGAGATGGAACACATTAGCGACATGTATACTAAGGCAATAAAAAGCTTTATTTCCCGTGCGAAATCTTCATTTGTGTCCTCATGATGTAACACGGTGGGGTTGGTTGGGTGGGGGACATCTTGGAATATGGTAGTTGTATCTGGGACCTCAACGGTGTGTTCCCCGGTGAAGAAATTGAAAAGTTCATAATAGAGCTGTTGCATTTGCAACAAGCAATTACTGCTTTGAAACTGGGAGTATGACTGGAATACTAGGGAAACTATGATGGGAGTCTCCCAAGAATACGAGAAGAGAAAGAAGGCTCATAATATTATACAAAGGTCTAAAGGGCTCTGTCAGCACTCCAACAGATGTCCTTGTCCCCCGATCTATAGGCGCTGTAGAAATCATCATTCATTAGCATTGCAGACACCTAGTGCAAGAACTCACTTTTACAAAGAATCTTTTTTCCGTCGGACTATTAGAGAATGGAATGCCCTTTCCGATTCGATCATTTCACCAGCTGAAGGTGCTGAGGATACCGACGCTTAGTTTGCCTCTTTGGTTAGAGCCAGGGACTAACTTCACAAGTCCTGATCTTTGAGTGTCATTTGACGTATCCTGAGTATTAATTTCGAATTCAGATTCTGATTTGTGACTTTACTGATGGAAAAGAATCAGCGTCCCAGGAGGCAAATATAGAGTCACTCACCTCAGAGCGCTTAGGACACATCAGTGGTTTTTGCATGGCTCTTTCGGCGAAAGGATTCCATGCATTACTTTTGCATGCAGGAGTTGCTTATGATACGATGCTTTTGAAACAAGAAATTATTTTAAACATGAAAAAAAGGCATTCCCTCGCAGCTGCATACAACTTATCAACATCTAAATCCAATCTGAATATGCAAGACCTGTTAAGCTTTGAAATCCAATAGGGTTTATCCTCTCTCCATGGGTAACATTTGTGGAAGATTTGATGCTTCTCCGATGATGACTGTCTTCAGTCCTGTTCACAAGGTTCCGGACAAACGCACACACCCACCCACACACGGACACACGGCAGCGATGCTATATCCCCGCCGCAACTTTGTTGCGAGGGGATAATAACGAACAATCAGGTAATGTGTCATATATAATTCTGAAGTCATTCAAAATTCCTAAAGTACAATTATTCCTTATTTGCGGCGAATTGCTCTTTATGACCTGCTCGCGATGTTTCATACTCTTGTTGATGATTTGCACTGCCCTCAATTGGGAATGACCTTAGAAAACCTTTCGTATAATGAATTAGTAAGAAAAGGACTAATTCAAGGCTTCTAGTGTATTAGGTCCAACCCTTAAAAGACATGCACAATTAATAAATTATGAAGAATCTTTTAAAGAACTTAAAGGTAATAAAAGTTGTTTTCTGCAGCGCTTCCTACTTTGCTCCAACATGGGGCAATTTTTTACTTGTTGTATTAAGAATTACGAACTTTCCCGACGATCCATGCTCATCCCAGTTCTGTTGGGTGCATTATTGAGCTACCGGGTCTCAATTTGTTCTGGTTTTTATCTTCAATGCATACTCCTTTGTCATGTGTACACTTTTGGAGCCAAATACAGCTTCAGAACTTTGTGAAATTGGTCGTTTTCATTCGTGTTTACCCTTCGCTCTGAACATGTGTTCGGAATTTCTGTTCTAAAAATAAATCTGTCACTTTACACACACATGGCGACAGTATCGTGTCTGAGTGTCGTTACTTATGGCATGGTATTCAGCGTCATATTTTTTTCCGATTCAGGCATGGCCTAAGCAAACAAGGCCAAAAATGAACGTACAAGAACGTCATATATGGGGATTCTATTTTTGTCACGAACTAAAAATAGATCTAACTAGTGTTCGAAACCTAGTTTGGGAATCCCTCTCAAACTCGTTTACCTGTCATCATAATTGTTCGCATTTTTGCATTAAATGCATTCATTTGTATTGTTTTAAAGAAAAATACCGGCTATATGTATTTTATTTTTGGAAGCATTTTTCCAGATAGCTCAATAATGCACCTTTAAGTACTACTTTTATTAACTGAATGAAGAAGCGGAAGCTCTGTGGTTGGGTTCAGTACCGGATCTAGAGTTGCTTAGACATAGAAACTTGATATGACATATCAACTTTCAAAAATAATAAGTTTCTTTATAGGTGTATACTTTCCAAAGAGTGACAGGCGAGCCTTTTAGAAAACCTGGTTAGAAAACGGTCCTACATAAACTTCTTTTGAATTGAAGCCGTTCTTTGAAATATGGCAGCAAATCTACAAATAAGAGCATTCGATTAAGAAATTTTTTACAATTTTTTACTGCATTCCATTTATCAAATGTTGTTTTGATATCGCTTAAAACATCAAATCTGCTATCCCTAATAGTCTTGAAAATGTTTAACTTTGTATTCAAAATGTGGTTGTAATTGCAATGCAAAGTCAGGTTGGATAAGGTAACAAATGCGACAGTACAGTTTGTCAGAAATCTCATCGCATTCCATTGGAGAAGTTTATCAGTAGTTGTATGTTTATGTAAATAGAAAACTTTAATAAATTCAACACTTTTTAAAAGACGATGCATTAGAGTGGGGACAACTGCATTGAAAATTGTCACCCAAATAACATATATTATTTTCATGACGGTTCCCGTAGCCCGTAATGTATTTATTAATTCAATTGAATATTGTTGATCCTAACCAGACAGCTTTTGGAGCAGTTAGAAGCACAGACTAAAAATGGATGTTCTTTACTGAGTGTAGCCGTTTTATTATTATTATGATTTTTTTTTCGAGAACGTTTGCGCCTTTTGCTTGCAGGTGTTTCTTTAAGCAGGTTTATTTGAATTGGGTTTTATTAACAGTAGTGCTTTGTGCATTGTTGCTGATAATTTGCGTTCATGATGTTGCAACTCGTTAGGGTTAAATATGTTTTATCGCTGCACTCTCATTTGGTGGCATAGTCCTGGCAATCTTGTGTTTGTAACCGCTGTGTTAAGATCAAGTTTTTAGTTATGGCACTCAGGCATAACAGGTAACTTAGTTTAATATTTTGAGAAGAGATTATGTCTGCTGATTATATGAATAGATGCCATGGAGATACTTGAGAGATAAGTTTATCTTCTATAATTCCTCCACTCATTAATAAGTTCAACAAGCATAAAAAATATTGCACATTAAACATACAGCCGCGTCAGGCCAAAACTTATCCTAGGGAATGTATCTGTCCATGCACACTGTCTAGGTAGAGGGTGTACAATTTTTTACTTATTTCTATTCCTAGACAGTCAAAGAGGCTGTTTTACGAATACCGACGAATTTGTTGAAAAAGTAAACAAGAAAAGTATGGCTGTATCTTGAATGATGTTGAATTTAAAAGAAATGTAAACACTGATCGTTTGTTTTATTTAAAATATTTGTAGCGCAAGCCATTAACTATTCATTCTGTTAATCAGATAATCTATTTAATATACCAGATATCTTACATAAGATATCTGATATATTATATCAGATATCTTCTATAACTGAAATACCTTATATGGCATTAGTTCAGATATTAGATATCTAATATAGCTAATAGCTATCTTAATGGACATATATCATATCTAATATAATATATAAGATATGATTTATTCAAATATATCAGATATCTAATATAGTAAATCAGATATCTTATATCGCGCCCCCGCCCATAGGGGCTTGAAGAAATATATGGGCTGCATGATGCTGCCACGCAGAGCTGAATCCGGCCCGCACACTAGTACTGGTAAACCGCTTAGAGGATCTAAGCCTGTCCAGGAACCGCGGTGCTAATAAACCCTATTGGTTTCATTGGGCGACAGGGCTTGAGATGTCATTTCATCTCAAAGTCCCTCAAAATTGGAAGCAAAGTCTCAAAAATGACCTTTACAGTGTTGACGGGGACGTTAAACCTCAAATCAAACAAATAGATATCTTATATTTAAGATAAATCATATACAGATATTTGATATAGGAAATGATATCTTGTATACAATATAGATATCAATAAAGAGGAAGTCGTTTTGTTTTCAGAGATCCAATCCCCTTAGGCATGTGAACGGCCTCGGTAGCTCAGTCGGATGCGCGACTGACAAATGATCAGGAGGACGCGGGTTCGATACCAGCCATGGTCGGCAACATGTTTCTTGGATACTGATCAAGAAATCTTTTCCACGGTGATTTTGCTGATTCACGAAGGGCAGTTGGAAGTTTCTTGTTTAATTGTTTGCATTTGAGTTAAAGGCCCAGTCAGCACTATTTAGGTCATTTTGAGCCGCTCAGTTTACCTATCAACACTTTTCCTGGACAGGCTTATACAAAGCGGTTAACCAGTACAGTGCACATTCTTTCGACAGAGACTGACAACTGCCCTTCTTGAATCAGCGGAAGGGGAAGAATGACCATAAAACTATTTCATGATCAATCTCCACTAAATAATGTTGCCGATCCCGGCGGGTATCGAACCCGCGTCTTCCTGATCACCAGTCAGACGCGCATCCGACTGAGCTACCGAGGCCGACTGGAAGCATGTGCACTGTACTGGTTTACCGTTTACGTAGGAGAAGTGTGACTAGGTAAACTGACTAGATCAAAAATGACCTAAAAAGTGTTGACTTGGTCGCTACACACCAATATTCAGCTTAAATACTTGCTAGTAACGATTAAGACTATAAACATTTTTTCCGAAAAATTAAAATAATTAAAAGAAACAAGGACAACAGTGAAAAATCAAAGCACTGAGAGTACTGGTGGGTCGATCGTCTCTGAGTATAGGTTGGGAAAATAGCCATGAACTGAGAATCGAACAGTTCATTTAAATTTAAGCAAATCAGATATCGCGTTATGTGGCGTCTGGTTATGTAGATTCTGTTTGCCAATGTCAAAGTGCACGAGCACAGTCCAACCGCCCCGCCCATCGGGGCTTGAATAATAGATAGGCTGCATGATGCTTCCACGCAGAGCTGAAACCGACTGCACACGAGTACTGGTAAACCGCTTAGAGGATCTAAGCCTGACCAGGCAAAGCGGTGCGAGTCGGACCGTCCATGCTCATAAACCCTATTGGTTTCAATGCGCGACAGGACTTGAGATGTCATTTCATCTCAGTGTCGGGTAAAAGTCCTATAAGATTGGAAGTAACGTCTCCAAATAACATATGCAGTGTTGACGTGGACGTTAAACCTAAAATCAAACAAACAAACGAGCACAGCCCAGAATTTCCTTCTTAAGCTTCGCTCTGGCGTCTTAGGGATGCTATAGACAACCAGTACTTGGATTTTGTTCAAGGTCAGGTGGTCAGTGATTGTCACGCGGACAATAGCAAGCAAAATATTATCTGCTTTATAACATAGACTGTTGGTACCCGTTTAAAACTCTTCATTATAAGAAAAGTGTTCAGCGTTTTTTTTTTTTTTTTTTTTTGTCAGAAAAAAAAAATATGGTAGCATTTCCGTCAAATTATTTAGATGTACTTGTCTTTTGTTAATGTGTTTAATTGTTTCCCTTCTATATACTCGTATACTGATTCATCTTTCTGAATTTAGAGTAATTCATTGATTATGCAAAACAATCTGTGCTGAAAAATATTACTTGTTTAACATTTTATCCAGCTGCAAACAGTGTAGATCCATCGATGGCTTCTGATCAGCATCCACAATGTTTGTCGTTGTTTTTCCTCTCTATTTTTCCTCGCTCAGTCCAACCACTGCATCCTAGCTCCTGAATAACAGTGATCTGTAACAGGGCCCCTTCAGCGATAAGCTCAAACAAAAAAGTTAATTTTACCTGTTAATGCAGGCCCGTACACAGTTGGGAGGGTGCAAACGGAGCCCCTCACACTTTTGGAAATTATCTCAGATTCATGCAGTTTTTTACTCGAAATTCGCAACCTAAACCCGCCCCTTTTCAGAGTCTACGTACGGGCCTGAATCATGTTCAAAACTGTTGCTACATACATATGGCAAACAGTGCCAACCCTGGTCAGAAGGAATGTAGTGTCTATCCGATCTGGGTCTATGCTGTACGCCTAATAACGGTACCACCTATAAAGACTGGGCTGCTCATTTTTTGCTCTTAAACATTTCAAGGTTCTAAACAGAAGTGCGAAAAGTCTATTTTTACTCGACTTGGCATACATTTGTGTAACAGTTTTGTGATGACGTCACGTGACAGCGTGTATTGTTTTTCTTTCATTACGTGAGCAACCTGGCATTCTTATACTATTTCGTTTGACCCTCAAATGCCACTATTTAAGCAAACAGTGTAGTCCCTGTGCAACCTGCTGAGCAGCTGCCACATTCCGCGGCGTCTGATCTGTGTATTCAGTGTTCACACGATTCCTGTCATGACTCTATTGATAGCTCAGACTGCTCTGATCTATATGTTGCATCGATAAAAATAGCACAACGTTTCAAGTTCTATTAATATTGGTTTTCCCAAATCAGTGATGGTCACGTAGACAACTGCAGGAATTCCGTTTTGCCATTTAGTAAATTAGGGTCGATCGATCGACCCAAAAAACAATCGGTGAACAAACAGTCCCTTTATATCAGGCGTAGTACATGTATATGTCTTCTGTAAAGGTTTATGCCCTGGAAAAAAAATGAAATTCCCCAAAGGAATTAAAACATCGAGTGGTCCAATTTTCTAGACCATATTAGCTAGTTTCGCCAAAGTAGGCCTCATAAGCCACCTTCAAATATATTCAAGCCCCATGAACAATACAAGTTATCATCAATAACATTTACAGGATCCCAAAGAAGCTGTCTGAATATCTTCGAGGGACCAGACAAATGTTATTGCAATGAAATATCATCGTCAGTCGACCGCTATATGCTACAGAGAATAGAAGGGAAGATTTGTCTGTAGGCCAAATGTTTGATCGAAAATACAGTAATTAATGATCGGAACATCGGCTATTTCCAACTGGCAAAGTCAGAAGTCATTGACCAACCCATACATGTTTAACGTGATCTTGACAGAGGAATGTGACGGTCAATCAAAGTATTAGAATCGTGAACGATTTACAATAGTTAAAAACGTTTCGCCAGAGTTAGCGAGCATTTCGAACAGTCAAGACCACAGCTAAGATTCTTTATATATTGGACATATCTAAATGCACAGTGTGAAATATAGAAAGTCACTGAATAGTTTTTGGGCACACGTTTTCAGCTAAGCTGCCGTTTTTCCAGGATGCCGTGCGCTTTTTAGATGTTGACAGTCTGTTTCATAATAAATATTCAGTGCTCTAGCCACAATATTTATGCATTGCTGTAGTATAGAGATTCTGCCGTGACGTCACAGAACAGGTCTTTGTCGAGAGTTGTTTATTTTAGTTCGGGATTAAACGGTAGTATCAGGAATTGTTTTCAAAATACTCATATTTTGCACTAAATGAGATTAAAATTCTTCCAATTATCGAATGAAAATAATTTTAGAATTCTTACTGATAATTTATTAGCTATCTTAATTTTTATACATGTTGAGTTTAATGCCGATTTTATTCAAGTACCTCGCAAATACCATTGACGAACTACGCAAGATTTTCGTACTTTTATAAAATGCTATTAGCAATCATTGAATGGATGTATAAATTAGTAGAAAATGCCAATTTGAGAAGATTTTTCTTTTATTCAGTTATATCGCGGTTTAAATTTCCTGAATTCCTGTTGTTTTCTATTGACTATGGTCGATGGTATCTCCTCAGTTCAGATAGATAACTCTGTATTGATCAGGTATTTGACGTCACGGGATTTTTTTGATACGAAGCATAGACATACACGCCGGTGGGTCAGGCCTGAGATTCTATGACGGTTCCAGCGCAAAGGCTTATGTTGGTTGGTACCTGATGCTTTGTCTCTGGTCGGGGCCATAGGAGTCTAACTGTTTGTTTTCTTTTGCTCCAGCATTTCAGTGGTTTCTTGCTGTCGAGTCCTAATCGTTGTTTCATCTCTGTAGTTGTTTGATTTTTGCGTTCACGGATATGTTGCACTGATGAGTTAGGAGGCCTTCATGCGGACTGAACAAATTATTTGTCTTAATCGCGACGGAAGTAGGGGCGAGGATTGTGGCCACGTAAAATCGATTTAAGCCCCCCCCCCCCCCCCCCCCCGTGGAATTCGTTTCCGCTGACCGTTCCAAGGTGGTTCTTATGTCGCGGTTTATTTTTGTTATGGTTTAGGTATTTATGTCACTTATATTATTTTATTTTGGTTAGCCTATTGGCCATTTTGCGGGAAAGTAACTATCCTTTTGGCTTTCCGCTATTGAGGTTTCCATTAGGGTCTGTTGTTTCATGTTTTTGTTTCTTTCTCTTTGGTGTTTCTGATGAGATCTGTGGGTTAAAAGGAACGATTCCTGATCATTGCCTCCACTTCTATTTTACATGTTAAGATTTCATAGCTTCATTTACGAATAGGAGTTGACTACTTTGGCAGTCATGTGATTACCAGAACAGCATAGTGTAGTATGTTTCATTATTACAAGTTGATAATAAATGGAAGCCATCTCCAACTCTATCGTTTTCTTACTTGAATTCTTATTCTGAATGTGACAGATTCTCGTATTGTGACAACAATGCAAGAGTTCGTCCCAGGACAGCATAGAAAAGACGACTTTTATTTTTGGACGAACTGTTGCGTTATAACTTCGGCTCAGTATATATGTCCTTTACAATGGTTTGCGATTGTACAACCTTTTCAAGAGACTATTTTGAAGGAGTACTTTACGGAAAAATGGATCTCCAAAACTGTAAATGCTGATTATTTAAGGTGAATGAGGAGTTGCAGAGATAACAATTTCTGTTGGCAACAGGACTAAAACAAACAAAGGGCCATAAATCTTGTAAACTGTAAACGTAGTCAAGTAAACCTTAGTATAATATGACCGTGGCGTATGCGGGGATCGAACCGGCTATCTCTCGGTCTCAAATCTGGTGCTTTCCCACTGCACCACAGCGATCTTGATTCTCAAGTTAAACCTGATATCAAACAAACAAAACAAATCAAGAGATTCATCAACAGATCACGTAATGCTCAAAATTATATTGCGACTTAAAGTGTTACACATTTCAGTACTGGTCATGAACAGACTCAATTAAACCGAGTCTGATTTTTTCCTATGTTTGGTGTATTCTTTGCTTTCAGAGGATCTAACTATTCAGAACTTATTAATACTGTTAACGTTAAATAGAGGCTGACAAGGGTGTCGTCGGTTTAGCCCTTTGGAATGTCGCAAACATGGTGTCACGGGGCGATTTTTAAGGTGGTTGTGGCCACATGATGTTGTTTCAACGTTATGATCTTCTCCCGCTATCTCGAGGGGGCTCGGGGTTGGGAGACGACAACTAAGTTAGTGTTTTCATGTTGGTTTGTTTTTAGCTATGAGAACCTTCCCTCTCTCTCGACCTCGCCATTCTGAATAAATAATATAGATATCCTAAGTAATTAGGGATAAACATGGTGAAAAGCGCGGGAGACTTACATAAGGGCACCGGACATTGATATGCGCTACTCAGGAGTGCTTAATGAAAGATGAAATATCTGAGTATATGAAGAATGAAAAGCGACGATCAATAGGGGGAAATAACTGGAAATGACTAGAAAGTCCTGAGCGCAAGCGACCCTCCAGTTTCCATTATTTCACCCTGTGACAATGGCATTGAATTATTTATAGCTCTGAAGAGATTACTGGTGGGCAAAATGATTTGTAAACAATAGTTATATTTTATTCTTAAACATGTAGACTGTGACTGTTTTCCTAGGGCGTCTCTAACATCTTTGTAGCATGTTTTATGTAATGTACCAGTCATAAAGCCATTGTTCAAGGAATGTGTTCATACAAAACTCAGTTCAACAAGTATAAAGTTACCTACAGATAACATATCAATCGGCAATCTCCATCACTTCTGGTTAACTACAAGCGCTTCATCTATTTAAACTATTCACCAACTTTATTACGTAAAGTCTCTAACCCAGATTGTTAAGATTTGTTTCGAAATGAAAGAGAAGGCAATGACCAGGAATTGATACAATTAACCCACAGCTCCCAGCAGTAACACCAAAAGGAACGAAACACAAACATGAAACAAAGAACCGTCCGGGGACGTCCAGTGAAACGAATTCAACCTGGGATCCAAACCGACCCCACGCGGCCGCAATCCCTCCCCCCCCCCGCCGCGACCTAGACAAACAACCTGCCCTGTCCGCATCCTTAATTCTATGTAATTAAATAACAAGCGGGTCAAGATGGCCCTGGATCGCTCACTTAACTCAATATGGCATATGGATGTCCACCTAGGCAAAATGCATATGAAGCTTGAATAAAATGGACAAATTGTATAGAAAATGTTGTATTTTATTTATTTTTTATTTTATTCTAAGCTTTGTCGGCAACCTTGTTCATTGGAGCAGGGCTGCTATTACTGCTTTGGTACAGGTTCACTTGGGCAACAACGTGTAGTGTTTGAATGAAATTCACCTAGGGGGTACAGGAGGAATAGTCTTTGAAGGGTTTTGTCGCTCTTGTGGCCATCTTGTTCAATGAACCATTCCCGTAAAATTTGAATGAAATTGTCCCAAGTGTGTGGAAGGAATAGTCTTTTAAAGCTCAGTTGAGCTAAAAGCTACAGCTTAGGTCTGCACTGATTTATATGTGACAACCCCACTTCAGATCACACAGTCAGCAAAATCTGAACCATGGTACTGTGTTAGTTTGTTTGTTTGTATTGGAGTTTAACGGCCCAGTCAACACTACTTTAGATCATTTTTAAGCCGGTCAGTTTACCTATCCACACATTCTTTCGCCAGAAACTGACAACTGCCCTTCTTGAATCAGTGGAAGGGATAGAATGACCGTAGAAAAGATTTCATGATCAATCTCCACGAGATAATGTTGCCGACCCCGGCAGGTATCGAACCCGCGTCCAACTGATCATCAGTCAGACGCCTGAACTTTCACCTGATGTTAGATGAGTGGTGATTATGTATTTCCTTATATAATGTTTATTTTCAGGCTTCTATAGTTGTTTGAAAACTCTAGAAGAGAACGCTTATTGTTTTGTAATACTTCCGCTTGCTTGATCTTGTATCGTACACGTGAAAATCGAAAATCACAAACCCAATTTGCGTATTTTACTACTGATATGATATTGACGTAATTTGACGAGTTCTAAATGTACATATTCTCAGCAACAATCTTCCTACTTCATTATAGAAGCTCAGCAAAGTAAGGCATGTCAATCTTCGATATTGTTGGAACAAAACGTAAGGATTGGCAACTTAAACTGACGTTAATAAGGAAATTTTTGTAGGCAAAAAAATTAATAGGCCTTACTGCATAAGAATTAATCACAAGGGGTCTTTCAGTTTGTGGAAAACACTGGAAAAGCTTGCCAAGGCAGAGTATGATGCATATGGCAAAGAGCTTAAACAAAAGGAAGAATGGAAGAACGTGAATGGCAAATGATCAACTCCTTTAAATAGATCAGTTGGAGCAAAGCTCCTGGTCAGCTTCTGTCGTGGCACTGTTGTCCATCCGTCATCTGGAACCGTAAGTTGGATTGAGCTGATACTTGGTGAGGGGCATTATGACGACATGGAGATTCGGAATTGTGTACTCGGGGATGTTGCACTGATGAGTTAGAAAGCCTTCATGCGGACAGAACAACGGGGCCAACGGCGAGGATTGCGGCCGCGTAAAATCGATTTAAGCCTCCCCTCCCCTCCCCTACCACCCATGAAATTCTTTTCATTGACCGTTCCAAGGCGGTTCTTCTGTCGCGGTTTACTTTTGTTATGGTTTGTGTTTTAGTGTGTGTATCACTTATGTCTTTTTGTTTTGGCTAGCCAATTGGCCATTTTGTGGGAAAGTAACTGTCCTTTTTGGCTTTCTGCTATTGATGTTTCCATTAGGGTCTAGTTATTTAATGTTTGTGTTTCTTCCCCTTTAAATTCTCTGATGTGAGGTGTGGGTTAACTGTATCGATTCCGTATCATTGCATTCACTTCTGTTTTGTAACAAGATGTTTTTGGAAACACTGATGCCCCCGGACAGCGCATGTTTAATATGAAAGCAGTATCACTAAACAATCGAAAGGTGTGGCCAATGTTCAAGTCTTAAATAAGTAGGTCTAGGCCACAAGGTAAAAAATTATGGGATTGTTGACATAGTATGCACGTGTGAAATATGAAAGCCCTATCACTTACCAATTGAAAGTTATGGCCAATGTTAAAGATTTTAAAACGTAGGACAAACGTCATGGTCATGAGGTCAAAATATTATGGTACCATTGGAAAGGTCTTGTGAAAAAGAATGCACATGTGAAATATGAAAGCCCAATCACTTACCAATCAGAAGTAATGGACTATGTTAAAGTTTTTTAAAAAGGAGGTCAAACGTCACGATCAAGGTCACGAGGTCAAAAATTATGGTACCACTAGAAAGGTCTTGTGACAAGAAATGCACATGTGAAATTTGAAAGCCCTACCACTTACCAATCGAATTTATGGCCAATGTTATAGTTTTAAAAAGTGGGTCAAACGTCAAGGTCATGAAGCCAACAATTATGGTACCACTAGAAAGGTCTTGTGACAAGGAGTGCACATGTGAAATATGAAAGCCCTACCACTTACCAATCGAAAGTTATGACCAATGTTAAAGTGTTTAAAAAGTAGGTCAAGGTCACGAGGTCAAAAATTATGGTACCACTAAAAAAGGTCTTGTGACAAGAAATGCACATGTGAAATTTGAAAGCCCTACCACTTACCATTCGAATTTATGGCCAATGTTATAGTTTTAAAAAGTAGGTCAAACGTCAAGGTCACGAGGCCAAAAATTATGGTACCATTATAAAGATCTTGTGACAATAAGTGCACATGTGAAATATGAAAGCCCTACCACTTACCAATCGAAAGTTATGACCAATGTTAAAGTTTTTTAAAAGTAGGTCAAACATCAAGGTCAAGGTAACAAGGTAATAAATTATGGTACCACTAGAAAGGTCTTGTGACAAGGAATGCACATGTGAAATATGAAAGCCATATCACTTACCAATCGAAAGTTATGGCCAATGTTAATGTTTTTAAAAATTTTGAAAAAAGTAGGTCAAAGGTCAAGGTCACGAGATCAACAATTATGGTACCACTGGAAAGGTCTTGTGATAAGGTATACACATGTGAAATATGAAACCTCTATATATTACCATTCAAAAGTTATGCCCAATGTTAAGGTTTTTGTAGACAAACGGACAAACAGACAGACAGACCAAAAACTATATGCACCCCCCCCCCCCCCGAATCTAGATTCCGGGGGCATAAAAATAATTTCGCTTCGTCATCCAAAATTGCGCCGCCATGTCAGCCATCTTGATTTTAACGACTTCTCCTTATGTACCGAAAGTCAGATTGAGGTGAAAATTGATGGCAGGCATCTTGGCGACATTCAAATTCAGAATTGTTAAAATCGTTCCGTTCCGATATACAAGATGGCCGCCATGGCAGATATCTTGAAAGTCTTTGAACGGCATTTGCTCTTGAACCGAAAATTGGACTGATGTGAAACTTAACTGGAGTCATCGGGGCGACATGGAGATTGAGAATTGCTAAAATCGGCCCGTTCCGATGTCCAAGACACTCGCCATGGCAGACATATTGGAAATCTCTAAACATCTGGGGCCAGTTGTTCAAAGCATCGTTAGCTTAACGAGCTCGTTAGTGGTCATATTGTTAACTCTTCTAGCAAGTACAATACCGTAAATTTTGGATATTTTTGCTGAAAAAAAGTGAGCAGCTTTTGCGTCCGCAAAAGCTGCTCACATTTTTTTCAGCAAAAAATTTCAGCATATTTGCCATATTTAATGATCAAAGTTTTAACGATACGTTAACTAAAGACATCGTTAGTTTTGAACAACTGGCCCCTGCTCTAGAAGCGAAGTCGGATTGAGCTGAAATTAGATTGAAGGCATCGGGGCAACACGGAAATTCTGGATTGTAGCCAGACGTAGCCAGTGTGATCCATTTCACATTTTTCAGTTCTGTTCTGTTTGCTTTATTTGCTTCCAACGGACAATGTATTTCTTGCACACCAGACAAGGAAATCCGTGATTTTACCCTGGGATAGAAATTTATGTTCTGACCCTGGTGTTCTGACCCCAAATCTAATATAATCGCGTGTTTGATAAATGCACTGGTTGATTACAACCTCATGCGCGGCGTCGTCATGCGTGACGTCAATAAACATTCCTGTGTTGTCATCACAAAATGGCGGACGTCGGTAACCGAAGTGACAGCAGCATTAAAAATTCGCAAAAGAAATGGAAGGTATGCAAGAAGAAGAATCCAATATGGGTGTGAGGGGTGGATAGAAAAATCCGTCCCTCGGGATCACTGTCCGGCATCACTCGGCAAGCCTCGTGATGCCGGACAGTGTCCCTCGGGACGGATTTTTCAATCCACCCCTCACACCCATATAAGATTCTTATAATCTCGACAAGCGTATGGTAGTTTAATGATAGTGTTATCGGTCATTTGTAGCTTCATAGTTATACCAGGCTAGCATTACAGCTGGAATAATATGCGACCGCATAAAACATAGTGGACTTGTCAGAATCAGAATTAGAATCAGACATGTTACTTGAAACACGTCAAATGACATTCATACACCAGGACTAGTGTCCATAGGCTCTCAACAAAGATGTAAACTTAGCTACACTATCCCCAACACCCTTGTATGCTGACTCTTTTACAAACTCGATGTCACTGAAAAAGATCTCGCCTCGGGAAATCAAGCACCCTATTTGCATTTTTACACACTGGTGCTCCAATTTTGGACACGGTTTCACTCATATCATATTTACGTATGTGCATTTCACGCGCATATTTTAATACTCGTTACTTGAAAAATCACCAAAAAATGATTAAATAACACTTGCTTATTAACCTGTTTAATACAAGAAACCCCAAAACTGGTATTTGGCAAACATGGAAGGCCCAGATCAGACGCCGCAGAAAAGGGCCTACACTGTTTGCCTACACTGTTTGCAAAAATTTCAGCCATTTCCTAATAAATTTTGAAGAAAACACAATCTGACACCCCTGAAGTTTTAAATCGTCGCCTGTTATATATAAGGAGGAAGATTCCAATTGGTACAAAAAGGGTAAAAAGAGAGAAAAGTATCCATATGTATATCAATATGCCAAAAAAAAAAAAAAAAAAAGACTGGTATGACCTAATCACAAGACTTTTAACGTAGCGGAAAAAAACTTCGACCAGCAGTAGCCATCACTTTTCATATTTAATGTAGATCCTGAAAGATTTTTGTATTCATTGTAATAATTAGACGCTACAATAGATACAATAGAGAGTTTTCTTGCAGTATAAACATATTTTATTACATCTTTCAAGCATCCGCCCAAAGTGAATTTTTTTCCATAATAGCCCCTTGTTGTATGTTAGAGAGTGTGTACTACTAGCTTTATCTTTTTTTTCAGTTTAGAGTAATTTTTCGGTGCAATATTATTTTCTGCAAAGCCATAGATATAATAAGACGAAATGGCAAACTATTTGCGATTTCTGTTCATAATTTCCTCGAGTTATAGAGCCGGTACTACGTGTTTCGTAAAACATCTCGAAGAAAACTAATGAAGCTCTAGTTACACCTGGAAATGTAATTACATTTTTATAGCACATTACTTCTTCTAAATTACGCATTTTGACTGAAAATATTACTTTTGAAAACAGCCATTAACAGTCTGATTTTGCAAAACATTTTATGCTTGCACTACTTGAATTGTTTATTAAAAAAGACCCTGTACGTAAGATTTGCATGAATTTCTCATAAAATCTATCAGTGCAATGTCATGGTGGATTCATGTACAGTAGAACTTCGATGGCTCGAACACCGATGGCTCGTTTGCCATTGATGTGTCGAACCCATTCTTGAGCCCCTAGCGAAATCCTCTACATAAGAAATAGTGGGGTTAATTAAGGAGATTTTAGTCTTTCATCTTCCAAATGTATGCTGTGTGAGGCGATTCTAATGAGTACACACAGCATACATTTTCATTATAGAACACCGAAAAGATGTCCAAAAGTATTTCGTTATGCCTCCTAACAGTAACCCTCGGTGGCTCGAACTACCCCTGTCTCGAACAGATTTTCGAGGTCCCAAAGGTGTTCGAGTCATTGAAGTTCCACTGTATTAAAAAAGACCCTGTACGTAAGATTTTCATGAATTTCTCATAAAATCTATCAGTGCAATGACATTGTGGATTCATATAGCTAACTGTACATGTGTGAATATGGCCTCGATTGCGGGGCCATAACTTTAGTTTCTTTTAAACAGATCTGTGTTTCATCTCGGTTTGAGCCTATGTAAAAGCAAGATACAGTAGAACTTCGATGGCTCGAACACCGATGGCTCGTTTGCCATTGATGTGTCGAACCCATTCTTGAGCCCCTAGCGAAATCCTCTACATAAGAAATAGTGGGGGTAATTAAGGAGATTTTAGTCTTTCATCTTCCAAATGTATGCTGTGTGAGGCGATTCTAATGAGTACACACAGCATACATTTTCATTATAGAACACCGAAAAGATGTCCAAAAGTATTTCGTTATGCCTCCTAACAGTAACCCTCGGTGGCTCGAACTACCCCTGTCTCGAACAGATTTTCGAGGTCCCAAAGGTGTTCGAGTCATTGAAGTTCCACTGTATTAAAAAAGACCCTGTACGTAAGATTTTCATGAATTTCTCATAAAATCTATCAGTGCAATGACATGGTGGATTCATATAGCTAACTGTACATGTGTGAATATGGCCTCGATTGCGGGGCCATAACTTTAGTTTCTTTTAAACAGATCTGTGTTTCATCTCGGTTTGAGCCCATGTAAAAGCAAGATACAGTAGAACTTCGATCGCTCGAACACCGCTGGCTCGATTACCATGGCTGAGTCGAACCCTTTCTTGTGTCCCTAGGGAATTTCGCTTCGGTAAGAAATAGTAAGGGGAAAATTTAGACTATTTTTGTTCCTTATCTTGCAAATGTATGCTGTATGTACTCATTAGAATCGCCTCAACGAGGCGATTCTAATGAGTACATGCAGCATACATTTATGTTATAGAACACCGAAAAGAAGGCCCAAACTATCTCCTTTACGCCTCCTGGCAGTAACCCTCAGTGGCTCGAACTACCCCTGTCTCGAACAAAATTTCGTGGTCCCAAAGGTGTTCGAGCTATCGGAGTTCGACTGTAGTTCCGTTAACTTATGAACACGAAGGCAACAATCGTAGAACCTGGACGTCTGATAGAAACATTCGCTGTTAACCCTTTTGGTACCAAATGGAATATTCCTCCTTATATATAGCAGGAGTCCATTTCAAAATTTAGGCGTGTCAGCTTGTGTTTTCTTCAAAATTTATTTGGAAATCGGCTTGACTTTTCGCAAACAGTGTAGGCCCTGATCAGACGCCGCGGCGTCTGATCTGGGCCTGCACTGTTTGTCAGGGTACCCGTTTTGGGGTTTCTGGTACCAAACGGGTTAATTCGTCATTTTGTATGATCAACAAACATGAAAGTTATGCAAGAGCCAACGTTTAACCGTTGTTGGAAAAGGAAATTGTTGAAATTTGTGGATAATGTATTGTTTTGGGTTCATTTCAATATTAAACAGGTTCAGCTTGGCTATAACTTCAGAAAACAATAAAGTTGCGACGTTTGAAAATTTTTATTTTTTCGGCATTTACTTAAGATGAGATTAACCTAAATGGACGCAGACTTGTCATGTTAGTAATTCTGATTCTTTCCCCCTTATGAATTCCCCCTACGTTTTAGTTAGGTTTGGATATTCTTGCACACCAGACAAGGAAATCCGTGATTTTACCCTGGGATAGAAATTTATGTTCTGACCCTGGTGTTCCGACCCAGGCAACTAACATAAATGCGCTTCAATTCTATTCAACTGCCGGAACTACTTCCGCACTACTTTTATTTTGTAAACAATATACATGTGCGAGCTGTCAAAACTAACCGGAGGTGTTGTGCAAGAAAAAGAATCCAATATGGGGTTCTGTTGTAGATGGGCGTTTCCAACCCTCGGGATGACCGTGCTAGGCGGAACCTCGGCGTAGCCTCGGTTCCGCTCAGCACGGTCATCCCTCGAGTTGGAAACGCTCATCTACAACAGAACCCCATATCAGATTCTTATATTCTTAGTCACCAACTGTCTGGGAAAGAGCTCGGTTTACTTGTGGTCCATATTGTTTACTGTCGTCACTCCTTGTTTTGACTTCTTTCCCAAGTGGTATTGCGGGAACAATTTGGGATCTGATTGCATCCGCCTGATCGTTTCTATTTTTAATTACATATATGATACGAGGACTGTTCAAATATGAATGCAAGTAGAACGTTTTCTCATGCACTAATGCGAAAATCACCTGGAAATAAATATCACAGCGTAGAAAAACATTTTACCTATACGTTGATACCAAAATTGTTAAAATCCGTCCACTTTAGCCATGTATATCGTTCGATAAACACGGGTCTACTCTTGTATACTAATACAAAACATGGTTGGAAGAAGGTCAGAGTGCGCCGTTGAAATACGGTCCTATATTAAGAATCGTTGTATTCTTGGTATTCGGTGCAAAGACATTTTTGATGAAATATGTTCGGTTTATGGGCATAATGAAATGTCTTTTCCGACAGTTTTTCGTTGGTGTAAGAAATTCAGCTGTGGGCTAGGCTCAACAGAAGTTGCATCACATGATCGTCGGCCGGAAAGAGCAACATCTGCCAAGATGGTTGCTAGAGTGAAAGAAATAGTTGCTACCGATGCACGATACACCACTAGGCAAATAGCTAGTATGGTTGGCATCTCATTAGGAGCAGCTCATACAAGTCTGAAACGGGATTTGAAAATGAGAAAGAACTGTGCTGGATGTATTCCCCATCTGTTGACAGATGAGCAGAATAAGACACGCGTTCATTGCGCCAAGAAGTTGTTTAAAAAGTTTCTAAATTACAATGCACGGTCTTTCGCTAATGACGATATTGACGAGTATCCCCAATCTCTGTTTTGGAGTAGAAATAAGACAATGATGTATACTTCTGTAAACCCCACTTTTCCCTATATTAAGTGGGGTTTACCAGAGTATAGATTTCATGGACTTGTTAATATAATGTTTCTACTCCGATGTGGGTGTTCGTTGGAACCGCCTCATACTCACTGAGGCGGTTCTAACGGAGGTTCTTACGAGCACCAACAATCTATGTGTGGAGGATAAATAAGAACATTGTCACCCGATAAATGCCATTCCTAGAGCCATGGAACGAATCAGTGTATTGCTTAGGTACGTTATCCCAATGGAACACGCCATATTATTGCTTACTAGTGAAAACTGTTAATTGAACTGGATGGCGGGATAAGTCAAGTCAATAAGTTTGCATGGCAGTCGTTATTGCTCAAATGTCAAGCAGCCATAAAAGTAACCTTCATTGTCCCGTTGACTTGTCGAGTTAACGGAACATGGTATGGTGTTCATGTACCAAAAAGGAAGCAGGTTATTTGTCGACGACAGTAAACAAACACTGATTTACATGTATAAATTAATTAAATGGCTGCACCGAACGATCTAAGTCTCGCCGATTCGTTGTAAAATTCATCTGTAAAATCTTAAAACATGAAGCGCATTTTGGCTAGATATTTACCTAGTTAGACAGAATTACATCGCTGTGGTCTGGCGCAGAAAGATTAAATTAAATTCTGTCTCCCGATTACTGCAATTTACGACGCTTAATATTCTGATTCAAGAAAATGCGGTGATCGCTCGATTGATTTTCGTTTTATTCCATTTTTATTTATTTATTAGCTCCACTGGCCGAAGGCCAGCGGGGCTATTGTCATGGCCCTGTGTCCGTCGTGCGTCCGTGCGTCCGTGCGTTAACTTTTTCTTTAAACATCTTCACCTCCTAAACTACTGGGCCAATTGTAACCAAACTTCACAGGAATGTTCCTTATATAGTCCTCTTCTAAATTCCTTCAAAGAATTTTGTTACACCCAGAACTCTGGTTGCCATGGCAACAAAACCAAAAAAATAAATAAAAATCTTTAAAAATCTTCTCCTCCAAAACCACCTGTTGGATTTTATTTTTATTTTGCATGACTGTTCCTTGGGTTGACCTCTTTCAGATTCCTTGAAGAAATTTTGATCCGACAAAAAACATGGCCGCCATGGGCGGGGCTTATTTTCCCTATTTAACATATAGTGTAATGCTAATACATCTTCTCCTCCTTAACTATTGGGCCCATGGTAACCAAACTTCACAGGAATGTTCCTTACTTAGTCCTCTTCTAAACTCCTTCATAGAATTTTGTTACACCCAGAACTTTGGTTGCCATGGCAACAAAACAAAACAAAATATTAAAAATCTTTAAAAATCTTCTCCTCCAAAACCACCTGTTGGATTTCATTTTTATTTTGCATGAATGTTCCTTGGGTGGACCCCTTTCAGATTCCTTGAAGAAATTTTGATCCGACAAAAAACATGGCCGCCATGGGCGGGGCTTATTTTCCCTATTTAACATATAGTGTAATGCTAAAACATCTTCTCCTCCTAAACTACTGGGCCAATTGTAACCAAACTTCACAGGAATGTTCCTTACTTAGTCCTCTTCTAAATTCCTTCAATGAATTTTGTTACACCCAGAACTCTGGTTGCCATGGCCACAAAATCACACAAAAAATTAAAAATCTTTAAACAACTTCTCCTCCAAACCCACCTGTTGGATTTCATTATCCCCTCGCACAACATAGTTGTGAGGGGGATATAGCATTTGTCCCGTACGTACGTACGTAAGTACGTACTTTTGTCATCGCTCTAGCGCCACGTACGTACATACTTTTGTCATCGCTCTAGCGCCACGTACGTACGTACTATTGTCATCGCTCTAGCGCCTACATTTCTTGACCGATTTTAATATAACTTCACACAAACGTTCCTTACGACAATATCTGGAGCAAGATCGACTTCAAGGTCATGACCTCAAGGTCAAGGTCACTCTGGCTATTTTTTGAAAAACTTTGTCATGGCTCTAGCGCCTACATTTCTCCCCCAATTTCGATATAACTTCAAACAAATGATCCTTATAAAAATATCTCGAGCGAGTTGGACTTTCAAGGTCATGACCTCAAGGTCAAGGTCACTGTGGCTATTTTTAGAAAAACATTGTCATCGCTCTAGCGCTTACATTTCTTCACCAATTTCAATATTACTTCACACAAATGATCCTTATAAAAATATCTTGAGCGAGTTCCACTTTCAAGGTCATGGCTTCAAGGTCAAGGTCACTGTGGCTATTTTTAGAAAAACTTTGTCATCGCTCTAGTGCCTACATTTCTTCACCAATTTCAATATAACTTCACACAAATGTTCCTTATGACAATATCTTGAGCGAGTTGGACTTTCAAGGTCATGACCTCAAGGTCAAGGTCACTGTGCCTATTTTTAGAAAAAACATTTTCATTGCTCTAGCGCCTACATTTCTTCACCAATTTCAATATAACTTCACACAAATGTTCCTTATAAAAATATCTCCAGCGATTCGACTGTCCAACTCATGGCCTCAAGGTCAGGGTCACTGTGGCTGTTTTTAGAAAAAACTTTGTCATCGCTCTATCGCCTATATTTCTTCACTGATTTCAATATAACTTCACACAAATGTTCCTTATGACAATATCTCAAGCGGGTTCGACTATCAATGTCAAGGCCTCAAGGTCAAGGTCAAGGTCACTGTGGCTATTTTTTAGAAAAACTTTGTCATCGCTCTAGCGTTTACATTTCTTCACCAATTTCAATATAACTTCATACAAATGTTCCTTATGACATTATCTCTAGCGAGTTCCACTTTCAAGGTCAAGGTCACTGTGTCTATTTTTAGAAAAACTTCGTCATCCCTCTAGCGCTTACATTTCTTCATCGATTTCAATATAACTTCACACAAATTTTCCTTATGACAATATCTCACCATTTCGACTTTCAAGGTCAAGGTCACTATGGCTATTTTTAGAAAACTTTGTTATCGCTCTAGCGCCTACATTTCTTCAATGATTTCAATATAACTTCACACAAATGTTGCTTATGACAATACCTCGAACGAGTTCGACTTTCAAGTTTAAGGTCACTGTGGCTATTTTTAGAAAAACTTTGTCATTGCTCTAGCGCTTACATTTTTTCACCATTTTCAATATTACTTCAC
This sequence comes from Lucinisca nassula, assembly GCA_963580285.1. Lineage (NCBI taxonomy): Eukaryota > Metazoa > Mollusca > Bivalvia > Lucinida > Lucinidae > Lucinisca > Lucinisca nassula. Next base: position 27,046,254 of record OY757021.1, on the reverse strand, counting down.
ACAAATGATCCTTATAAAAATATCTCTAGTGAGTTCCACTTTCAAGGTCAAGGTCACTGTGGCTATTTTTAGAAAAACTTTGTCATGGCTCTAGCGCTTACATTTCTTCATCCATTTCAATATAACTTCACACAAATGTTCCTTTTGACAATACCTCGAGCGAGTTTGACTTTCAAGGTCAAGGTCACTGTGGCTATTTTTAGAAAAACTTTGTCATTGCTCTAGTGACAACATTTTTTTCACAAATTTCAATATAACTTCACACAAATGTTCCTTATGACAATATCTTGAGCTATTTAGACTTTCAAGGTCATGGTCATTGTGGCTATTTTTAGAAAAACTTTGTCATCGCTCTAGCGCCTACATTTAATGATGGTTTGTAATAGAACTTCACACAAATGTTTCTTATGATAATATCTCGACTTACTTCGACTTTCAAGGTCATGACCTCAAAGTCAAGGTCACTGTGGCTATATTTAGAAAAACTTTGTCATCGCTCTACCGCCTACATTTATTAACAGATTTTAATATAACTTCACACAAAAGATGCTTATGATAATATCTTGAGCAAGATCTACTTTCGTGGTCATGGCCTCAAGTCAAGGTCACTATGGCTATTTTTAGAGAAACGTCATCACTCTAGAATGTACATTTATTGGAGGATTTTTAAACAAACTTTACACAAATGTTGCATATGATAATATCTCAAGCAAGCTGGACTTTTGCCATTTCAGTGTTTTCCACACACGAAGTTGTCTAGTGCGAGGGGATTTGTATCGCATGCGATGCCTTGTTTTTATTTTGCATGAATGTTCCTTGGGTGGACCTCTTTTAGATTCCTTGAAGAAATTTGGATCCGACAAAAAACATGGCCGCCATGGGCGGGGCTTATTTTTACTATTTAACATATAACGTAATGCTAAAAAATCATTTTCTGCAAAAGTACTTGTGGGATTTCATTGTAATTTGCATGAATTGTCCTTGGGTGGACTGTTGTCAGATTCCTTGAAAAAAATTTGATCTTACAAAAAACATGGCCGCCATGGGCGAGGCTTATTTTCACTATATAACATATAGTGTAATGCTGAAAATATTTTCTGCAAAAGTTCTTGTTTTATTTCATAGTTATTTGGCATGCATGTTCCTTGGGTGGACCTCTGTCAGATTCCTTGAAGAAATTATGATCCGACATAAAACATGGCTGCAGTGGGCGGGGTTTATTTTCACTATATAACATGTAGTGTAATGTTAACAAAGTCTTCTCTTCTTCAAAAGTTCTTGTTTATTTATTTATTTATTTATTTAAAAGTACCTTCCTGTATCTGAATTAATCTCCTCCAATTTTGCTGACTATCACATATCTATAGAGGTCCACCTACAAATTGTCATTCTAAAATTCAAAACATCAGAAATTTCACATGCCCATCACACTGGTGATAGAACTGATGTTTTCAACACAAACTATTTATACGACTTGATGTTTCAAAATAAATTCAAAATACTGAGGGAGATTGATTTATTAGACCTAATTATACTACAGTGTCAACAGTTCTCCAGATCCCTGAGGGTTAAAATGGCTTAGTTGAAAAGGGAGGCATACCGAATCCGACAGAGGAAAGGAAAAAATAAATAAAGAAAGAAATAAAAACATAAATCTGTTCATTTTTTAGCTCCACTGGCCAAAGACCGGCGGGTCTTATGTTATATGTTATGGCCCTGTGTCTGTTGTGCGTCTGTGCGGTTGTGCATCCGTGCATTAACTTTTTTTCTTTAAACATTTCCTCCTTAACTACTTGGTCGATTGTAACCAAACTTCACAGGAATGTTTCTCACATAGTCCTCTTCTGAATTCCTTCAAAGAATTTTGTTACATGCAGAACAAAATGGCATCGAAAGCAAAAAAAAAAAAAAAAAAAATATTTAAAAATCTTCTCCTCCAAAACCGCTCAATGGATTTTATTCTTATTTTGCATGAATGTTCCTTGGGTGGACCTCTGTCAGATTCCTTGAAGAAATTCGGATCAGGCAAAAAACATGGCCACCATGGCCATGCCCCACATGACTGCCATGGCCATGCCCCTTGGCTCATTAGCTTTCAAAGACTTATATGGGGAAAAGTTTTAAAAACCTTCTCCTCCAAAACCGCTCAACGTAATGGATTTCATTCTTACTTTGCATGAATGTTCCTTGGGTGGACCTCTGTCAGATTCCTTGAAGCAATTTTGATCAGACAAAAAACATGGCCGCCATGGACACGCCCATTGGCTAATTAGCTTCCATAGACTCATAAAGGGATCTTTTTTTTTTTTTTTTTTAATCTTCTCCTCCAAAACCGCTAAATGGATTTCGTTCTTAATTTTCATGAATGTTCCTTGTGTCTACCATTGTCAGATTCATTGAAGAAATTTTGATCAGACAAAAAACATGGCCGCCATGGCCACCACCTTTGGCTCATTAGCTTCCATAGACCAATAAACAGAAAAACTTCTTCTCTGAAACCATAAAGCCTAAAGCTAAGACATTTACAGTAAAACCTGTCTTAGTGGCCACCTCTATTAAGCAAGCAACCTGTCTTAAGCAAGCAGGCATTCAGTTCCCAAGAAAGGCAGATGTGTTAAATTTCACCTGTATTAAGCAAGAACCTGTCTTAAGCAAGCATATTTTGACTATCCCTTAGGCACTTGCTTAATAAAGGTTGACCTGTAGTATGTAGCAAAGTTATGTGGTCACCTACTAAGTCCTGCGAACTATGACTCTTGAGTCCAAATTGGCAACGCCCCGGTGCTTAGTAGCTCCCATAGACTAATAATGACAAAATCTTGAAACTTTTCTCCTCTGAAACCATAAGGCCAAGAGCTTAGTATGTAGCAACTTGAAGTATTCATCTGCATAAATCCTGCCAACTATGCCCCTGGGGTCCAAATTGGCCACACCCTGAGGCCCATAAGCTCCCATAGACTTAGCCGAAACTACGTAGTATGACCCATCTTCTTTCTTATGAATGTTTTCATTGCTCTTAAAGGAACTCATTTTTGATTTTTATTATACTGGGAAAAACTGACAAAAATCTTCTCTGAAACCATCAGTGCCCAGAGCTTAGATATTAAGTATGCAGCAACGTCAAGTGGTCATTCAAATAAATCCTGCCAACAATGCCCCTGGGGTAAAAAATTGGTCACGCCCAGAGGCATATTAGTTCCCATAGACCTATAATAGGAAAAACTTAAAAAAAGTCTTCTTCTCTGAAACCATAAGGCCCAGAGCTTTAGATATTTAGAACGGAGCAATGCCAAATGGTCACTCACATAAATCCTGCCAACCATGGCTCTGGGGTCCAAAAAATATAGAATGGACATTCCTTGGGTGGATCACTTGTTTCTTTTTTACCCATTGCATGCGGGAAAACCCTAAATGGGTACCTTGGCAAACAGTGCTGGCCCAGATCAGACCCCACAGAACACCATGTCTGATCAGGGCCTGCGCTATTTGCTAACAGAATTGTCCATCAAAAATAGAAAAAAAATAGGCCTGACACCCCTTATATGACAAATGGACTGGTCCAACATATAGCAATAGAAGAGTCCACTAGTATACCATTGGTTAATGTAATAAATATGACAATTGTCTGAAGTTAGCCGGTGGAGCGACAGGCCCTCTTGGGCCTCTTGTTTATTTATTATTTTTTAGAGGCTACGCTGGCCGGTCATCTTGATCGTCAAGTAAGTTTAGCCTGTCAGTTAAAGTGATGAATGTCACGTACACGTGATGGGCGGTGCTAAGACTTGCTGTAATCAGATTGGCTGAGTCGAACCTTATGCGTACAGCGATTCGTGTTACCGGGTGCAGCATGAAAGGATGCCGTTTTGTTTGAGGTATTGTTTTCGAAGGGCACCACTTTGAGTTTGAAAATGCGATTTGGGGCCAGAAATTTGCAAATAGGTGTAAACACGTTACTACTGTAGTTTTTGATCTGCCTCACCGTATCTTGTTATGTGGTTGACTGGTTCCCTCACCCTATAGCTCTCTGGCTTTCGCATATAGAACACAGGCATCCAGTTAAGTTATGTGGCTGTATTATATATTGGTACCTTATGTGCGATACTCGACATTTCCTGTCCCGTGTGAAACATCTAATCAGCATGATGCACTGCAACAGGTCAAATTATAATAGAAATTAGTTGTATGTATCGTAGAAAAACGGCATCATAACGGCGTCCTTTCAAGGGGCATATTGTGGAAAAATGCCCGATTTTTTTTTTCTCGTAGTCGCTTTTCTGTATGCAGCATACTAAGTAACGTGCAAACTGGAAGAATAGGACGGACCGTTCGGGCATTATGTATCAGGCAAAATAAGCCCGTACCCGGTTAATTGGACCCATCAGGTAGCCTGCAAAAGGTTAAATTGGAATCCTCGAAACGTTTTCGGTCAGGCTGCTTCGACAAGCAGATAGCTTTAATCTTATATTTAAGTTCCAGTTATGAGCGTCTGTGCAAGAATGCAACCATACTATACAATCATTAGGTACCTGGCTTCTGGTTAATTCAACGATTAACAATATATACGCAACAGAAAGAAATTAAACTGAATAACGGATTGAGTCTTCGATCGGGTAGCCCTCGGTGTAACTGGTTTTGTTTGATTTGAGGTTTAACGTCCCCGTCAACACTGTAAAGGTCATTCTGGAGACGTTGCTTCCAATTTTGTGGGACTTTTACCCGACATTGAGATGAAATGACATCTCAAGCCCTGCCGTCGAATGAAACCAATAGGGTTTATAAGCATGGACGGTCCGCCTCGCACCGCGTTTCCTTGACAGGCTTAGATCCTCTAAGCCGTTTACCAGTACTAGTGTGCGGACCGGATTCAGCTCTGCGTGGAAGCATCATGCAGCCCATATATTTCTTCAAGCCCCTATGGGAAGGGGCTTAAAACGGTGTAACTGGTGTTCACGAATTCCTATGCTTTGTACATTTCTGCTAGATATGGAGTTTAAGAAAAATGATAGTCCAAGATCTTTTTTTTTTTCTTTTAGCGTATACGATCAAGGGCTTGTCATTATGACTACTTGTCAATCAATAACTAAAATAAATCACATGTTGTTGTTTAAGAGCAGTGACCTATGCTCTATTTATCATATGACGTCGCGTCTGAAAGCGTAAGAACGCCATGTATTATTTTCGATAATCCACTAGTGGATTAAATATGCAAATTAGGTAGATACGTCTCGTAACGTTACATGTACGACGTCCTTATTGACGTCGCGTTTACTAACGGTGGAATATTGACATTTTTGTAAACAATCGTGAATAAAATGCGTTTTAAATGTCATATGATAAATAGGATCTTGCATTCGTGCTCATGTGTTATTGAATTTATTAAACTCGTTGAGGAAAAGGGATAAAATGCTCGGCAAAGCCTCGCATTTTATCCCTTTTCCTCAACTCGTAATTTATGAAACTCGTTGAGGAAAAGGGATAAAATGCTCGGCAAAGCCTCGCATTTTATCCCTTTTCCTCAACTCGTTTAATAAATTCAATAATACATGAACACTCATGTAAGATTCTCTATATAGTTCCATTTCAAACATAGAATGGCATCACAGTTACTAAGCACAGAAGATCTTCAGTGCTGATGTCCATGTCACTATCACTGCTGTGTAGAAACTCGAGGTAACGGTTATTTATAGAAAATATCCACGCTATTCTTATTGATGAGAGGTCAGAGTGTTGCATAAGAGGATTATCTGAGACCCGCCAAGCGAATGTGGGTCTTCGAGCATTCCGTCATGACAAATTTTAACTGCGCATGCCCAGCCATTCAGAGGGGCCAGGGATATGGCTTTCTGTCTGAAGGTTCCTCTTGATTCACTGCTTATATGAGCGAGCAGCGAAGGTTCTGGCGAGACTGCGCGGATGCGCAGGCTCTCCTGAACCTCCGCTGCTTGCATAGGCGATAAGTACCAAAATCGCTTGACGGGGCCCATCTACAGAATCTGGACCTGAAGCATGTCTTGGGTTTCTACACGACCCAGATCACACCGCATAGAATGTGGCGTCTGAACAGGTTCTACACTGTTTGTTTACAGTACAGGACTTTAAGGGTTAAACGAAATAGTCTATGTCCCCGCTAGGACCAATTTTTCTCCAGTGCTATCAGTACTTTGATTTTTCTTGTTCGTGATGAGTCCTTGTGAGAATGAACCTGTTTGAAGGGTAGCTCGGCGGGAGTCCAACTCAGTGATCTATCCACCTAATCTAGCTTCTATCTGACCTTGGTGGGTCCCGGGTTCCTTCGGGTGACCCTTAATGGGTAATTCCGATCCTTAAATAGATCCGAAGTTGATTGCTTTTCTATCAAGACCTGAAAGCCTCAGGAATCCCACTGATAAATGAACGAAAAGATTAATACACTCGAACTTCAATGGCTCGAACACCTTTGGGACCTCGAAAATCTGTTCGAGACAGGGGTAGTTCGAGCCACTGAGTGTTACTGTAAGGAGGCATAACGAGATACTTTTAGACATCTTTTCGGTGTTCTATAATGAAAATGTATGCTGTGTGTACTCATTAGAATCGCCTCATCGAGGCGATTCTAATGAGTACACACAGCATACATTTGCAAGATAAAAGACTACAATCTCCTTAATTATCCCCCACTATTTCGTATATAGAAGATTTCGCAAGGGGCTCAAGAATGGGTTCGACACATCCATGGTAAACGAGCCATCGATGTTTTGTTTGTTTGTTTGTTTGTTTGATTTGAGGTTTAACGTCCCCGTCAACACTGTATAGGTCATTTTGGAGACGTTGCTTCCAACTTTGTGGGACTTTTACCCGTCATTGAGATGAAATGACATCTCAAGCCCTGTCGCCCAATGCAACCAATAGGGTTTATAAGCATGGACGGTCCGCCTCGCACCGCAGTTCCTGGACAGGCTTAGATCCTCTAAGCGGTTTACCAGTACTAGTGTGCGGGCCGGATTCAGCTCTGCGTGGAAGCATCATGCAGCCCATATATTTCTTCAAGCCCCTATGTTCGAGCCATCGAAGTTCTACTGTATTTTTTTTTTTTTTTGTGTTCTTTTTTTTTGCGGGTAGCATAGCATATCATTTGCTGCTGCTTGTATTACAGCTATTTGTACTCAGAACAAGACACCGATCCCAGTAGTTTTGGCACTACTGTACTGAGAAGAGTTATCAAATATTCTTTCAATTTGTCAAGATATAAACCTTGGCGTTCTGCGTATATCACCTGTGGCATGGTAGATGCTTGGCAGCTGTTTGACATACAACTCGGGCAACTTAGTCAGTAGCGGGCATCCCTGTCCGACAATGTATGGTTTTCCAGTTAGTTCGGGTCAACCATCAGGAAAACACGCCTATATAATTTTGACCCCCTTGAGCCCCACTTTTATATAGTAAAACTGGGGTTTCCGGGGTATACCTTATTTTTCTTATTTCTGCTCTAAATTATAGATTGTGGGTACTCGATGAGGCGGTTCTAACGAGTACCCACAATCTATATTTTGAGCAGAAATAAGAAAAATATCACAGTTTTTCATCTTGAAATTTTCATTTTTTCGGCGATAAAGGTGGCAATGTATTTGTATAGGCGTGTTTGCGTAATGGAAGTAGCATGATTCTACACAAAAGGAAGCAAGTCTTTGTTTCACTTCGAAGAGTGTTGTGATATTAGTTTAGTTTTCACTGGCATAAGCCAAACTGCGAGTAAATTATAGGTAAAATTAACTTTGCAGGGTGTTAAATAGGATCGCGCATAACTGACTCTGCCGTAATCAGGTTCGAATTTTTACCTCAAAATGATTTTTGTTTCTATTTAGTTTTTACGGTCTAGTTATTCATGTTCGTGGTTCTTTCCCTTTGGTGTGTCTGATCGGAGGTGTTTGGTAATTGTATCGATTCCAGGTCATTGCCATCACTTCTATCCACTTTCGGAAAGTAAAAGGATAACTTATCTCACCTCCCTTTCACAGTTTGCATAAACAGGCATTAGATAATTAAATAGCGTTTCCGGTCAATATGGCATGAAAAAAAAAACTTGTCAAAATTATAGAAAAAAAAATAATTAGAAGTGTTTCTACTTTCCCTATAACGTTGGCAGTAACTTAAATGGGAAAAGGGAAATTTTTATATTCTTTTGCATCAGCTTATTGTATTTTTTTATCAATTTCAACCCATTTCATTAGGGGGTGGGGTAATAAATTGTCAAAAAAGAAAGCTAAAAATGTATATCAATGTTTCCCAGGTATATTAATAACATATATCTGACATTGTTTGAACGTCTGCGACAATGTTAATGGCTTCAAATCTTTTAAACATGAACAAAACGACAATATGGCTATATCAGAACATGCATTTTTGGCCAGAAAAATCCATGTTTCACACCATAAAACTTATAAATGAAATGGTGTTTCAATTCTAATGAAATACTTTGTTCATATCACATTAAGGAAGCAAAAGTATGTGCAATAATAAAGGTATAATCCTTGTTATTGTCATTTAAACAATATCTTAATGCTTTTTTAGCCATATTTATTGGGGGGGGGGGGGTAATTTTTTCTGCAATATTTCTCTCAGATGCCTGGTGACATGGTCAAATTTCACGCCTATTTCGTGTATCTAATATTATTACGCAATATATGTGAAAATAAGAAAAATCTAAAGACGAAAAATGCATTCTTTTTTCAAATATAGCGAAAATTGCATCTCAAAACAGCAAAACATGCAGAAAAGGACATTTGTAAATAGGTGTGTCGACAAAAATCTGTGAAAGAGTTTGTCTTTCACACATAGGTACGCAAACATGACATTATCCTGCATTGTGGTTTTTTTAACCAAACTTGGAAATATTGTTTTAAACAATTGTTATCGACAATTTGTCAATGACTGGGGTAATTATTGAAACATTCGATAAATTCGAAAACAGTACCCATCTTTAAGGCTAAAAAGCTCGAAAAAAAAAAGCCTGGTGTGCCTATATTTTTATACCGGCAAACGAGTGCAGAGATTTCAAGCTACAAAATATAAGCAAATAAAAAAATCTAAAGAGAAAAGAATTACTCCCCACCCTCCTTAAAGTAACTATTTTATACTTGATAAACATATTTAGCAGTACAAGATCTTTACTTGTGACCTGGTAGTGGCAAACAGAAACCCTAGAGGGACTTCTAACTATCACTTCTTAGTTCTGATTTTCGACTTCCGACATCTAACTACATACTTCCGAATTCTAAATTTCAACTTCTTAGTTCCGACATCTAACTTCAAACTTCCGACTTCTTACTTTCAACTTCCCACTTTCTTACTTCTAAGTTCCTTCTTTTTGTTTCAACTTCCGACCTCTTACTTCTAGTTTGTGACTTTCAACTCATAAAACTCCTGCATTGCACATCTATTGTACTTGTTTATGAACGAGACGGGTTTATAACATCATCACTTCTCACGAACTTCCAACTTTCGACTGTTCCGATTTTTTTACTTCTAATATTCGACTTCTTGCTTCTAACTTCCGATTTCTTATTTCCAACGTCTTACTTCGAATTCCTTACTTCTAAATCTTGACTTCTAACTTCTGACTTCTTCGACGTCTAAATTAGAAATTTAGAGGTAAGAAGTCGGAACTCGGAAGTAAGAAGCCCCTCAACATCTGTATCCGTTTCAACATTATTGATCTCAAAAAGAAATAACGTGGTACATATACATGTATTTCACTGGTGGTAAAGGTAATGGTGGTATTTAGGGCTGGCTAATCGGAGCTGAAAAGTTAATCGATTATTAGTCCTGTCATTGCGATCGATAATGGATTAGTAATCGCTAAGGTTTTTGTCATAATTTTACCTGTCTGGCTTTCTGTCCGAGCATGACTCTTACCACATGTTGTACTTTACCATATGTATATTTGAACAGACAGGCCTGATAAAACAGTGCAGACCCAGATGAGAGTAAATTGTACCAATCAAGTAATCGATTAAAAGCAAATCAGAAATGATAATCATTTTTGTTGAATTTATCGACCGATTAATCGATTATACGATTAATCGTGTCAGCCTTAGTGGTATTGCTAATAAACCTATATTACCGACTGAATGCAGGTCGATATTATAATGTTATTAATCAAGTAATTTCGTATTGGCCCAGGTACAGGTCAGTGCGAAATTAATTGATTAATGACAATTTTATTAACTGACACAATTAAAAATAAAACATGATTATTGGTTTTTGACATCACTTGACCTCACTTAGTATTGGTTGACCTGGTGTTAATACGGATGACCTCAAATCAATACAGGATAGTCAATTAATAATGTAATTTATTAATTGAGTATCCTATATTACACAAAGTCAGCCAATATTCAAAAATCATAAATCATGCTTTTAATTGCGTCAATTAATAAAATTGTCATTAATCAAGTAATTTCGTATTGGCCCAGTTACAGGTCCTGGGCCAATACGAAATTACTTGATTAATAACATTATATCAATACATAGGGCGAGTTCAGTTAACCTGCTAGAGTTAACTATAGTTACACCCAAACGCACGGAGTAGCGACCATGTGACTATTAGAGTTAACTAGAGTTCAACCCAGGTTGGTATGAGAGTTGAAAAAGTAACAACAACAACAAACATGGCGGGTGATCGAAAAGTTGTAATCGCAATCCAGCATTCGATTATTTCACGCTCCTGGTATATGCATATGCCAATTAATAGAAATTGTGGCTCTGCATTTACATGCAATTGTTGCAAAAATCAAATCCAATTTGAAAACATTTTATTTACTATTACAGTCGACTGAAAATGAAAAGTGCGAGTATGGCATTTGCATCCGCCATGTTGTTTATACTTTAGATTTACTCGAGGGTCAACTCGATTGGTTTTGTTAACATTTGACAAGAGTAGATTCTTGACGTCAGAAGAGTTAACCCTAGTGCGTCAACTAAACTTTCTCATAGAGGTCGGTAAATGGGTCGCCATTCACGAGATGCCGAAAAATCACGAGAAGTTTACGAAAACCCACCTACATGTATTAGGCGATAATATTGACTAATTTATTCTTTGCATAAAGGTCAGTCTCATTGCACCAAGTCATATACGACGTCAATTCACTGGAACAGCAAAGATTCAGTGAGGATTGTGGATCTTGTTTTCGTGACGTTCATCATAAACACAATATGCAAGTGAAGTCTATGCCGGAAAAGCCATTATACACATGTATGTGCCGGTCTCGGTAGCTCAGTCGGTTGCGCGTCTGACTGGTGATCAGGAGGGCGCGGGTTCGATACGTGCCGGGGTCGGCAACATTCTTTCGTGGATGTTGATAATGAAATCTTTTCTACGGTAATTTTCACCCTTCCGCTGATTCAAGACGGGCAGTTGTCAGTTTCTGGTGAAAGAATGTGCCCTGTACTAGCCGGCACAGGAAAAGTGTAAATAAGTAAACTGACCGGCTCAAAAATGACCTAAAATAGTGTTGGCTGGGCCGTTAAACTCCAATACAAACAAACAAACACACGTATATGTATTGTGTATTAACTAAGCGAGGCTTTTGTTGAACTTGAAAAGCTCTGATACCTTCGAGACAATGGGCATTTGTTCGAGATAGCGGTAGTTCTAACAACTGGTGGTTAATCATAACGCCTGGCCATGAGGCATTATGGGAATGACTTAACGGGAATGGGAACACCTGGCAGATTTTTCCGCCATTTTTCAAAGGGAGACAACTTTCAGCACTTCTTGTTCGCTTTCCTGTAAGCCCTGTCCCACTGAAAAAGGGGTCAACTCTTTATGGAAAGAATTTGCTCCTAAAGAATTTGATCCTTGGGAGCAAATTCTTTCCCTAAAGAGCTGACTCCTGGGAGGACTTTTGCAGGAGTTGCCTCCCCTGAAGGTGTTTCTATCCCCCTTAAGAGTAATTTTTCGTTATTCTGTAAAATATAGGTATGCTGTGCGTCCTCGTTAAAATTCAGTGAGTACGCACAACACACCTTCACAATATATAACTAGAGAAAGCATAAATCAACCTAAGGATTAAACCTTATCCAAAGCAATGGGGAGAGTTCTCTAGAGGACCCAAGAACGAGTTTGAGATAACCAGGGTGAACGAACTATATGTGTTCGTGTTATCGAAGTATATTTACATTTCCAGTTTTTGTTTTGTTTGTTTGAGTTGAATTTTAACGTCCCCGTCAACACTGTATAGATCAATTTTGGAGACGTTGCTAAGCATGGGGAGTCCGACTCGCACCGCTTCACCTTGGCAGGCTTAGATCCTCTAAGCAGTTTATCAGTACTCGTGTCCGTTCGGTTTCAGTTCTGCGCGGAAGCATCATACAGCCCATCTAGATTGGCGGCAGTCGAACATTTCCAGAGTAAAGCATAATGTTAACCTATAGAAAACAATGTAGTTCATACTTCATTGAACGCATCGAGTCATGTGATTTCAGTGACGTCAGTCTAAACCATGGTTTTCTACGATTTGATTCGGCTTTGGCGACGTCAACGCTGTTCCGCTCTTTGTAGAAAAACAGCGTGTTAATGTTTTTTCAGCTTTAAAAGTTTGCCCTATAAGCATTTTTCGCACAGTGATGAGGAGCAAAGAACAGAGTGTAAGAAATAAACTGAATTTGTCTGCGGTAAGAAATAAACTTTATTTTTCTGCTGTTCATGAAGTATAAACGACAGCGGGTTGCTGGCCCCGATAACTCAGTTGGTAGAGTGTCCGCTCCGGGAAACGGGAGGTCACGGGTTCGATCCCGGGCCGCGACATACCAAAGTCGTTAAAAATGGTACTAGCTGCTCCTCGTTTGGCACTCAAGTTTACGGGGTAGAGCTAGGACTGGTCGACCCAGTGTCAGGATAATGTGACTTGGTGTGGTATCATGTAATGTGTCTGGGATATGATACTTCAGTGAGGCAGCACGATAAAAGTGAGCATTGAGCTCCCTGTCGCAGCCAGACACCGTCGTGATATGACTGAAAAACTGTTGAAAGCGACGTTAAACCCGAATTCACACACACACACACACACACACACGCGCGCGCTAGCAAATTTTACATGAACTCCAAACTTTGCAGGCGACCTACTGCGTAATTACTTTCATGTACAGCAGAAAAAATAAATTTCATTTCTTAATTAATTGAAAAATCACAATTCAAAACTATTTTTGCAACAATTACTTTTTAAAGAAGAGAGATGTTGAATAAGAGTTAATGCATCTAATATCTTTTTTAAACCGCTTTCTACAAAGGAGACTCGTCCCTTCCGATGGGGGCTTGGAGAAATAGTTTTGGCTGCATGGTCCTTCTGTGCAGAGCTGAAACTGATTGAACTTGTGTATTGGTAACTTGGAATGTCTAAGCCGGCCCAGAAAAAAATGGTGCGAGTCGGACCGCTCTTTAAACCCTCACGGTTTCTTTGGATGTAATTTCATTTGCATGTCTGGTAAAAGTCCCATAAAATAGGAAGAAACGTCTCCAAAATGACCAAAGAGGCGTAAAACCTCAACACAAACAAAACAAATCTACAATTTCATTATTTTGTAACATCATGTTTGCCACTACGCAAACACGCCTATACAAATACATTGCCACCTTTATCGCCGAAAAAAAAAATGAAAATTTTATGATTAAAAATTGTGATATTTTTTCTTATTTCTGCTCAAAATATAGATTGTGGGCACTCGTTAGAACCGCCTCATCGAGGCGGTTCTAACGAGTACTCACAATCTATACTTTAGAGCAGAAATAAGAAAAAAAAGGAATACCCCCGGAAACCCCAGTTTGACGATATAAAAGTGGGGTTCGGGTGGGGGGTCGAAATTATATAGCCATGGTTTCGTGATGGTCTTTGTACTACAGACCCCTCCGAAAATACAGTTTACTACTGTATTACAGAAATAGTGCCACAAAAATCTATTTTGTACCAGTAGAAACTAAGGTAGATAACTGAAAGAGTTTTCTCCCTTAAAGGAGTATCAATTGTACTTAAGGTTAAACTTACCAATATTATGTAAATGTTCCTATTAGTCGTTCAATAATACACTCAAAAGTAATCCAATAGCACAAGATTGAAGAAGCGCAGTAATGTTAACAGACTGGTAGATCGACTACCTAATAATTGGCAACATCCCGTTGCGTATGTCTCTAAGAAAATGTTTCCTGGAATAAAGTTCATGCAGTGATCGTATAGATATAATTATTACAAGTATAGCTTTTACAAACAGCTAGGTCTACTCTTTACATATATTAAATGTGAATGTCTAGGGTTACATACAATTAACTGTCTTGGCAATATTCATGTCTGGAATGTCAAAGCTACAAATGCTGTAATTTTGTCAAAAAGTACTTTTTCATCTATGTGCAACTTCAATATGCTTGTTGAAATATCCAGAAAGTCTACTAATTGCCGACAAACCAGTCTAGCGTTATGGCGTTATGTATCATAGTTACGTTATTGTTAGTTCCGGTTCATGCACATGTATTAAACACTCTAACCGCAACGAATTAAAGTCATTTAAGTGGCGACGAGGACAAATGAAGACGGGAAAATCTTTATCGGGAGAGTCGAAGTGCAAATTAGGGAGCGCTCGGAAAGAGTCTATCTATCTATCTATCTATCTATCCTGCAGCAACCCCGTTAAAGGTGCATTATTGAGCTATCGGTAAAAATGCTAGACTATCGGGACGATAACTGAAGGTCCCCTGTGCAGCTAGAACCATCCCCTGTGCAGGTTAAAGAACCCTACCGTAATTACATGGTTACCGTGTAGGCTTTCATCCTGCAAAAACTGGAGTGTATGTAATATACACCGTGTGTGTCCCCTCCTCGGGTTAAGGCGAAACCGGAAGAGAAAAATATAGATTCAACTTCAGTGACGTTGATGTCGCACCTGCCCTCACCCCACCTGCCCCACCCAAAATATAAATGTTTTTTTAAAGGCAGAAGATTTAAGCGGTATCCATAGTCTATATATCTGAGGTAAGAAACTGACTAAGATCACATATGCAAAAAGTAGTTAAAATTCAAGTATTATATCCAAACCAAATGCACATCATCATACCATGGAGAAAACACATGCAAAGTTTCAAAATAATTGGTATAAAATTGTTACAGGAGTTTAAGCATATTTTATTGCAAAGGGGTCGGGCCAGAAGTTCTCACAACATTAGTTATGGCCCTTCCCCTACATTGTAATATACAAACATTATATAGTGCGAACAATTTGACCTGGGACTAACCTTTATGCAAGGAATAAATTAGTCAATGTGATCGCCTAATACGTCGGCTTTCGTAAACTTCTCGTGAATTCTCGACATCCCGTGAATAACGGCCCTTTTACCGACCTCTACGTATTGTATAACAATATCGCCATCTTCGGAAAACGATGAAGAAAAATACATGCATTCAGTCGGGTTTGAAATTATGTTAATAGAGTTCACCAGTCTCAGGTCAATTTGTTCGAACTATACTCGCATGACAATGACAGTACACACAGAAATACATTTGTTAGACGAACGATGTTCTATGCGTTCAAAATATTATAACCCTACCGAGCTATTTGATGACGGTTATCACATAGTGATCAGAACGGTAACATGTGGGGTTTATAGTAAACAACAGAAGACCCCTGTGACGGTTTCCTAACCATTACCATCAATATTCACCGCCTGATTAAATGCGTCCAAGTAGCTCGGTAGTATTAAAGGAATTTGTCATTTGAAAATATACATGATAACAAAACAAGAAATATGTACAAATAAAAATAATAAAATAATGACCAAGAAAATAATGAGGCGTGTGTGCATGTGTGTGTGTGTTAAATAGATTTGTCAGAAGTTCAGACTTATGGAAAGGCTCTTGAAAAATTTAAAAGGAGTTGCGATGACAAGATGTGCCTACTGCCTATCAATTGAAGGTTAAAAATGACTAAGTTCGCAATGCGAAAAAAATGACAAATTATATCCAAACCACATGCACATCCTCATACCTGTGAAGTTTCAAAATAATTGGTATAAAACTGTACGAGGAGTTGCGATGACAAGAGGTACCTACTGTTATCAATTCATGGTTAAAAATGACTAAGTTCACAGTGTGAAAAAAGTGACGAAAATTCTTCCAAGATTTATATCCAAACCACATGCACATCCTCATACCATAGCAAAAACAAATACAAAGTTTAACATGATTGGTATCAAACTATAAGCGGAGTTGCGATGACAAGAGGTACCTACCGTATATCAATTGAAGGTTAAAAATGGTTAAGTTGACGATGTGAAAAAATGACAGAAATTGAAACGAGAATTAAGTCCAAACCACATGTACATACTCATACCAGGCAAAACACATATAAAGTTTCAAAATGATTGGTATATAACTGTAAGAGGAGTTGCGATGACAAGAAGTACCTACTGTATATCAATTGAAGGTTAAAAATGACTAAGTTCACAATGTGAAAAAAGTGACAAAAATTGATCAGAGAGTTATGTCCAAACCACTTGAACATCCTCATACCATGGCAAAAACAAATACAAAGTTTCAAAATGATTGGTATAAAACTGTAGGAGAAGTTGCGATGATTAGACACCAAGTGTAAAATGTTGACGGAAAGACGGACGGACAACCGGACGGACGCACGGAGGGGCAGACGGAAACTTGCACGCCTATGTCTTCCTGCTAAAGCAGGTGCGACAAAAAATGTCCTAAATCTAAACCCGAGAACTACCGTCCGATATCCTTAACATGCATATTCTGTAAGGTTAAGGAGCATGTTATAATTTCCAATGTAATGAGCCATCTTGACCAAAACAACCTCTTATTCTCAAACCAACACGGCTTTCGTATCAAACTTAGCTGCGATACACAACTAATACAGTTTGTAAAGGGGCCTTTCGGATACCCTTATCGATGGTGGTCAAACGGATGTGATTGTTATGGACTTCAGCAAGGCTCTTGATAAGGCACCAGACCATTGAAAATCAGCAGTTGATTCAGGGATGTACGAGCGTATATGAAAACGATTGGAACTAGCGGAATTCCTTTCAGAAGCAGGACAAACAGAAGACTTATCACTTCAGGTTCACGATATTTGCGCTCTGTCAACTGCATTGAGATACACATGATTCGACGTTTTACCGACGTTGTATATATATCTGTTTGTTCATTAACATGTACGTTCATACATTTATATTATTGTTACATGTTCGTACATTTATACTTTTGTGCACTGACTTTGACTCCTGACCGTGAATCTCATGTGGACATATCATGTTAGCGTGAGAAGGAGCTATGCATGTCTCTTCCTTCCGGACTTCCAGTGTTGTGCTGCAACAAGCTGATGCTGGATATGGGTGGGAGAGTCATGCCTGCAAATGAAACAATCTATAAATCAATACAGACTCCGCCCTCACTTCTATTTTCTCCGTCTTATTTCACTTTCTGGAGTCAAGTGAATGCCGTCAATTAAAGCTGTATCTTGTTTCCAAAACCATATGTCTCTTTCAAACTTCTCCACTGCACAAGTACTTACCACAGTACATTCTTTCTGCTGCTTCTATCTTTCCTTCTAACTGTTGAAAACCATTTGAATTATGTATTATGGAAGCATAATGTCTATATATCTATCACTGTACTGTATTGATGTACTCTATATTACTCTCTGTCAATTGTGATACCCACGGAGAGGGCAAATATAGGCCAAGCCTACGTCCAATCCGAGCCATATATATATGTCTGTATTATTTACATTTGTATGATGACTGATATTTGGAATAAAGAATATGAAAGAGCCACAAGACCGATACATTGCAAGTGTACGTAAGAGTAAGAGAAGACAAACAAATCATAATACAAGTGATGCGGAGGACATGTTGCAGTTATGCCACCATTGTGGTTGCGACAGAGAGCAAAGAAACATAACGCATATGGCAAGACATGCTTCAGGTGTCAGAAATTACATAATTTGCGACAGTTTGCAAGACGCAATAGGAATCATATTGACAGCGTCAAGGCAACTCGAGAGTCTGACAGCACGGAGAGTTCAGATGATGATTTTATAACCAGATCAGTAGCGCATATGAGAATTAAGACATTAAAATCGTACGAAAGAAATATCGGCAAGAGAACCAATAATGTGGAGGGCAGAGAACAGGTACCAAGAAAACATTACGCAGCGGCAGATAAAAGAACTAGATGTAAATTTTGAGAGAAAAAAATGACAGCGGTCCCGGACGAAATAAGGCAGATTGTCAAGACAATAATGCATGAAAGTGCTATACAACGGACAACAAATAACAATACAAATAATGGACACCTATAGGCGAAGCTTTGTGCAAATATCGGAGAAACTGTAACACATAGCCAGCAGTACACCGTCCAAGCGAATGGCCAGGGTTACTATGACTGGTTGGAAAATACTAACATGATCTGAGTAAGGCATTACCATAAAGAGAGCGAAAGGTCTGATGAAAGTGACTGCGATTTCATTGAAAGTGCCGTAACAATCAAACCGCGTGCCATTAATTTCCCTTAATGTTTCATCAAGGAAAATTTTCCATGTCAGGAAACATATCTGTAATCAAATTATGTAGTTGCCTTCAATACATTCTTCACTGCATATGTGATATGTGTATTTATCAAATGCAATGAACATCTTAGATGGATACTTTGTCCTTATTCGCTTAGGTACATAACTGATAAATCCTATGACTGTTCCTGTACAAAATAATAACATTAATCAGTAGAACAGGCTTTTCTAAAACAAAAGGAGAAATGAAATATCCAGACAGTCTACTAATTGCCGAAGAACCAGTCTAGCGTTATGACGTTATGTCCGTAGTAACATTATTGTTAATTCCGGTTCATGCACGTGTATTAAACACTCTAACCATAATGAGTTATTTCATTTCATTTGTATCATCTTATCAAATAGAATGGCGAAATAAAGTACAACTTCCTACTTTATAGACGTTTAATTGAAGATTAACGTTTTGCTGACGGCGAAGCAAGTTTTTAGAGCTATCTATCTATCTATCTATCTATCTATCTATCTATCTATCTATCTATCTATCTATCTATCTATCTATCTATCTATCTATCTATCTATCTATCTACCTTCCGGTTTCGCCATAACCCCAGGAGGGGACACAGATGGCGTATATTACATACACTCCAGTTTTGCAGGATGAAAGTCTACACAGTAATTACGGTAGGGTTCTTTAACCTGCACAGGCGCTGGTTCTCCCCTCCACAGGGGGCCTCCAGCTGACGTCCCGATCATGAGGACGGAGCACTTTCTGACATTCATCCCTGCAAATTTTAATAACCTTTTATCGATACCTGTTTTGGCTGCAGTTGGGAATATAATTTAGGTATATTGGTCTCCACATGACCTTAGTTGTTAGTGGGCCGTTGACCCACCGCCTGGCCTGTTGTCAGTTACTGGCAGGGGAGTGGGGGAAATGTCATTTAGAACTGGTAAACCGCTTATGTGGTCTAAGCCTGTCCAGGAACAGTGAATGTAACTCACCGACCAGACATGACCTTAGCTTTTCACAGGGCCGTAAAGCACCAAACGAACACACGAATGACACGGTAAAATCACACATAGCCTGCACATCCACCCAGTCAAGGTAACGTAAGATCATTACATACGTGGTAGAAAACAAACAAACACACAAAGAAAATAATTACTATTTATTTTCCTCAACTGCAGAATACTTCGTGGCAGTTGTTCAAAAGCACATAAGATGTATATAACGACGAATTGTGCATTCAAGAATCAAATGTATGGTTTCAATAGGCACATTTCTAAACTACGTTCCACAGAATTTAACAATGGAAAAAAGTAATCACAAAACCCACTAAACACACTACGTCGCCAAACCCTCGTTACGTTGAATGATAACGACGTATTGTAAATTTAAAAATCAAATACATGTATGGTTTCAAAAGTAACAGGCACATTTGTAATCTATATTCAATAATTTAACACATTTGCAGCGACGTTGTAATGACGCTTAGTGTTACTGGGAGTGAGTGAGTGTTTGAGTTTTACGTCCCACAACAGCTAAGGTCATACGGAGACGGGACCTCGGTTTAAAGACTCCTCCGAAAGTCTGGAAAAGCCCGGGATCGATCCTGTGACCCCTAGTTTACAAGGTGAGTATCGTAACCACTACACCACGGAGGCGTTACTGGGAAGTGCATGAAAATGTTAACCTGTGTATATTCAAAAGCATTAAATAAAACTGTATGTTTTTTGTGTTTTTTTAACGGATTAAAAGGCAACAAGAATGTAAAATTACACATGGCTGAAAAGCCTTATATTGCTAAAGAATAAACCTGAAATTGGTACATTTGGCAAATACATATTCAATATGAAGTTATATACCCGAAGAACTTGTTGTTTTTAACCTGCAGTGTAGGAGTGCCTCCTCATTTTAGACCTGAACCTATATTAAAATCGAGACCCCCCCCCCCACCACACACACACACACTACTACTACATACAATGTACATAGACAAACTTCAGCATGAAGACACTGCGTAACCCTACGAGGTTCTAGCACGATAAGGAAATTGCCACACTGTAATCCGCATGTCTTTCTGCCAAAGCCGTTCATTTAAATGAAATGCATTGCTTTAAACTTTATTTTAATTGCTTCAATGACATGTATATGTAACAGACAAATATATATTATCCAGGATTTGACATTAAGCCAAATTAAGGCTTGTGCAGTGGCCATCTCCTGGTTGGAATAAATGCAAAAACGTGCAATGATATCTGAATGGTCAGCACCGAATGCATCAAAGGTAGACTGGAGACAGACATGCAGACAATTCGAGAAAAACAATCACAGTCGAACAGGTAAAATAAGTACAGAAACAGACAGACGGACGGACAGACAAACAGACGGACGGACGGACAGACACACATATATTATTCCAGTTCTCGAGAAGGATTTCTCCATAAAAGTTGTGAGATAGTACCAAAAATAGCGCTCTCTTCAACCAAAACGCTTGGATTTTAAAATATATTCTTGCACAATGAGGAATAAAGATTCATTGTCAATGTCGGTTGACGTTTCTTTACCATAAAATAACTCGTGTGTAGAATGATTGTGAAGGTAATTGTTCAGGTAAGTATTTCTGATTGCCGAATACCTGGCACATTGGAAGAGAAAATGAAATGCATTGTGGGTACTCGTTGAAAAGCCTCTATGGGGCAGTCTAACGAGCACCCACAATCTATGTTTTTCATTCATTGAAAAAATCTTGTTTTATTAATTTTTTTTCCTTATTATTACTGACTGTCGTTTTTTTTCCTTATTATTACTGCGTGTCGTAGGTTGTGAGTAGATATTAAAACTATATCAGAACAAGGGCTGTCACTATAGGTGACCAATGCCCGCCGTAGGAGCCAATTTCTGAGTTTTAGCAAAATCTCAAGGGGAGATAATTCAGCCAATAATGACAACAGAGTTATGACTCTTGGTAAGAATGTAGCCCTTGTGATGGTGAATAAGTTTCATGGGGCTAGGTCAAATACTTTTGAAGTTATGATCAAGATTAAAGTTTTTGTGACGGACAGACAGACAAACAAACAAACAAACAGACAGAAAGGGCAAATACTACATGCCTCCCCGAATCAAAGATTCTCGGGGGGGGGGGTGGCATAAAAATAACCGTTTTAGCATGAATACACTGCGTAACCAGCCAATATAGCCTATGCCGTACGATTAGCCAATATAAGTTATTCGTACGGGGCCGTACGAATAGCCACTGCCTAAAAATATAACGGTTAATCTGCATTGTGGGTAACTGTACTTCCGTGTTAAACCCAACGTTTATAATGTCTACGCCCACGGGCGAAGACAATAAACCTTAATGTGAGCGCTTTTAGTATGATAGCTTCCAAAGAATCTGTTTTTCTCTAAGGGTTTGGTAATTCAGTTCAGCATATCAGCTGAGTGTGAAACAGATTGATTTTTTGATGGACAAATGGTATAAATCCAGTTTGCGAAGAAGGTGTGTTGAAGCAGAGCTTGGTTTGTTATACTCGTGAACACAGTAGTTTCTGTCGAACGTATGGATAATATGTATCATTTTCATTCATCGAACCGAAAACAGTCGTTTTCGGGGAAATAATAAAGTAAGCCTCCAGCCACCGCCACAACCAGCCTTTCCTATATGCAGGGGTACTTTTGCATATACCGTCGGTAGTATCTGAGGAATACCTCAAGGGAGGACGCAGTCAAAAACAATGTTCCACCAATGTGATCAACAGGGGCAATGGCAAAAGCTGAAAAGAAAGTACAAAAGCATGGTCGCCTATACCCTACTTCCTACCGACAAGTGGCATAAGGGATTCAGAACCTGAAAACTCTGCAGACAAAAGCAACAGAGCTACACACACTGCATACAATCCATGTTATACTGTCGTAATACTGGGACTCTTAAATTGATTTTACTGGCCTGACGCATTTTGCCCCAATACAGTAAGCCATTTCTATATTTATGCCACGAGATAGCGAGCTATCGCGATAATTTTGAGATTCCTGTCGGATAACTGAAAACATGGCCAACTTTATCTGATATTTTACCTGTTCAGCTGTTCCCTGATAGTCACACTAAAAGTCCCTTTGCATAAGGCCTATGATACACGGCTGGTAGACTCGTAAGGGGTAACCGCCGGTTATGCACTCAAAATCCTTACGGGAACTTCCGGTTATGCCTTCCGAGACCACAGATATGCCAACAAACAGGTGAGTGTTCCCGATATATGATTTGTAGTCATTTTTGTAAACATATTTTGAGAAATCGGGCAATGCTATTCTCAACAACTGTCATTTCTGCAACAGAAAAGATGGGTGTGGACATGAAAAGGCAAGCGGTCGATTTTTAATTTAATTCCCCCCTGAGTAGTCTGATATTTCTGTTTTGACCTGTGTTCTAGTTCCGACTGAAGGCATTTTAGCTACCCGGACGGTGCGGAACTAATCCAACATACCAAATAACACGTAATTCAAACATCTTTCATGTTGAAATAAATAAGTTGCAAAATTTCCGCAGAATTTGTTCCAGGAGCTTTAATATTTGTGCCGATTATGACTGACGAGGACCAATTACCCCTTACTGGAGCATTACCCCTTACGGGGACAGAAAAAGCCAACTAATGGGTGTCTGATTGAAATGCGTTTCTTCTTTCAATAATTCACACAGACGGTTCATCAAAGCCCTGAAGACACTCCAGTTGCTCGGTACGACTGATAATACTGTAAACTTTATTCAGAACGCTAACTTAAAATCGAAATTCGTGCGCTCGTATGAATTGCTCGTACGAATGTATCCAAATTCATGTACTCGAACTCATTTTTTTTTTACTTTATAAATATGTTTGTTTATTTTTTTTTAAATAATTATTATAAGTAAAAAAAAGAAATGACATGTATTATCAGAAAAAAGTGGAGTGTGCATTTCTGGAAGTTGGTAATCATAAACCAGTTCAGTTAAAGCCTACTAGGAGGACTGTTCAAATATGAATGCAACTAAGCACATAAAAATGATTCCGTGATAGATTTCGATGAAAAAATTATTTTGTCCCCTCAAAGTATTCCACTTTAACAGATGTACAAACTTTCAGTCTTCTGATCCAATCATTGAATGCATTTTGGTAGTCTTTTCGAGGTATACTATGAAGGCACTGGAATATTGCAGAACCGAGGTGTTTGCGCTGTACAAATTTTCGACCAGAAAGGTATTTTTCAGCCGCGGGAACAAAAAAAAAAGTCACACGGGGCAAGGTCAGGGGAATACGGGGGGTGAGGGAGTTCAACAACCTTTTCCTGCTTCAGAAAGTCTTGCACAATGAACGCCTTGTGCGATGACGCATTGTCATGTAGCAATCTGACATTGGCCAAACCCGTTGCGGGTGTTCGTTCTTTGAAATATTTCTTCAATTTTCGAAGAACTTTATTCTTGTAAAACTTCGCATTTACAGATTTGCCTTTACAACATGAATAGCAGGGCCCTGATTTGAACAGAATATGGCATACATTACCTTCTTGACGCTCATGGTCCGCTTTGCAATGCATGGTCTTTTGCAATACTTTGTTATCCATACTTTGTTCTGAATCTTTCGTTTTGGCTCAAAAAAGTGAACCCATGTCTCGTTACTTGTGACGACATTAGCGAAAGACCGTGCATTGTAATTTGGAAACTTTTTAAGCAACTTCTTGGCGCTCTGAACGCGTGTCTTTTTCTGCTCATCTGTCAACAGATGGGGAATCCATCTAGCACAGATCTTTCTTATTTCCTGTTTCAGAATTGTATGAGCTGCTCCTAATGAGATGCCAACCATACTAGCTATTTGCCTAGTGGTGTATCGTGCATAGGTAGCAACTATTTCTTTCACTCTAGCAACCATCTTGGCAGATGTTGCTCTTTTCGGCCGGCGATTATGTGGTGCATCTTCTGTTGAGCCTAGCCCACAGCTGAATTTCTTACACCAACGAAACACTGTCGAGAAAGACATTTCATTATGCTCATAAACCGAACATATTTCATCAAAAATGTCTTTGCACCGTATACCAAGAATACAACGATTCTTAATATATGACCGTATTTCAACGGCGTACTCTGACCTTCTTCCAACCATGTTTTGTATTAGTATACAAGAGTAGAGAGTGTTTATCGAACGATATACATGGCTACAGTGCACGGATTTTAACAGGTTTGGTATCAATGTATAGGTAAAATGTTTTTCTACGCTGTGATATTTATTTCCAGGTGATTTTCGCATTAGTACATGAGAAAACGTCCTACTTGCATTCATATTTGAACAGTCCTCGTAAAAGATCTAAATATTGCCAATTGCATAATTACTTAATGAAAAAAGTAAAGTTGTACCCTGCATAAATTGTGGTAGAGGTACTTATGCAAAATACAGAATATGTGTAGGTTGTGGTGTCAATAAAATTAGATTGAAACATAGGTATGTGTATGTTGTTGAATGTGAGAGATTGAGAAAAATAGACATAGATTAATTCAATAAAAAGCAATGTTATTTTTGCTATAAGCAATGCTATTAACAATGCTATTTTGCTATAAGCAATGCTATTTACAATGCTATTTTGGTATATGCAATGCTATTTTGCTATAAGAAAAGCTATTTTTGCTATGAGCAATAGTAGCAAAGATAAAAAATATAATAAAAGACTCAATCAACCAGCCAATAACTAGTAGGTTGGTCAGCTATTAATATTAGTTTGCGGTGCTTAACTTTGGCTAATTCTTTTTTATTCTTTGTCTTTCTTCTGCAGGGATAACATCATTTTCTGTTTAACAATGGTCAAAACTATCTCTATCTTTAGTATAAACATGCAAATTTATTTTGTTTGCTCACGTAAATCTTTCAAAACAGAAATTTATCTCTGTGAAATAACCCACACTGATTGTTCTGCATCTCTGCCTGAAAAAGCAAGCTCTGACGGCATGTCTTTTTCTTGGTCAATTCTTGTGTGGCAGAGCAGTCATCAATGATGGTCAAGGTTGGTTTACCAGCCAATTTATCAAAAAAAAAACAAAAAAAAACATAACAGTTCCTGAAGCCTTTCTGTTCCATCCGACATCACAGGATTCACTATTGTTATGTTTTTGTCTTTTGGTTTTCGAACATCGCACATCCAACTTCTGTTTTTGTACGCTTTGTTCCAGTTTATTGTGGGGTACAAAATGACTATGTTATCAAACACACCAACATACTCTGATTCTAATAAATCTAACACAAACTCTGTCTTTCCACAACCAGTCTGACCACACATGATGGCACTATGTGGATATTTTGGTAATTTACTAATAGACAACTCCTTGGAATCTCCCATTTTCAAAATTGATTTGCGCATCCTGAATTATATATAGGTAAATATTTAAATTTTCATTTGATTATTGTTCTTTTTCAATTTGTATTGTGACCCCTTCACTGGCATTTTCTGTCCTTCTGCCACTTCCATGAAGTGTACTGTCATCTGTAGAACCCAAGTCAAGCCATACTCGTATATAGTTTTTGGGTGGGGATCCGAATGGTTTCTGTGATATATCGCCTTTTATGAAGTGGAGGGAGGGGTGGAGCATGGCCGCCCCCCCCCCCCCGGGAAACCTCAGGTTGTAATAACAAAATGCGTCTTATCATAAGGAACAAGAATATATATGGTTTAGGGGTGGGGATCTGAACAGTTTATGAGAGATTGGCCATTTTATGAAGTGGAGGGGGTGGCGCATGGCCCGGACACATTCCCAGGTTGGTTTCACCGAATGCCTCTTATCATACGAAACAAGAATATATATGGTTTTGGGCGGAGATCTTAATGGTTTCTGAGATATATCTGCTTTTATGAAGTGGATGGGTGGGGCAAGGCTCCGGCGCATCCTGAGAGACTCGTAGGTTGGTATCACTAAAAGCGTCTTATCATAAGGAACAAGAATATATATGGTTTAGGGGTGGGGATCTAAACGGTTTCTGAGAAAAAATGGGCCTTTTACAAAGTGGATGGGGTGGGGCATGGCCCGGGCACATCCCAGGTGACCCCCAGGTTAGTGTCACTGAATGTGTTTTATCATAAGAAACAAGAATATATATGGTTTTGGGCTGGGGAGCTGATAGTTTTCCGAGATATATCACCTTTTATGAAGTGGAGGGGTGGGGCATGGCCACGGCGCACCCCGTAAAACCCCTAGGTTGGAATCATTGAATGCATCTTATCATAAGAAACAAGAATATATAGAGTTTATGGGTGGGGATCTGAACAGTTTCTGAGATATTGGACCTTTTATGGAGTGGAGGGGTGGGGCATGGCCCCGGCGCACCCCGGGAGACCCCTAGGTTGGTATCACTGAATGCATCTTATCATAAGGAACAAGAATATATATGGTTTAGGGGTGGGGGGGGTCTGAACGGTTTCTGAGATATAGGCCTTTTATGCACTAGAGGGGGTGGGGTGGGACATAGCCCCGGCACACCCTGTGGGCCCCAAGGTTGGTATTAAAGCATGTGGCTAAAAGAAGTTCACTTAAGGAATATTTCAATAAAAGTTTTGTCAAAATATCTGCAAAGGTTTGGCAGTAAATGCCATTTTTTCTGTTTTCCCCATTATAAGTCTATGGACACTCTAAGTTGCCTTAACAACCAATTTAATGAGCCCGGCTCAAGGATGCTACAGATGAAATTTGGGCTGAATCGGCCCAGTGGTTTCAGAGGAGATGTCGTTTGAATGTGTTAATGCCAGACGACGACGACGCAGACGGACAACTGCCTATCCTATAAGCTACCTTGAGTGCCGGGGCTATGCCCCAGCCCCTCCAGTGCATAAAAGGTCATACATTTCAGATATATGGTCTATTGTGAAATCGTGGGGTAGAGCATGGCCCGAGTGCGCCTGGGTGACCCCTGGGTTGATGTCACTGAATGTGTCTTATCATAAGGAACAAGAATATATATGGTTATGGGGTGGTGACCTCAATGGTTGCTGAGATAAATGGCATTTTATTGAGTGTATGGGGTGGGGCATGTCCCCGGCACTTCCCGGGGGACCCACTGGTTGGTGTCACTTAGTGCGTCTTATCATATGGAACAAGAATATATATGGTTTAGGGTGGGGATCTGAATAGTTTCTGAGATAAATGGCCTTTTATGAAGTGGAGTGGTCGGGGCATGTCCCCGGCACATCTCAGGGGACCCCAAGGTTGGTGTCTCTTAATGCATCTTATCATAACAAACAAGAATTTATAAGGTTTAGGGGTGAGGATCTGTAAGGTTTCTGCGATGTAAGGCATTTTATGAAGTGGAGGGGCGGGGCAATGGCCTGGCACAACCTAGGGGACCCCCAGGTTGACATAAAAGCATATGGCTAAGAGAAGTTCACTAAAGGACCATTTCTATGTAAGGTTTGACAAAATATCTGCAATGACTTGGCAGTAAATGCCATTTTTTAGTTTTCCACATTATAAGTCAATGGAAACTCTAAGTTGCCATAGCAACAAAACTAAAAGGCCAAATTTCATAAAAAAAAACCCATAAAACCTGTAAAGGCAAATATGGTGAATATTTTCATAAAGCCTCAGCCTCATAGAGCATATGGTTTCTGACCAATAAAATGAGCAGTAGGCCTAAAATCATGTAGCAGATAGTAGATTGCCTATGGAACATTTCTATGAAAGTTTTGTCAAAATATCTGCAATGACTTGGCAGTAAATGCCATTTTGTCAATTTTACCCATTATAAGTCTATGGAAAGTCTAAGTTGCCATAGCAACCAAACAAAACTGCTGATTTTCATAAAAACACAAACTTCCAATCCCCAAGCCCAAGGATGCCGCAGATAAAATTTGGACTCAATCGGCCCAGTGGCTTGAGAGGAGATGTCTAAAAGTGTTGACGCCAGACGACATTCGAAATACGACGACGTACAACGTACGACATACGACGACGACGACGACGGACGAGTGCCTATCCTATAAGCTCCCCCGAAGCCTTCGGCTTTGGTGAGCTAAAAAAAACAGGAAAATATAACATTTGTAGAACAGAAGCAACTGAATGTTTTATTTTCATGGCCAACAGCTTCGATAAAACAACATGTACCATTTAGAAAAAAATAATAATAACGCTCACCCTATTGAATATGCGCTTAAAGGATCCAGTATGACAAATGCCAGTTAAAAAATATGGTGAAGTATGTCATTGAGAAATGTGATGAAGATGACGTCAAAGTATTGCGTTCTTTCGGCAATGGACTATGTTACAGTATTTAGAGTATGTGATTGGAATGACAACCACCTCTCTTCTACAGCTGCAGAAAGATGCATCGGGTGAGATAAAATCAATCACGTGAAAAAGCCCGTGAAATGAACACCCCCTAACCCCAATTTATATAGAAAAAAGGGTTTACGGGGTTATACAATATTTTTCGTATTTTTGCTCCAACACATAGGTTGTGTGTGCTCGTTAGAACCGCCTCTTTGAGGCGGTTCTCACGAGCACTCATAACCTATGTTTGCTGTAAACACAAGTAAAATGCCACGGATTTTCATCATAAAAGTAGCCATTTCGGAGATGTGAAACAATGCACTTTGCCGCACGGGTATGTCAACGTAATCACAGTCCAAAAGTGCTGTTGCACAGAAGCGGTATATGAATAGCTTAGGTCAGATGTGATACTGTTGCACAGAAGCGGTATATGAATAGCTTAGGTCAGATGCGATATTGTTAGACAGAAGCAGTATATGAATAGCTTAGGCCAGATGTGATACTGTTGCACAGAAGCGGTATATGAATATCTTAGGTCAGATGTGACACTGTTGCACAGAAGCGGTATATGAATAGCTTAGGTCAGATGTGATATTGTTGCACAGAAGCGGTATATGAATAGCTTAGGTCAGATGTGATACTAGAAAGAGGCATCATTGGTATATGAATAGCTTAGGTCAGATGTGACACTGTTGCACAGAAGCGGTATATGAATAGCTTAGGTCAGATGTAACACTGTTGCACAGAAGCGGTATATGAATAGCTTAGGTCAGATGGGACAGTGTTGCACAGAAGCCGTATATGAATAGCTTAGGTCAGATGTGATACTGTTGCACAGAAGCGGTATATGAATATCTTATGTCAGATGTGATACTGTTGCACAGAAGCGATATATGAATAGCTTAGGTCAGATGTGACACTGTTGCACAGAAGCGGTATATGAATAGCTTAAGTCAGATGTGAGAGTGTTGCACAGAAGCCGTATATTAATAGCTTAGGTCATATGCGATATTGTTAGACAGAAGCGGTATATGAATAGCTTAGGCCAGATGTTATACTGTTGCACAGAAGCGGTATATGAATATCTTAGGTCAGTTGTGATACTGTTGCACAGAAGCGGTATATGAATAGCTTAGGTCAGATGTGATACTGTTGCACAGAAGCGGTATATGAATAGCTTAGGTCAGATGTGATACTAGAAAGAGGCATCATTGGTATATGAATAGCTTAGGTCAGATGTGATATTGTTGCACAGAAGTGGTATATGAACAGCTTAGGTCAGATGTGACACTGTTGCACAGAAGCGGTATATGAATAGCTTAGGTCAGATGTGACACTGTTGCACAGAAGCGGTATATGAATAGCTTAGGTCAGATGTGACAGTGTTGCACAGAAGCCGTATATGAATAGCTTAGGTCAGATGTGATACTGTTGCACAGAAGCGGTATATGAATAGCTTAGGTCAGATGTGATACTGTTGCACAGAAGCGATACATGAATAGCTTAGGTCAGATGTGACACTGTTGCACAGAAGCGGTATATGAATAGCTTAGGTCAGATGTGACAGTGTTGCACAGAAGCCGTATATGAATAGCTTAGGTCAGATGTGATACTGTTGCACAGAAGCGGTATATGAATATCTTAGGTCAGATGTGATACTGTTGCACAGAAGCGATACATGAATAGCTTAGGTCAGATGTGACACTGTTGCACAGAAGCGGTATATGAATAGCTTAGGTCAGATGTGACAGTGTTGCACAGAAGCCGTATATGAATAGCTTAGGTCAGATGTGATACTGTTGCACAGAAGCGGTATATGAATATCTTAGGTCAGATGTGATACCGTTGCACAGAAGCGGTATATGAATAGCTTAGGTCAGATGTGATACTAGAAAGAGGCATCATTGGTATATGAATAGCTTAGGTCAGATGTGATATTATTGCACAGAAGTGGTATATGAACAGCTTAGGTCAGATGTGACACTGTTGCACAGAAGCGGTATATGAATAGCTTAGGTCAGATGTGACACTGTTGCACAGAAGCGGTATATGAATAGCTTAGGTCAGATGTGACAGTGTTGCACAGAAGCGGTATATGAATAGCTTAGGTCAGATGTGATACTGTTGCACAGAAGCGGTATATGAATATCTTAGGTCAGATGTGACACTGTTGCACAGAAGCGGTATATGAATAGCTTAGGTCAGATGTGATACTAGAAAGAGGCATCATTGGCACATACGTCGTCTGTGGACATGCAAATGAAGTTTTTCCTTGTCAACAAGCACCAAGAACAACGCTTATAAGTTGTATTTGACAGAGAATGAAACCCAAACAAATCAGAAAATGTGGTACAAAAGATTGTGTAAGTACCAGCTACTGTTAACCTTTGACCTGCTGAATATTTAAACATGCCACACCCACTACTGATTATCAACCAATCAGATTACTTGATGCCTATTATTGCAACAAATTCACAATATGAATGACAAACAATGTAGATCCTGATCAGATGGATTCTGAAGAAGCCATCTGATCTGGATCTTCATTGTTTGGGAAAAAAGGCATATCTGGGCTCAGCAGGACAAGGGTTAAGAAAGCAGGATCCTTGTTAAATCTTTATACTTTCATGCCTTAACAGAACATGAAGAAGTTGTGCAATCAAACCAGTGCCGAGCATGTTAACCCTACTTGCACCAAATGGAATCTTCCTCCTTATATATGGCAGGAGTCCATTTCAAAATTTATAGGCGTCAGGTTGTGTTTACTTCAAAATTTATTCGGAAAATGGCTGAACTGTTTGCAAAAAGTGCAGGCCCTGATCAGACGCCGCGTTCTGCGGCGTCTGATCTGGGCCTGAGCTGTTTGCCAGGGTACCTATTTTGGGGTTTCCAGTACAAAATGGGTTAAAAGTGTGATGAGAAAGATTTATGTGAAAATATAAAAAGGTCTCCAAATTATTCCTGTGTCCCGGTCTGCATTCGATAACATGTCTCTGCAACCATAATGTAATTTTATTGCGGTAAAAATGAAATATTTTAGGATGAAAAATCGCGATATTTGTCCTATTTCTGCTCAAAATATAAGCTACTCATGAGAACCAATGAGGCAGTTCTAAAGAGTACCCACAATCACTGTTGAATAGACGAAATAGGAAAACGAAATTCTGCTAAAAACACAGATTGTGGGAAATCATTAGATCCGCCTCGAAGAGGTAATTATTACAAGTGCAACCAACCTATGCTGTAAAGCAGAATAAGACAAAATAATGTATATCCAACCAAATTCCACTTTTTCCAATATTAAATATGGTTTACCGGGGTCTTCAGGCTTCATCGGATTCTAACTGTTGGTTTTCTTTTGCTCCAGCATTTCAGTCGAGTCCTCACCGTTGTTTAATCTCTGTGGTTGATTGATTTTTGTGTTCACGGAGATGTTGCACTGATGAGTTAGGAGGCCTTCATGCGGACTGAACCAATTCTTTGTCTAAATCGCGACTGAATTAAGGGTGAGAAATGTGGCCACGTAAAATCGATTTAAGCCCCCAGTGGAATTCGTGTCAATGACCTTTCCAAGGCGGTTCTTCTGTCGCGGTTTATTTTTGTTATGGTTTGTCTTTGAGTGTGTGTATCGCTTATATTATTTTGCTTTGGATAGCCAATTGGCCATTTTGTGGGAAAGTAACTGTCTTTTTTGGCTTTCCGCTAGTGATGTTTTCATTGGTTCTCTTGGTGTTTCTGGTGGGAGCTGTGGGGTAATTGTATCGATTCCTGATCATTGCCTTCACTTCTATTTTGTTATCTGTTGATATTATGACAGCCTGAAGACAGAAAGTAGACTGAAAGCAAATATTTAAATAAAGTTTCTTTTACTGAGCTGGACAGAACAGAAAAGAGAAGATAACTTTATTTGGACTTCATTACGAAAACATACCTATACACTGTAAATTTTACCACCCCCCCCCCCCCCCCCCAAAAAAAAAACGAAAATTTAGACGAAAATTTGTTATATTTTTCATATTTATGCTCAAAATATAGATTGTGGGTACTCGTTAGAACCGCCTCATCGAGCGGTTCCAACGACTGCCCACGCTCTTTATTTTAGAGCATAAATAAGAAAAATAAAGTTTACCCCCATAAACCTCAGTTTTACTACATAAAAGTGGAGTTCAAGGGGATCAGAATTATATAGGCCTGTTTTCGTGATGATTTTAACAATCGCAGGTTATCCGAGATAGCATATGGGACATTACATATACACCTGTGGACACAAAAGCTTTCAAGCTTTTATGAGCGTCATTTCATTTTGACTTGAAACATCATTCAATATACCCTAACATCCTATCAGTCACCTGTCAGGCAGAAATAAATTCAAAACACAAAATGAGGTATATTTCATTGCTGACTCATGCACTGTCCAATCAAAATACATCTCAAATGTTAATCAGAAAGTGTTTTTTTTTTTAAATGAGACCAATCAATTGCTTGATCTAGTTTTAGAATTGTTTGATGAATGACATTTGCTTGTCAAACTAACTTGATGCAAAGAGATTCGTTGAAAGTTACGTGGCGTCTGATTACGTGGCGTCTGATTATAGTCTACACTATAAGAGGCAACAGAACGCGACGTTTTATCACGGTCTGCACTGTTTGCTACAGCTAAAGATTGCAAGATTACACTTAAACAATTAAAACAAAGCAGGCTCTCTTACACGTGGGTAAGGAGCTTTCCAAAGGATATATGCGTCATGCACGGGTTCAGAGTGGGTAA
This sequence comes from Lucinisca nassula, assembly GCA_963580285.1. Classification (NCBI taxonomy): domain Eukaryota; kingdom Metazoa; phylum Mollusca; class Bivalvia; order Lucinida; family Lucinidae; genus Lucinisca; species Lucinisca nassula. The sequence goes on along the minus strand of OY757021.1, from coordinate 27,012,672 downwards.
TGTGTACGGGGCGGCCATTTAGAAGTCAAAGTATTGTGTCCGTTGTGAAAATGACGGCCAACTATTTGATACAAGAAGTAAGGTCCGTGCAAATTATTTTATATTTTTAGCTCACCAGAGCCGAAGGCTTCGGTGGCGCTTATATGATAAACAGTTGTCCGTCGTCATATGTCTGGCGACTGGCAACTGTAGTCAGCACTTTCAAACGACATCTCCTCGGAAGCCATTTGGTCGATTTGGCACAAATTTCAGCAGTGGCAACCTTAGGAAGGAGGGGTTGTAAGTTATTGTTTTTAATGAAAATCGGCTCATTAGTTTGGCTGCTATGGCAACTTAGTGTTTCCATAGACTTAAGAGTAAGGAGGTCTTCATGCGGACTGAACAAATTATTTATCTAAATCGCGACGGAAGTAAGGGCCAGGATTGTGGTCACGTAAAATCGATTTAAGCAGCCCCCCCCCACCCCCCCCCCCACCCCCACACACACCCCAGTGGAATTCGTTTCACTGACGGTTCAAAGGCGGTTCTTCTATCGCGGTTTATTTTTGTTATGGTTTGTTTTTGAGTGTTTGTATCGTTTTGAATAGCCAATTGGTCATTTTGTGGGAAAGTACCTGTCCTTTTGGCTTTCCGCTATTGGTGTTTCCATAAGGGTCTGTAGTTTCATGTTTGTGTTTCTTTCCCTTTGGTGTCTCTGATGGGAGCTGTGGGTTAATTGCATCGATTCATGATCATTGCCTTCACTTCTATTTATTTATTATAATTGGGGAAATAATAAAATGGGCATTAACTGTAAAGCCTTTGCAGATATCTTGACAAAATGTTGATAGAAATGTTCATTAAGTAAACTTCAGCCATATGCTTTTAAGCCAACCTGGGGTCCCTCAGGGTGTGCCGGGGCCACGCCCAATTCCTTTCATTTCATAAAAGGTCATATATCGTATAAACCACTCAGATCCCCACCCCTAAACCATATATATTCTTGTTCCTTATGATAAGACACATTCAGTGACACCAACTTCGGGGTCTCCTGGGGTGCGCCGGGCCATGCCCCATCCCTCCACTTCACAAAGGCCTAATATCTGAGAAACTGTTCACACCACCAGCCCTAAACTATATATATTTATGTTCCTTATCATTAGACCCATTCAATGACACAAACATGGACCCCCGGGGGTCCCGGGTCATATTCCGGGTCATATCCCACCCAAGCCATATATCTCAGAAACCATTAGGACCCCCGTCCCTTAACAATATATTTTTCTTGTAACTTGTGGTTGATAAGACTCATTCGCACTAATCTGGGGGTCACCTTTTGCTTGGCAATGAGCTGGGGCCATTCCCCAACCCTGCCATCCACTTCATAAATGCCATTTGCCCAAGAAACCATTCTGATACCCATCCCATGATCAAATATATTCTTGTTCCCTATGGTTAGACACATTCAGTCACATCAATTTGTGGGGTCAACGGGGTCTGTTACTCTCTCCTCCATCTCATAAAAACACCTCATATCTCAGAAACCGTCCTGATCCCCACCCCCAAAACCATATATACCATTGGTCCTTATGATAAGTCACATTCAATTACAGCAATCTTGGGCTTCCCTGGTGTCCGGCGTGGCCATACCCCAATCCCTCCATTAACGAAAAGGCCTTTTATCTCAGGGACCATACAGATCCCCACCCTCTATCCAGAGAGATGTGGTTGTTTTGGCAGGCAATATAATTAGTTAAGGGTGAAAACAAGTGCATATTAATTACTTCGTCATTTGCTTTGACAAAGGCGCTAATCCACCACGATAATTCTTAAACACTTAAAATCACACATTAACCGAGGTGAGAATAATTGTGAGTGTTAACTAAAGGATTTGTCTCTTTCGGCGAACGGCGGCCGACGTTCCAGGAAGGCACCACTGTTTAAAAATATTTTGTTTATTGGAATTGAGGTTTAACGTCCCCGTCACTACAATTAACGTAATAATGTAACCATTTATATCACGTCACTATTTGTGCAGAAAGAACAACTGATAAGTAAATGAAACATTATACTAGCAAGTCTATGCAATAACGTCCCCTCTAAACCCAACTTTTTACAGTGAAAATGGGTTTTCGCATATACTTTATTTCTCTTATTTCTGATTCTAGAACATAGACAATTAGACGGTTCTAAAGTGTACATATTGTTTTGGGAGCAGTCGGTGGATATGCATAATGGGGACACACCTGTGTAATGTTGTGTCCAATCAGAACACATTTTTTGGTACAGTCAGACAGGGGTTTGCAGGGATATATACTACATGTTTTTGCATGTTCTTCTCGAGGAATTCCATAGCGGTACTGGTTGGAACAGGCATGATCATTGCGCAGGCACGCCTGTGCAAATACATTGCCACCTTTGTCGCCGAAATAGTGAAAGTTTTATGATGGAAATTGTGATATTGTTCTTGTTTCTGCTCGGAATGTGGATTGTGGGTACTCGTTAGGGCCGTCTCTTTGAGGCGGTTCTAGCGGGTGACCATGGTCTGTATTTTGCCGCGGGAGATACGAAGAATAAGGTGTGCCCCCGGAAGCCACAGTTTTACTATGTTGGTGGTGTGATTCTAATGATTATCCCAAACGTACACAGTTCAATTTCCTTTTTTATTTCAGGAGTAGGGGGGGGGGGGGGGGGGGTGGCATGGTATATTCTGGACTTAACAAGCCGTGTAGTTCATATATTTTAACTTTCATTCAGTGTCTTTTTTCCCCTCAACTACATGAATTATTAAATTAATTGTACGCGATGTTTGTGTCAGTTTGACAATAGGTTTCAATACTTATGTTCCAATTATATATAGGTAGATATTAGACAGGGGTGTGGGGGTGGATTACACCACTGTATAATTTTCCTAATACATGTCGGTAGTAATTGAGTAAATTTAGAGACTTCAAGAACTGTGATTATTCATATTCAAACTGTGATATTAGTGTTTGCTGTGATATTTACCAGTACCAAATTAAACCTAACTGGCATTAATTGTGATTCACAAACATTTTGGTGCTTGGAGTATCAAGTTTCTCCATGCCAAGTGAAGTATAACTACATTTGTGGACAGAAGCATATATTTTCCTAGTGGATGGGTTAAGTCTGCTCTGACATTTTGCCAGTTAATGGACTCCAATAAATCAGAATCAGAATCAGAACTGTTACCGGTGACACGTCAAACGACATTCATACACCAGGACCTGTGATGTGGGAAGTTAGTCCCTAGCTCTAACCAAAGAGGTAAATTTAGCTATACAATCAGCAGCACCTTCAGCTGTCGAAATAATCGAATCGGGAAGGACATTCCAATCTCTAATGGTTCTGGGGAAGAACGACTCTTTATAAATGTCAGTTCTTGCGCTAAGGGTCTGAAACGCCAACGAATGGTGATTTCTACAGTGTCTAGCTGGGGGAACAAGGTCATCTGTTGGAATGCTGGCAGCACCCTTTAGACCTTTGTATAAAAGGATTAGCCTACTGTCTTTTCTCCTTTTCTTGAGAGACTCCCATTTTAATTTTCCAAGTATTCCAGTCATGCTCCCAGTTTCAAAGCAGTAATTGCCTGTTACAAATCTAGCAGCTCTATTCTGAACTTTCTCAATTTCATCGTTAAGGCCCACTCCACTGGGGTCCCAGATACAACTACCATATTCCAAGATTGGGCGAACAAGACCTTTATGTGCTGCCTCTTTTACATCCTGACGGCACTGATGAAGATTTCGCCTCAGGAAACCAAGCGTTCTATTTGCCTTAGTACACATGTTGCTAATATGAGTATTCCATCTCAAGTTGTGTGAGATTGTCACTCCAAGGTATTTAATGGAGTCCACATTCTCGAGGACCGTTCCGTCTAAGGTGTAAGAAGCCTCAACTTTATTATATCTCTTCCTAGTTATCTGCATAATATTGCATTTAACTGGCTGAAATCTCATGCCCCATTTACGTGCCCAACATCCTAATCTATCTATGTCAGCCTGAAGTTTCAATGAGTAATCTGTATCTCTAATTTCCCGGTAACAAACACAGTCATCTGCGAACAGTCTTATTTCTGAGTCAATGTCAGTGGAAATATCATTGATGTACAGGGAGAACAAAAGTGGACCAAGAACGGTCCCTTGCGGGACTCCAGACAAAACTGGAGCCCACTCCGAAGATTCACCATTAACAACAATCCGCTGTTTTCTGTAGCAAAGAAAGGAATCTATCCATTTGAGGGTCTTTTCCCCAATTCCATAACCAAATAACTTAGATTTAAGTAGTTCATGAGGAGGGGTGTCAAAAGCCTTCTCGAAGTCCAGAATAAATGTGTCCACCTGTCCCCCTTTGTCCAAGATCTTTGCCCAGTCATTGAGATAGGAGCGTGATAGCTCAGTGGTTAGTGCACTCGCCTCTGATGCTAGAGGTCCCGGGTTCGATCCCCGGCAGCGGCGATAAAATTTCGGTGTCCGAACAAGCTCCATTGGCATCGTTTGCAGGGATGAATGTCATAAAGTGCACCGTCCTTCGGATCGGGACGTTAACTGGAGGCCCCCTGTGCAGGGAGAACCATCCCCTGTGCAGGTTAAAGATCCCTACCGTAATTACATGATTACTGTGTAGGCTTTCATCCTGCAAACCTGGAGTGTATGTAATGTACACCTGCAGTAATGGTCAAATGTGACCGACGCAGTATCAGCAGATAGATAGATAGATAGAGATGCTGTGCAATGGCAAGGATATACGTGTAAACAGATTGGTTAGGAACTTACAATAAATGCATAATTTAAAAACAAGACTTTTTACGCGCACCACCAAAACGCGAATAGGGGGGTGATAGTTCTACTAAGAGAAGATACTGAGAGAATAAATACCGAGAGACAACTGCAGCCGATTGGGGCTTAGCAACAACCAACCAACCTAAACCAAAATCTATGTTTTGAGCAGAAAGAAAAGTATGTCACATTTTTAATATAAACAGTCATTTTCACAACCATAAATCCCATTTTATTGCAAATACTTGTTAACCGTATGTGAGCTCGAATATCTTTCTCAAAAAAGATTTTAGCGCAGTTGCTCAAACCTGAAGTAAAAGCCACCAGTAGGTCGTCCAGCTGCACTAAACGAGGGCAAAACCATGTTTTCCGGAACTCCCAATACCCCATCAATCCCTTTACATACCAAAACAAACATAGCATCAATCAATAGGGCTTGAAAAAAATAAGGGCGAAACGACCCACCTAATCAGGACGAAACGACCCTTGGGCGATACGACCCAGGGCGAAACGACTCATGGGCGAAACGGTTCCGGGTCATTTCGGCCCATAACAAAATCGGCCCATGTCAAAATCGGCCCATGACAAAATCGGCCCATAGCAATTTCGGCCCATAAATGATTAAAAGGCTGTAATAGGGGTGAATTCCAGCCAAAATTAAAAAAATGAAAGATATAGTTAATTTATGATAAAATACATGCATATACAATTTATTTTACCGCTTTTCACCGCTAGGCATCTTTATCATTATTTTCAATAATTACCTCCCTCAGATGTGAGTCTTCTCGCAATGCAAACTTTGAAATGGAAGATAAGAAATAAAAAAAATATAAAAGAGGGTGTGTTTTTTTATTAAAAAAATGTATATTTATGAACTCTGAAATACCAGTTCTGGTGTCATTGCTTATTTGTTTATATTGATGACACATGTCGGTATGCAAAATGATTAATAATCACTTTAGGTTGTTGCCTTTATCGACACGTGCCTTAAAGCAACAAACAAACGATTATCACTTTACTCAAACCTCAGTCATTATTGTGGCACGTGCCAATCATCCATAAGTCTATGTCTCCTAATGTGTGTCTTTAATTCTTTCTTTGTTTCTTGCTTTCGGTTTCGTTTTATGAATGTTATTGGACAAGGGCTATATGTGGGCCTAGCGCCGGGGCCCAACGAAAGACACATCAGCCTGTGCATCCGCGCAGTCTGATTTGTGTGTAACTATGAATCATAAAGTAGGCAAAGCTACCTCATGCCTCCAGCGATCATGACATACTGTGCGGCTGAGCAAGTCGATCTGTGTATGCTGGGCTCGTGAAGTAGCAAAAGTGGGACCTAGCAAATGTTAATGCACGAAAACCTATGCATGATTCTTGTAATAAAATCGAAGATTTTCTGCTAAAAGCTAATCAATGCGCCTCTTATTCATAGCGTATTCCATTACGTAAATGGAAATGTTGAAAAGCAGAAATAAGAAATACAATGTACAACGAAACCCTTAATAATTTCATAAGCCCAATGTGACTGTGAACAACGCTTGATGTCAGTTTTCTAACCATTGCCTGCAGTGAAAACAATCAAATATCATATACCCTTAAGCATTTTCAGAACATTCTTAAGAGTGCATTTTCTATCTACTTCTTAACCTCCTAGGAGAACTTTCCGAAGGGATTCCAGTATACCAAGTACTGAAGGGGGTTAGTTGAAATGAAAGATAAGTATAGCAGGTGAAATTAGTTTGTACAGTGCTAGGCGAGTGTTGGTATAGTTAAAAGTAAAACAGAGGCCAGTGACTTGGGGGACACATGCCAAACCCGGCACACAGCATCACTAAACTGTGCCAGGATGGGGAGCAAGACTATTTGGTGCGCGGTAGAGCATTCCAACTCGAGCCCGAGATTCTTATGAAAAAAGGTTTTGGGAAAGAATGAAAATTTGTAGTAATTTGTAGGGCTCGTGATGAGTCTGTATACCAAATGGTGGTTTTGACTAGAGTCCCTCCTGATATGTGGATATGTGGATTTTCTTTCTTATATATCCATTACGAAAACACACCCGTGTGACATAGTGCATTCTTTCATTTTATCCAAAATGACTACTTTTCCTACACAAAAAAGTGATATATTTGTTTTATTTATAATCCGAGCATGCGGTGGCGATTCCATCGAGTACCCACAACATGTCTTGGATCAGAGATAAGCATAATAACATATACCCCCTATATAAAGTGGGATTAAGGGCGGTATTATTTTCTCGGACTTGTTAACACAATGTGTTTTTTATCAGAGGAAAGAATATTAATTTCTCGAACTGAACATATCTTCTTTTTATCCCATTTTCGACCTACATGCTACTGATTTAATTGGCCGTGCAAGCAAATCAGTTATATGCAAACATAATAATTATACCATCATTAAAATTGTTGATCGAAATTGCTATGGGCCGATTTTGTATGGGCCGATTTTGTTATGGGCCGATTTTGTCATGGGCCGATTTTGTTATGGGCCGAAATGTCCAGGGACCGGCGAAACGACTCACGGGCGAAACGACCCGATACCGGACAAATAGGGTCCGATCCGGTAATTGGGTCCGATCCGGTGTTTGTACGTACCACTTTAACTTGGCGACAGGTGGCGTTCTTCCTGAATATTTTGTAAAGAAAAGAAGTGAAAGGAAACAAAATGCAAGATCTAGTATATTCAGGTGAATTTACTATTGTCTTTGGCTGAATTACATTAATGGTATGATAACTAAAGACTTTAGTGACAAACTGTATCATGTTTCAAAAATTTGTCATGAAACACACGATTTCGGATTAGTTCATCACGGCGATATAGTGGGTGGGGTATTTATTTATCAGAATTGAAGGGGTCAGTGCACTGGCTATTGATCAACAGTGTTAAATATATTTTTTTAAGAATGTCCCCCTTCACATATCATCAACATGGTCGTGCAGTCCTTTACTACCATGTTTGTTTACACACAGGAACTTGTAGTTACGTCAACAGGGTCTACCTAAACACCGCAAAGACGGGCAAAGTACGCAAAGACGGGCAAAGACGCGCAAAGACACGCAAAGACGCACAAAAGACGGGCAAAGACAGGCAAAGACACTTAAATTAGGCAAAGACGCATAAAAATAAACTGAAAGACCCATCCCAGACCCACAAACCCCTATAATGCATAGTCACCATCATAAAAGACAAAAGTGCGCAAAGACTATGAGGCTGAGATATAAAGGGATAAGCAAAGACACACAAAAAATATAATAAGCCAAAGTACGCAATCACACCATATAGAACGCAAAGACGTGCATTAAACCAATAAATAAATAGGCAGATATGAAATAGATATAAATAAATAGAAAAATAATCGATTTTTTTTTTAAGTTTGAAATGCACGCAAACACACCCAAAGATGCACAAAAGACGGGCAGAGACGCACAAAAGACAGGCAAAGACACACAAAGACACATAAAAATTCGAATATTCCCAAAGAGCCCCGTCCTCTCCACTCCCCGCCCCTCAGCAAATAAACGTTATGCACAGTCACCGGAGACATGCATATATCACTGAAGACAAAAATGCATGATTCTAATGAGCAGACTCAACAATAAAATAAAAAGTATTCACAACATATGTTTCATAATACTCATTATAGTATTAGAGTAGATATAAATTGTTCCTTATCCAATTTTATTTATGAGAACATGCCACTTCTTTAAGATTACCTAGATGTCTGTGTCATGCACAAAGGTGATAATTAAAGAAGCTCGTGAAAGCGTTTTTCGCACCTTTTAACATGCAATTCGATAATCAAAGTGGTTCGAGATTATGCGTGAATCGATTAATCAGTAATTAAAATCAATCGATTGCACAAAACATTGTTAACACCTTTGCTGATGAGCGTCAGTCAGATGATTAAAGACGCTCGTGCCTAATTTTTCCATATCTTCTCATATTACATATTGTTTTAACACGAATTTTATACAAATTGCTGTTAACAATTTTATTGATGATCGTTAGAGCAATTATCAAAGACGCTCATATAAAATATTTTTATATCTTCTCATATTGCACTCTTAAACCCAACATTCTTATAGAAAAATTGGGTTTACCCGGGTATTAATTATTTTTCTTATTTCTGCTTCAAACATAGATTTGGGTAGTCGTTAGGACCGCTTTGCCGAGGCAGCTCTAACGAGTACCAAACATGTATGTTTTGAGAACAATTATGAAAAGTATAACTTTTTAATCTGAAATATTTCATGGTTATGGTTAAGTTGTTTCATTTGGAAATGCCTGATGAGTCTGCTCATTAGAATCGCCCCATGAGGCGATTCATATGAGTACTCAGACACAAAGGTTCCTCGTACTCGTTTTTTTTATTATTGTGTTTGCACATAAGAACCCCCCCTCGATGGTTATTTCATCCGGAAAATGAATGATGAGTCTGCTTATTAGAAATGCCCCGTTGAGGCGATTCTTATGAGCACTCTTACACAAAAGTTCTTCGTACTCGTTAGTTTATTGTTTGCTCATTAGAATCACTTATTTTATCTGGAAAATGTATAATGAGTCTGCTCATATCTATCTATCTCTACATAATCCTCAACCCGCTTCCGAGTGTTATTAGGATATGAATCGCGCATTTATGTCTTCAATGATATAATTATGCATGTTTTCGGTGACTATGCATAACGTTTATTTGTTGAGGGGGTGGGGGAGAGAGAATGGGGGCTCTTGGGGCATTTTTGTATATTTTTATGTGTCTTTGTGTGTCTTTGCCTGTCTTTGGTGTGTCTTTGCCCATCTTTTGTGCGTCTTTGCGTGTGTTTGCGTGCCTTTCAAACTTAAAAAACTCGATTTTTTCTATTCATTTATACGCATGTATATTTTATATGTGCCCAAATATTTATTTAATTATTGCTTTTGTGCATGTCTTTGTGTTTTATTTGGTGTCTTTGCGTCTCTTGGCTTATTTTGTGTGTCTTTGCTTATCCCTTATATCTCAGCCTCTTTGCGCTCTTTGTTATCTTTTATGATGGTGACTATGCATTATGTGGGGTTGTGGGTCTGAGATGGGGTCTTTCAGCATATTTTTATGTGTCTTTGCCCAATTTATATGTCTTTGTGTGACTTTGCCTGTCTTTGCCTGTCTTTTGCGCGTCTTTGCGTGTCTTTGCGCGTCTTTGCGTGTCTTTGCGCGTCTTTGCCTGTCTTTGCGTGTCTTTTGCTGTCTTTGCAGTGTTTAGGTAGACCGCGTCAACAGGCTATAAAAAACTGTAAAAAAGCCGAAAATACTATAGGCGAGCCGAAGGCGAGCAAGGAATGCAACAATAAAAATTACTTCCGGGTTCCAATTTTGTGTTTTGATGCTCGTAAAGTCTTTTGTACAACTCGTTCGAGCGGAACCTGCCCACCCTTTTGTGCTCATTCATCTACCCTCCAAATAGACACTAAACGTTTCTTCAGTACGTTCGTAATAAGTTAGAACTTCTCCTTTTTCAGGTCTGCAAATATAATTTTGATCAGAACTGAGGTTCCATTGCGTAGACGAGGATTCCGAATGATGTAAATATTTCAGGGCTTAAAAATAAATAATTATTGATCGTTAATTACTTACATAAAAATACACTTCTCGATTCAATTTTTTAAGTATGAATTTAACCTCTTGAAAAACATTGATATTTCAAGAATAACTTTTTTTTTCTCTGTCGCGTTATGTTTTTCGACCGTTTTTGTCAAGCGTCTCATTGATCAGATTTTCAAGGAACAACCTTAGCAACCGATTACCATGGCTATGTTAGCTGGTCTATATCTATCTTCTTATACTGAGTCGGTCATATCTGGCCATTACCTCAGTTGATTGGGTGGCTAAATTTAGAATTTAGCTGAAAAAAAAGAAAAAAAAAAGAGAGGCACTGGATGCGTCCTTAAAACTATTTACAATCTGCATAACAGAGGTATCCTAAAACGCATACCTCTGAGACCCAATCTTACACTGTGCGGGCTTTGAACTCTTCTGCGGACTTGGCATTCACCGCAGAGGAGGGAAGACTATTCCATTGGGGAATAGTTCTAGGAAAAAACGAGTTCTTCAGGGCATCACTATAGGACTGGTATCTACGATATTGTGAGTCGTTTAATTTTGATGCCCTTGTTTGGGTCGACAGTGTTACAGGGGTCAAGTACCTATCTTTATCAATAGACACTGAATCAGAGTGTATCTTGTAGAAGAAGGTTAAAGAGGACTGCTCACGACGGGCCTCCAGGGACGGCCACTCTAGCTCACTAAGCATGTCACCGACGCTACTTCTATTTCGCCATCGCCTACAGGTCCATCGAGCAGCTGTCCTCTGCACCTTCTCCACCTGCTGAGTCTGAGTTTTAACATAGGGGTGCCAAATGGGTGATGCATATTCGAGTTGAGGGCGAACCAATGTTTTATATGCAACATCCTTTGTCTGCCTAGGTGCAAAAGCCAAGTTCCGTCTAAGGAATCCCAAAGTCCTAGTTGCTTTAGATGTAATCTCTGAGATATGTTGACCCCAATCAAGATCGTCAGTGATGGTGATACCAAGATATTTGGCGGATTGAACATGCTCCAAAACTTGCTGGTGAAGAGTATAGTCAAACTTAATTTGCTTGTCCGGAGGGTGTCGTGACACTCTCATTGAGTGACATTTGGCCACATTGAACTTCATTTGCCAATCGGCCTCCCACTGTGCAAGTTGATCCAGGTCATCTTGTAAAATAAGACAGTCAGAAGGAGAATATATGTTCCTATACAGGACACAATCATCAGCAAACAAACGGACCGATGACCTGATATTATCGGGGAGATCATTAATGAAAACCAAGAAAAGGACCGGTCCAAGGACCGAACCTTGGGGGACTCCAGATAAAACAGGGACTGGATCAGACGCTTGGCCATCAAGTACAACTTGTTGTGAGCGCCCAGAGAGCCATGAGCTAATCCACCTATGCGTGGATCCTCTTATCCCATAGTACTCCAGTTTATGTAATAGCCTTCTGTGAGGTACCTTGTCAAAGGCCTTAGCAAAGTCCATGATGATCAAGTCAGTCTGTTTGTGGCCACGATTTATGGCCCCATCCAGATTGCTCACAATGTCATGGTAAAATTGAACAAGCTGCGTTTCGCAAGACCTTTGACTCCGGAAACCATGTTGACAGTCAGCAAGAATGCTCTCAAAGGCTAAGTGCTTGTTGATGTTGCTTACTAATATATGCTCCAAGGTTTTGCAACAGATGCATGTTAGCGACACTGGTCTATAATTTGCTGCATCATATTTTTCCCCTTTTTTATAGACCGGGGTTACATTTGCTTGTCGCCAGTCATCTGGTACAGTGCCCTGGGCAAGTGATTGATTGAAGATAAAGGCCAACACAGGAGATATTTCAGCACTACATTCCTTAAGTACCCTGGCATTCAGGTCATCGGGCCCAGATGCCTTATGTATCTTGAGCTTACCTAACAGTTTAGCGACCCCATTGGGGTCAACTGTTATGTCCCCCATAGAGGGGAACGGACTTGCACCTTTAGATGGTAGCTCACCATCAGTTTCACGCGTAAATGCTGATTGAAACTGTTTATTGCAAATATTAGCCTTATCGCGCGCATCTGTTTTTAGAATTCCATTTTCCCTTAGCGAAGTGATCCCAAACGCATCCTTTTTCAGGGACTTTACGAATGACCAAAACTTTTTAACTTTACCATTCTTTTGGGGACTATCGGGATCTATATTGTCATCTTCAAAGGTAAAGATGCTGGAAACATGCTTCCAATATGCATCTCTTATAACCTTTTGCACATGTGCTCTGAACCGTTTGTAATGGTTCTTAACGTCAGGGCTGCTAGACTTGCGAGCACGAAAATACATTCTATTCCGTCTTCTGATGAGATGCTTGATCGTGTTATCGATCCATGGTGCCCTATATTTTGTTTTGGTCATTTTAGTTGGTATAAACCTTTCCATTGCCATGGTTAATTCGGACTTAAAACTGACCCACAGGTCATTAACTGACATGTGTGAGAGGTCAGAGGAAAGGAACGAATCCTTAAATCGCGCCATATGGTCTCGCAGACCATCCATATCCGCACGTTTGTAGAGAAAAACTTTACGCGGGACTTGTCTGATTCGTTTAGCTTTTATGTCATACTCAACAAGGACTATGTCATGATCAGCTTTGCCAATCGGGGGCATCCCCTTAACTAGGCTTACTGGGGATGGAGAATTTGTAAACAATAAATCAAGGGTCTTTTCTTGTCAGGTGGGTATGTTAACAACTATATAAATCCTTATGGACTGTACCCATAAGAATGCCACTTTTTTTACTAAAACCTCATGACTATTTTAATTTGAATTTTGTAACTAAAAAATATATATATATATTCCCAGCTTATGTATTAGGCGAAATTCAGAGTACCCTCCCATTCCCCATCCCTGGGGTTTCTACAGTCTAGGCCTATGAATTGGGTAGAAATATGAAAAATATCAGGATTTTCACTTAAAAAAATATTGGTGGTAACATTTTCAATATATTTGAACACGCGTGTTTTCGTAATTTTCTCTCTCTCTCTCTCTCTCTCCTAGTAGGCACAAGTCGCTAGGGCAACGTCAAATCAACGTCGGTGCAACGTGACGTTGCACCGACGTAGATCGGGCCGGCAGCGATACGACGCTGACACGTCGCATCGGGAAGTGATCATTTCAGATTAGTGCCATTCGCTGATTATGGAAATCTAAAATTTGCGCCTTAGAGCTTTAACGGATCACTGTCAGAGATATATACCTTAGTAGATATTTATCTATCTATCTATCTTCTTATACTGAGTCGGTCATATTTGGCCACTACCTCATTTGGGTGGATGGCTAAATTTAGAATTTAGCACAAAAAAAAAAAAATCATCTCTGGATGAGTCCTTAAAACTATTTACAATTCAAGCACAGAGGTATCCTAAAACGCATACCTCTGAGTCTCAATCTTATACTGTGCGGGCTTTGAACGCCTCTGCAGTCTTGGCATTCACCGCAGAAGATGGAAGACTATTCCACTGAGGAATAGTTCTAGGGAAGAAAGAGTTTTTCAGGGCATCACTATAGGAATGGTACCTACGATACTGTGAGTTATTTGCTCTTGATGCCCTTGTCCGTGTTGACACTGTTGCAGGGGTCAAATACCTATCCTTGTAAGTTGTTAATTGATCCTGTACCAGAATGTATCTTGTAGAAGAAGGTTAAGGAGGACTGCTCAGGACGGGTCTCCAGGGATGGCCACTCTAGTTCATCAAGCATGTCACCGACGCTACTTCTATTTCGCCATCGTCTGCAGGTCCATCGAGCAGCTGTCCTCTGCACCTTCTCCACCTGCTGAATCTGAGTTTTAACATATGGATGCCAAATGGGTGATGCATATTCAAGCTGAGGGCGAACCAATGTTTTATATGCAACATCCTTTGTCTGTCGAGGTGCAAAAGCCAAATTACGTCTAAGGAATCCTAAGAACCTAGAACTTTGCTTTAGATGTTATTTCAGAGATATGTTGACCCCAATCGAGATCGTCAGTGATGGTGATAGCAAGATATTTGGCGGAATGAACTTGCTCCAAAGTTTACTGGTGTAGTATGTAATCATGCTTAATTTGCTTGTCCTGAAGGTGTCGTGACACCCTCATTGAATGGCATTTGGCTACATTGAACTTCATCTGCCAATCTGCTTCCCATTGTGCAAGTCGATCCAGGTCATCTTGTGAAATGCGACAGAAGAAGAATATATGTCCCTATACAGGACACAATCATCAGCAAACAAACGGACAGATGACCTGATGTTATCAGGGAGCTCATTGATGAATATCAAAAAGAGGACCGGTCCAAGGACCAAACCTTGTGGGACACCAGATAGAACAGGGACTGGATCAGACGCTTGGCCGTCAAGTACAACTTGTTGAGAGCGCCCAGAGAGCCATGAGCTAATCCAATTATGTGTGGATCCTCTTATCCCATAGTAGTCCAATTTGTACAATAGCCTTCTGTGAGGTACCTTGTCAAAGGCCTTGGCGAAATCCATGATGATCAAGTCAGTCTGTTTGTTTTCCCAGTCCCACATTGGCCAGTAATCAGTAGATTATGGCCTTCTTGTGCAGTTTTTAAGGCAATTTTCTGATTTTCTTTCAGCTGCAAACACGCCATATTTAGACTTATCTACTTTCGGTTTAAATTCCAAATATAGAATCTGAGATTCTAAGGAACCGAATTACAGGAACACTCCGTGCATAACTGCGCCATCTAAGGTACCACCTCAATTAACGCAAAATATTTTAAATTTTAAAGAAAATGTGAGAAAAAAATGTATTGGGGCCTAAATATATAATATTGATCTACCATCCCTTTTTTCTCATACAGTAATTAAAAAAAATGGTTTCTTTCCATACGCATGTAGATCTAGTATAAAATTACTTGTTGCAGCTCACCGGTATACCGGCACATCGATACCGGACCTTATTACATAATCTGAATCATTAGGCGCGCCAACTGCGGAATATATTTACATCATTCGGAATCCTCGTTTACGCAATGGAACCTCAGTTCTGAACAAAATTATATTTGCAGACCTGAAAAAGGAGAAGTTCTGACTTCTTACGAACGTACTGAAGAAACTTTTAGTATCTATTTGGAGGGTAGATGAATTAGCACAAAAGGGTGGGCAGGTTCCGCTCGAACGAGTTGTACAAAAGACTTTACGAGCATCAAAACACAAAATTGGAACCCGGAAGTAATTTTTATTGTTGCATTCCTTGCTCGCCTTCGGCTCGCCTATAGTATTTTCGGCTTTTTTACAGTTTTTTATAGCTTTTTTGACGTAACTACAAGTTCCTGTGGTTTACATACCGTTTATTTCCGTGATCGGTTGTTTTCGATGACGACACCCAGCCGTTTGGTAGTAAACATCTGCATCTGCTTTACCCTGTATGGTGAGGATCTGTTGACTCGGTTAACCAGAGAAAATCGACGTCGAAACGTTTTGTTTGACAAGATACCAAACTTTTTCACCGCCGCAGGCAAAAATGGCCGCTGAATAGTCGAGGCTTTTCATTGGATGCAACGTACGGTGATAATGTCAATAGTCTATCTGGAACGAAAATTATTATAGACGAAGAATAAAAAGAAATTGTGCAAACTTCGATTATATCCAATCACACGTCTCATGAATGAAAGTCTATATAAAAATGGCTAATTTAGCTGAAGCAGTACAATGGTTATGTTTAATCACGTTTGTTTAGATACTCTTCTTTCTTTTTTTCTTTCGTACTCGGATCGTTTCGCGACGTCTGGGCAGGTCATACTAAACCCCGCAAGGTATCAGGCGTAGTCCACAGTTCAGGAAGCCAACAGAAGGCGGAAGAAGACCCCGGGGACGGTTAAGGCAGGAACAAATGTAACGAATGTGTTAAATTGCCTTATAAAGAGCAACAGGTACAAAACATTTGAAATATATGTAAAATTTACAGATTAACCTCTGGTACCGTAGGGATACCCTTATAGACACGGAGTTCGAGCGAATAATCAATATTTTTTCGGCACGACTGTTGTACGGATTTTTTTTTTCATTCCTCAAATATCGTCCAATGAAATTATTCGTTGCAGAATTAGCCAGCCATGTTTTGCCTGCGGCGGTGACAAAGTTAGGTTTCTTGTCAAATAAATCGTCTCGACGTCGATTTTCTCTGGTTAACCGAGTCAACAGATCTTCACCATACAGGGTAAAGCAGATGCAGATGTTTACTACCAAACGGCTGGGTGTCGTCATCGAAAAAAATCGATCACGGAAATAAACGGTATGTAAACAAACATGGTAGTAAAGGACTGCACGACCATGTTGATGATATGTGAAGGGGGACATTCTTAAAAAAATATATTTAACACTGTTGATCAATAGCCAGTGGGTCAGTGCAACAAGGGACCTAAGTCCACTTTTCATAGTTTTGAGAAAAACACGATTTTAGTGAATTTTCCACTTGGTGGATATTGGGTTGATCTTTTGCATTCTAATATTATATTTGGACTAGCATATGCAAAAAATGCAAGTGTAGATTCATTAAAGCCTTTTATGCGCTTTTTATAGCGATAAATGAGTTTATAGGCAGCGAAAAAATGCCTTATAGATATACAACAACAACAACTAAATGCTGTTTTTGGCAAATTTATTTATGCAAAAAGGGACCTAACTCCACATGGATTTAGGACCGTTGTTGCATTGAAACATTGAAAAACACAGTTTTTGCACCATATTATGGTCATATTTAGCACAAAAACCACTACTTGAGTAATAAAGGCAGGATGATTTGTCGCTGTGGCCTCTAGAGCATTAACAAGATTTTTCTATGATTTGACCTACTGACCTACTTTTTGACCTGACATGCCCATATTCGAACTTGAGTGAGATATCATCAAGACAAACATTCTGGTAAAGTTTCATGAAGACTGAAGCAAAATTGTGGTCTCTAGAGTCTTAACAAGGTAAATGTTGACGAAGCACACCGCACATACGACGGACAAAAGCTCACCTTAAGCTTTGCTCAGATGAGCTTAAAGGAAGGAAACATCCTACAGGCATAATGGCACCAAAACAGCCATTGTTATTTAGGTAACAACATTAGAACACACGTTTAAAGTAGAAGTAAAACAAAGATCAGGAATCGATACAATTAACTTACTCCACCCATCAAAGACACCAAAGGGAAAGAAACACAAACATGAAGCGACCAGACCATAATGGAAACCTAAACAAAGAAAGGCCATCAGGACAGTTACTTTCCCACAACATAAATAAACCGCCACAGAAGAACCGCCTTGGAACGGTCAGTGGAAAGAATTCCACTGGGGGGGCTTAAATCGATTTTACATGGCTATAATCCTCGCCCTTACCTCTGTCGCGGTATACACTAATTTTGTTTAGTCCGCATGAAGGCTTCCTAACTCATCAGTGTAACAACTCCGAGGAAACAAATAAAAAAAGTACAGAGATGAAACAAGGTTGAGGACTCGACAGCATACACAACAGAATTGCTGGAGCAAAAGAAAACCAACAGTTAGACTCCGAGGGGCCCGACCAAAGACGAAGCATCAGGCACCAACCAACATAAAGAATACTAAAATAAAATTCCATTTATGTTTTTATGCTGGAATCGTTATATAATCTTAGGCCCGACCCACCGGTGTGCAGTCAAAGAGGGAAGCAAAGTTGCCAACCGTGATTGGGTTAGCCACCATGCATGCAGTCTGTTTTATAACATTTATGTTTTACCTAATCTTTATATATCGATGATTTTACGAAATTGGGTACTAAAGTCATTACAGGCATGTATTTTTCTAAATTTATATATTAAGTCACCATAGAATTCGGGTTCCGAAAGGCCTTGTTGCAGAAGTGTTTTAAGTCCAACATTGAATTTTGAAACGAAATCAGAATGATGTCTATAAAACTTAGAAAAGGCTTTACGTAGTTTATGATACCGATACCCCTGATTAAGAAGTTTAGCCGTTAAGAATTTATTACGAGTGTTGAAGTCGGATACATGACTAGACACTCTAGCGAATCGAATTAACTGCGAAATATAAACCCCGTACGATGTCGCACGAGGAACATCACTGTCCAAAAAAGGAAAATTTACAATCTCGAAATCAAAATCATCACGTTTATCATCAATTTTGCAAGAAACAAATCCATCTACAATAGATAAATGTAAATCCAAAAAGGGGACCTCGGTATCAGAAGAATTTTACTTGTTCAACTGAAGTTCTAGGGGATAAATCTGAGTGATTTAACCATCAAAGTAAGCTCTGTCAATATTTAATAAATCATCTAAATATCTAGAAGTAGAGTTAAAAGCTTCAATAATTTCAGATTGGTTATCAATGGAAAGCGACAACATGAAGTCTCTTTCATAACAATACAAGAACAGATCAGCCACAAGAGGTGCGCAATTCGTACCCATCAGAATACCAAAATAAGCTGCAGCTTTCCGTGCAACAAAAGTCCTATCACCATTTTTGGCTGCTGCATGCTTTAAAAGGATGGATTGGCATTACAGTGGATATAACTGACTTTCGAAACCTTTTGTTTATGACTAATTGTAAGACAGCATTACAAAAAAAAATATTTTGCCACAATAACCCGGACAGAAATTTACCAAACTATGTTTGTGCAACAAAAGTCCCAACTCCATGAAAACATGAGTGTTTATTTTTTTATTTCTCGCTGACAACAATGCATAACTAGAGGATATTTTAGTCATTACCTTAGTAAGGCACACATCCTTCTAGAAAACAATAAAATTCACATTCACTAATGTGTTTTACTCACCTTATTCTTAAAAAAAACGCTCTTGAACTTCTGTGATCCAAGGCTCACATGACATTTGTTTGTGCAACAAAGGTCCTAAATCCATGGGTGGAGTTAGGCCCCTTGTGCAATTTTTTAAAAGCATTTTTTACCTCCTAAAAAGAAGAATACCTTTAAGTAGGGGACTTAATCTGGTGGGAAAAAGTATCTTTTAATTCACAAAGGGCCTATCTCCATTTTTACCAAAAATGGATTTAGGTCCCTTGTTGCACTGACCCCTTCAATTGTTACTGGTGACACGTCAAACGGCATTCATACACCAGGACCTGTGATATGGGAAGTTAGTCCCTAGCTCTAACCAAAGAGGTATACTTAGCTACACAATCCTCAGCGGTCCATCGAATTACCCCAAAACACTCTAGTCCTGAACTCATGACCTTCCATACATTACGCTACGCTGCTTTCCTGTAAGGTCATGAGTCCCAACTGCGAAAAACTGGAAATTCCGTTAAGAAATGGGAAAATCACTGGTTTTATAATGTCATCCGATATAAGTCACAGAACTGTATTGTTCTATGTCGTTCTCTGTTCAAACTAAGCCCAAAAATATTCAATATTATCCTAAAAACATCCACGAAGCGTTAGGTACTGTTTTTTAATCCATCCACCATATTGGATTTCACTTCGGGATGTTTTGATTCCTGCCGAAACCAGTGACGTCACTGTTTGCGGAAAAACTGATCTGAAAAGAACAACATCAAACATAGCCGTTATTTGCGTTGCGTGTTGCCAGGGATTTTTTTTAAGAGAAACAGAGGGTTTAAGCATTCTGTCACTCATTTGAAATTAGAAACTGTAGTGGTTTGGACTATATCACATGTATTTGCTTTGTCTGCATAGTTGTAAAAGGAAAGGCAATTTCTTCAAGGAAAGAATCAAGCAAGGGGACACCCTATCAAATTCTACCCTACTCTATACACACCCTCCTCATACCACCCCCTAGCCTCTACCCACCCCTATCGTACCCCTTCTCCTACCCTATCCCCTACCCCTACAATACCCCTACCCCTTTCCCCTACCATACACCATCCCACTAAACCTACACCTACCTCATCCCTACCCATACCCCTTACCATACCCCAGCCCTTACCCCTATCCTGTTCCCCTACCCCAACCCTATCCATTCCCATACCCTACCCCATACCCTTTCCCTCGCACCTACCCCTTCCGCTACAATACCCCAACCATACCCCTTACCCCTACCTACCCACCCGCTACCATACCATAGCCACTACCTCTTACCCATACCCTATCACTTCCCCTTCCATGCCCCATACCCCCACCCCATCCCATACCACAGCCCCTATTTCTTACCCCTACCCCTTCCGCTACCCATAGCCTACCATGCCCCCTACACTTACCCTACCCCATACCCCAGCCCCAATCTCTTACCACTACCCCTTCAGATACCCATACCCTAACACGCCCCATACCCCTACATTTACCATACCCACCTCTACCCTACCCCCATACCCCAGCCCCTACCTCTTACCCCTACCCCTTCCGTTGCAATACCCTTGCCTACCCGAACCATACCCCTACCCAACCCCCTACCTGCCCCCTACCTTCCTACCCAATATCCATACCCTTTCCCATATGCCAGCCCCTACCCCTTACCCAACCCTACCCCTTACCTCTATCATACCCCTGCCCTAAACCCTAACCCATTCCTACCCCTTAACCTTACACTACCTTATCCTACCCCTTACCACTACACTACCCCTTACCACTACCAGACGGGCCTCCGTGGCCTAGTGGATAAGAGCGCTGACTCTTAGTCATTAGGTCTCTCATCGCCGTAGGTTCGAGCCTCGCTCGGGCCACGTGTGAGACGCCAAGTTCTGCAACGGAAGGTCAGGTGGTTTTTCTCCGGGTACTCCGGTTTTCGCCCACCTCTGATTAACGATCGGCTCGATATGAGTGAAATAATCTTAAAAGGGCCGTAAAACCCAAACCAAAAAAAAAAAAAAAATTACCACTACCAGACCACCCACCCCACCATACAGTTGGCCCTCGCCCATGGGTGCTTTGAAAAACAGATTGGGAGCATCATGCTGACCGCACACGAGTACTGGTAAACCTCTTAGAAACCTAAGCCTGTCCAGTCAAAGTGGTGCGAGTCGGACGGTCCATGCATATAAACCCTACCCCTTACCATACCCCAGCCCTTACCCGTACCCCCTTCCCCTCTCATACCCCTACCCCAACCCTATCCAATCCAATACCCATCCCCTTTCCCTCGCACCTACCTCTTCCGCTACCATACCCCTACCTACCCCATACCCTTACCCCTATCCTAGCCCACCCTACCCCCTACCTTACACTTACAGTACCTCTACCCTACCTCCACCCCTACAATACCCTATCCTACCTCTACCCCACTCCTGTCCCTACTGCTACCTTACCCTTACTCCTATCCTACCCTTCCCTATCCTACCACTACAGCATTAAGGCTGTGCCTAAGTTCATATCAGTAAATTACTCCATTTTCAGTTCTAGAAACTGCAGATTCGCAGCAACAAGGTCAAACACATTTATTATTGCCCCCTCCGAGTATTCCAAGCAGACAGACAATAAATTCTCATTGCCTGTAGTTTTTATGTACACGCGAGGGTCCATAATTTGTGAAATTGGTGAAATAAACAATTCTATTCTATTCTCATACACGGTACGGAGAATCAAGTACTGTGTTTTATCTTTGCCTTTACGATCATCACCGGGATTCACCGGACAAATTACGGAAATGAACGGCCATATTGTTTACATTGGCGACCCTGTACAGAGTCGCGTTTTGTGAAAAGTTAACGTTTACATGCACTTACAAGTTTAAACCAAGAAAGCTGCTTTGCCAAACGTAATATTTGTATTTTAATCATCATATGATCATATCCTTTTTTAGCTCACCTGAGCACGAAGTGCTCAAGGTGAGCTTTTGGGATCAGTCTTTGTCCGTCGTCCGTGCGTGCGTCCGTCGTCAACTTTTGCTTTAAACAACTTCTCCTCCAAAACTGCTGGACAGATTTTGATCTAATTTCACAGGAATGCTCCTTGGGTGATCCTCTACCAAAATTGCTCAAAGTGTTCCGCTAGGGTGAACAAGATGGCCGCCAGAGCTAAAAATAGAAAATTCTTTAAATGACTTCTCCTGCTTAACCAGTGGATGGATTTTGAAATTGTTTCACAGGAATGTTCCTTGGATGACCCTCTACCAAAATTGCTCAAACCGTTCAGCTCGGGTGAACAAAATGGCCGCCAGAGCTAAAAATAGAAAAACCTTTTAACAACTTCTTCTCCTTAACCAGTGGATGGATTTCGAAATTACTTGACAGGAAAGTTCCTTGGGTGACCCTCTACCAGAATTGCTCAAACCGTTCCGCTCGGGTGAACAAAATGGCCGCCAGAGCTAAAAATAGAAAAAGCTTTAAACGACTTTTTCTCCTTAACTAGTGGATGGATTTTGAAATTACTTCACAGGAATGTTCCTTCGGTGACCCTCTACCAAATTTGCCCAAACCATTCTGCTCGGGTGAACAAAATGGCTGCCAGAGCTAAAAATAGAAAAAGCTTTAAACGACTTTTTCTCCTTAACCAGTGGATGGATTTTGAAATTATTTCACTGGAATGTTTCTTGGGGGATCCTCTACCAAAATTGCTCAAACAGTTCCGCTCGGGTGAACAAAATGGCCACCAGAGCTAAAAATAGAAAAACCTTTAAACATCTTCTACTCCTTAAACAGTGGATGGATTTTGAAATTTCACAGGAATGTTCCTTTGGCAAACCTCTACAAAAATTGCTCATGCTGTTCCCCTCGGGTGAACAGAATGGCCACCAGAGCTAAAAATAGAAAAACCTTTGCAGGACTTCTTCTCCATAACCAGTGGATGGATTTTGAAATTATTTCACAGGAATGTTTGTTTGGTGACCCTCTACCAAAATTGCTCATACTGTTCCGCTCGGGTAAACAAAATGGCCGCCAGAGCTTAAAATAGAAAAACCTTTAAAGGACTTCTTCTCCTTTACCAGCAGATGGATTTTGAAATCACTTAACAGGAATGTTCCTTGGGTGGCCCTCCACCAAAATTGCTCAAACTGTTCAGCTCGGGTTAACAAAATGGCCGCCAGAGCTAAAAATAGAATAAACTTTAAACGCACTATTCTCCTTAACCAGTGGATGGATTTTGAAATTATTTCACCAGAATGTTCCTTGGGTGACCCTCTACCAAATTTGCTCAAACCATTCCAACAAACAGGTCAACAAAATGGCCGCCAGAGCTAAAAATAGAAAAACCTTTAAATGACTTCTCCTTAACAAGTGGATGGATTTTGAAATTATTTCACAGGAATGTTCGTTCGGTGACCCTCTACCACAATTGCTCAAACCGTTCTGCTCGGTTGAATAAAATGGCCACCAGAGCTAAAAATAGAAAAAACTTTAAACAACTTCTTCTCCTTTACCCGTGGATGGATTTTGAAATAACTTCACAGGAATGTTCCTTGGGTTGGGTGACCCTCTACAAAAAGTGCTCAAACCATTCTGCTCTGGTGAACAAGATGGCTGCCAGAGCTAAAAATAGAAAAACCTTTAAACGACTTCTTCTCCTTAACCAGTGGATGGATTTTGAAATTACTTGACAGGAATGTTCCTTGGGTGACCCTCCACCAAAATTGCTCAAACTATGCCGCTCTGGTGAACAAAACCTTTAAACAACTTCTTCTCCTTAACCAATGGATTGATTATGAAATTATTTGACAGGAATGAGGTTTGAGGTTTTTAGCTGTGGTGGCCATCATGTTCAGTTAAGCAAAATATTTTTAGCAATATTGTTAGAGGGTCACTCATAGAACATTCCTATAAAATTGCTTCCTTTTAGAGACAGATGTCTTTTGAAAGTTTTGGCCCCCACCCACCTTGGCTGCAAGGTGCTTCTACAGGAATATTGGTAAACCACTTTGAAGGTTTTAGCCTGTCTAGGCAAAGTGGTGCAAGTGGAACCATCAATACATTTAAAGTTTTAAACCCCATTGGTTTCATTGGGCAGCAGGGCTTGAGATGTCATTTCATAAAAAATGGCCTCTACTTCTCAAAATGACTTCTACTCCTAAACACGCAGACTGATTTTGAATTAATTTCACAGACATGGTCTTTGGGTCCAACCAAAATTGCTCAAACCCTCCACTCCACCATATATTACCCACAATTCCGTTTGTACAATAGGATCAGGTGAGCGATCCAGGGCCATCATGGCCCTCTTGTATTGAACATGCCACCAATATTGAATATTGTTTTGATTTTCAGAATTTCCAGTTTTTGTATGGAAGGACACAAGACCCTAGGGAGTGACTGAACGTTAGTAGGGTCTTGTTGTACAGGACTACAAAACACTCCAAACCACCCCAAACCACTTTAATTATATATATGTCGTAGTCCAAATAGGAATTTAGCCAGATCCGGAATCTGGCTAGGCCAAATAAGAATTCCTATTTGGCCTAGCCAGATTCCGGATCTGGCTAAACTCTGTTTAGTCCAAATAAGAAAGAGACAGCATACAGGGGACTTGTTCGCCCAATCTTGGAATATGGTAGTTGCATCTGGGACCCAAGCGGAGTGGTCCTTAATGAAGAAATTGAAAAAGTTCAGAATAGAGCTGCTAGATTTGTAACTGGAAATTATTGCTTTGAAACTGGGAGCATGACTGGAATTCTAGGAAAATTAAGATGGGAGTCTCTCAAGAAAGGAGAAGAGACAGTAGGCTCATACTCTTATACAAAGGTCTGAAGGGTGCTGCCAGCATTCCAACAGATGACCTTGTTCCCCCGGCTAGGCACTGTAGAAAACACCATTCAATGACGTTTCAGACCCTTACTGCAAGAACGGATATTTATAAAGAATCGTTTTTCCCCCGAACCATTAGAGATTGGAATGCCTTTCCCGATTCTATTATTTTGACGGCTGAAGGTGCTGAGGATTGTGTAGCTAAGTTTACATCTTTGGTTAGAGCTAGGGACTAACTTCCCATATCACAGGTCCTGGTGTATGAATGTCATTTGACGTGTCACCAGTAACAATTCTGATTCTGAAGAATTCCTATTTGGCTAGGCAGATTCTGGATCTGGCTAAGCTGGTTAGACCAATAGGAATCTTGTTGTTCTATGGATAATGTATGGCTGGATACATCTCCTGAGGTTTCAGTAGCCCTGTGTCCATCCTTAAAAATAATTTGTATGCTGTTGTAGGACGCAAGAGGAATATAAAATTTGTTTTGAGAAAAAAAGAAAGAAATATATTAATTATTTTTCATGAACAGTCATAAAATTGTTTGGGCAGGTACCGTAGTCATATTTAACTGGGTCTGTAGGGTGACAGCAAACAAAATATTTTAAGGTCCTGGTGAAGGATTGTCTAAGGACGTGTCACCAGTAAACAATTCTGATTCTGGTCTCATTTTTTTCAAAGACAAATAAGATCTGATGCATTATTTTTATAAGACCAAATCCAATTTATAATAACAATGTCATTAAACAAAGTTGTCTTTTGCCATTAGCTATTGTTATTATGGGAAAGTATAAAACCCGGGAGTAACAGCCGGGAGCCGGGAGTAAAATCCGGGAGTAAATTTTGGCAATCGAATAAATATATTAAACATTAACATAACTAGATGAAATTTGGATCAAAAGTAGAATATAGACTCCTCTTTAAAATGCATATAAGTTTTATATTAATAATTGAGTACTTTTCAAGATATGAACCGAAATATATGACCATGTCGCAAAAAATTCGCCCGGGAGTAGCTTTTTGCGGTATTGACGATGTCAAGCATTTTGCAAAATATGTTCAGTCTGGGATTGCTACAAGAATAAGTTTGTGTATTATCAATTAAAAACATATCAAAGATTAGAAAAATACAAAAATAAAGTTATTTCATCGCTCCGTGAAGTAAGTAATTGACCCGGGACTAGGCCGGGAGTAATTTCTGGGTTGAAATCGGCGTTTATTGGCGTTGTTGCCTATGTCACATACATTGTATTTATTAAACGTAGTCTTACTACCCTGACAGCTAATAGCAAAGGCACTGATCAAACTGCGGAGGTAATTGTGTCATCGTTTCTACATTATACGGCCATAAAACAAATAGCGCCAAATATAAATGTCCCGGTCACATAAAATCATAGATGCAGGAGCAGGGCGTGAGTTGGGTTGGGGGTTTGGATGTGTGTCGAGTCCCGATATGACAAGTAAATAAATTCATGTACTCCATGCTGAATCTTAGCTTTTCTTCTGACAAACGTTTAAGAAATACAATGTATGTGATATAAGCAATAAGGCCGAGAAAAAGGCAAATAAACGCCGATTTCAACCCAGAAATTACTCCCGGGTCAATTATTTACCAGGCGGAGCGATGAAATAACTTTAATTTTGCATTTTTTTTTAATCTCTGACATGTTTTTACTTAATAACACATAAAGTAATTCTTGTAGAACCCCCAGACTGAACATATTTTGCAAAATGCTTGACATCGTCAATACCGCAAAAGTTACTTCCGGGCGAAAATTTTGCGACGTGGTCGTATATTTTGGTTCATATCTTGAAAAGTACATGGTAATTATGTTACCACTTATGTGCATTTACAAGAAACATCTATATTCTACTTTTGATTCAAATTTCATCCAGATATGTGAATGTTTAGTACCTTTATTCGATTGTCAAAATTTACTCCCGGATTTTACTCCCGGCTCCCGGCCGTTACTCCCGGGTTTTATACTTTCCCTGTTATTATCTACTCATTTAAGAGCAGAAATAAGAAAACTGATCATGATCCTGGGCTTACATGTATTTTCCCTGTATAAAGGAGGTAGTTAATTGGGACTTCAGGGCATAGAATTGGTACCATTACAGCAAATGTTGATTCAGATAGTCAGATCATAACAGGTCTGTGTTATGAACACCCCTCCAAACCCCACATGAGTGGAACAACACTTATCCAAAAGCTCATAGAATTTTTCTTTTTACTCCAACGCTTTCATGTTCACTTGTTAACTGAACTCTAAGATACTTAATAATGAAGAAGAATCCACAGGAGACCAGTTGTACTGATTAGACTTCAGAATATAAAACAATTATGAGATGCTCTTCCATCTTTTGTTACTACATAATGTTAGTATAAAATTGTCTTTCATTGTTTTTCACACATATTTGATTCAGAGAGATGATCACTTTACCATGTAAGTAATTAGCCAAGGTGGTCTAAACAACACATTATTAAAGACAAAAATGGACCCCTCATCCGAGCATTTGTGATGGATGAGGGACATTATTGAAGCAAGCCAGAGGCGAGCATGTATGATAGAGCAATTCGTTCCGCTAATCGAACTCGACGCTATTTATAGCAAAGGTCAAAAAACAGCTGATTCGATAACGACCTTTACCTATAAAACCGGAAGTCACACGTGTACAAGTCATAATTTAAAGACAGTCATTTTGTTGAAAACCCACAAATGGGAGGGAATATATCCGACAGGGAAGGGTTCATACATGCTCGCCTCCGGCTTGCTTCAATAATGTCCCTCATCCATCACAAATGCTCGGATGAGGGGTCCATTATTTTGCGCAAGCCTTTGGCTTCACATGTATGATAGAGCATGTTTAAAGCTCAACAAAATGGCGTATATAGAAAAAACCATTTAATGAGACAAAATACTTCATGACAGGACAGAATCCACAAAAGAAGCCTGAGAGTAAAACTTCTGATAATCTGGATGGAAATAGAACTTTTTAAAGTTTTTAACAGATGACCAGTCCCCTGTCTTTAATATCTGCTGCAGAGAACAACCTCTGTTAAAAGCAGCAGATGCAGCAGCACCTCTAAATGAATGTGCCTTAAACACAGAAGTATCTATTCCCGAGTTACTCAGCACCTCCTTAAGCCATCTAGCAACAGTCTTAGTACATATCGACTTATACGAGACATACAAAACAAATACTTGACGACATTTACGAATACCTTTCGTCTTGTCTAAATAAAAAAGTAATGTGTGCATAGGACACAAAACTTCATCCTTAAAATGAGGTACCTCAATCTGAACAGTCACTCCTGGTCTTGACGTTTTTAATGGCTTATTTACAGAAAATTTAACTTTGCTATCATAGACTGACATGTCATCTAAATTTAAAGCTACTAAAGTCTGAGCTCTTGGAGCTATTGCCAGAGAGACGAGCGCCACCACTTTCAAAGTCAAAGTCTTCAAGTCTAGACTTTCCAAGGGAAAGAGAGATTTAAGGTAGTTTATCACCACAGAAACGTCCCATGAAGAAACATAACGGGGACGAGGTGGCATTTCATTAAATAATCCTTTCATGAAGCGAGGAATAAGAACAGTACTTTCACACCACGAATTACCTAATAATGTCAATGTCTGTAACAACATAGATTTATGGGTATTAACTACACTATATGACTTACCCAACTTCTTCAAGTACTCTAAATAGTTCAGAACACTTACTTCAGTCGTACAAACCGGATTAGTCTTTTTTGAAAAATTCCAAACACACCACTTCTGCCATGCCAATGAGTATTGTTTGGTAGTTCCTTGTCTCCACGATTCCATGATGGTTCTAATAACGTCTGCTGAAATGCCAGTTGTCTGGAGGGACACCCTGAGACAATAACTCCAATCAGCGATAGCTTTCTCCCCAAGGGATGATGAAGACCATTGTGTGGCTGTGTTAGTTGATCTACATGTCTTGGAATTCTGATGGGAAAAGAAATCAACATTGATAAAAGCAATGGAAACCACGGCTGAGAAGCCCAGTGTGGAATTACCATTAAAACTCTGTCTACTTCATCTTCTACAATCTTATTCAGGATTCTACTGATAAGGGTGAATGGAGCAAAAATATATGGAAGTGTATCTTTCCAATTAAACGAAAAAGCATCACAACGCCATGCTCCTGGTTGAGGAAACCATGTAACAAACCTATCAACCTGATGATTCATATAAGAGGCAAATAAATCCACATCAGGATAAAATGTTTGTTCACACAGTCGCTGGAAAAGCTCCCTTTTTATCATCCATTCAGTAGAATCTGAAAAGTTCCTGGAACTGTAATCCGCCTCCGAATTCCAAGATCCCGGTATGAAAGAAGCAGATATAAAAATATCTTTCTTTAAACACCACTGCCATAATTCTAGTGCCAGCAAATCCATAATTAATGAGCCTATTCCACCCATATTATTCACATAGGCTATAGCACACGTACTATCAGACTGAATAGAAACATGTACATCTGTCATATCTGAACAAAAAGCCCTCAGAGCATGAAAAATGGCAAGCAGTTCTAGGTAATTAATAGGGAAATTTCCCTCTGTGGTAGTCCACCTACCGCCGGTGGAAACGCCTGATTTTACATCAAATGCACCCCACCCTATCAGGGAAGAGTCCGTTTGAATAAAAACTCCTCCTGGAATGTCGAAAACGCAGAACTAGATCTCACGGCACCAGGAAAAATGGTAACTTTAAACGTAAAACACGTGCGTTTAAACGAAACAATACTAGTCTGAAGTGACTGTCAATTATATTATTAAATCATGGACGCCACTCTATGCTTTCATTTTTAAGTTCATTACCCGTTTCTGTTTTACGTCTTCTGGACACCGAGGCGAATAAATTCTACGATAGTTCTCATCGGTTATATGATGCGGCTCTCTTAACTAGAGGCTATACTCAGCATACTCTCCGTCCTTACATTGATTCTGAAATTAATCATAAACGCCATTTCTTCAAAATATCCTTCATTAATAAGGGTATGGATTTTATAGATTTGCCCAGTATCTTCCGTGAGAGATCGGTGCTTTCTTCCATTCCTGCTTATTTTCAAAATACTGAAACACCTATAATTTGCTATAAATATAACAAACCTGTTAGATCTATCATTTTTAATTTCAATAAACTTGTTTCAGATCTTGATATTGATACTAATACTCCTGATTCATGTGATTGTAAAAACTCAAAGTATTGCTATCCTGCTGCTGGTCATGTAATTACTGGCAATTTGAAAATTATTCCTGATTCTAGGATAAGGAATATAATTTCTAAAGGACCGAAATATCGGTTTCCTTCTAAAATTGATTTCAGTAAATGTAGAGATGAAATCGCTGCTTCCTTGAATGAATTCGGTAATCGATGGTGTAAGCGAGAGTATGTTGAGCATAAAGCCCTTAAGGACTGGAAACTTAGCATTTTAAAACTAGTAAATAAACGCATTTCTTTCTATTCTCAAAATACTAACTTATTACCTCCTAAGCCCAAGACGTCTTTACGTCATCTTAAACTAGGTATTCAAGAATTTCATAAGAAGTTTGTTTTGGCCCCTGCAGACAAGGCCGCTAACAACGTCGTCGTTGTGTGACGGCTCCCCTATGTTAACACGCTTAAGCAGGAGCTTGGTGGTACTATGGCCTATGAACTTCAGCCTTTAGCTGAAGAGAGAGCTATAGTAGATAAACATGTTTGTCTTTCAGCCACCAAGTTTGCTGTGTGTGTTAACGAAGGCCAAGACAAGCTTCCTACGCTATACTGGTTACCAAAACTTCATAAAAAACCTTACAAAGCACGGTTTATTGCAAATTCTAGCTCTTGCACTACCACTGAACTTTCTAAATTATTAACTTCCTGTCTTACTGCTATTAAAACGCATGTAATTAAATATTGTGATAAAGTCTTTGAAAGATCAGGAAGAAATCTGTTTTGGTCTATAAAAAATTCGAATGAGGTTTTAAATAAATTGAAATCTAGACATTTTCGTGCTTCTAGTCTGTCTACCTACGATTTTTCCACTCTTTACACTACACTTCCTCATAATCTTATAAAAGAAAAGCTTAATGATTTAATTGAATGGACTTTTCACAGAGAAGATTCTCTCTATCTTGCATGTAATGTCAGAAATGCATTTTTCACTTCTAAAGAGCATAAGAATTATACACTTTGGTCATGTCAGAAAGTGTGTGATGCCCTCACCTTTCTACTTGACAATATTTATATTAGATTCGGTACTAAGTTATTTAGACAAATTGTGGGTATTCCGATGGGTACTAATTGCGCACCTCTTGTGGCTGATCTGTTCTTGTATTGTTATGAAAGAGACTTCATTTTGTCGCTTTCCATTGATAACCAATCTGAAATTATTGAAGCTTTTAGCTCTACTTCTAGATATTTAGATGATTTATTAAATATTGATAATACCTATTTTGATGGTTTGATCAGTCAGATTTACCCCCTTGAACTTCAGTTAAATAAAGCAAATTCTTCTGATACCGAGGCCCCGTTTTTGGATTTACATCTGTCTATTGTAGATGGATTTGTTTCGTGCAAAATTTATGATAAACGCGATGACTTTGATTTTGAGATTGTAAATTTTCCTTTTTTGGATGGTGATGTTCCTCGTGCGCCATCCTATGGCGTTTATATTTCGCAATTAATTCGATTTGCTAGAGTGTGTAGTCATGTAACTGACTTCAACACTCGTAATAAATTATTAACGGCTAAACTCCTTAATCAGGGTTATCGGTACCATAAACTACGCAAAGCCTTTTCAAAATTTTATAGACGCCATTCTGATTTAATTTCAAAATTCAATATTGGACTTAAATCTCTTCTGCAACAAGGTCTATCGGAACCCGAATTTTATGGTGACTTAGCATATAAATTCAGAAAAATATATAACCGCAATGACTTCAGCACCCAATTTCGTAAAATCATTCTTCGATATAAAAAGATTGGGTACAACATGGATATTATACGACAGACTGCATGCATGGTAGTTAACCCAATCACGGTTGGCAACTTTGCTTCCCTCTTTAATTGCACGCCGGTGGGTCAGGCCTCAGATTCTATGACGGCGCCAACGTAAAGGCTTATTGAGAATTAGAGAGATCTAATTCAAGGTAATGTTGGTTGGTGCCTGATGCTCTGTCTCTGGTTGGGCTCATCGGAGTCTAACTGTTGGTTTTCTTTTGCTCCAGCATTTCAGTGGTTTCTTGCTGTCGAGTCCTCACCGTTGTCTCACCTCTGTGGTTCTTTGATTTTTGTGTTCACGGAGATGTTGCACTGATGAGTTAGGAAGCCTTCATGCGGACTGAACAAATTATTTGTCTAAATCGCGACGGAAGTAAGGGCGAGGATTGTGGCCACGTAAAATCGATTTAAGCCCCCCGGTGGAAATCTTCCACTGACCGTTCCAAGGCGGCTCTTCTGTGGCGATTTATTTATGTTGTTGTTTGTTACTTGCTGTGTGTGTCACTTGTGTCTTTTGGTTTTGGATGACCATATGGCCATTTTGTGGGAAAGTAACTGTCCTTATGGCCTTCCTTTGTTTGGGTTTCCATTATGGTCTGGTCGCTTAATGTTTGTATTTCTTTCCCTTTGGTGTCTTTTGTGGGTGGAGTAAGTTAATTGTATCAATTCCTGATCTTTGTTTTACTTCTACTTTTTAGGTCTGATTGGCTTTCCATTCTTTTTATCAATATTATCCAACCACCACCTAATCTGTGACCTACTAAGAGTGGAAAGCTTAATTTTATGCTCATAATCCTTAGACGACCCTAAACCAGAACATTTTTCTCTTTCCAAGGTTCTATAATGGAGTGGAGCTTCTAATACAGCATGAAAGGCATTAATAATTAGACTGATAAAAGATGCTAAAAGCCTTATAACAACAGACTCTGATAACAGTAACAATTTAGCTGTGTTTTTGATTTTTTGAATCTTTTTGTCAGGTAGAAACACTTTAAATTGTGAAGAATCCAGAATATACCCAAAATAGACAATCCTCTGAGAGGGTTCAAACACAGACTTTTCCTTATTAATCAGGAAGCCAAGGGATTCCATGGTATCTGCCATAGTGCAAATAATATTATGACAAACATTTTTATCTCTGTTCATATTAATGGAGTCATCTATATAATATGAGCAGCGATAGCCCTGATGTCTGAACCAGGCAAATATTGGCTTCAACAGCTTGGTGAATAACCTTGGTGCCAGGGCGTAGCCAAATGGTACGCAGACAAATTTATACATCTGTCCAAGCCAAACAAACTTTAAATAACGCTGAAAATGATCAGCCACTGCTATCGCAAAATAAGCATCACGAAGATCCAGACTAGTGAAAAAATCATCTTTTTGAACAAGATCTAAGACAGTTGAAAAAGTTTCCTGTTTGAAATGCTCATATCTTACAAATTCATTCAAATACTTCAAATTTATAACAGGCCTGAATTTACCATTAGCTTTTGGCACTATGAATAAAGTAGAGATAAACTGCTCTGGTTCATTATGTGTAGGAACAATGGCTCCCTTTGATAACAAATTCTGGACTTCCTGACTAACAATTGCTTGCTCTCCTAAGGAAAAGGGGATTTCATTTGGAATTTTCAGCTGCACTGGAGTACTATCAAACTCCAATTCATAACCTGACACAGCAGACAAAATATAGGGATCACTTGTATATAACTTCCATATATCTGGACAAAATTTAAGCCTTCCACTCACCTTCTGTGACTCACCTAAGCAACAATATCGCCCTGACTTGTCACTGTGGCAGACTTTGGGCCCTTTTTTGGAACCTGAAGCTGTTGGAACTGCTGAAGCTGCCTAAATTGGGCTTGTTGTCGATTGTAAGGATGGTATCTATTGAAACCACGACCACCATACTGCCCAGGAAAATTGGGGTTGTGACCGTAACCTCTGAAAGCAAAGCCCCTGCCCCTTGCACGGCCTCTAGAATTACCTCTAAAACCGCCAAAGGGAGCAAACTGATCCCTTGCTACAGAAATGCTGGTGTCACACTTTTTAGCTCACCAGAGCCGAAGGCTCCGGGGGAGCTTATAGGATAGGCAGTTGTCCGGCGTTGTCGTCGTCGTCGTTGTCGTCGTCTGACGTCAACACTTTCAAACATCTTCTTCTCTGAAGCCACTGGACCGATTCAGCCCAAATTTTATCTGTAGCATCCTTGGGCTGGGGGATTGAAAGTTTGTGTTTTTTATGAAAATTGGCCCATTAGTTTGGTTGCTATAGCAACTTAGAGCTCCCATAGACTTATAATGGGGAAAATTGAAAAATGGCATTTACTGCCAAGCCACTGCAGATATTTTGACAAAACTTTCATAGAAATATTCCTTAGGCAATCTACTATCTGCCATATGATTTTAGGCCTACTGCTCATTTGTATTGGTTGCCATGGAAACCAAAATAAAAAAATAGAAAAAAAAAATACTTAAAAAATCATCTCCTCAGAAACCGTATGCTCTATGAGGCTGAAAGTTTATGGAAATATTCACCATATTTGCCTTTACAGGTTTTGTGTTTTTTATGAAATTCGGCTCTTTAGTTTGGTTGCTATGGCAACTTAGATTTTCCATAGACTTATAATGGGGAAAATTGAAAAATGGCATTAACTACAAAGCCTTTGCAGATATTTTGACAAAACTTTCATAGAAATGTTCCTTTAGTAAACTTCTCTCAGCCATATGCTTTTATGTCAACCTGGGGGTCCAGTAGGTTGTGCCGGGGCCATGCCCCGCCCCCAGTACTTCATAAAATGACTTATATCTCAGTCAGAAACCTTACAGATCCCCACCCCTAAACCATATATATTCTTGTTCCTATTGATAAGACGCATTCAGTGACACCAACCTGGAGGTCCTCCGGGATGACCCGAGGCCATGCCCCACCCCCTCCACTTCATAAAAGGCCCAATATCTCGGAAACCATTCAGATCCCCACCCCTGAACCCTATATACTCTTGTTCCTTATGATAAGACGCATTCAGTGACATCAAACTGGGGGTCCCCCGGGATGCGCCGGGGCCATGTCCCGCCCATCCATTTCATAAAAGGCCCAATATCTCGGAAACCTTACAGATCCCCACCCCTAAACCATATATATTCTTGCTCCTTATGATAGGACGCATTCATTTACCCCAAATTGGGGGTCTTCCGGGGTGCGCCAGAGCCATGCCCCACCCCTTCACTTCACAAAAGGGCATATATCTCAGAAACTGTTCAGATCCCCACCCCTAAACCATATATGTTCTTGTTCATTATGATGAGACACATTCAGTGACACCAACCTGGGGGTCCCCAGGGATGTGCTGGGGCCATGCCCCACCCCCTCCATTTCATAATATCACAATATCTCGGAAACCTTACAGATCCCCACCCCTAAACCATATATATTCTTGTACCTTATAATAAGACACTTTCATTTACACCAACCTGGGGGCCTCCCTGGGCCTTGCCCCACCCCTGCACTTCACAAAAGGCCTTATATCTCAGAAACTGTTCAGAGCCCCACCCCTAAACCATATATATTCATCTTCCTTATGATAAGGCACATTCATTGACACCAGCTTGTGAGTCCCCGGGGCATGCCCGGGCGTTGCTCCACCGCTTGACTTCATTAAAAGCCACATATCTCAGAAATAGTTCAGATCCCCACCCCTAAACCATATATATTCTTGTTCCTTATGATAAGACTCATTCAGTCACACCAACTTGGGGGTCTCTTTGTGCTGAGGCAATGTGCCCCGCCCTTCCACTTCATAAAAGGCCATATATTTCAGAAACCATTCAAACCCCCACCCCATATTCATATATGTTCTTGTTCCTTATTATTAGCACACCTACTGTAGGGGTGTCCGCAGGGGCCAGTCCTCTCCTTTCCACTTCATGAAAGGATATCTTGGAAACCGTTCAGATTCCCACCCCTAAACCATATATATACTTGGTCCTTATGATGAGGCACATTTAGGGACAACAATCTTGGGCTTTCCTGGGAACGACAGGGCATGCTCCAACCCCTCCACTTATATATCCAGCCATGCAGATCCCCACTGCTAAACCATATATATTCTTGTTCTTTGTGATAAGACACATTTAGTGATACCAACCAGGGCTCCATTGGGTTCATGCCCCACCCCCTCTACTTCATAAAAGGCCTAATGTTTCATATACTGAGTCCACATTGATGCTCATTTGGATATGGGGGTTCATTTGGCAGATTAAAATGATATCATGTTAAAATACATGGCTGCAATTTGGCAGTGCCCACCTGAGCTCTGGTGAGCATAGTGGCCCATGGGCCTCTTGTTTATTTCCCTGTTAAGATCATCGCCAAACAACTTACTGGTGACAGGAGTTGCAATGTTACAAAGAGAAGAGTACTTTTTCTTCAGAAACGGTCTTATCATGTACCTTCTTCTGACCGACAGGTTAAACTGTGCTTGTCCTAAAAGGACCATGGTATCAGACACAAGGTTCTGAGCCTCTTCAGACATTTTCGACTTCAAAAGCCCCACTAACTTAATCATAGGAACCATGCCCATAGCAATAAGAGTTTGAATGTCTTGGAAAGCTTTGTCATAAGTCTGAGCCTTCCTATTGATCTCGTTCCATATTTCAGGGTTAACTGAAGGGGCAGACATATTTTCACAGTTAGAGGGAAGTTTATACTTCGGCAAAATATCCTCTACATCAAATTGGGAGGTACAGGCTGTGTTTATTAATGATGCTAATGAAGCCGAAACTGCCTCCCCTTTCTTTGGGGCCTTTAATTTTGGCAACTGCCATGAAATGTCATCATCTACCAATTGGTCATTTTCTTTATTTTGAATATCTCCAGAAAATAAAGCATCTCTGAGCTGAGCACTAAGAGGCTTCGCCGGTGCACCACTCGGCACAATTTCCACATCACTGCCTGGACCATCATTGTCAATTTCCACATTTAAATTTGAGGGGTCATCGCCATAGAGGTCAAAAACACTTGGGCCTTCATTTTGTACCGAACTAACCCCTAAAATTTCTCTCAACTGCAGAATGTCATTACTAGACAAGTTTCCAATGTCGAAACCACTAGAACTAGTTTTCTTTTTACTCTTGTCCTTTTCTTGTCCATGTTTTATGGCTTTATTCTTGCCCTTTTTAGAGGGTGCCTTGGGATTTGACTTACCTGGCCCCTTTTCATTTTTCTGTTTATTTTTGGGACCTTCAAGAATGACAGCGTCATTCTTTTTAGAACAACTGGGTTTATCATTTGCCGTAACGCTAGTCGGCAAAATTTCATCATCTTCAAACCCAGAAACTCCGATAAGGCCGAACATTCTAGGTCCGAACCTTGTAAAGAAAGGACATCGTCCCCTCTTCCAGCCATAGTATCTCCGTAAGAAATAAGCTTGGACTTCGTCCGAAGCTAGCTGGACAACATAAAATATCAAGAAAAACTATCTATAAATGAAATTCAAAATGTCACAAACTCACCGCACCGAGAAACGATCTTTTCTGTTCGACCGCAAAACGAAATATGACTTGTACACGTGTGACTTCCGGTTTTATAGGTAAAGGTCGTTATCGAATCAGCTGTTTTTTGACCTTTGCTATAAATAGCGTCGAGTTCGATTAGCGGAACGAATTGCTCTATCATACATGTGAAGCCAAAGGCTTGCGCAAAATAATGAGTGCAATAAATACTTCTTATTATTATCTAGTTAAAACAAATCTATGAGAAATAAAAAAACTATTTTTGTTGAAGCAAATTATCAATATTCAAACAAGGTCTGTTACCATTAAACCAAGATTCCTATTTGGGCTAACCACCTTAGCCAGATCCACAATCTGCCTAGCCAAATAGGAATTCTTATGTGGACTAAACAGAGTTTAGCCAGATCCGGAATCTGGCTAAACTACTTATTAATTTAGCCAGATCCGGAATCTGCCTAGGCCAAATAGGAATTCCTATTTGGCCTAGCCAGATTCCGGATCTGGCTAAATTCCTATTTGGACTACGACATATATTTAATACATGGATTGCACTTTAATGGTTAATTTACATGAGGGTTAAGACATTTAAAGGCTCATTTGCAATATACATGTTGCGAAGGGGTTAAGCTTTGTTAACTTTTAAGATTAGGAAGTGGCTATACAACCGGATCTGGTCTTCTAGCCTCTGAGTTTAGAACGCCGGGCCAGGCATACGAGACCTAGCGGCTAGAAGACCGGGTCCGGTCGTCTAGCCATCCTCCCGTTGCCAGGCTAGAATGCCGGCAATAGAATATTTTAATAACTATAATCCACAAGGTAGCCAAAACAAAATTAGAAAGGAACATTTACCTGTCATGAATTATCCGCCATTTTGAAGCTACGATAGATTACTGTTGATTGTGTTTTAAGTATAAAATACACAAATTTCTGTAAAACATTCCAAAAATTAAATACAACCTGACAACCCTAATATTGGTAATGGACCAGCCCAATATGTAAGGTAGAAGAATCCACTAGGCATAAATGGGTTAATTTACCATGCATGTATGACATAGCATATGCTATAGAAAGCCATCTGACAAGTAACATTTTAAGGTTCATCATTACGTTTATGTGAACAAAGTATTGATGTTACTACTTCATAGCATTCATTCTAGCATTTAACAAGACATTATAATTGATCAGACAGACAAATGGAAAAAACAGACAAAAACATACTAACCCCTGCTCTCTTTTTCCCGTGCTAGTATAGCCTTTCCCCCAGGATTCAAAAAGGGCATGGTAAAGATTCTGAAAAAGGGCACTTTTAACGCGTGTATACCAATAAAAAGGGCACTTTTACGTGCAAACTCCAATAAAAAATGGGCACTTTTTAAGATGCACTCCAATAAATGCTTATGAAAAAAGGCCTTTTTTAAACCAGTAAAATATTATACTTTGTTTGGGTTAGATAGTTATTGGTATAAAGCAGTAGTCTTTTGAAATGCTAATTAGAACAGGGACAAAATAGACTGATACAATAATGCCCTATCCACAATCAAGTTCAGCCTACATGTAGTTGGTGCATGATCAGTTGGAGACATTTTTTCATCTTCTGAATTTTCCTTAGTTCCTTCCACTATCATTGAAATTGATTCATTGTTTTTGCATCCATTTTCTTTTTCACATATCTGGACACACAGAAAGTATTTTTTCCTCTACCATTGTTTTTGCATCCATTGTTTTTCACCTACCTGGACACACAGCAAGTATTTTTCACACCTCCATGAATCATTAGTTATATGTGGTTATTGTGAAGAATGAGCTGTAAGTGTCAATAAATAAAAGGATTAGACAGTGTTTGATTTAAAAGATACATTTTGTAAACTCTAGGCATGGAAATGAAATTGTGTAACTTTGTTATTTCTGGTCCAATTTTCATGAAATTTTCACCAAAATATAGGGCTTTTAATGTACTGTTTAAAAAAGGGCATGGCGCTATGAAAAAGGGGCATGGGGCGGCGCCATGCTAAAATGGGCTGGGGGAATCATTATAGTAGATTTGAATTGTCTCCTGCCTTGAATACAATGGAAACTGATCCCATAATATTTCATGGTTCAGTGATTTTGCCTTTTATCTCGAATACTGTTTGATGGAGAAATGTCATACCTGGATTATTAGTTCCATGCAACCCGATAATTAACCGCAAAATATATCTAGGTCATTGTGACCTATATTTCATGGTTCAGTGATTTTGCCTATAGGAGCTTTTTTCGTGACATACTTCCGGTTCTAAAAATAAAACGGGAAAAGCCCTGGCCGTCATCTGTCGTATTGCTTCAAAGGCAGTGGGACAGATAAAGTGTTAATTACAGTGTAAAACAGTGGAATTCTTTTAAACTTTTGGGGAATTCTAATGTAAAATAATGGGAGAAACACTGATATGCTGCCAGATGTGAAATTTTGCATTACGAAAATATATTGTACTCTTAGCGCACAAACAATTAGCGAGCGCAGGCAAATGTAAATTACAGTTTGTCGTTAAATGACACTGGTCAACCGACATGTAGCGTGTCAGCAACGTCATGTCTACATGAAACCAATTTCAAAGCGATGCATTGAATTTGACATTGCAACGTCGATGAAACGTCACAACGTGCTCAAACCCATCAAGACTCAGTAGGATTGGAACATTAAATTCAAAACAAACGTAGAACACCCCATCAGAGCATAAGAATGTTAAACAGTCCTTCGCAAGTGCAAGATTTTACAGTAAAATCTTGTAGATTGGTTCAACCTGCCCAGCCCTTAGGTCTACATTAACCCATTTGGTACGGGAAACCCCAAAAGGGGTAAGTGACAAACAGTGCAGGCGTCTGATCAGGACCTACACTGTTTGCAAAAAGTTCGGCCATTTTCGAAATAAATTTTGAAGAAAACACAACCTGACACCCCTAAATTTTGAAAATGACTCCTGCTATATATAAGGAGGAAGATTCCATTTGGTACAAAAAGGGTTATGGGCTTCTTGGATACAGGGATCAGTCAAACCATCTCAACAGTCACATGCCATTGACGTGAGTTGGAGTGGTTGTCGACGGCATGACGTCGAGCCAACGTTGACTCGACGCCCGTCTGTAAGTCCACTCATTGGTTGTTTTTTTTTTCGACTGTCAGTATGTTTATTTGTCTGTCTAACAGTCCGTCCGTTCGTCTGTTAGTCAGTCATCCAGTCAGTCGGTCTGTGTGTCGTCTGTCGGTCTACTGTCAGTTTGTCAGTCAAACCCCTCTCTCTCTCTCTCTCTCAGCCTAACGGTCATGTAACAATGAAATGAGTTGGAGTGGGTGTCGACGGCATGACGTCGAACCAACATTGACTCAACGCCCCTCTGTCATTAGTTTATTTCGACTGTCAGTATGGACATTAAAATTGCACATGTAGACAGATCGTACGACGGATTTCTCAAGATAGATAGATAGAGAGAGAGAGCAGGGTGTCCACGGTCAGGGAAAAAGTCAGGGAAAAAAATATTTTTTCAAGGTCAGGGAATTGTCAGGGAATTTTGAAATTGGTCAGGGAATTTTGAAATTTTAGCAAAAGTCAGGGAAAAGTCAGGGAATTTTGAAAAAAATATGTCCATGAATGATAAAAAAGCATAAAAAATAAAGGCTAAGGCAGTTTCTTCATGTTTGGCTTTTACCTTGATAATAATAGTTATAATAATAATAATTGTCTTGTCCTCTTCTTAAGTATTGCATTTGGTAAATTATTCTTTGAGAAGAAACTAAAGGGTGGTATGGGTTGGCTATAGGGGAGGTGGAGGCCAACAGATCTCTTTGTATTTGGACATGCATTTCATTAGCTCACCTGAGCCGAAGGCTCTTGTGAGGTAATAGTATGCCAATGCTCCGGCGTTCGTTGTCCGTTCACATTTTCAAATAAGTATATCTTTAAAGCAGATAAGCCAATCATGATTAATTTCATATGAAGCATTATCAGGTAGGGGGAATAGGTGCATAATGTTTTGGGG
Source organism: Lucinisca nassula (assembly GCA_963580285.1). Classification (NCBI taxonomy): domain Eukaryota; kingdom Metazoa; phylum Mollusca; class Bivalvia; order Lucinida; family Lucinidae; genus Lucinisca; species Lucinisca nassula. The sequence goes on along the minus strand of OY757021.1, from coordinate 26,971,151 downwards.
CAGATCAGATAGAAACTCTTGTTGCCATGGCAACATAAAGCTCCCATAGACTAACAATGGGAAAAACTTAACCAAAAATAATCTTCTACTCTGAAACCACAAAGCCCAGAGCTTAGATATTTAGTAAGTAGCAACGTCAAGTGGTCCTCTACATAAATCCTGCCAATCGTGCCCCTGGGGTCCAAATTGGCCTCACTCTGGGGCTCCTTAGCTTCCATAGACTTATAATGGAAAAAAAAGGTTCAAAAATCTTCTTCACCGAAACCATAAAGCCCATAGCTAAGATATTTAGTAAGTAGCAACGTAAAATGGTCACCTACATAAATCCTGCCAATCATGCCCCTGGGGGTCAGAATTGGCCACGCCCCGGGGCTCATAAGCTCCCATAGACTAACACTAGAACAAACTTCAAAAATGGTCTTCTCTGAATCCACAAGTCCCAGAGCTTAGGTATTTAGTAAGTAACAATGTCTTGTGGTCCCCTACATAAATTCTGCCAATCATGCCCCTGGGATCGAAATTGGCCATGCTTAGCTTCCGTAGACTTATAATGGAGAAAAATCTTCAAAAAGCTTCTTCTCCAAAACCATAGATCTTTACTATGTAGCAACATAAAATGGTCACCTACCCGAATCCCACCATTTGAACCAATCATGCCCCTGAGTCAGAATTGGCCATGCCCTGGTGCTCATAAGCTCCCACAGACTTACAATGGAAAAACTTTAACCCTTATCTTGCTGAATATTCATTTAAGCCACACCCATTTCTGTCTATCAACCAATCAAATAACTTGATTTAGTTTATTGCTACAAATTCATAAACTGAATACCAAACAGTGTAGATCCTGATCAGATGGCTTCTTCAGAAGCCATCTGATCTGGATCTACTCTGTTTTAAAAGATAGGGGTTGTCGTGAACAGCAAGATAAGGGTTAAGGCCCAAACCTTAGATATTCAGTATGTAGCAAAGCAAAGTGGTCCCTTACGTAAATCCTGTCAATCATGCCCCTGGGGTCCAAATTGGCCAGGCCCCAGGGCTCCTAAGCTCCCAATTTTCAAATAAGTATATCTTTAAATCCAGTTGTCCAATCATGATTAAATTTCATGTGAAGCTTTATCAGATAGGGTGAAAAGAAGCAAAATGTTTTGGGGTAGATCAGAATGATGGAAACTTGTTGCCTTGGCCATATCTCCTATAGACTTACAATGGGAAAAAACATAAAAAAATCTTCTACTCTGAAACCACAAGGCCCTGAGCTCAGATATTAAGTATGTAGCAATGTCAAGTTGTTCCCCTACATAAATCCTGTCAATCATACCCCTGTGGTCCAAATTGGTAACAACCTGGGTCTCCTTAGCTTCCAAAGACTTATTATGAAAAAGACTTCAAAAATCTTCTTCTCCGAAACCATAAAGCCCATAGCTAAGATATTTAGTATGTAGCAGCATAAAATGATCACTTACATAAATCCTGCCAATCATACCCCTGGGGTCAGAATTGGCCTCACTCCGTTGCTCAGAAGCTCCAATAGACTTACAATGGAAAAAAATAAATAAAAATCTTCTTCTCTGAATCCACTAGGCCCAGAGCTAAGATATTTAGAATGTAGCGAGGCCAGGTGGTCCCTTACATCGATCCTGCCAATCATGCCCCTGGGGGTCCAATTGGGGCTCCTTAGCTCTCATAGATTTATAAAGGAAAAAACTTAAAAAATTTCTTCTCTGATACCATAAGCCCATAGCTTAGAATGATATTTACATTGTAGCCACGTTAATTGGTCAGCTACATAAATCCTGCAAACCATGCCTCTGGGGTCAAAAGTGGCCTGGCCCTGGGGCTCATTAGCTCCCATAAATTAAAAATGGAAAAACACTTTGAGATCATAAGACTCAGATCTTAGACATTTAGTATGTAGCAATGTCAAGTGCTCACCAACATAAATCCTGCCAGTCATGCCCCTGGGGTCCAAAATAGCCATGCTCCAGGGCTCATTAGCTCCCATGGACATGTAATGGAAAAAAAAATCAAAATTCTTCTCTAAAACCATAAGGCTCTGAGCTTGGATATTTCTTATGTAACAATGCTAAGTGTTCATCCATATAAATCCTACCAATCATGCCCCTGGGCGCCAAGTTGGCTAGTCCCCATGGCTCATTAGCTCCCACTTGACTTATCATAATAATAATAAAAAAAAACACAAAAAAACTTTAAAAATCTTCTTCTCTGAAACCATAAGGCCCAGAGCTTAGATATTCAGTATGTAATCCTACCAACCATGCCCCTACAGTCCAAATTGACTTTACCATGGGCCCCATTAGCTCCTATAGAGGCCTCTGGTGTTAAATGGTTATGCAACCCGCCTGATAAACAAAGGATCGCAGGATAAATCCAGGGCTTCTCCAGACTTCCAGATGAGTCTTTAAACTGAGGTCCTGTCTCGGTATCACCTTAGCTATTGGTGGAATGTAAAACTAAAACACACTCACTCATTAGCTCCTGTAGACTTATAATATGAAAAATTGAGAAATCTTCTTCTGAATCTATAAGGCCCTGAGATTAGATATTTTGTATTGTTGCAACATCAATTGGTCATCAGCATAAATTCTGCCAACCCTATGGCATCAAAATTGGCTACTGCCCTTGGCTCATTATCTCCCACTGATTTATAATTGGAAGAACTTCAAAAAATCTTCTGCTGAGACGAACAGCTTTCTAAAACGTTCCTCAGGTAAGGGGTTAGGCTCATTGAGCCTCTTGTTTCAAGGATTTCATCCAACAATACAAATGACTTATGTAAATACATGAACATGTATGTGTTTAGAAAAAAGAAAAATAGAAAATAAATTCAAGGGAAAATACAAACATAAAAAAACAACAAAGCAAACAAAAACATATTTAAAGAGTAAGACAATTACAACTGGAATTGTAAAAGGAGGAAAGGGTTGGTTGTAGGGGAGGAGGAGGCCAACAGATGTTAGAACTTAATGTGCAAAATGTCAAAAACGTTGGTCAGGGAAATTTGATTTTAGTCAGGGAAAAGTCAGGGAAAAGTCAGGGAATTTTGCTTTACTCAAATTGTGGACACCCTGGAGAGAGAGAGAGAGAGAGAGAGAGAGAGATAGATAGATAGATAGATAGATAGATAGCGAATAAAAGTTACGTAAAAACTTATTTTGTGAATAAGGTATCTCAGACATGGGTCATTCACAAAAAGATTTTCGTCAATTAAAAACGGATTTAGGATAAATGAATTTCGGTAATGAAAATAAAATATCATTCTTTCCTTCTCGAGGCATTATTTCAATGAAAACGGGTATATTTTCTCTAAAAATATCTGAATATTGTTAGCATGTTAAGTTCCGCCAATAGATTTGAATAGCGATGGCCGTTTCAGTTGACGGCCAGTACTTTGCGCATGCGCAAGAACAACGTCATAAACAGAATTCCTAAAACCTCCTATTATCTCAAATACTATTTGATGCAAATACTATTTAATGGAGAAATGTCATACATGTACCTGGGTTATTAGTTCCATGTGATACCATGATTGACCTCAAAATATAGCTAGGTCAGTGTTACCTATATTTCATGGTTCAGTTATTTTGCCTATTATCATGTGATAGAGAAATGTCATACCTGGGTTATTAGTCCCATGTGACCCCATGCTTTACCTCAAAATATGTCTAGGTAACTCACTGTGACTATATTTCATGGTTCAGAGATTTTGTCTATTATATTGAATACTATTTGATGGAAAAATGTCATAGCTGGGTTATTAGTCTCATGTGAACCCATGCTTTACCTCAAAATATGCTAGGTCACTGTGACCTATATTTCATGGTTCAGTGATTTTGTCTATTATCTTGAATACTATTTGATGGAGAAGTGTCATATCTGGGATATTAGTGCCATGTGATCCCATGAGTCTCCTCAAAATATATCTAGGTCACAGTGACCTATATTTCCTGATTCAGTGATTTAGCCTATTATTTTGAACACTATTTGATAGATAAATGTCATAACTGGACTATTAGTTCCAATTGACCTGGTAATTGACCCCAAAATATATCTAGCTCACTGTGAACTATATTTCATGGTTCAGTGATTTTCCCTATTATCTTCAGTACTATTTGATGGGGAAATGTCATACCTGCATTATCAGTTCTGTGTGACCTGATTATTGACCACAAAATATATCAAGGTCACAGTGGCCTATATTTCATGGTTCATAAATTTTATACCGTATATCTTGGAGGTGCGAAACAGGTGAGCTATGCTGTCATGAGACAGCTCTTCTTTGATCTTTGATTCGATTTGGGCATTTTCAACCCGAGGGAAGCTGATGCTGTCACATCTTTGCGCTAAAGGATTAGTCGTTCTAAGGATTTTTGTCTTTAAAACAAATGTTGGTATAACTATAAAGAGTGTTGACTGTACATGTATTTGAAAATACATGTATTATCAGCTGGAATTAATTACATGTATGCCCAGTGCTTCAAGGATTTAGCCAAAAGTTACGTGTATCTTTTTTATATTGCAGGTTAACACTGTCTCAGCAAACCATGGTAAGTACTTCCTCTTTTAAGAGTTTCTTAACCCTTGTTCTGCTGAATATTCAAATATGCCACACCCACTACTGATTATTGACCAATCAGATTACTTGATGCAAATTATTGCAACAAATTCATAATCAGAATTGCCAACAATGTAGATCCTGATCAGATGGCTTCGTCAGAAGCCATCTGATCTGGATCTGCATTGTTTGAAAGATAAGACATATCCGGGCTCAGCAGGACAAGGGTTAATCTTTTATCCTGGAATCTTGTTTGAGTTGATTTATTGTAAAATGACCCAAAGTTAGATTTACACTGCTCTTACAATGTATACTGCAGATGTCCATGACCAATAAACTTTAACCACTTGCAAATAGCATTTGTATGAATTCCAGGTTCTGGTTAAAGTTGTGCTATTCTTGGTACAGTAACTGAATGCATACCCTGTCACCTTTTTTGGGCAAACAGTTTGGTGTGTAAAAGAGCATCAATTACAGAACTGGAAGACGCAGGTTTGATACCTGCTGGGGCCGGCAACATTCTTTTGTGGAGTTTGATCATGGTCATTCTATCCCCTTCGCTGGATCAAGAAGGGCAGTTGTTAGTTTCTGGCAAAAGAATGTGCACTGTACTGGTTAACTGCTTATGTATAAGCCTGCCCAGGAAAAGTGTGGATAGGTACCGGTAAACTGACAGGCTCAAAAATGACCTAATTAGTGTGGACTTGGCCGTTAAACTCAGATACAAACAAACCACAAATAGTCATCTTGCTAGACAACAAAATACACAAACTTGAAACAAGGTTGCAACAATGCCGGCAAATATCATATTTTCCATACCACTGGCATTTACCGGCATTTATGGCATTTATGGCAAATATGGCAAATATGGCAAATTCAATTGATGGTCATCAAGTATGTTCCAAAAAATTACTTGTATAAGTAGTTTAAACAACACACCTTAATTATCTGAAAATCAAAAGTATTAAGCTAATTTAGATTTAGCACTGATTTTAGTTATTTATTTGAAAATTAAATAAATAAAAAGTGATTTTATTTTTTTCTATTTGGTTTGGGCCCCAAATAAAACATAACAAAATCTCCTGTTTCGTACCCACCAAAGTACTCATCAGGTCGCTTAAGGCTACCACTACAGTTTTTTTACATTTACTCAGTTCACACCTAAGATACCTCTTTTCAATTCCACCTAGACTAAATATCTAAGTTATATAAACAAATAACAAATTATGACATCTTCTTGTTTTCATCTTTGCCTCTGGCTATGCTCTACCTACTTTAAATAAACATTTTCTTAAATTTGTTGTTTTAGTAATTCTATCTGTCTAGTGTCTATCCAAAGATTAAGGGTCAATATACCAAGTGTCACTGGCAGAGCCAAATAAACATGTTCTTAATTTTGTTGTTAAGTAATGTCAAATTGACAATTTATGTAAAACTCCTTGCAACTTTGGATAGTGTCAAACTTGCTGAATATTCAATTAAGCCACACCCATTTCTGACTTTGAACCAATCAGTTTACAATTAATTTCTACATATTCATAAACTGAATGTCAAACAGTGTAGATCCTTCAGAAGCCATCTGATCTGGATCTACACTGTTTGCAAAGATAGGGCTTGTCGCCAAGAGCAGGATAAAGGTTAAAGCATGTTGTTGAGAAAGTAAACAGACAAATCAGTCAAGGACCTGATCAGACTGTTCTGATCTGAACAATCTTTAAGAGGCCTGTCTACTGTCTATCCAAAAACTTAGGATCAATATTAGTGTCAATGGCACAGCTAAATGCATACCTGTGATTTTATTTTTACCTGCTTAATATCTCAATTTCTGACTTGGTCGAGATTTCTAAAATATTTTAAGACCAAAATCATATTTGCCATATTTGCCACTTTGGGCATATTTTCCAGGCCGGTAAATACCGGTAAATGCCACTGGTAAATACCGGGGGTGGAATTTGCCACTCAACCTTGACTTGAACCCATTGTATGTGGGAAACCCTAAAGGGGTACCTTGGCAAACAGTGCAGGCCCAGATCAGCGTTTGCACTATTTCTGTCAAAAATAGAATAAAAACAAAAAAATAGGACTGATACCCCTCATATGGCAAATAGATTTGTACTTGTCCAACATATACATGTAGCAAAGGAAGAGTCCACTGGTATACAATGGGTTATAACAGGTTGTGCAGTAAACTTATATTCTCTGGATTCTAACCATAAACCAGAGGCAGGCGGCCATCTTAGTCATGTGTCCTAAACCATTTGAACAAACTTTTGTTTCTCCATCTCATAAAGGCTTCATATTTAAAGTTGGCCTAGGTATGCCCAGATGTTTATCAAAAAAAAATAAATAAAATAAAATCAAGCTTGGCATGGCTGCCATTAAGGGTGACACGATTAATCGTATAATCGATCAATCGATCGATAAATTCAACAAAAATGATTATCATTTCTGATTTGCTTTTAATCGATTACTTGATAGGTACAATTACTACCCAAAGTTATGCCTAAACTAGCGAGATGAGTGGCAAACAGTGCAGACCCTGATGAGACGCCGCATTCTGCGGCGTCTCATCTGGGTCTACACTGTTTGCTCAGGCCGGTCTGTTCAAATATGCATATGGTAAAGTGTAACATATGGTAAGAGTCATGCTCACAAGAATGCCAGACAGGTAAAATTATGACAAAAATCTTAGCGATTACTAATCGATTATCGATCGCAATGACCGGACTGATAATCGATTATCTTTTCAGCTCCAATTAGCCAGCGCTAGCTGCCATACATGTAAATTTTGTCATTGGACAACTCATATCCATTCATTTCCATGTTCCTTAACCCATTTTGTACCAAATGGAATCTTCCTCCTTACTTAAAGCAGGAGTCCATTTCAATATTTAGGGGTGATAAGTTGTGTTTTCCTAAAATTTGTTGGGAACTGGCTGAACTTTTTATAAACCGTGTAGGCCCTGATCAGATACATCTGATCTGGGCCTGCACTGTTTGCCAATTACTCATTTTGAGGTTTACACAGCTGCAATCCTCGCCATTACATCCGTCGCGATTTAGACAAGTAATTTATTCAGTTCGCATGAAGGCCTATGTGACCAAATTTGACCGTGGCCTAAAATAGGTCAAGGTCATCCAGAGATCATCATTTGAACAAACTATGATTGGCTCGAGTCCCAAATGCTGCATACCAAGTTTTAGGAAAATCATTCAATTGGTTCTGGAGAAAAAAATCTGAAGCTTGTTTACCTTATATGGGCATGGTGGCCATGTTGACCAAACACATATACTGAACCGAAAAAGAAACGCAACTCTAAATATAAATGTGAGTATTTGCAGAAATAATCATGTTTGCAGAAAATCGATTTAATGACGCAATAATACAATCATTCCTGAATGTAACTACCACAGAGAGTTCAATTTCCAGTGAGTATGTTTGGAACAAAAAAAATCCGTTTTGTCATAGAGGTAGTCATTTCACAAGTTCAAAACATAAGCAGTTAATATTAAGTATGTCCTCTGTTTGCATACAGTCCTGCACGCACATGCCTGGTCATGGACAGGATTAAACGAGTGATCTCTGCCTGGGGAATAGCATTCCACTCCTGTATGAACGCGAGACGCAAGGCTTGACGCATTGTTGGTGGCTGGTGGGGGAGTTACGTATGAGTACATGCTATCCAAGACGTCCCAAAAATGTTCTATAGGAGAGAGATCTGGACTATGCGGAGGCCAGTGCATCACGTCAACGTTGTTTTGCTGAAGTCTTGTTGCGTTGTTGGCGGCTGTGGGGGGGGGGTACGTACGAGTACACGCCTATCCAAGACGTCCCACAAATGTGCTATAGGAGAGACATCTGGACTATGCGGAGGCCAGTGCATCACGTCAACGTTGTTTTGCTGAAGAAACGCCATGCTAAGCCTTGCTACATGGGCCTGAGCGTTATCCTGTTGAAACGTAACGTTGTGCTGTCGTACATATGGAACAACTACCGAACGTAAGCTGAGCCGGCAAAGATCCATCACTGAATACCAGGGGCGTTCTTTGACCATAAGATATGCCCGCCCACACCATCAACACACCACCTCCAAATCAATCACGTTCAACCAAACAATTGTCACGATAACGCTCTCCATGCCTATACACACGTTGACAGCCGTCAGCTCTGTACAACAAGTACCTGGAAAACATTACGTTGCGCAACTGACGACAGCCCCTGTCCATCAGGGCTAGAAGAAATATATAGGCTGCATGATGCTTCCACGCAGAGCTGAAATCAACCCGTACACAAGTACTGGGGACCCCCCTTGAAGGATCCAAGCCTGCCTAGGCAAAGCGGTGCGCAAGTCGGACCGCCCATGCTTATAAACCCTATTGGTTTCATTGGGGGACAGGACTTTGGATGTCATTTCATCCCAATGTCGGGTAAAAGTCCCACAAAATTGGAAGCAATGTCTCCAAAATGACCTTTACAGTGTTGACGGGGACATTTAACCTCAAATCAAACAATACGCAACTGACGAAGGGGAAACAGATTTAGCCTATGTTGTGTGAGCCACGCCATTCTAACCTGACGTCGTCGTGGTGTTAATGGCATACCAACATACAGACGACGAGGACGTAAGCCAAACTCTTGAAGGCATTTTCTGACAGTATCTGCACTTATTCAATTGTTGTGTGTTCATGGTGTCACGTGAGACGTCTTGACGGCTGTACGGGACCGATTATGAAGGTGGGCTAGACGTGTGTATCGGTCCTGTCGATGTGTTGTGACGTGTGGATTTCCACTTTTTGGCCTATCATTTGTCATTCCTGTTTGACGTAGATGCTGGTACAAGCCAGTTATCGTCGATGAGCTCACTTGGAAGCTCCTAGCAATGACAGCCTGAGATGTTCCACGTGGAAGCATTTGGACCGCTACGTTGCATTGATCTTGCGTCAAACGTACCATATTCCATAGAGAAATTTTACCGGACTTTTGAAACCTAAACTCCAGGTAACACAATATGCCAATATGATGAGGTTACTGTATACATTTAATGTACTGCACGAGGAAATGTTGAAAACAACGAATTGCCAAGTGGAGCGTTAAACTGTACAAATATCGCCCAAATGTTTTCTGCATAAGAAAGTTTAGAAGTATGAAAGTAAATCGCAACCTGATGGTTGCATAAAAATCTTTTGGGTTAAAAAGTTCCGTTTCTTTTTCGGCTCAGTATATTAATTTTTATTTCATTGTTCCTAAAGGCTTACAGATGAAATTTGGTTACAAATGGCCTGGTTGTTCCAGTGTAAAATAGGTTATAATTTTCATATCTCAATGACTTTGGCCAAGGTCAAAGAATGACCTTGACCTTGAATACTTGTTTTAATGTATAATTTACTACTGTATTTAACTGCATCTACCAAATTCCAGATCACAAACTGCAATAGTTTCTGAAAAATACATGGTGTTGACTTTTCCTCATGCAAAAGTCTGTGTGACCAAATTTGACCTTAAACTAAGTCAAGGTCAACCAAGGGTCATCATTTGAAAAAAACTATGATGAGCCCCAGTCCCCGATGCTATATAGCAAGTTTCATGATAATTGGCACTCTGGTTCAGGAGAAGAAGATTTTTGAAGGTTTCTTACCATATATGGGCATGGTAGCCATATCGGTCATTTGACTAAACTCATATTTATTAATTTTCATTTCCTTGTTCCAAAAGGCTTTTATATGAAATTTGGTTACAAATGGCTCAGTGGTTACTGAGAATTTCATATCTGAATGACCTTGGGCCAAGATCAAAGACTGACCTTGAATACCACTCATTTAGCTGACTGCATCTCACAGGCTGCAGTAGATTCCGAAAAAATACTCAGTTTTGACTTTTTCCCATACAAAAGTCTATATGAGTAAATTTTACCGTCATTTTTGTCAAAGGGTCATCATTTGAATAAAAAACTATGATGGACCCGAGTCCCCAATGCTACATACCAAGTTTCATGACAATTGGCCCATCGGTTCTGGAGAAGAAGATTTTTGAAGGGTTTTTACCTTACATGTATATGGGCCTGGATGCAATCTTGGTCATTTGACTTGGACCTCACAAACAAACTTCCGTTCCCCCTCATTCCACATGAAATTTGACTGTAGTTAACATGTCTGATTTGACATGACAGTCTACAGATTTAATTTATCTAATTACATGACGTGCTGCAAACTGTAATATGCAGTAAGTCAGTCAAACTAACCGCATGCTTAAAACTAGATTGAACGAGCATTATCGTAGAATGAGTAAGCCTAAGAAAACTGACACTTTCTTGTACCGTCACTTTCGACGTACAGGTCATTCCGTAAATAACATTGTTGTACAACCAGTGGAAAAACTTTATTACTATGCAAATTCTACATCTAGATTCAAAATTTTCAAAAGACATGAGGCTGAACTGAAATGGATTAAATCTTTACAGACCCCTTTTCCACTGGGATTTAATGACAACATTTATCATGAGGGTAATATTTCAAGAATGCCGGACTTTGATATTTTCTCGCTCCTGGAATGTCGAAAACGCACAACTAGATCTCACGGCACCAGGAAAAATGGGAACTTTAAATGTAAATTATGTGCTAAACGAAACAATTCTAGACTGAAGTGACTGTCAATTATATTATTAAATCATGGACGCCACTCTATGCTTTCATTTTTAAGTTCATTACCCGTTTCTGTTTTACGTCTTCTGGACACCGAGGGGAATAAATTCTACGATAGTTCTAATCAGTTATAAGATGCGGCTCTCTTAACTAGAGGCTATACTCAGCATACTCTCCGTCCTTACATTGATTCTGAAATTAATCATAAACGCCATTTCTTCAAAATATCCTTCATTAATAAGGGTATGGATTTTTATAGATTTGCCCAGTATCTTCCGTGAGAGCTCGGTGCTTTCTTCCATTCCTGCTTATTTTCAAAATACTGAAACACCTATAATTTGCTATAAATATAACAAACCTGTTATATCTATCATTTTTAATTTCAATAAACTTGTTTCAGATCTTGATATTGATACTAATATTCCTGATTCATGTGATTGTAAAAACTCAGTGTATTGCTATCCTGCTGCCGGTCATGTAATTACTGGCAATTTGAAAACTATTCCTGATTCTAGGATAAGGAATATAATTTCTAAAGGACCGAAATATCGGTTTCCTTCTAAAATTGATTTCAATATATGTAGAGATTAAATTGCTGCTTCCTTGAATGAATTCGGTAATCGATGGTGTAAGCGAGAGTATGTTGAGCATAAAGCCCTTAAGGACTGGAAACTTAGCATTTTAAAATTAGTGAATAAACGCATTTCTTTCCATTCTCAAAATACTAACTTATTACCTCCTAAGCCTAAGACGTCTTTACGTCATCTTGAACTAGGTATTCAAGAATTTCATAAGAAGTTTTTTTTTGCCCCTGCAGACAAGGCCGCTAACAACGTCGTCGTTGTGTGATGGCTCCACTATGTTAACATGCTTAAGCAGGAGCTTGGTGGTACTAAGTCCTGTGAACTCCAGCCTTTAGCTGAAGAGAGAGTTATAGTAGATAAACATATTTGTCATTCAGCCACCAAGTTTGCTGTGTGTTTTACCGAAGGCCAAGACAAGCTTCTTACGCTATACTGGTTACCAAAACTTCATAAAATACCTTACAAAGCACGGTTTATTGCAAATTCTAGCTCTTGCACTACCACTGAACTTTCTAAATTATTAACTTCCTGTCTTACTGCATAAAAATGCATGTGATTAAATATTGTGATATAGTCTTTGAAAGATCAGGAAGAAATCTGTTTTGGTTTATAAAAAATTCGAATGAGGTTTAACTGTTGGTTTTCTTTTGCTCCAGCATTTCAGTGGTTTCTTGCTGTCGAGTCCTCACCGTTGTCTCACCTCTGTGGTTCTTTGATTTTTGTGTTCACGGAGATGTTGCACTGATGAGTTAGCCTTCATGCGGACTGAACAAATTATTTGTCTAAATCGCGACGGAAGTAAGGGCGAGGATTGTGGCCACGTAAAATCGTTTTAAGCCCCCCAGTGGAAATCTTCCACTGACCGTTCCAAGGTGGCTCTTCTGTGGCGGTTTATTTATGTTGTTGTTTGTTACTTACTGTGTGTATCACTTGTGTCTTTTAATTTTGGATGGCCATATGGCCATTTTGTGGGAAAGTAACTGTCCTTATGACCTTCCTTTGTTTAGGTTTCCATTATGGTCTGGTCGCTTAATGTTTGTATTTCTTTCCCTTTGGTGTCTTTTATGGGTGGAGTAAGTTAATTGTATCAATTCCTGATCTTTGTTTTACTTCTACTTTTTAAATAAATTGAAATCCAGACATTTTCGTGCTTCAAGTCTGTCTACTTACGATTTTTCCACTCTTTACACTACACTTCCTCATAATCTTATAAAAGAAAAGCTTAATGATTTAATTGAATGAGCTTTTCACAGAGAAGATTCTCTCTATCTTGCATGTAATGTCAGAAATGCATTTTTCACTTCTAAAGAGCACAAGAATTATACACTTTGGTCATGTCAGAAAGTGTGTGATGCCCTCACCTTTCTTCTTGACAATATTTATATTAGATTCGGTACCAAGTTATTTAGACAAATTGTGGGCATTCCGATAGGTACGAATTGCGCACCTCTTGTTGCTGATCTATTCTTGTATTGTTATGAAAGAGACTTCATGTTGTCGCTTTCCATTGATAACGAATCTGAAATTATTGAAGCATTTAGCGCCACTTCTAGATATTTAGATGATTTATTAAATATTGATAATACCTATTTCGATGGTCTGATCAGTCAGATTTACCCCCCAGAACTTCAGTTAAATAAAGCAAATTCTTCTGATACCAAGGCCCCGTTTTTGGATTTACATCTATCTATTATAGATGGGTTTGTTTTGTGCAAAATTTATGATAAACGGGATGACTTTGATTTTGAGATTGTAAATTTTCCTTTTTTGGATGGTGATGTTCCTTGTGCGCCATCCTATGGCGTTTATATTTCGCAATCAATTCGATTTGCTAGAGTGTGTAGTCATGTAACTGACTTCAACACTCGTAATAAATTATTAACGGCTAAACTTCTTAATCAGGGTTATCGGTACCATAAACTACGCAAAGCCTTTTCAAAATTTTATAGACGTTATTCTGATTTAATTTCAAAACTCAATATTGGACTTAAATCTCTTTTGCAACATGGTCTATCAGAACCCGAATTTTATGGTGACTTAGTATATAAATTCAGAAAAATATATAACCGCAATAACTTTGGCACCCAATTTCGTAAAATCACTCTTCGATATAAAAAGATTGGGTACAACATGGATATTATACGACAGACTGCATGCATGGTAGTTAATCCAATCACGGTTGGCAACTTTGCTTCCCTCTTTAATTGCGCACCGGTGGGTCGGGCCTCAGATTCTATGACGGTTCCAACGTAAAGGCTTATTGAGAATTAGAGAGATCTAATTCAAGGTAATGTTGGTTAGTGCCTGATGCTCTGGTCGGGCCGATCGGAGTCTAACTGTTGGTTTTCTTTTGCTCCAGCATTTCAGTGGTTTCTTGCTGTCAAGTCCTCACCGTTGTCTCACCTCTGTGGTTCATTGATTATTTTTGTTCATGGAGATGTTACACTGATGAGTTAGGTGGCCTTCATGCGGACTGAACAAATTATTTGTCTAAATCGCGACGGAAGTATGGGCGAGGATTGTGGCCACGTAAAATCGATTTAAGCCCCCCCCCCCCCCCCCCCAGTGGAAATCTTTCCACTGACCGTTCCAAGGCGGTTCTTCTGTGGCAATTTATTTATGTTGATTGTTTGTTACTTACTGTGTGTATCACTTGTGTCTTTTAATTTTGGATGGCCATTTTGTGGGAAAGTAACTGTCCTTATGGCCTTCCTTTGTTTAGGTTTCCATTATGGTCTGGTCGCTTAATGTTTGTGTTTCTTTCCCTTTGGTGTCTTTGATTGGTGGAGTAAGTTAATTGTATCAATTCCTGATCTTTGTTTTACTTCTACATTGAATCGGCCCGGTCGTTTGAGTGTAGATGTTTGAAAATGTTGACAGACAGCAGATGACAGGCAACAGACCCTTGCCATACTATAAGCTCACAAGTGAGCCTTCCACTCAGGTGAGCTAAAAAAGCTTGTCTATAAAGAGATAAAAGTTTAATTGATCTTGAAAACCATGGTCAAATACAAACATTTGATATCTTCTCAGTAGGGAGATTGAGATCTCAATTTGAGTTTTATAAATGCGCCCAGATCTTCCAATTTTTGTCGTGCCTGCTATTAGCATGGCGTGATATAGGCGCCTGGTTTTTCCGTCCGTCCGTTCATCCGTTAACTTTGTCAAGGCGTCAACATTTGCGACCACCCTAGCGTTCACCCTAATGGTCAAGTTTATTTCTCATGAACTATAAGAGCTTCATTAATGATACTTGGTACAAACTTGTATCTGGGGATGGCAACTTAAATGCAAGCATCCCTATTTGACCATTACCTACATTTTATGGTTCACTGACTTTGTAAAATATTGCGACCACCCTAGCGTTCAGTCTAATGGTCAAGTTTATTTCTCAAGAACTATAAGAGCTTCATTTATGATACTTGGTACAAACTTGAATCTGGGGATGGCAACTAAAATTCAAGCATCCATATTTGACCTTGCCCTAAATTTCATGGTTAACTGACTTGGTAAAATATTCCGACCACCCTAGCATTCACCCTTATGGTCAAGTTTATTTCTCAAGAACTATAAGAGCTTCATTAATGATTGGTACAAACTTGTATTTTGGGATGGCAACTTAAATGCAAGCATCCATATTTGACCTTGACCTACATTTCATGGTTCACCGACTTTGTAAAATATTGCGACCACCCTAGCGTTCACCCAAATGGTAAAGTTAATTCTCAAGAACTATAAGAGCTTCATTAATAATACTTGGTATGAACTTGTATCTAGGGATTGCAAGTTAAATGCAAGCATCTATGTTTGACTTGACCTACATTTTATGGATAACTGACTTTGTAAAATATTGCAACCACCCTAGCGTTCACCCAAATGGTCAAGTTAATTTCTCAAGAACTATAAGAGCTTCATTAATGATACTTGGTACAAACTTGTATCTGTAGATGGAAACTTAAATGCAAGCATCCATATTTGACCTTGACCAACATTTTATGGTTCACTGACTTGGTAAAATAATGCAACCACCCTAGCATTCACCCTAATGGTTAAGTTCATTTATCAAGAATTATTACAGATTAATTTATGATACTTAATACAAGCTTGCATTTAAGAATGGCAACTTTTATTCAAGCATCTATGTTTGACTTTGGCCTAGATGTCATGGTTTGGTGACTTTGCACAGGTGCGGCATTGCCTTCAGCGTTATTCTTGTTGTTGGAAAAGGCAGTGATGGGATGGTACTATTTTGCAACATTAGTGTTACGAGGGTGTTTGGCGGTCCAGGGCCATCATGGCCCTCTTGTTGTGTTTGGTGATATGGTAGAAAATGCTGTAGTTGTCTCGGTCAATAACCATACTTTTTCAAGACAATCGGGGATTCAAGAAGGGCAGTTGTCAGTTTCTGGCGAAAGAATGTGCACTGTACTGGTTAACCGCTTACGTATAAGCCTGCCCAGGAAAGTGTTGATAGGTAAACTGACCGGCTCAAAAATGACCTATATAGTGTTGACTGGGCCGTTAAACTCCAATACAAACAAACAAAATCTTGTGTAATCTTGTGATGGCCATAACTCCAATAGCTTTGTGATATGTTGCTGGTACTTGCCACAATTGTATACAAGGTTGAAAAGACATTTCATTTGCAAGACCACAACGCAGTATACCCGTACTATGTGCATTGGAAATCTTAGATCTTCATTAGTATCATTAGGTGAAAAAGTCTCAATAAACATTACATGTACAAAGTATACTGTGGGCTTACTAGTGTATTTAAAACCCTGCTTTGAAAAGTGGGGGCTGTATTAAATTTTGATTTGCTTTTAATTCCGTACTTCTGTAATTCCGTTATTCATCATAACTCAAAAACAGTTTGAGGTATTTTCCTGAAACTTCACACAAATGTAAAGCACTATGAGACAATGTGCGGAGCGCATGAACCATAACTCTTGATTGCCTACTTATGGAGTTATTGCCCTTTGAACATTGAAAAAATTCCGTTATTCATGATGACTAAGAAACGTTTGAGGTATTTTCATGAAACTTCACACAAATGTAAAGCACTATGAGACGATGTGCAGAGTGCATGAACTATAACTCTGGATTGTCTACTTTAGGAGTTATTGCCCTTTGAACAGGAAAGTGTTGATAGGTAAACTGACCGGCTCAAAAATGACCTATATAGTGTTGACTGGGCCGTTAAACTCCAATACAAACAAACAAAATCAAGACAATCGGGACTCCTCCATCCAAAACGAGCCCAAACTTTCACACCCGCCCTACAGGCAAGTTCAAGGCGAACATTAAAGTTTTCTGCCACCCAATTGCCATAAAATCCACCGTCCACAAACCACAGCTACCATTTTTCTGCACTCGGTTGGTAAATGCGTCATCCGACCCCTGGGCCAGCAACCCCACACATGTTTAATGGCATTGTTTTATTTTAATGGGGAGTAATTCTTTCATAAAAATGTTTGGAACCCATAAAAAATATTTTCCTGATAATGGTTGTGGATAGAGAACGGCCCCCTGCACAACTCACAACTTATCTCCAGAAGCTCCTTGTCAATCACCACAACAGCATACAGATGTGTTTACAAAATTGTAGCATTCAACTTTTTCTGTCAAGCATCTGCTATTTTGCGCCAAAACATAATCCTCCATGAGCCAGTAGAATATTCTGTTTTTATTATGCATACACAATGTACATCTACCATTAGATGTAGCAAATCAACTTAGGAGCGATTAAATCATTTTCACATTGATTGAGGATTAAATTTTATGATCGAGGGATAAACCGCAAGAGACATTAGAGACATATCTTGACTTGATTTTCACCCCTTGTCATGCAGAACACTGTAGGCTGATCGATAGCAATGGAAGCTTGTGTAGAATAAAATGATCCGTGACAAATACCGTCAGCGTTTATAACATGATTCGGTTAACTAACATGGTCCGTTGGTTGGACCCGAAGTTCCATGTAACATGTATATTGGAAAAAGTGGATATTGTTTATTTTTCTGAAAACAATGTTGCCTGTGAACTTTAGCAATCACTAAATGAGTAAATGAAGCTACATTAGTATCAAAGGTCAAAGTCACTCCTTGACCTTAAAGGTCAAAGTTACTCCTTGACCTTGGACCAAGGTTACTCAGTTATCAAAATTAAAACCTAATATTCATAAAAACTTGCTGGGAAAATTGCAGTCAAATTCATGGGATGGATCAGATAACCAAGATGGCCATCATGACCATATACCCGGTATGGTAAAATATTTTCAAAATTCCTTTCTCCTCTGGAACATATGGGCCACTAACCTTGAAGCTATGAATGTTGCACTGGGGCCACCAGTTGTAACTAATTCAAATGATGAGTCTGGATTCACCTTGACAAATTTTACACCAAAAGTCAAATTTAGTCACTTGTGCTTTTGTACAAGGTACACGTATGAGAAAAAGTTGAAATCAACACAATGTACTTTTTATCCCCTGATCAAATAGGTTTGGGGGATTTAGCGATCAGCCTGCTGTCCATCCATCCATAGGTGCAACCTTGTGATGGCCATAACTCCAATACCCTTTGCGATTCATTGATTGTACTTGTTTCCTCTGATCTAGATCTACACTGTTTGCAAATGTAGGGGCTGTCGTGAACAGCAGGATATGATTTTAAGTGGTTCTGCTCCTCTTTACAAATTGGCTGTCAGAGCTAAATTTAGAAAAACCTGTAAACAACAATGTTAGTACATCATAACTCAGGTGAGCGAATTAGGTCCGTCATGGACCTCTTGTTTAGTTAACTCCCCTGATAGTATAATCTTGTGATGGCCATAACTCCAATAGCTTTTTGATATGTTGCTGGTACTTGCCACAATTGTATACAAGGTTGAAAAGACATTTCATTTGCAAGACCACAACGCAGTATACCCGTACTATGTGCATTGGAAATCTTAGATCTTCATTAGTATCATTAGGTGAAAAAGTCTCAATAAACATTACATGTACAAAGTATACTGTGGGCTTACTAGTGTATTTAAAACCCTGCTTTGAAAAGTGGGGGCTGTATTAAATTTTGATTTGCTTTTAATTCCGTACTTCTGTAATTCCGTTATTCATCATAACTCAAAAACAGTTTGAGGTATTTTCCTGAAACTTCACACAAATGTAAAGCACTATGAGACAATGTGCGGAGCGCATGAACCATAACTCTTGATTGCCTACTTATGGAGTTATTGCCCTTTGAACATTGAAAAAATTCCGTTATTCATGATGACTAAGAAACGTTTGAGGTATTTTCATGAAACTTCACACAAATGTAAAGCACTATGAGACGATGTGCAGAGTGCATGAACTATAACTCTGGATTGTCTACTTTAGGAGTTATTGCCCTTTGAACATTGGAAAATGGCGATTTTAACCTGGTCCGCTCCATAACTCAAAAACCGTTTGAGGTATTTTCATGAAACTTCACACAAATGTAAAGCACTAAAAGATGATGTGCAGAGCGCATGAACCATAACTCTGGATTGCCTACTTTTGGAGTTATTGCCCTTTGAACATTGAAAAATGGCAATTTTAACTTTGTCCGCTCCATGACGCAAAAACCGTTTGAGATATTTTCATGAAACTTCACACAAATGTAAAGCACCATGAGACGATGTGCAGAGCACATGAACTATAACTCTTGATTGTCTTTTTACCACCTTTAATTAGAGGCTGAAAGCTGAAAACATTTTTTTTCTTGTATTTTTCTTTTCTGATAGCGCCATAGCGGGGCTATAGTCAGATCCTCTGACAGTTCTAGTTTAATTCTGATTTGAAAACTGTCATTGCCTGTGAACTTATATGGTATATGCAGTCAGCTAAATAAGTTAATGAAGCTGCATGAGTACCGAACATCAACATTACTCATTGAACTTGGTCCAGGACCATGGCCACTCAAATATCAAAATTAACTTTAAACCCCCCCCCCCCTCCAAAAAAAAAAAACTGGGTATATTTAGGACATATTTACATATGAAGCCTTTATGAGATGGAGAAACAAAAGATTGTTCAAATGATTTATGCCACATGACCAAGATGGCTGCAAGAGTTAAAACCCTTCAAAAATCTTCTCAAAAACCAAATGCTTCTATAAACACTCAATACTCAGGTGAGCGGTTTAAGACCATTGGCCCTCTGGTTTGAAGAAAGTTTGAGAAAACTAAGGGCTATATACATTCTTATGTGTCAGTGCAATTTCTGTTGCAGTCTACCAGTCTAAAACTACCAGAGAGGTCAGAATGTGTGAAGGTTGTGGTGAGGTGTCGTCCCATGGATAGCAAAGAAACAAATGCTGGGCATGAAAGGTAGGACTTGGTCTGATATAGATTTTGTTTGTTTGATTTGAGGTTTAATGTCCCCCTCAACACTGTAAAGGTCATTTTGGAGACGTGACCTTCTTCCAAATTTGCTCAAACCGTTCTGCTCAGATGAACAAGCTGACCACCAGAGCTAAAAATAGAAAAACCTTGTAACCCTTTACCACTCAGAAAATTAGCAAATATAGTATCTTAACAGAACACTGATATAGGTAAATCAATAATCAATGGTCCATATAAGGCTGATAGGCCTGACAGTCTTATCTGAACAGAGATATTGGCATTTTTGTGTGATTTACACCCTTATGTTACAATAATGATTATTTTAGTATTTTCTGTACATTTGACAATAATTATGTAAATGTAAAGTTTCTAGGAAATTAAATTTTCTTTCCAATGGTACTAAATTTATTATAGTTTCTCTTTGCGTTTTGAAAATATGGAGTGTCAAAGTAAGCAAATATGGAGTGTCAAAGTAAGCAAAATGTTTTCTTGAGCAAAAATTTCTGTTTTGGGTTGGTCAGAGAAAGTATTTTTAACCACCATAGCCCCAGAAAAGAGGGGGTATCCACGTATTATTTTTCTTATTTCCGTACAAAAACGTTTTTTGTAGGTAATCATTAGGGCATGTCACTGAGGCTCTTCCAACAAGTTTCCATAACATACTTTTTATGCAGAAATAAGATCATGTTCATAAGTCTGTGAAATGAACATCTATCTGAACCCGGTATACATTATTATCCCCCGCCGAAGGCGGAGGGATATAGTTTTGGCGTTGTCCGTCCGTCCTTCCATCCTTCCGTCCGTCCGTCCTTCCGTCTGTCCGTCACACTTTGTCCGGAACCGTTTCTCAGCAACTATTGCATGGAATTAAATGAAACTTGAAATAAATATGTATTATAATGCTGTGGTGATGCACGCGCAATTTTTTTTCGGATTGACTTTTTACATCCAGAGTTATGGCCCCTTGAATGATTGAAATTCTGGATTTTTCGTCGTCTCACTTTGTCCGGAACCGTTTCTCAGCAACTATTGCATGGAATTAAATGAAAATTGAAATAAATATGTATAATTATGCTGCAGTGATGCACACGCAATTTTTTTTCGGATTGACTTTTTACATCCATAGTTATGGCCCCTTAAATGATTGAAATTCTGGATTTTTAGCTCACCGTCACGTAGTGACGAGGTGAGCTTTTGGGATCACTTTTTGTCCGTCGTGCGTGCGTGCGTGCGTCCGTGCGTCCGTGCGTGCGTGCGTAAACAATTTCTTTAAACAACATCTCCTCCTAAACCACTGATTGTATTTTGACCAAACTTCACAGGAATGATCCTTAGGTGGTCCCCTTTCAAAGTTGTTCAAATGGTTCCGGTCCGTTGCACATCTAGGTCACAGGAGCCAAAAATAGATTTTTTTCACCAAAAACTTAAAAAATCTTCTTCTCTCAAACCACAAGGCCCAGGTCTTTGATATTTGGTATGAAGCATCATCTAGTGGACCCCTACCAAGATTGTTCAAATTATAATGCTTGGGCCAAAAAAGCCCCCGCCCTGGGGCCCTTTGGTTTTACATTGGCTTATATAGGGAAAATCTTTAAAAATCTTCTTCTCTGAAACCACAAGGCCCAGGACTTTGATATTTGGTAAGAAGCTTCATCTAGTGGACCCCTACCAAGATTGTTCAAATTTTAGTGCTGGCCGCCACGGGGCCCTTTGGTTTTACATTGGCTTATATAGGGAAAATCTTTAAAAATCTTCTTCTCTGAAACCACAAGGCCCAGGTCTTTTATATATGGTATGAAGCTTCATCTAGTGGACCCCTACCAAGATTGTTCAAATTATAGTGCTGGGGCCAAAAATGCCCCCGCCCCGGGGCCCTTTGGTTTTACATAGGCTTATATAGGGAAAATCTTTTAAAATCTTCTTCTCTGACACCACAAGGCCCAGGTCTTTGATATTTGGTATGAAGCTTCATCTAGTGGACCCCTACCAAGATTGTTCAAATTATAGTGCTGGGACAAAAAATGCCCCCGCCACGGGGCCCTTTGGTTTTACATTGGCTTATATAGGGAAAATCTTTAAAAATCTTCTTCTGAAACCACAAGGCCCAGGTCTTTGATATTTGGTATGAAGCTTCATCTGGTGGACCCCTACCAAGATTGTTCAAATTATAGTGCTTGGGCCAAAAATGCCCCCGCCCCGGGGCCCTTTGGTTTTACATAGGCTTATATAGGGAAATTCTTTAAAAATCTTCTTCTCTGAAACCACAAGGCCCAGGACTTTGATATTTAGTATGAAGCTTCATCTAGTCGACCCCTACCAAGATTGTTCAAATTATAGTGCTGGGGCCAAAAATGCCCCCGCCCCGGGGCCCTTTGGTTTTACATAGGCTTATATAGGGAAAATCTTTAAAAATCTTCTTCTCTGAAATCACAAGGCCCAGGACTTTTAATATTTGGTATGAAGCTTCATCTAGTGGACCCCTACCAAGATTTTCAAATTATAGTGCTGGGGCAAAAAATGCCCCCGTCCCGGGGCCCTTTGGTTTTACAAAGGCTTATATAGGCAAAATCTTTAAAAATCTTCTTCTCCGAAACCGCTAGGCCCAGGTCTTTGATATTTGATGTGTAGCTTCATCTAGTGGACTTTTGCCAAGATTGTTCAAATTATAGCCTTTGTTGATGTTTGGTATGAAGCTTCACCTTTAAGACCTCCCTCAACATTATGCACATTAAAGCCTTGGGGCCAATAATGGCCCTCTCTGGGGCACACTTGTTACACTATGGATCAGGTGAGCGATCCAGGGCCATCATGGCCCTCTTGTTTCGTCATCTCACTTTGTCCGGAACTGTTTCTCAGCAACTATTGCATGGAATTAAATGAAACGTGAAATAAATATGTAT
Organism: Lucinisca nassula; assembly: GCA_963580285.1. Lineage (NCBI taxonomy): Eukaryota > Metazoa > Mollusca > Bivalvia > Lucinida > Lucinidae > Lucinisca > Lucinisca nassula. Next base: position 26,948,093 of record OY757021.1, on the reverse strand, counting down.
TATTATGCTGCGGTGATGCACGCGCAATTTTTTTCTGGATTGACTTTTTACATCCAGAGTAATGGCCCCTTAAATGATCGAAATTCTGGATTTTTCGTCGTCTCACTTTGTCCGGAACCGTTTCTCAGCAACTATTGCATGGAATTAAATGAAACTTGAAATAAATATGTATTATTATGCTGTGGTGATGCACTGCATTTTTTTTCCGGATTTACTTTTTACATCCAGAGTTATGTCCCCTTAAATGATTGAAATTCTGGATTTTTCGTCGTCTCACTTTTTTGTCGGGAAGTGTTTCTCAGCAACTATTGCGTGGAATTAAATGAAACTTGAAATAAATATATATTATTATGCTGTGGTGATGCACGCACAAATTTTTTTCGGATTGCCTTTTTACACCCAGAGTTATGGCCCCTTAAATGATTAAAATTCTGGATTTTTCGTCGTCTCACTTTGTCTGGAACCGCTTCTCAGCAACTATTGCATGGAATAAAATGAAACTTGAAATAAATATGTATTATTATGCTGCCGTGATGCACGCGCAATTTTTTTTCTCAATTTTGGCCAGATATATTTTCTTGCCATTCTACACGAAAAACCCATTCGGCGGGGGATATCAATTCAACGAATTTGCTTGTTTTCATTATTTCTGCACCAAGACCAAGGTTGTGGGTACTCGTTAGAACTGCCTCAATCGGCACCCACAACCTATGTTCTGAGTATAAATAAGAAAAATATCAAAGTTTTCAATGGAAAAGTAGCCATTTTGGAGAAATAAAAGAATGTACTATGACCCATGGGTGCGTTTTTTTATGAAAAATTCAGTACTTTTGCATAAGATTAAAATAACTATTACAGCCTATCTATCCTTTTTTGCACCCCCATCCGCAACTTTACCTTTTTTTTTTTAAATCAGTGTATCAACCACCCCATAGCCAGCTCATCCCAAAGAGCCGTCTCTGTATTTTTATTTTTTTTTTTAGCAAAAGATTCGTTTGTTTGATTAGAGGTATAACATCCCCGTCAACACTATTTAGGACATTTTGGAGATGTTACTTCCAATTTGGTGGGACTTTTACCCAACACTGAGGTGAAATGACATCTGATGCGCATGATCATTGTACAGCGTCTGGTCTGGGTCTGTGCCGTCGCATGTGCTGTCTACAACCCTGTAGACCCTGATCAGATGCCTTATAATAATTGTCTGGGCTCTGATCCTGATCTGCACTGTTTGCACCTTTGTGTTCTGTCTGTTGTCACACAGACAGACGGGTGGATGACGCCAGGCTGATAGCTACTGGTCTGGGTATGTGCCGTCGCATGTGCTGTCTACAACCCTGTAGACCCTGATCAGACGCCTTATAATAATTTTCTGGGCTCTGATCCCGATCTGCAGTTTGCACCTAGGTGTTCTGTCTATAGTCATACAGACAGACGGATGGATGATGCCAGGCTGATCGCTATATCCCCCGAACATGTTCAGACTAGGGATAAAAAAACACCACCATCGGCGGTATGTCCCTGATCAGACGCCGCATTATCGTTGTGCAGCGTCTTGTCCGGGTCTGCGCCGATCCATATGCCGTCAACAAAACTGTAGACCCTCATCAGACGCTGTTTAATAATTGTACAGGTCTGATTCGAATCTGCATTGCTTGCATCTGTCTGTGTTGTCTACGGACAGACGGACATGTGAATGGACGCCAGACTCATGATTTTGTTTGCAGATGGACGGACGGAGGAGGCCAGGCTGATTGTTATATTCCCGAACCTATTTGGTCAGGGGATAAAAAATAAGACGCACCGACGGCGGTCAGACCATGAATAGACGTCGCATGATCATTGTACAGCGTCTGGTCTGGGTCTGTGCCGTCGCATATGCAGTCTACAAACCTGTAGACCCTATCCAGACGCCGCATCATCATTGTGAGGCGTCTGATTCAAATCTGCACTGTTTGCACCTTTGTTTTCTGTCTATTGTTATACAGACAATTGGGTGGCTAATCGCTATATCCTGCGAACATGTTCAGACTAGGGATAAAAATCACCACCGTTGGTGATTAGTCCCTGATCAGACGACACATTATCGTTGTGCAGCGTCTTGTCCGGGTCTGCGCTGACCCATATGTCGTCTACAAACCTGTAGACCCTCATCAGACGCCGTTTGATAATTGTACAGGGTCTGATTCGAATCTGCATTCCTTGCATCTGTCTGTTGTGTCTACGGAAGGACGGACATGTGAACGGACGCCATACTCATAATTTTGTTTGCGGACGAACGGATGAACGGACGCCAGGCTGATTGTTTTATCCCCGAACCTATTTGGTCAGGGGATAAAAATAAAACGCACCGTCGGCGGTCAGACCATGATCAGACGTCGTATGATCACTGTACAGCGTCTGCTCTGGGTCTGTGCCGTCGCAAATGACGCAAAAACCTGTAGACCCTATCCAGACGCCGTATGATAATTGTATGGCGTCTAATTCAAATCTGCACTGTTTGCACCTTTGTGTTCTGTCTTTGGTTATACAGACCGTTAGGTGGATGACGCCACGCTGATCGCTATATCCCCCGTACCTGTTCAGACAAGGGTTAAAAAACACCACCGTCGGCGATAAGACCCTGATCAGATGCCGCATTGTCGTTGCGCAACGTCTTGTCCGGGTCTGCGCCGTCTCAGATACCGTCTACAAACCTGTAGACCATCATCATTCGCCGTTTAATAATTGTACATCTGATCTGACCCATATGTAGTCTACAAACCTGTAGACCCTCATCAGACGCCGTTTGATAATTGTACAGGGTCTGATTCGAACCTGCATTCCTTGCACCTGTCTGTTGTGTCTACGGAAGGACGGACATGTGAACGGACGCTAGACTCATAATTTTGTTTGCGGACGGACGGATGGACGGACGCCAGGCTGATTGTTTTATCCCCGAACCTATTTGGTCAGGGGATAAAAATAAAACGCACCGTCGGCGGTCAGACCATGATCAGACGTCGTATGATCACTGTACAGCGTGTGCTCTGGGTCTGTGCCGTCGCAAATGCCGCAAAAACCTCCAGACGCCGTATGATAATTGTATGGCGTCTAATTCAAATCTGCACTGTTTGCACGTTTGTGTTCTGTCTTTTGTTATACAGACCGTTAGGTGGATGACGCCACGCTGATCGCTATATCCCCCGTACCTGTTCAGACTAGGGTTAAAAAACACCACCTTCGGCGATTAGACCCTTATCAGATGCCGCATTGTCGTTGCGCAACGTCTTGTCCGGGTCTGCGCCGTCTCAGATACCGTCTACAAACCTGTAGACCATCATCATTCGCCGTTTAATAATTGTACATCTGATCCGGATCTGCATTGTTTTCATATCTGTTGCGTCTACGGACGAACATTTGAACGGACGCCACTCATAATTTTGTGTCTACAATCGTGCGAATGAACGGACGCCAGGCTCCGAACCTGTTCAGACTAGGGATAAAAAATTAACACCACCGTCGGCGACAAGACCCTGATCAGACGCCGCATTACCGTTGCGCAGGGTTTTGTCAGGGTCTGCGCCGTCTCAGATGCCTTCTTCAAACATGTAGACCCTCATCAGACGCCGTTCAATAATAGTACGGCGTCTGATCCGGATCTGCATTGGTTGCATCTGTCTGTTGTGTCTACGGACGGACGGACATTTGGACGGTCGCTATATCCTCCATACCTATTCGGTCGCGGAAAATAAAATAAAATGAACCGTCGGCGGTTGGAGCTGAATCAGACGTCGCGGCGATAATTGTGGAGCGTCTGATCCGGGTGCCGTAGCATTATAAGGTCCAAAAACCTGAAGACCCTGATCAGGTGCCGCTTATAATTGCATCTGTCTGTCTGTAAAGTGTCCGCGGTGAGACCCTGATCAGACGTCGCAAATTTTTTTTTTTGTTGTAGAAATTAATATTCATTAAAGGGGCTGAAACTATTGACCAATGAAAGGCCTTCTACCCATCTGTGGGTTTTATTGCCCTTCCGATGACCACCTGGGTACACTTTTGGGTATTGTTACGTAATTTATTGCGGCTCAATGCTCGGCACGCTCCGGGTGGCATCCGTTGTATAAACATTCCTAGGGTATCATAATCCCCAATTAACTAATTATCTTGGACCATAATTCCCTTGAAGCTCACTGATTATACAGCGCTAATTGTCTCAACATAAATCATGCAAATCATGCGCGACCAACACACAAATATTGCGTCATTCAGTAACTCAACCCAGTAATTTTCCATTACGGTCAGGCAAGGTCATCGTGATTCAGTAGAAGAAACCCCTGGTGTGTTTGGTTGAAAATTACACAAAAACTTTGTATAGAAACATATTTGTTTTTTTTTTTTCGCAAATATTGTTGGCAAAAGACCAAACTTAACATTAATAAACATCCGGCGTTTTTATATTTAGGAAAAAGGTAAAAATAACGCGATTGATTTTGAGACACGGGCAAACACGTATTTGTTCAAATGGCGACACACGGGAATATACGTATCTGTACATTAATCGATAAAGTCGTAAATATACGGGTTTGAGTGGTAATGGATAGAGTCGGGAATATACGTATCTGAGTGGTAAAGGGTTAAACAACTTCTCATGCTTAACCAGTGGATGGATTTCGAAATAATTTCTCAGGAATGTTCCTTTGGTGACCTTCTACCAAAATCGCTGAAGCTGATCTGCTCGGATGTACAAGATGGCCAGCAGAGCTGAAAATAGAAAACAGATTTCAATTACTTAATGGATGGATTTTGAAATTATTTCACAAGAATGTTCGTTTGATGACCCTCTACCAAAACTGCTCAAACTGTTCTGCTCGGATGAACAAGATGGCCATCAGAGCTAAAAATAGAAAAAAAAATCTTTAAATGACTAGTGCTGCTTAACCAGTTGATGGATTTCTAAATAATTTTACAGGAATGTTTCTTGGGTGATCCTCTGCCATAATTGCTGAAACCATTGTGCTTGGATGAACAAGATGGCAGCCAGAGCTAAGAATAGAAAAAAACCTAAGATGACCTCTCCTTAGCCAGTGGATGGATTTTGAAATTATTTTATTTCACAGGAATGTTCCTTGGGTGACTCTCTACCAAAATTGCTCAAACCGTTCTGCTAGGATGAACAAGATAGCCACCAGAGCTGAAAATAGAAAAAAAAAAACAAAAAAAAACAACAACATTTAAACGACTGCTTCTGCTTAACCAGTAGATGGATCTGTAAATAATTTCTCAGGAATGTACCTTTTATAACCATTTACCAAAATTTGTCGAATGGTTATGCTTGAACAAAAAAGATGGCCACCAGGGCTAAATTTAACGACTTCTCCTTAGCCAGTAGAATGAGTTGATGGATTTTGAAACAATTTCTTTGGTATGTTCCTTGGGTGACCCTCTACCATAATTGCTTAGACTGTTCTGCTGTGATAAATGATTTCAAAGGAATGCTTTTAGGGTGACCTTTTGACAAAGTTGTTCAAATTGTTCCACTCTGCTGAACTTAAAATAGATTTTATTTTTCAAATAACTCTAAGAGGAAGCAATTTTATAGCATGGGTGACCCTTTATCTTAATTGCTCAAAATGCTTTGCTCCACTGAACAGAGCTAAAGATAAACGAACCTCAAAATGACTTCTACTCCTAAACAGCCAGGCTGATTTTGAAATAATTTCACAGAACTGTTCCCTTTGGTCACCATCAACCGAAATTGCTCAAACCCTCTACTCCGCCATAGATTACCTACCATTTCATTTGTACAATATGGAACAGGTGAGCAATCCAGGGCCATGATGGCCCTCTTGTTAGTTGATGTTACAATGTACATGTATCTCAGGTATAGAAGACTGAAATTTTTGCTTATTGAAAACAGAGAAGTTGAAATTTGTTTGTTTGCTTTAAGGTTTAACGCCCCCATAAACACTACATAAGTCATTTTGGAGACCTTGCTTCCAATTTTGTGGGACTTTTACCCGACATTGAGATGAAATGACATCTCAAGTCCTGTCGCCCAATGAAACCAATAGGGTTGATAAGCAAGGACAGTCTGACTCGCACCGCTTTGCCTGGGCAGGCTTAGATCCTCTTAGGGGTTTACCAGTATGTGGTTGGTTTCAGCTCCGCGTGGAAGCATCATGCAGCTCATCTATTTCTTCAAGCCCTGATGGGCGCGGGCGAGAGAAGTTGAAATATTTGAAACATAAATGCATTGATAATTGTTTTTGCCTTATGTTTACTGGTAGTTTGATTTGACCCATAAAATGCCAATCACGACAATTGTCGTCTGCTTTGCCGTCTGCTGGTTACTTTAAAATGTCATTTTTGCAAACAGTGTGGATCCAGATCAGACTGGAGGAGTCTGATCTGGGTCCACACTGTTTGCCTATATGCAAAAATATTTTTTTAAAAATGTTTGCTGGGAGATTTGGCGGATGACATAAGCAGACAACATTTTCAGATGTTGTTATAGCCCCGCTTTGAAAAAGTGGGGGCTATATTGGATTTGGCTTGTCCGGAATTCCGTCTGTCTGTCTGTAATAATTCCGTCTGTCTGTCTGTAATATTTGATAGTGGGTACCTTGTGACCGCAACTGCTCTTACAGTTCTAGGTCAATCCTTTTGAAACTTTACAGGTGTTTTCATATTGGTCTGAAGATGAGCATATTCTTTTTTCATTATCCTTAAATAATTTTTTTTCACTTATTTCACCTTTTTTAACTTAGACAATTTTTGAGATCTACTAATGTTAAAATGTATAGGGAGTAGCTACCTTGTGACCGCAACTCCTCTTACAGTTCTAGGTCAATCCTTTTGAAACTTTACAGGTGTTTTCATATAGGTCTGAAGATGTGCATATTCTTTTTTCATTATCCTTAAATAATTTTTTTACACTTATTTCACCTTTTTTAACTTAGACAATTTTTGAGATGTACTAATGTTAAAATGTATAGGGAGTAGCTACCTTGTGACCACAACTCCTCTTACAGTTCTAGGTCAATCCTTTTGAAACTTTACAGGTGTTTTCATATAGGTCTGAAGATGTGCATATTCTTTTTTCATTATCCTTAAATAATTTTTTTCACGCATTTCACCTTTTTTAACTTAGACAATTTTTGAGATGTACTAATGTTAAAATGTATAGGGAGTAGCTACCTTGTGACCACAACTCCTCTTACAGTTCTAGGTCAATCCTTTTGAAACTTTACAGGTGTTTTCATATAGGTCTGAAGATGTGCATATTCTTTTTTCATTATCCTAAAATAATTTTTTTCACTTATTTCACCTTTTTTAACTTAGACAATTTTTGAGATCTACTAATGTTAAAATGTATAGGGAGTAGCTAACTTGTGACCGCAACTCCTCTTACAGTTCTAAGTCAATCCTTTTAAAACTTTACAGGTGTTTTCATATAGGTCTGAAGATGTGCATATTCTTTTTTCATTATCCATAAATATTTTTTTTTTCACTTATTTCACCTTTTTTAACTTAGACAATTTTTGAGATCTACATATATTAAAATGTATAGGGAGTAGCTACCTTGTGACCGCAACTCCTCTTACAGTTCTAGGTCAATCCTTTTGAAACTTTACAGGTGTTTTTATATAGGTCTGAAGATGTGCATATTCTTTTTTCATTATCCTTAAATAATTTTTTTCACTTATTTCACCTTTTTTAACTTAGACAATTTTTGAGATGTACTAATGTTAAAATGTATAGGGAGTAGCTACCTTGTGACCACAACTCCTCTAACAGTTCTAGGTCAATCCTTTTGAAACTTTACAGGTGTTTTCATATAGGTCTGAAGATGTGCATATTCTTTTTTCATTATCCTTAAATAATTTTTTTTACTTATTTCACCTTTTTTAACTTAGACAATTTTTGAGATCTACTAATGTTAAAATGTATAGGGAGTAGCTACCTTGTGACCGCAACTCCTCTTACAGTTCTAAGTCAATCCTTTTAAAACTTTACAGGTGTTTTCATATAGGTCTGAAGATGTGCATATTCTTTTTTCATTATCCTTAAATAATTTTTTTTTCACTTATTTCACCTTTTTTAACTTAGACAATTTTTGAGATCTACTAATATTAAAATGTATAGGGAGTAGCTACCTTGTGACCGCAACTCCTCTTACAGTTCTAGGTCAATCCTTTTGAAACTTTACAGGTGTTTTTATATAGGTCTGAAGATGTGCATATTCTTTTCATTATCCTTAAATATTTTTTTTCACTTATTTCACCTTTTTTAACTTAGACAATTTTTGAGATGTACTAATGTTAAAATGTATAGGGAGTAGCTACCTTGTGACCACAACTCCTCTTACAGTTCTAGGTCAATCCTTTTGAAACTTTACAGGTGTTTTCATATAGGTCTAAAGATGTGCATATTCTTTTTTCATTATCCTTAAATATTTTTTTTAATTATTTCACCTTTTTTAACTTAGACAATTTTTGAGATCTACTAATGTTAAAATGTATAGGGAGTAGCTACCTTGTGATCGCAACTCCTCTTACAGTTGTAGGCCGATCCTTTGAAACTTTTCAGGTGTTTTCAAAGAGGTCTTAAGATGTGCATGTGGTTTTTTCAGTATCCAAAACTTATTTTTTAACTTAGACTGTTTTTCAGATCTAATAACGCAAAAAGTCTATAAGGCGTAGGTACCTTGTTAGGGATTTAACCCTCTCACAAGTCTTTACCTTTAATTCATGAGTCTTTCTCCTCTGACAGGGCTATAGCGGGGCTATAGTCAGATCCTCTGACAGTTCTAGTTTTTCTTGGCATCTTAAGGGTTAAGCAATAGTTTGATTTAACCAATAGTTTTCATCCCACTGCATTTCATCATTTTGCTTGAAGCCTTGGCATGTGAGTTCCGCTCTGGAGTCCCCGGGGAGGATCTGTATGCTGATGACCTTGTCATCATAGCTGAATCCCTTGAGGAATGTGTCAGGAGGCTCTTAACTTGGAAAGACGCAATGGAGGCGAAAGGGCTGAGAGTGAATGCAGGAAAGACAAAGATCATGATCTGTGGTACAGGTCTGGCCCTCCTGCAGAGTACAGGCCAGTTCCCATGCACTGTATGTCACACTGAAGTTGGCAGCAACAGTATCTTTTGCAATGGCTGCAAGTTCTGGGTGCACAAGAAATGCAGTGGGCTCAAGTGCTTATTAGAGGACCCTGATTACAGGTGTACACGGTGCTAAGGAACTGCACGACCCTTAGATGGCAGACCACAGAGGGAAGTCCAAGTTGAATCCGACAAGCTGGAGGTTGTAGCTTCCTTTTGCTACCTAGGTGATATGCTCTCAGCAGCGGGTGGTTGCAACCTTTCAACCACATCACGTGTGAAAACAGTCTGGAAGAAATTCAAGGAGTTGCTACCAGTTCTCTCTCTCTCTCCCCCCCCCCCCCCCCCCTCCCAGTGAGACATGGCCATTGACAAAGCCAAACCTCCAACGTCTTCAGCCAAATGACAGGGCAATGATCAGACAGATTTGCAATGTCAAGCCACAGGACACTGTCACCATCAGGTCCAGTGAGTTACTTGAGCGTCTTGGCCTTAAGGACCTGGACCTCATCCTGAAAGAGAGAAGGCTCCGCTGGTATGGACATGTGGAAACCTCCAACGGTGCAGTCAAGACTGCCTGTGACATACAGGTAGGTGGAAAGCTGGGGCCTGGAAGGCCCAAGATGACCTGGAAGTAGCTGACAGAAAGAGATTGCAGAGAATGGAAGCTCTCTGTTATCGTTCCTCATGATAGACAGGCCTGGAGATCTGGTGCGTGCAGCAAGCCAGCTTCTTGGAAGGGGGCCCACTTATGTGGACATTGCCCCTGTACCTGCACGTTAATAAAAAATCCGTTGATGATGAGTTTCAATTAACAAACAGACTTTTCAGATAATGAGAGTTACCCTGTATTTCATGCAGTTGAGGTTATAAAACTTTTTCCATGCTCAGCTCCATTGAGCACAAAATTAGTAATGACATCATCATAGTGTAGATTATAAGAATCTGATATGGGGTTCTGTTGTAGATGAGCTTTTCCAACCCGAGGGATGACCGTGCTGAGCGGAACCGAGGCTACGCCGAGGTTCCGCTCAGCACGGTCATCCAGAGGGTTGGAAATGCCCATCTACAACAGAATCCCATATTGGATTCTTTTTCTTGCACAGTACCTCGGTTATTTTTGAAAGCTCGCACATGTATGTTGTTTGCAAAATAAAAGTAGTGCGGAAGTAGTTCCGGCAGTTGAATAGAATTGAAGCGCATTTATGTTAGTTACCTGGGTCGGAACACCAGGGTCAGAACATAAATTTCTATCCCAGGGTAAAATCATGGATTTCCTTGTCTGGTGTGCAAGAAGATATTTTCTGGTCCTTTGGGATCATTGAGTTAGTTTAGAATCATTTTGAAAATAACATTCTGCTTAAGCCAGTGCTAGAGGGCATGGCCAGTGTTACAAATTTCAGTACTGGTCATGAACAGATTCAATAAAACAAGAAAACAAGAAATCTGCTATTTTCATTTATTTGATGTACTCTTTGCTTCCAAAGAATCTAACTATTCAGAACTTATTCATAAAAATTAAAATAAAAAAAAGTGAAGGTATTAGCTGAGAATGTAATTTGTCCTGCTCAAATTATAATATGACTACGGTACACTTTTTGGCATTTTAAGATCTGTGAGTAGGGTAAATTCGTAATCAAGTGAGTTGAGCAGTTTTAAATTTCAAAACCCGTGGTTTTAATACTTGATCTCAATCATTTCAGGGTAGTAGAAATGAACACAAAAAGAGGTACAGTGGAACTGAAAAACCCTAAAACTGGTGGAAATGACTCAAAGAAAAATTTCACATTTGATACAGTTTATGACTGGAAGTAAGTGATCTAATGTAGAAGTTTTTGTGTTTGATTTGAGGTTTAACATCCCCTTGAACGCTGTATAGGTCATTTTGGAGACGTTGCTTCCAACTTTGTGGGACTTTTGCCCAACATTGAGATGAAATGACATCTCAAGCCCTGTCGCCCAAAGAAACAATAGGGGTTATAAGCATGAGGGTCTGACTAGCTTTGCCTGGGCAAGCTTAGATCCTCAAAGGGTTCATCAGTACTTGTGTGCAGTCAGTTTCATTTCTGCGTGGAAGCATGATGCAGGCCATCTATTTCTTAAAGCCCCAATGAGTCGGGGCTGTTATGTAGAAGTTTAACCTGCATGTACAGTGTACAGTAGAACTTCGATGGCTCGAAAACTGATGGCTCGTTTACCATGGACAAGTTGAACTCCTTCTTTAGCCCCTAGCGAAATCATCTGCATAAGAATTAGTGGGGGATAATTAAGGAGAGTTTAGTCTTTTATCTTACAAATGTATGCTGTGTGTACTCATTAGAATCGCCTCGATGAGGCGATTCTAATGAGTACACACAGCATACATATTCATTATGGAACACCGAAAAGATGTCTAAAAGTATCTCGTTATGCCTCCTAGCAGTAGCCCTCAGTGGCTCGAACTCCCCCTGTCTCGAACAGATTTTCGAGGTCCCAGAGGTGTTCGAGCTATTGAAGTTCGACTGTATAAAGAAACAAGAAGATTAATCAGGAGGTTTCCTTTAGATCAAATGTCTGTTATTGAGACCTTTGTCTGGTCTGACAGTACTTTAACTGATCCACAGATGACTTTTTCTAATGTTTCATGATATCTTACTCTTCAAGTGATCATCCCAACTGGAAGAGGGTATGAGGCACTCTGAATCACCAAAACATATTCATATGCCTAGTTTGGGTTTGAGAATCGACAACAGAAAATCAGTTGGTCCACTAGACACACCAAAGCTAATCATAACCGGTCCCAATCTAAAGTAGCTCCTCCCTGAGCAAACTCTTTGAAGTTCTTGTAAACTCTTTGGAGTTCTTGTAAACTCTTTGAAGTTCTTTGTTTGTTTGATTTGAGGTTTATCGTCCTTGTCAAGACTGTATAAGTCTTTTACCCGACATTGAGATGAAATGACATCTCAAGCCCAATGAAACCAATAGGGTTCGATGCAGCCCATCTATTTCTTCGAGCCCCGATGGGCGGGGGGCGCTTTGAAGCTCTTGAAAACTCTTTGGTGTTTTTGCAGACTCTCTGAAGTTCTTATATAAACACTTTGGAGTTTACTCAATATCATTGTCAGGATAGCAAATAGTGTTGACCAGATGGGGGCGGCTTATTATAAGCCTCTCATCTGGTCAACACTGTTTGCATAGGTATCTCTACAGTGCTGAAAGGGTCAAAGAATAGCATTTACTTTGGAGGGGAGGAGTAGGGGGTGCAAATTTTTTACCTAAAAAGTAGGAAACAGTTCTGTAATATCTTTCCGTGCTTTGGTGCATATGTACATGTACCTTAGTAGGGCTGGCTAATCGGAGCTGAAAAGATAATCGATTATCAGTCCCGTCATTGCGATCGATAATCGATCAGTAATCGCTGGTTTTTGTCATAATTTTACCTGTCTGGCTTTCTGTCTGAGCATGACTCTCACCATATGTTGCACTTTACCATATGTTTATTTGAACAGACAGGCCTGAGCAAACAGTGTAGACCCAGATGAGACGCCGCATAATGCGGCGTCTCATCAGGGTCTGCACTGTTTGCCACTCATCCAGCTATTTTATGCATAACTTTAGGAAGTAAATTGTACCTATCAAGTAATTGATTAAAAGCAAATCAGAAATGATAATCATTTTTGTGGAATTTATGGATCGATTAATCGATTATATGATTAATCGTGTCAGCCTTATACCTTAGGCACACCTGTATATGAAATTGTGACCTCTACCTGATAGGTTTATTTTTCTTTCAGTTCCAAGCAGCGTGACCTGTATGAGGAGACATTGCCTGATAGGTTGATTTTTCTTTCAGTTCCAAGCAGCGTGACCTGTATGAGGAGACATTGCCTGATAGGTTGATTTTTCTTTCAGTTCCAAGCAGCGTGACCTGTATGAGGAGACATTGCCTGATAGGTTGATTTTTCTTTCAGTTCCAAGCAGCGTGACCTGTATGAGGAGACATTGCCTGATAGGATGATTTTTCTTTCAGTTCCAAGCAGCGTGACCTGTATGAGGAGACATTGCCTGATAGGTTGATTTTTCTTTCAGTTCCAAGCAGCGTGACCTGTATGAGGAGACATTGCCTGATAGGATGATTTTTCTTTCAGTTCCAAGCAGCGTGATCTGTATGAGGAGACATTGCCTGATAGGTTGATTTTTCTTTCAGTTCCAAGCAGCGTGACCTGTATGAGGAGACATTGCCTGATAGGTTGATTTTTCTTTCAGTTCCAAGCAGCGTGACCTGTATGAGGAGACATTGCCTGATAGGTTGATTTTTCTTTCAGTTCCAAGCAGCGTGACCTGTATGAGGAGACATTGCCTGATAGGTTGATTTTTCTTTCAGTTCCAAGCAGCGTGACCTGTATGAGGAGACATTGCCTGATAGGTTGATTTTTTTTCAGTTCCAAGCAACGTGATCTGTATGAGGAGACATTGCCTGATAGGTTGATTTTTCTTTCAGTTCCAAGCAACGTGACCTGTATGAGGAGACATTGCCTGATAGGTTGATTTTTCTTTCAGTTCCAAGCAGCGTGACCTGTATGAGGAGACATTGCCTGATAGGTTGATTTTTCTTTCAGTTCCAAGCAGCGTGACCTGTATGAGGAGACATTGCCTGATAGGTTGATTTTTCTTTCAGTTCCAAGCAGCGTGACCTGTATGAGGAGACATTGCCTGATAGGTTGATTTTTCTTTCAGTTCCAAGCAGCGTGACCTGTATGAGGAGACATTGCCTGATAGGTTGATTTTTTTTCAGTTCCAAGCAACGTGACCTGTATGAGGAGACATTGCCTGATAGGTTGATTTTTCTTTCAGTTCCAAGCAGCGTGATCTGTATGAGGAGACATTCAGAGACTTGGTAGAGAATGTGCTGTCAGGATTCAATGGAACCATCTTTGCCTATGGCCAGACTGGTACAGGAAAAACATTCACAATGCAAGGTCTGTGTTGGGCAATTTTACATTTGAGCCCCGCCAAGCGAATTTGTGTCTTCGAGCATTCCGTCATGACAAATTTTAACTGCGCATGCCCAGCCATTCAAAGGGGCCAGGGATATGGCTTTCTGTCTGAAGGTTCCTCTTGATTCACTGCTTGTATGAGCGAGCAGCAAAGGTTCTGGCGAGACTGCGCGGATGCACAGGCTCGCCTGAACCTTCGCTGCTCGCATAGGCGATAAGTACCAAAATCGCTTGACAGGGCCCATTTAATAAAGTTGGTCTTCCTGGCCTAGTGGGTAATCATTAGGTCTCACTACTGTTGGTTTTGGTTTGAGCCTTGCTCAGGTCATATACATGTATGGGTTGAGAAGGTCAGGTGGTTTTTCTCTGGGTACTACAGTTATCATCTACCTCTGATTAACAGTTCACTTGATATATATGTGAAATAGTCATAAGCATACCACCTCCACCCTGGTAAAAAGGAAAAAAACAGATTCAGTCAATGTTACCAATTTATATACAAACATTTCACACTCTCTCGGATTCGAAGCCATAGAATTCTGGCTGAATAAACATCCATCATGGCTTCTGTGTCATTTATTTGTCTGCAGCCGTCCCTCCGTCTGTCAGGGGATGATTTTCGCAGGTTCTCACATCAAACAGATAAGCCTGTAATACATTATATAAATGCATTTAATGTATGAAACATACTGATGTGTACAGTACAAGTAAACAAAAGAGCACAATGGCCTTCAATGGTGAAATGCAATCAATCTATATATAAAGTTGTTAAATATTATAAACACACACATACACACACTCACACTGGATGAACGGGTAAACTACTCCATTGGTCACTTGTAGTAATTGATGCGTATTCCACCTTGCTGAAGTCAGACAGTTGATCTAGCATACACAGATTGTGGTTCGCTAAACAGACAAAGTTGTTGGTCCATAAAAGCTGTATAAACACATATTTGGTACATAACACTTACATTCATGACAAAGTGAATAAATAATGATATAAACATACTGTAATACATTATATAAATGCATTTGATGTATGAAATATACAGATGTGTACAGAACAAGTAAATAATCACAATGGCATTCAGTGGCGAAATGCAATGAAGCTTGACATCATGAATGCTTGTTAACCCTTATCTTGCTGTTCACGACAACCCCTATCTTTTCAAACAGTGTAGATCCAGATCAGATGGCTTCTGAAGAAGCCATCTGATTAGGATCTACACTGTTTGGCATTCACTTTATGAATTTGTAGTAATAAATTACATCAAGTAATTTGATCGGTTGAGAGACAGATATGGGTGTGGCTTAACTGAATATTCTGCAAGAAAAGGGTCAATAGATTTTGACAGGTCCAGTCCCAGTAAAGGGATGAAAAGTTATTTAGTGAATGGTTAATAGGCGCACTAGATAAATCACTGTAATTAACCTACTACGTCCTAACTTCTCTACTTGCAACAACAAACAATCTCGGCTTTAAGGAATATTGGGTATATGGGATTTTGGTGAACATAATATGGGGAAATATAATAATATCAAACATGAATAACATTCTAGTTTGATTTCACCCTATGACACGTCCATTCGTCTGCACTCATGAACCGACACTTAGGGGGCAAACATTATGGACAGTTTCCCACCTCACCCTATGACACGTCCATTCGTCTGCACTCATGAACCTTCACTTAGGGGTAAACATTTTGGACAGTTTCCCACCTAAGTAGTCATTCCTGAGTCCATATGGAATTTTTTCTGTAGATTTGACATTTATGTGGCATTTGCTCTTATGTGGCTTGCCACATGAAAGAATTTGCCACAATATGCAGAACCTAGCCACCTAAATGTCTGTTAGAGAGAATGTCCATCCATCCATCCAATACATTTTTAGCGGCTTCAGGGGAGCCTATAGTATAGGCAGTAAGTAGTCTGCATTGGTGTCCCTGTTTCGCATCTGCGTCAACATTTTCAAGATTTCTGCTCAGAAATGCTGGGCCAGTTGAAAACAAATTACGTTGTGGTTCTCCATGGGTTGGGGGGAAGAAAATTTGTTCATTGGATCTTGGTCACATGACCAAGATGGCCACCATGCCCATATATGGTAAAAAATTTAAAAATTTTCTCAGGAAGCAAATTGCAGATGACCTAGGACCTTGGTATGCAGCATTGGCAGCTTGTGCCCTACCAAATGATAACCTTTGGCATTGACCTGTTTTGCGTCTCTTAGACATTTGTATGGAAAAACAGTGTTGGTTTTTTCTGATAGCATGGTAGCCTGTGGCATCAGAAATGGTATTTGCTATCAGCTGTTCAAATGGAAGTTTATTGATTCCAAAGGTCAAGGTCATTTACTGACCTTTGTCCTGGATGGCTCAGATTCATTATTATGTCTCCCCCGAAAAAAATTTTTTCGGAGAGACATATTGTTTTTCCCCCGGGCGTCTGTCCGTCCGTCTGTCTGTCCGTCTGTCCATCTTTCACACATTCGTGTCCGCTCTGTAACTTGAAAACCGTTAGAGCTATCTTCACAAAACTTCGTATAAATATTAATCAGCATTAGACGACGTGCAGTGCGCAAGAACTATAACTCTCGCATTTATGCTTTTTGAATTATCTCCCTTGGATTTTTGTCGGTATGTATATATGTATGGGCAAATCGTGTCTGGTCAATAACTTTCTTATTTTCTGATGGATTTTAAAATTACTTGGCAGAAATATTAACAACCATAAGACGATGTGTGGTGCGCATGAGGCAGGTCGGTACCTCAAAGGTCAAGGTCATACTTAGTGGTCAAAGGTCAAAAAAGGGGCCTTTTTTTCGTATTTGGTCAATAACTTCCTTATTTTGAGATGAATTTTAAAATTACTTGGCATATTTATTAACAACCATGAGTCGATGTGTGGTGAGGATGAGGCAGGTCGGTACCTCAAAGGTCAAGGTCAAACTTAGAGGTCAAAGGTCAAAAAGGGGCCTTTTTTTTGCATTTGGTCAATAACTTTCTTATTTTGAGATGGATTTTAAAATTACTTGGCATAATTATTAACAACCATGAGACGATGTGTGGTGCGCATGAGGCAGGTCGGTACCTCAAAGGTCAAGGTCATACTTAGAGGTCAAAGGTCAAAAAAGGGGCCTTTTTTCGTATTTGGGCAATAACTTTCTTATTTTTAGATGGATTTTATAGTTACTTGGCATAATTATTAACAACCATGAGACGATGTGTGGTGCGCATGAGGCAGGTCGGTACCTCAAAGGCCAAGGTCATACTTAGAGGTCAAATGTCAAAAAAGGGGCCTTTTTTTCGTATTTGGGCAATAACTTTCTTATTTTGAGATGGATTTTATAGTTACTTGGCATAATTATTAACAACCATGAGACGATGTGTGGTGCACATGAGGCAGGTCGGTACCTCAAAGGTCAAGGTCATACTTAGAGGTCAAATGTCAAAAAAGGGGCCTTTTTTCCGTATTTGGGCAATAACTTTCTTATTTTGAGATTGATTTTGAAATCACTTGGCAGAAATGTAACCAGTATAAGACAATGTGTTGCGTGCATGACACAGGTTGGTACCTCAAAGGTCAAGGTCATACTTAGAGGTCAAAGGTAAAAAAGAGGCCTTTTTTTCGGGTTATGTCAATAACTTGCTTATTTTTAGATAGAATTTGAAGTTACTTGGCAAACATGTTAACTATCATGAGACAATGTGTTGCATGCATGATTCAGTTTGGTTCCTAAAATGTCAAGGTCATACATAGAGGTCAAATGTAAAAAGGGGCCTTTTTTCATGTTTGGTCAATAACTTTCTTATTTTTAGATGGATTTTGAAATTGCTAGGCAGAAATGTTAACCACCATGAGATGATGTGCTGCACGCATGACCCAGTTTGGTACCTGAAAGGTCAAGGTCATAAATAGAGGTTAAAGGTAAAAAAGGGGGGCCTTTTTTTGTTCTGTCAATAACTTTCTTATTTTTAGATGGATTTTGAAATTACTTGGGAGAGATGTTAACCACCATGAGACGATGTGCTGTGTGCATGAACCAAGTTGGTACCTCAAATGTCAAGGACAAAAGGTCAAAGGACAAAAAGGGGCCTTTTTTATTGTTCAGTCAATAACTTTCTTCTTCCTGGATAGATTGTGAAATTACTTGGCAGAAATGTTAACCATCATGAGACGATGTGGTGCACACCAGACCCAGTTTGGTACCTTCAAGATCAAGGTCATACTAAGAGGTCAGAGGTAAAAAAAGTTGTTGTTTTTTTGTGTCCAGTCATTAACTTCTTTATTTCTGGATGGACTTTATAAAGTAACCATGCAGAAATGTTCACCGTCATTAGACCATGAGTCTAGTGCAAGACCAAGGTCCATACCTCCAATGTCCAGGTCATACCTAGAGGTCAAAGGTAAAAAAGGGACAGTCAATAACTTCCTTATTCTTTGATGGATTATGAAATTACCTGGCAGAAATGTTAACCATCATGAGACGATGTGTTGTACCTCAAAGGTCAAGGCCATACTTAGAGGTCAAAGGTAAAAAAGTGCTTTTTTTGTTTACGGCCATTAACTTTTTTTATTTTTCGATGAACATTTTTAAAGTTACTAAGCAGAAATGTTCATCTTCATTAGATGATGTGTTGCACACAAGACCCAGCTCAATACCTCCTATGTCAAGGTTATACTGAGCAGTCAAAAACGGGGGAGACATCTGTGTTTTTGTAGAAAAACAAATTCTAGTTTTTATCTATTACTCCACTTAAACTGCTTGGTTGATTGAAATTACATGCCATGTGTAAGACAAGCACAAGTATTGACTGACAGCAGCCTTCTCCTGACACAGTGTCCAATTGTATACTCACGTTCAATTAAAATGCACCACTAGTACTATACCTAAAACTTTAATTGATATACAATATTTTCAGCATTTGATCACATTTGATGAATTATCACTAACTTATCCACAGTCTCACTTTAGAGTTACAGCATTTCATTGGATGCAAACATACGGAGACTCGAATAAGTCCATGCACTCGAAAAATCAAAATTACATATCCTTATACCGGGTATGTCCACTTTAGCATCTAGTGTTACTTGGCATCGATGCCTCATGCTTCGAATTAAACGCTGTATCTGGTCTTGTGTGATGTTGTCCCATTCTTCCCGTAGTGCCATGGCAAGCTGCTGATGGTTGATAAGCGGATGTCGGCTGTATTCGCCCCCGCCCATAGGGGCTTGAAGAAATATATGGGCTGCATGATGCTTCCACGCAGAGCTGAATCGGTCCCGCTCACTAGTACTGGTAAACCGCTTATAGGATCTAAGCCTGTCCAGGAATCACGGCGTGAAGCGGACCGTCCATGCTAATAAACCCTATTGGTTTCATTGGGCGACAGGGCTTGAGATGTCATTTCATCTCATTGTCGGGTAAAAGTCCCACAAAATTTGAAGCAACGTCTCCAAAATGAACTTTACAGTGTTGACGGGCACATTAAACCTCAAATCAAACAAACAAAAAATGTTGGCTGTACACACGTTTTCCGAGCTGGTCCCGAAGGTGCTCAATTGGGTTTAAATCCAGGGAAAACGAAGGCCAAGGAAGAAATTGCACTCCATTTTGATTGAAAAAGTCCATGGCAAGCCTCACAGAATGAGCATGTGCATTGTCCTGTTGGAAAAGCATGTCATCATTATTGGGTAAAAATCGTACCACCTCAGGCTCTAAGATTTCATCGATGTACCAACGTGCCATCATATTGCCATCAACAACAATGAGGTGTGTTTTGTGGTACCATTACGCTTCCACCACCCCAATGTGACACCTGTTTAACTCAACAGTCTTGAAATCATTCCCCTCATCGACACCATACTTTAAGCCGCCTATCAAACATTTCAACACCAAAATGGGACTTGCCCTTGAACAGTACACCATGCCAATGCTGTTGTGTCCATCGGATACGCTGTCGACACCAATTTAAGCGACTGATACAACGTTCCGCCGTCAAAACGTTCCCCCAATACGTCTTATGGCTAGAAACATCGTATTCCTGGAGATGCCACCGTACAGTTAAGGCACTTACTCGTAGGTTATTGGTTCGCAGTGTCTCCTGGGCAGTTTCCACAAATGTCCTGAATCGGTCATGTAAATGACCCAAAACATTGTACCAGTCCTGCTGACATGTAGTCACAAGTTCACGTCCAGGGCATTGTTTATCATCCACAGATCCCTAACGTTGTGCCTTTCAACCAATCGAGCAGTCGGAGTGTGCGAACAACCCATACGCTCTGCAGCTTTGGGGTATGACAGCCCAATTTCAACCATACTGAGGGCACGATGTAGATGGACATTACTTAGACATACCATTAACTTGTTATTGTGAAATGTTTTGCTGCCTTTTAAAGTAAAGAATCGGGACCTTATAATGACAGTAAAGAAAGTGCAAAAAATATTGTGATTACGAAAATTTTGCAATTTTTCCATTTTGCACATGCACATGCACATCATGAAAATCACACTATTTGTGTCAAACAAACTCATGCTTCGACGGCAACTTTACAATACCGTATTTATCAGTTGAAAAGGTCAGTCATTTTTACCTTTTAAACTAAAAAAATCAAAATACTATAAGTGGTGCATTTTCATTGAATCTGAGTATATATCATTCATGCAGGTGTCTTGAGGCTTTTTTCCAGCAGCCTTGTAAAACAAGAAAATCACTTGAAAGTCATAAAGAAAAAAAAAACAACAGTTTGGGATAGTCTTGCAAATTCAGGAGGAGGCCTTGAAGCCATGAAACACAGCATTTTCTTTTCGAAAACTGACAATTGACTGCTACCACAGGCTTAACTGTAATTTGTTATAAATGCTTTCCACAAAGATTTACTGATTAGCCTTAGAGATGGTTTTGTTGTCCCAACTGCTAATAGCATGGTGCAATATAGGTGCACGGTTATCTTTTCGTTTGTCCATCCGTCCGTTTGCTTGTTCATCAGTTCGTTCGTCCGTTTGTCAAGGCGTCAACATTTGCGACCACCCTAGCATTAACCCAAAAGGTCAAGTTTATTTCTCAAGAACTATAAGAGCTTCATTAATGATATTTGGTACAAACTTGTATCTGTGGATGGCAACTTAAATGCAAGCATCCATATTTGACCTTGACCTACATTTCATGGTTCACTGACTTTGAAAAATATTGCGACCACCCTAGCATCCACCCAAATGGTCAAGTTTATTTCTTAAGGCCTATAAGAGCTTCATTAATGATACTTGTTACTAACTTAAATTGGAAGCAACATCTCCAAAATGACCTTTACAGTGTTGATGGGGGTGTTAAACCTCAAATCAAACAAACAAGTTCATTTCACAAGTACTATTAGAGCTTTTAATGATACTTGGTACAAGCTTGTATCTAGGAATGGAAACTTTAATGGAAGCATAAATATTTGACCTTGCCCCCCCCCCCCACACACACACACACACACACACATACATACACACACAGGCGCGACATAGCCTTTGGCAAAAATCTTGTTTTGTATTTTCAGGTGTGAAGAATGATCCTGACGTAAGAGGTGTAATACCAAACTCTTTTGAACATATCTTTCAACATATATCCCGGTCAGAAAACCAGCAGTATCTCATCCGTGCCTCATACCTCGAGATCTATCAAGTAAGTTTGATGATGTTATGAAAAAAAACAACACACAAACAAAAACAAAAAAACCACAGTGATTGTCTAATCAGAGTGAATTAACTCTTATTTTGCTGTTCACGACATCCTCTATCTATGCAAACAGTGTAGATCCAGATCTCAAGAAGCCATCTGATCAGGAACTACCGTAATTCCCTGCATATTCCACGCACTTGTTTCACCCAGAAAACAGAGTAAAAGATCCCCTGAGTGTAATACAGTGGCATAGGAAAATTACCATGTTTTTCTCGAAAACTCGGCAAGTCACGAAATCCAATTACATATACAATGTGATGTATTGCGACCATCGAAAAATTCTTCTTACATATTATTTCATCTAAAAATGCCATTGCTATTTCAATCTCAGACATCAACCTTTTCATGCAGATAACCTTTTACTGGCACAAAAAAATTGTTTTTTATTTTCCACATTTTGACAGGAAGGTTTATCCAAATATATACGTAATGAACCAAGTTGTCTGAATCTGAATAGACTGGTCACAAAATAATGGTTTGTTGGGAATACAGAAATTTGATGTAAAAATTTATGAAACTGCTAATAATAATAATAATAATTATAAAAGTAGCAAAAATAACAATAATAATAAAGATATGTGAAGATAGATTACGAGTTAAAATTTTGAAATTTTTTTTGTTTCTCAAAAAAAATACAGAGTTGATATTACAGGCATTACCCATACTTTTCTAAAAACAAGGGTCAATTAACCCATTGTATGCGGGAAACCCCTAATGGGGTACCTTGGCAAACACTGCAGGCCCAGATCAGACGCCACAGAATGTGGCGTCTGATCAGGACCTGCACTATTTGCTAACAGATTTTTCCTTCAGAAATAGAATGTAAACCCCAAAATAGGCCTGACACTCCTAAAATGACAAATGGACTTGTCCAACATATAGCAACATAGAGAGTCCACCAGTATAAAATGGGTTAAACTTGGTGTGTTTGTAGACAAAGTTCCGAGTTGCACATGTCATCGGTTTCTTTGAAGTCAGGCATAAATCACCTTTTAATTGACAGTGAATGGAAAATGGGCTCCTTTAATTGATTGAGGTATTTGACTGATGCTGAGAAGGTGTTAATTATGAGACTGAAATTGAGAAGATGTGAATTACAAGAAGTGTCAAACTACTCAATCTACCTATATAGATACCTGTAATTTCTCTCTTCATTACGCTTTCGAGCACCTGCCTGTGATAGATATATTCTGTCTATTGTCACATTTTTACCTTGCAAAATAAACCTGTTTTTAGCTCACCTGTCACGTAGTGACAAGGTGAGCTTTTGTGATCACATTTTGTCCGTCGTCCATCGTGCGTGCATGCGTGCGTGCGTAAACAATTTCTTGTCCGCACGATAGCATCTTCATTTATGATTTGATTTTAACCAGACTTGCACACAACTTGTACCACCATGAGATCTAGGTTCCTTTCTTGAACCAGCCATATCCCATCATGTGTTACGGAGTTATGGCCCCTGAAAGTGCAAAAATTGCCTATTTTGGTCTTGTCCACATGATAGCATCTTCATTTATGATTTGATTTTAACCAGACTTGCACACAACTTGTACCACCATGAAATCTGGGTTCCTTTCTTGAACCAGCCATATCCCATCATGTGTTACTGAGTTACGGCCCCTGAAAGGGCAAAAATTGCCTATTTTGGTCTTGTCTGCATGATAGATGTTTCATTTATGATTTGATTCTAACTTGTACACAATTTGTACCACCACAAAATCTCGGTCAAGTTCGAATATGGGTCATGTCGGGTCAAAAAGTAGGTCAGTAGGTCAATCAGAAAAAAAACCTCGTGAAGACACGACAGGCCTCAGTTTTGGTCCTTCATCATCAAACTTGCCCAGAATGATCATCTTGACAATATCTCAGTCAAGTTCGAATATGGGTGTTGTTGGGTCAAAAAGAAGGTCAGTAGGTCATATCATAGAAAAACCTTCTGAACACATTAGAGGCCACAATTTATGTCCAATCATCATCAAACTTGCTCAGAATGATCATCTTGATAATATCTTGGTCACATTCGAATATGAGTCATGCCGGGTCAAAAAGTAGGTCAGTAGGTCAAATCATAGAAAAACCTTGTGAATACACTAGAGGCCGCAGTTTTGGTCCAATCATTATCAAACCTGCCCAGAATGATCATCTTTACAATATCTCGGTCAAGTTTGAATACGGGTCATGTCGGGTCAAAAAGTAGGTCAGTAGGTCAAATCATAGATAAACCTTGTGAACACACTAGAGGCCACAGTTTTGGTCCGATCATCATCAGACTTGCTCAAAATGATTATCTTGACGATTTCTCGGGCAAGTTCGAATATGGGTCATGTAGGGTCAAAAAGTAGGTCAGTAGGTCAAATCATAGAAAAATCTTGTGAAGACACTAGAGGCCACAGTTTTGGTCCAATCATCATCAAACTTGCTCCGAATGATAGACTTGACAATATCAAGGTCAAGTTTGAATATGGGTCATGTCAGGTCAAAAAGTAGGTCAGTAGGTCAAATCATAGAAAAATCTTGTGAACACACTAGAGGCCACAGTTTTGGTCCAATCATCATCAAACTTGCTCCGAATGATAGACTTGACAATATCCAGGTCAAGTTCAAATATGGGTCATGTTGGGTAAAAAAGTAGGTCAGTAGGTCAAATCATTGAAAAACCCTCTGAACACACTGGCGGCTACAGTTTTGGTCCGATCATCATCAAACTTGCTCAAAATGATCATTTGACAATATCTCGGTCAAATTCGAATAAGGGTCATGTCTGGTCAATATGTAGGTCAGTAGGTCAGATTGTTGAAAAACCTTGTGAACACACTAGAGGCCCATGTTTTGGTCCGATCATCATCAAACTTGCTCAGAATGATCATCTTGACAATATCTTTGTCAAGCTTGAATATGGGTCATGTCAGGTCAAAAAGTAGGTCAGCAGGTCAAATCATAGAAAAACTTTTTGAACACTCTAAGAGGCCAGAGTTTCAGTCAAATCATCATAAAACTTGCTCAGAATGATCATCTGGACAATATCTCAGTTAAGTTCGAATATGGGTCATGTCAAATCAAAAAGGAGATCAGTAGGTTATTTTGTCATAACTTTTGAATTGTTTGAGATAGAGCCTTCATATTTGGCATGTAGGTTCCTTCTGACAAGGGCTTCCCACTCATAAAGATTTGACCTGTGACCTACCTTATCATACCTTTTGAACCATATGAGATAGAGCCTTCATATTTGGCATGCATTTTCCTTGTGACAAGATTTTCTCAGCCATTCAAAACTTTTGACCCATGACCTTGACCTTTGACCTACTTTGTCATAACTTTTAAAGCATTTGAGATACAGCCTTCATATTTAGCATGTAGGTTCCTTGCGACAATGTTGCTTAGATGACCCTCAACCAAAAAGGCTAAAACAATCCCACTTGGATGAACAAAATGGCCACCAGAGGTAAAAATAGAAAAAATATTGTTAATTTGATTCAAACGGAAACTCCCCCTAAACCCTAAGGCCAATTTGATTCAAAGTTTCCAGGAATGTGGCCTAGGTTACTCCCTACCAAATAAGCTAAAATCACTCTGCTGATGAACAAGATGGCCACAAGAGCTAAAAATAGAATGTACTCGAGACAGTGACACACAGGTGAGCGAACCAGGGCCCTCTGGGCCCTCTTGTTATCTTTCCTAGTGAAAGAAAGTGCACTGTCATCTTCCATATAGAAAGAATAAGCACACCCTTATATTATCACCTTGCCACACACCACAGTTATGGGTAAAGTGAGAAATGCCTACACTGCGAGAGAGTCCCATTTTATTGTCCTTTTCAGGATCCCCATATTCTCATGAGAGATGACCTTCAATATGATGTCTGTTCTTTTCTATTCTATTGCTGTTGGGAAATATACATATAACCAGTCAGGCTGTTTTAATAGCAGCCAATAAAAAATTGTGTACTTTCATTTTCAATCAAATGGCATCTGAGATAGCATTCTGTGACACTGGGATAAGGTATGTGCCTGTTTTAGATAGGAATATCTTTTTTTCCACGGATCTTGGACTCAGAATTTAGGTGCATGTTATAGATAAGTGCATGGTTTACACAGGGAGCTGTGGGTTGATTGTACCGATTCCTGATCATTGCCTCCACTTCTATTATTCAGAATTTAAAAAAATAAAAATAAAAGTAGTCAAACTTCAATGGACCATGAAAATTTGCTGTAGACAAGTAGTTTGAGCCATTAATAATCAGCATTATTTACAGAGTGTAGCACATTTAGTACCAGTACTGATCTTCCATGTGACCCCCTTTGCCTGGGTAGAAACCAGTATTAAGCAATGTGGATAAAGTCTCTTGCTCAAGTCATTTTAGGGGAAAAAATCTGCACAAATGAAATTTTATTTTGGTGACTTGTTCAACTTTAGCCCCTCTAGGGGAGCTATGTTGCCTTCGGCCAACTCTTGCTGCATATGCAGGTTGCAGCTTTACTAACGTCAATACTGTACTGAAAAAAACGTCCATAATGCCGTTAGTCATTTTTCTTGTTTAAAAAAACACTTTTGGCACTCATTTTAATACAACTAACAATACAGCCATCAAACTTCCCATGGATGTTACTTGGGACTAGACCTTTCCATTGTTACCAAGCTATTTTGACCTGCGACCTTGACCTTTGACCCTTTTTTCCGAAAATGTAACCAAAACTTTTAACCTTGGCCATATTTCTAAAAGTATCTGCCCTAGCCTCATGAAACTTGACACAGATCTGTATGATCACAAGAACTACAATCTGACCAAGTTCCATAACTCTATCATGCAATCTGAATGATTAATCTTCCTTGTGACGTATGACAAAACAGACGAGCATATCACCAGCATGCGGTGCTCTTGTTAGGATACAAGAATGGCTAATTGTGGTATAAAGTTTTATGTAAAAAGAAAAAAAAAAATAGCAATATCACATTTTTCTAGATAAGGCCAAGAAATTTCTGAATGCCCTCATTGTTGGATCATATTTATGATGGTAGAGAGGAATCAGTTCCAGTTAAAAGTAGAAGTAAAACAAAGATCAGGAATCGAAACAATTAACTTACTCCACCCATCAAAGACACCAAAGGGAAAGAAACACAAACATTAAGCGACCAGACCATAATTGAAACCTAAACCAAGGAAGGCCATAAGGACAGTTACTTTCCCACAAAATGGCCATATGGCAATCCAAAATAAAAAGACACAAGTGATACACACAATAAGTAACAAACAACAACATAAATAAACCGCCACAGAAGAACCGCCTTGGAACGGTCAGTGGAAAGATTTCCACTGGGGGGTTTAAATCGATTTTACGTGGCCACAATCCTCGCCCTTACTTCCGTCGCGATTTAGACAAATAATTTGTACAGTCCGCATGAAGGCCTCCTAACTCGTCAGTGCAACATCTCCGTGAACACACATAATCAAAGAACCACAGAGGTGAGACAACGGTGAGGACTCGACAGCAAGAAACCACTGAAATGCTGGAGCAAAAGAAAACCAACAGTTAGACTCCGATGGGCCCGACCAGAGACAGAGCATCAGGCACCAACCAACATTACCTTGAATGCCAATCACAACAACAGTTGTCTGCTTTGTCGTTTGCCAGTTACTTTAAAATTCATTTTTGCAAACAGTGTCTAGGAACAGTCTGATCTGTATGCAAAAATATTTTTAAAAAGTTTGCAAGAAGATTAAGCAGACAACATATGCAGACGGCATTTTCAGATGTAGATTTTCTCCGCGTTTTAACAGTTAAAATGTTTTGACACAGTTGAAAATCACATAAATCAGAAAAGTGGGATGCCAACATCAAGAATTTGTAGGATGAGCATCATGCATAGTCTTAATAGTGGCATCTCAGTTTCTCATGTCTTTACGGCTTAAAGGAAACTGGAGGAAAATCATGTTAATTCTAATGCTGCTGTTCACGACATCCCCTACCTTTTACAAACAATGTAGATCCAGATCAGATGGCTTCTGAAGAAGCCATCTGATCAGGATCTACACTGTCATTCAGTTTGTTAATATGAACAAAAACATCATATCACGTGATATGATTGGCTAATAATCAGAATTAGGTGTGGCTAATAAATTACTTAACAGGATAAGGGCTAAAGTGTATGGCAGTCAAAATTGTATGTATACAGCAGCTTGTGATATATTAGCTGACAAACCACTGCAGGGTCTGATCTGTTTCTTTAATATTATTTTTCTATGAGTAGGAGGAGATCCGTGACTTGCTGTCAAAAGACCAGAGTAAAAGATTAGAGCTGAAAGAGAGACCAGACACTGGTGTTTATGTTAAGGTGGGTAAATGCACAGGCAGTGGTGTCACGAGAAGTGTCATCATGATGTTTGTCTACCTAATGTCATTGATGAGTCATTGGTGGTACTGTAGAATTAGCTTTTGCTTATTAGCTCACCTGGAGTGAAGGTCAGCTCATGCTTTGGCCTGTTGTGAATTGTCAGTCGTCTGTCCGCCGCATTGTCAGCTTTTTAGCTCACCTGAGCCGAAGGCTCCGAGGGAGCTATTGTGATCGGTCACCGTCTAGTGGACCTCTACCAAGATTGTTCAAAATTCACCCCACCACAGGGCCCCCTGGTCTTACATAGACTTATGTAGTTAAACTTTGAGAAATCTTCTTGTCTGAAACTAGAAGGCCCAGGTTGGTTGGTTGATTTGAGGTTTAACGTCCCCGTCAACACTGTAAAGGTCATTTTGGAGATGTTGCTTCCAATTTTGTGGGACTTTTACCCTGTCCTGTCGCCCAATGAAACCAATAGGGTTTATTAGCATGGATTTTCCGCCTCGCATCGCGGTTCCTGGACAAGCTTAGATCCTCTAAGCGGTACCAGTACTAGTGTGTGGGCCGCATTCAGCTCTGCATGGAAGCATCATGCAGCCCATATATTTCTTCAAGCCCCTATGGGCGGGGGCCAAGAAGGCCCAGGACTTTGATATTTGTTATTAAGCTTCATTTAGTTGACCTCTACCAAAATTGTTCAATTTATAGACCTGAGGCCAAAAATCGCCCTGCCCGGGCACCGGCATATAAATCTCTTAGCTCAGGTGAGCGATATAGGACCATCATGGTCCTCTTGTGGACATTTCCTCCAGAACTGTATGTCGAAATGAACTGATACTTGGTGAGATGCATTAAGGTAACATGGAGATTCAGAATTGCTGAAATCATTACATACCAACATCCAAGATGGCTTCCATGATGGCAGTTTTGTAATACTTCAACCCTTCTCTTGCTGAATATTCAGTTTAGCCACACCCATTTCTGACATTGAACCAATCAGATTACTTAATGTAATTTATTCTTACAAAGCCATAAACTTAATGTCAAACAGTGTAGATCCTGATCAGATGGCAGAAGCCATCTGATCTGGATCTTCACTGTTTCCAAAGATAGGGGTTGTCGTGAACAGCGTGATAAGAGTTAAATGAAATCTCCTCCCAAACCAACAATCTGATATAGCTGAAACTTGATGGGATGCTTTGGGCATATTTACTTATCAGATAACTTGATGTAATTTATTCTTACAAAGCCATAAACTTAATGTCAAACAGTGTAGATCCTGATCAGATGGCTTCTTCAGAAGCCATCTGATCTGGATCATCACTGTTTCCAAAGATAGGGAGAAGCCTTCGTGGTGTAGTGGTTATGCTACTCACCTTGTAAACCAGGGGTCACAGGATAGATCCCGGGATTCTCCAGACTTTCGGATGAGTCTTTAAACCGAGGTCCCGTCTCCGTATGACCTTAGCTGTTGGTGAGACGTAAAACTCAAACTCCAAAGATAGGGGTTGTCGTGAACAGCATGATAAGAGTTAAAAGAAGTCTCCTCCCAAACCAGCAATCTGATATAGCTGAAACTTGATGGGATGCTTTGGACATTATGGAGGGGCAGAGTTGCTAAATTTGTTCTGATATCCAAAAAAGTAGCCAACATGAAATTCTTCAAACAACATCTGAAGCGTAAGTCAGATTAAACAAACTTTATTGGACACCTTGGGGCTACATGAAGATTCAGAAGCCTAAATTCTTTCCCTTCTGATCTCCAAGATAGCAGCCATGGTAGCCATCTTAACCCTTATCTTGCTGTTCACGACAACCCCTATCTTTGCAAACAGTGTAGATCCAGATCAGATGGCTTCTTCAGAAGCCATCTGAAGCCATCTGATCAGGACCTACACTGTTTGGCATTCGGTTTATGAATTTGTAGCAATAAATTACATCAAGTAATTTGATTGGTTGATAGACAGACACGGGTGTGGCTTAAATGAATATTCAGCAAGATAAGGGTTAATATTCTTCAAACAACATCTTTTGAACAGTGAGTGGGACTGAACTTCAACTGGATACAAGGCATCAGGGCAACATACAGGTTTTGGATAAGAAATTTTAAAACTTGTTTACTTCAGAAACCACTGGGCCATTTGTAACATAAATGAAAATTAGTTGTATTCAATATGAGTTAGGTCACATGACCAATATGGCTGGTATTCCCATATGTGGTAAAAGTCTCAGGAATCAATTGCTGATTGCCTTGAAACTCAGCATGTAGCATTTGGAAATACTATATATAGTTGCCAGATTCATCTTTAGTTTTAGGCTGCATGATAAAAATGGAAACAAGTTAGACAACAATTTTTTTTATAGGCTCCCCTGAGCCAAAGGCTCTGAGGGAGCTTATAGATGCAAGGCCTCCGTCGTCCGTCCGTCGTACATCAACCATTTCTTCTCTGAAATCACTGGGCTAATTTCAATTTAATTTCACATGCAGCCCCCTGGCAATGGGGGAATGAAAGTTTGCAAGTATGGTCCAGGTCACATGACCAAATATGGTAAAAACCTTAAAAAATCTTCTTCTCCAGAACCACTGGGCCAATTGGCTTGAAACTTGGTATGTAGCATCGAGTGACTGAGTATTACCAAGTTTGCTAAAATGATGACCCAAGGTTGACCTTGACCTTTTTTACACCAAGGTCAAATTTGGCCCCTTAGGCTTTTCAATGGGAAATAGGTAAATCAATACATTTTTTTGAAAAATATTGTGGTCTGTGATATGAGAATGGGTAAAAAATGAATGCCTGTGAATGTTAAGGGTCAAGTTCATTCATTGACCTTGGCCCAAGGGTCACTTGTATTGCAGGTCTATTGCCATATTAGAATAGATTTTCTCTAATACCACTGGGCCAATTTCATTTAAATTTTATATGCAGACTTAGGACACTAAGTGAACAAAAATTTATTCGGATGGTCCAGGTCACATGACCAAGATGGCCACCATGCCTAAATATGGTAAAAACCTTAAAAACCTCAAGAACCTTTGGGCCAAATGTCTTGAAACTTTCATGTAGCATCGGATGACTGAGTACTACTAAGTTTGCAAAAATGATGACACAAGGTTGACCTTGACCTATTTTACACTAAGGTCAAATTTGGCTCCATAGGCTTTTCAATGGGAAATAGGTAACTCAATGCATTTTTCGAAAAGTATTGCAATCTATGATGTAAGAATAGGTAAAAAGTGAATGTCTATGAATGCTTAAGGTCAAGATCATTTGGTGACCTTGGCCCAAGGTCACTTGTATTGCAAGTCCATTGACATATTAGAATACATTTTCTCTAAAACCACTGGGCCATTTTCATTTAAATTTTACATGCAGCCGGGAACAAAAATTTATTCAAATGTTTCAGGTCACGACCAAGATGGCCCCCATGCCTGAATATGGTAAAAACCTTAAAAAACTACTTCTCCAGAACTAATAGGCCTGAAACTTGGTATATAGCATTGGGTGACTGAGTACTAGCAAGTTTACAACAATGATGACATGATGTTGACCGTGACCTACATCCCTTGTAGTTCGAATTTGGCCCTCGCAGAACCATTGGCTTGGAGTTACCTGCCCTTGAGCATAAAAATTAGCGAAAAAAGGTGTCTCCACTGTTTCTCAGCTGTTTTCAGTAGGATCTTTTTGAAACTTTTAGAAAAGAAGGACAAGCATAATATCTTAGATGTGTTTGAATTTGGCTGGAATCTACAACCGGTTTTGCATTTACACTCCATTGAGTGTGAAAATTTTTATCATAGGCTTACAATGGAAAAACGACTTCTCCAACTCTGATCTCATCTTTATCAAACCTGCAGATAACCATGAGAGGCATACAGGCTACGTCGAGTTCGAATTTTTGGCCTCGTAGGACTAACAGCTTTGGCGTCCCCTGCACTTGAGTATAAATATGAGTGAAAAATGGTGTCCACTTTTTCTCAGCTGTTTTCGATTGGATCTTTTAGAAACTTTTAGTAAACAAAGAGTCGAAGACAGGCATAATATCTCAGATGAGTTCGAATTAGCCCTGAATCTGACAACCTGTGCAATTAGGTGAGCGTCCTTTGCCCGCTTTGTGACTTGTTTCGCTTACTGAGCACAGATGTTTAGACTCACATAATGAATATAGTGCACATTAAAAACCAAAATGACCTTTACAGTGTTGACGGGGAAGTTCAACCTCAAATCAAACAAACAAAAACAAAATCAGAAACTCAGCGTTTTATCCGTCTGCCTCTGTTTCAGGTCATGCAATATAAAATTTTTAAAAAAATCTTTCTGGACAATAATCTTGTCAGGTTTCTAGCACATACAGTGAAATTTCAATGGCTTTAACCCTTCTCTTGCTGAATATTCAGTGTTGCCACACCCATTTCTGACTTTGAACCAATCAGATTACTTCATGTAATTTATTCCTACAAATTCATAAATTGAAAGTCAAACAGTGTAGATCCTGATCAGATGGCTTCTTCAGAAGCCATCTTGAAGAAGCCACCTGATCTGGATCTACACTGTTTCCAAAGATAGGGGTTGTCGTGAACAGCATGATAAGAGTTAACCCTTATGCTGCTGAACATCCCAACCTCTACATTTAGATCAACTAAGCGGTTTACCAGTACTTGTGTGCGGTCGGTTTCAGCTCTGTGTGGAAACATCTATTTCTTCAAGCCCCAATGGGCAGGGGCTGACGGTTTGTGAATTGAACTAATACATTGTGTCAAGTAATTTGATTGGCTGATAGTCAAAAATGGGTGTGGCTAAACTAAGTTTATTCAACAGGATAAGGATTAACAAAGATGTCTCATTTACTTTAGCTGATTCAAAGTGTTTCTTATTGTCACTTGTCTGGAGGTGTATCTCAGTTCATCTGCTACTATTCATTACATATTTTTCAGGACCTATCATCTTTTGTGACAAAGTCAGTGAAGGAAATAGAACATGTTATGAATGTTGGGAACCAGAACAGAGCTGTAGGGTAGGTAGACCCATATACACTTAAACCCCTTTATAACACTATTGATCGTAATATATTTCTGGTTTGACATCATTTAACCCTTATCTTGCTGTTCACGACAATGCTATCATTGCAAACAGTGTAGATCCAGATCAGATGGCTTCTGAAGAAGCCATCTGATCAGGATCTACACTGTTTGGCATTCAATTTATGAATTTGTAGTAATAAATTAAATCAATTAATCTGATTGGTTGATAGACAGAAATGGGTGTGGCTTAACTGAATATTCAGCAAGATAAGGATTAAAAATGGTCCCATGAACTTTAGCAGAATATTTTTCTTGATGATACTTAGTCATGTCTGAATATGAATATAGGTGATGCTGGTTTAATAAAAATTTGTTCACCCTCTAGAGGACACAGTTTTGCTTCAATCTTCATGGAACTATACAAGAATGATTGTCTACATGATCCCTTGATCATAACTGAATATAGGTATTACATGATCTCCGCTTTTTCTTTGAAAAATATTTTTGAAAAGGGCTGTAAAATCCATATTAGAGATAAAGATAAAAGTTGATCATGTAAAGTCAGTCATGAAAGTCATTTAGGAATTTATTGTCTCCTTTTCAGGGCCACATGTATGAATGAACATAGTTCTAGATCTCACGCCATCTTTATCATTACTATAGAATGTAGTGAGGTAAGCTGGCTTAGAATATCAGAATCTTATATGGGTGTGAGGGGTGGATAGAAAAGGTGGATAGAAAAATCCGTCCCGAGGGTCACTGTCATGCATCAAGAGGCTTGCCTTGTGATGCCGGACAGTGATCCCGAGGGACGGATTTTTCTATCCACCCCACAACCATATAGGATTCTTTTTCTTGCATACCTTCTTAGTCCGGTTTTTAATGCTGCAGTCACTTCGGCTACCGACGTTCGCCATATTGTGTTGGCACTGCAGGAATGTTTAGTGACGTCATGTAACGTGCTGTGACGTCAAGCTTAACGACAGCGCATACAAGGTCGTAATCAACCAATGTATCCCAGGGTAAAATCGTGTATTTCCTTGTCTGGTGTGCAAGAAATATATCTTCAGATGTGCTATTGTAAAGAAAATATTTACTTTTGTTATGTAAAGAAAATGTTTACTTTCGTTTTGTAAAGAAAGTATTTACATTTTCCACTGACTTCACTTAGATATGCAATTGTAAAGAAAATGTTTACATTTTCCACCGACTTCACTTACATTTGTAAAGAAAGTACATGTATTTACTATTTCCACTGACTTCAATTAGATGTGCCTTTGTAAAGAAGATATTAACCTTTTCCTTTGACTTCACTTAATAGATGTGCTTTTGTAAAGAAAAAAGTATTTTCATTTCCCACGGTTGGTAAAAAAAATGCAAGAAATTCTCATATTCCCAAGGAAAGCAAGAATTACAGGGCATTCCTGGCAAATGTAGGGAATTCTGGGAAATACAGAAGAACCGCGCTATATCGACAGTATCTGTTCACTAACAATTTGTTGCTGTAAAGAATTTGCTGCTGTAAAGAATTCCAATAAAAAGTTGTATAATAGGTTATAATATAAAGGACTTTCTCCCTTAACCATTATCTTGCTGAATATCATTTAAGCCACACCCATTTCTGTCTATCAACCAATCAAATTACTTGATATAATTTATTGCAACAAATTCATAAAATGAATGCCAAACAGTGTAGATCCTGATCAGAGGGCTTCTTCTGAAGAAGCCAAAGATAGGGGATGTCGTGAACAGCAAGAAACACATGTTGCGGACATTTGTTAGAAACGCCACATCCACAACATTTGTTTCTTGGAGTATTAAAAATGATAATATTCTTGACTATCTCTATTACCTTGAGCTTTGGATTCATTCCATTGAAATGTCGTTATAACAAGTTTTGTCAATATATCGAATGTCGGTTTAAAGAGGGTTGACTATACATCTCCACCTTGTTTTAAGACGGAACACCGGGTCCAACCAACTGACCATGTTAGTTAACTGAATTGTGTTATAAACAATAAACGTATTTGTCATGGATCAGACTATTCTACTATGACACTGTAAACACTTGCCTCTATCGTCAATGTTCCATGTGACAAGGTGTGAAAATAAGTTCAAATTGTGTCATTCAGTCAACAGTCAGTGTTAAAAATGATCTAATTGCTCCAAAGGCAATTAGCAACATCTAACGATATATGTGTACATAATAAAAACAGACTATATTACCATCTTGTGAAAAGTTATGTTTTGGCACCAAGTTTTTGCATCAAATAGCAAACGCTTGGTGTGAAAAGGCAAACACAGCTCATATTTGTATGCTGGCCTTGGTAGCTCAGTCGGATGCGCGTCTGACTGGTGATCAGGACACGGGTTCGATACCTGCTGGGGTCGGCAACATTCTTTCATGGAGATTCATCATGAAATCTTTTCTATGGTCATTCTCTCCCGCTGATTCAAGAAGGGCAGTTGTCAGTTTCTGGTGAAAGAATGTGCACTGTATTGGTTAATCAATTACCGTATTCGCCCTAATTACCGCACAGTGCGCTTAGTTTTTTATAGCCCCGCTTTGAAAAAGTGGGGCTATATTGGATTTGCCATGTCCTTCTGTCATTCCGTGATTCCGTTAATTTGTGTTGGCTCCATAACTTTGTATCTGCTTAACATATTTTCATGAAACTTCACACAAATGTTAAACACCATAAGACAATGTGCAGAGCGAAGGAATTATAACTGTGGATTGCCTACTTTTGGAGTTATTGCCCTTTGAACATTTTCCGTAATTCCGTAATTCCGTGATTCCGTTAATTTGTGTTGGCTCCATAACTTTGTATCTGCTTAACATATTTTCATGAAACTTCACACAAATGTTAAACACCATAAGACAATGTGCAGAGCGAAGGAATTATAACTGTGGATTGCCTACTTTTTGAGTTATTGCCCTTTGAACATTGAAAAATGGCAATTTTAATTGTGTCCGCTTCATAACTCGAAAACCGTTTGAGATATTTTTAGGAAACTTCACACAAATGTTAAGCACTATGAGACGATGTGCAGAGCGCAGGAACCATAACTCTGCATTGCTTATTTTTGGAGTTATTGCCCTTTGAACATTGAAAAATGGCAATTTTAACAGTGTCCGCTTCATAACTCGAAAACCGTTTGAGATAATTTCATGAAACTTCACACAAATGTTAAGCACTATGAGACAATGTGCAGAGCCCAAGAACCATAACTCTGGTTTTTGTATTTTCTGTGTGTCTGTCTGTGTGTCTGTCTGTGTCTGTTAACAATTTTCGTGTCCGCTCCATAACTTTAAAACCCATTCACATATTTTCATGAAACTTCACACAAACATTAAACACCATGAGATGGTGTGCAGAGTGCAGGAACCATAACTCTGGATTGCCTAATTTTTGAGTTATTTCCCTTTGAATATTGAAAAATATCAATTTTAGCCGTCTTTGCTCGATAACTCAAAAACCGTTTGAGATAATTTTATGAAACTTCACACAAATATAAAGCACCATATTACGTGTGCAGAGCGCAGGAACCCAAACTCTGGATTGTCTACTTTTTCAGTTATAGGCTTTTGAATATTAAAAAATCGCAATTTTAACTATGTCCGCTCCATAACCGTTTCTGATATTTTCATGAAACTTCAAATAAATGAAAAGCACCTTCAGATGATGTGCAGAGTGCAGGAACCATAACTCTGGTTTGCCTACTTTAGGAGTTATTGCCCTTTGAACATTTAAAAAGGCAATTTTGACTGTGTCGGCTCCATAACTCACAAACCATTTGAGATATTTTCATGACACTTCACACAAGTGTAAAGCACCATGAGACAATGTGCAGATCGCAGGAACCCTGACTCTGATTTGCCTACTTTAGGAGTTATTACCCTTTGAACATTGAAAAATGGAAGATGAAATTTAGTATAAACATGGACATTCTGGTAATGTATCATGCTCATTGAAATGAGGGACAAGGGCTCACAACTCTTAGAGTTTTTCCAGATAATGTAAAATTTTCAACAGTTATTTCTTGTTCATAACTGTTTTCTCTGCAGCTTAAATAACTTTCTTCTCTGACAGCGCTGAAGCGGGGCTATAGTCAGATCCTCTGACAGCTCTAGTTCAAAATTGTGTCAAAAATCGCTGTGAAAAATCGACCTATTAAGCGCACACAAATCGTTTCGGGTAACTGTCTTGGCAGTTGAACTGTCTTGTTTCCCGCTTCGCAAATTTCGTCAGGAAAAAAAATCGATACTTTCTTAAAACCTACATGACGATTATATTGCAGTTATGCTGTAGCCCCCACCCTGGCTTCTTTTGAAAGAAGCCAACTTGTTACATCCGTACACCGTAACATGTTTTTCCGATCATATCCGAAATAGACAAGATGGGCCTCATGAATATTCAAGATGCCTCTCGGGGCTCTTTTTCCGACAACGTTATGAGTCACGTTATGCAGTCGGGGATGGAGTTTGGGTCTGTG
The DNA here is from genome assembly GCA_963580285.1 of Lucinisca nassula. Lineage (NCBI taxonomy): Eukaryota > Metazoa > Mollusca > Bivalvia > Lucinida > Lucinidae > Lucinisca > Lucinisca nassula. Next base: position 26,910,455 of record OY757021.1, on the reverse strand, counting down.
CGACCATGTAACTCGAGAAGCACGTTTTTCATGCGTCAATCATACTGCCAAAATTAACAGCCAGCAAAGACTGATCGTCCGTTCTTTCAACTGATACTGCGTTGGTCACATTTGACCATCACCGCAGGTGTACATTATGCGTGAACAAATCTAATTACTCAATTTTGACACATGGTTCAAGTGACCCTGCGATAAGATCAAAGATGCCGCTGTGGAATAATCGGATTCACCTATTTACATAATCAACTTATCTGATAACTTCCACACTACAGTAGGTCGGTTTCTGACACGGGTAATAAACACATTCAGCTGGATTATTATTACCGGATTATCAATTTGTGTTTTTGTAATCAACTTGTTTCCTTTATCGATGAATATTTAATACTTCGATCCTAGAGACGGAGTCAGAAATGTTTGGTAAAAAACAGGGTGAAGTCAACTTCTCTTTTCTAGTCTGGTAAGCTTCGGGCGGAGAAGTTGCCCCTCTCGGCTGATCCCTGTCAGGTATCTGTGGATTTCATGTGTACCAAAGGTTTGGGAACCACATTTAAACAAGGAATTAAAGGGTCGGGTATGAAACAGCCTCCCCGATCCCGATCCGAAAATCCCCGATCCAAAATTTTCTATTTGCCCGAATTCATTAATTAAAATATATTTTAAACACTTTTTGTGTTTATTTTATTACTTTTCAGTATTTTAATCATAATTTATGTATATTTTGTTTAAAAAAGTCAAATTTGTGATTTTAGCCTAAATTATTCCTATCTCAGAGGTATGAAAGACCCTGCCGATTTTTCGTAAAAATATTGTATTCTTCCGCCTCTAATTAAAAAAATAAACAATAGCTAAATGATAAAATCAACGTAGTGGAATTGTTATATACTTTCATGTATTTTCTCAAATAAAAGAGAACTTAAAAAGACTTTCGGAAGTGTTTTTTGCATTGTTTTATCCAAAACGATTACCGATCATTATTTCTATTTATAGTTACGTAAATTTATCGAATATGAAGGAAATCACCGGAAACGGGCCGATCTTGAGTTTCACATTTTCTAAAAAATAAAAATAGATAGATAGGGCACGGTGAAACTTCTCTCACTCGCACAATGATCATTATATGTCACATATACGATTTTTGAGACAATGTGAAACTCAAGATCGGTACGTTTCCGGTCATTGTTTTCACATTCGGTTCAATTTTCGTAACTATAAATAGCAATAATGATCGGTAATCGTTTTGGATAAAAATATGCAAAAAAATACCTCCGAAACTCTTATTAAGTTCTCCTTTATTCTAGAAAAGCCATAAAAGTATATAACAATTCTGTCATTTTGATTTTATCATTTAATTATTGTTTATTTTTTAATAAGAGGCGGAAGAATACAATATTCTTTACGACAAATCGGCAGGGTCTTTCATACCCCTGAGAGAGGAAAAAATTCAGGATAAAATCACAAATTGAACTTATTTAAACAAAATATACATAAATGATGATTAAAATACTTAAAAGTAATAAAATAAACACAAAAAGTGTTTAAAATACATTCTAATGAATGAATAAGTGTAATCAGAAAATTTTGGATCGGGGATTTTCGGATCGGGATCGGGATCGGGAAGGGTGTTTCATACCCGACCGAATTAAAGTGTGTATTAGATCTGTCGAATGAATTTGACAGAAATGAAGTTGCTTTGCCTTCACTGATGAAGAAAAAACGGTAAGTTTTTATAGATTTCCTGTGAAAGCTTCAATGGGAGGTTACTGTAAGGTGTGCGCTTATACATATTTTTTTCAAAAATAGCTTTGGTGTGCGCTTATAGGAGCATGTGCGGTAATTAGGGCGAATACGGTATGTATATGCCTGCCCAGGAAACGTGTGGATAGGTAAACTGACCGGCTCAAAATTGACCTATAATAGTGTTGACTGGGCTGTTAAACTCCAATACAAACAAACATATATTTTATTGCCTCGTGAATGCTTATGTTTCGGTGCCAAATTTTTGCACTAAATAGCAAACACTTGGCGTGAAAATGTGAATGCAGCTCATGTATGCATAATAAAAAAGAAACTATTCTATTACTTGTGAATGGTTGTTTGGGCGACAAATTTTCGTGCCAAATAGCGAATGCTTTGCAGGAATAAGGTGAAAACAGCTCATGTTTATCCTGCGTGTCAAGCTAAATAAGTTTATATACTGTATCTTTAATTGCTAATTAGATAAGGTGTTATGATTTGCAGAGCAGTTTTATGACTCTGATAACTGCTGTATTACTGCAGTTTAAAGTAGGAGGGAAAGTTGTTGTGCTTGAAACTTGATAGAGACCTTGGATTTTATTTATAAATGTTGGTTGAGGAAAATATGAGGGTCCAAAACCAAACCATGCTATATCCAAATTCGTGCTGTAACAAATCGTGCTTTACCGAGGTCCCGGTGTACTGGGAAATAAACCTTTACATAGATGGTACCAATTGAGACTGCTTAATATTCCCCTCCTGCCTAGCTATTTGAAAGCCAATCATTTCAAGTTATATTGAAATACCTTAAAGATCTATAGTCTGTTACCTTCATACAAAAAAGGCTGAGAAGTTTTTATGTGCCCTGATATATATCTAATCATACCTGTGATACCTCCCACATCAGGAGGGAGACTCCCTCATTTTGATGCTAATTTTTGCCTAATTTATGCTAAATTTTAGTAAACTTTTGGAGTCTCCCTCATTTGAACTGAGAATTTCCCTATATATTCTTTACATCTCTCTCATCACAATGGCAAATCTCCCTCTTACAGTTAGAAAAATTATCACAGGTATGTCTAATACAAGTAAGAGCAAGGGAAACTGTCTCCTCTTTTGCTTGAATGGCTTGTTTCTTTAATTGTTTTGTACATTTAGATTGGTGAAGATGGTGAAAACCATATCAGAGTTGGACGTCTTAACCTGGTAGATTTGGCAGGGAGTGAAAGACAATCAAAAACTCATTCAGAGGTAAATGCAACGCTTACTGTTTATGTCCCCACAATGAAGTGGTGAGGGGCATAATATTGTTCTTGCTAGGACATTCACTGTTTCTGGCTAACTGTTCGAGGTAATAAGTTTTAACATTTGCTGTGATTTGAAGCCATACACAGATGTGACGACATTGTCTAGCACTGCTCTGGCCGGACTTTTTCACTAACTGGGCTACAGAGGCATGTTATATTAGGTCAATAAACGAAAACAGTCTTAGTCCATGAAATACATTGCTCAAAACAATTAAAGTAGCAAACACATATTTCCTCATAGTATAAAGATGATGGAAAATGATGATGAAACAACAATTCAGAAAGTTGAATAGCTTTATGTGCAACATGTTAATGGCAAACATTCGCAACCAGTTTACAAATCACGGCCTGTAACCTGTAAAGGTAGAATTTGCATAAATGTTTGAGAAATCACCATCTTTTCTTCAGATTATATCAAATGTCATAGATCATCATCATCATCATCAACGGATTTTTGATTAACGTGCAGGTACAGGGGCAACGTCCACATAAGTGGGCCCCCTTCCAGGTAGCTGGCTTGCTGCACGCATGGCAGATCTTACACCAGATCTCCAGGCTTGTCTATCATGAGGATCGATAGCAGAGAGCTTCCATTCTCTACAATCTCTTTCTGTTAGCTGCTTCCAGGTCATCTTGGGCCTTCCTGGCCCCCGCTTTCCACTTACCTGTATGTCACAGGCAGTCTTGATTGCACCGTTGGAGCGTTCCACATGTCCATACCAGCGAAGTCTTCTCTCTTTCAGGATGAGGTCCAGGTCCTCAATGCCAAGACGCTCCAGTAACTCACTGGACCTGATGGTGACAGTGTCCTGTGGCTTGACATTGCAGATCTGTCTGATCATTGCCCTGTCATTTCGCTGCAGACGTTGGAGGTTTGGCTTTGTCAATGGCCATGTCTCACTGGCATGGAGCATTGCGCTCCGCACACAAGAGCTATACACACGGCCACGTGTCTTGAACGAGAGGTGGCGGGAAGAGAGAACTGGTAGCAACTCCTTGAATTTCTTCCAGGCTGTTTTCACACGTGATGTAGTTGAAAGGTCGCAACCACCCCCTGCAGAGAGCATATCACCTAGGTAGCAGAAGGAAGCTACAACCTCCAGCTTGTCTGATCCGACTTGAACTTCCCTCTGTGGTCTGCCATCTAAGGGGCGTGCAGTTCCTTGGCACCGTGTACACCTGTACTCAGGGTCCTCTATCAAGCGTTTGAGCCCACTGCATTTCTTGTGCACCCAGAACTTGCAGCCATTACAAAAGATACTGTTGCTGCCAACTCCAGTGCGACATACAGCGCATGGGAACTGGCCTGTACTCTGCAAGAGGTCCAGACCTGTACCACAGATCATGATCTTTGTCTTTCCTGCATTCACTCTCAGCCCTTTCGCCTCCATTGCCTCTTTCCAAGTTAAGAGCCTCCTGACACATTCCTCAAGGGATTCAGCTATGATGACAAGGTCATCAGCATACAGGTCCTCCCAGGGGACTCCAGAGCGGAACTCGCATGACAAGGCTTCAAGCACAATGATGAAAAGCAGTGGGCTGAGAACAGAGCCTTGATGAACACCCACCTTCACCTCGAATTCTTCACTGTAACCATCACCGACGCGGACACGGCTCCGAGCATTTGCGTACATCCCTTGGACCAGTTTCACAATCCACTCGTCCACTCCAAGTTTTCTTAGTGCCCACCAGATGACTTTCCGAGGCACTCGATCAAATGCCTTCTCCAGGTCTACAAAAGCCATGTAGAGTCTCTTGTTGGCCGCCAGATACTTCTCTTGCAGCTGTCGGACAACAAAAATTGCATCTGTTGTGCCTCTTCCTGGGACGAAGCCAAACTGGGAATCGTCGATGGACACCAACTGCCTAATGAGGCCATCCACAATCCTCTCCAGGACTTTCATGACCTGTTCTGTCAGCTTGAGACCACGGTAGTTGCCCCGTTCCAATGCATCGCCCTTGCCCTTGTAGAGACAGACAATGAAACTCTGTTCCCAGTCAGAGGGTACCTTCCCATCACGGATGATTGCAGCTGCAAGGTCACGGATCATCGAGGCACCCGCATCACCTGCAGCTCTTATCATCTCCACCACTATGCCAGAGGGACCAGGTGCTTTGCCAGTCTTCATCTGAGAGATAGCCTTCTTAACCATATCAATAGTGATTGGGATGGGTGGCCCTTCCACTGGTGGTTCATCAGACAGGTGGTCTGGGTCCCAGTCGAACTCAACATTGAGTAGCCTTTGGTAGTGTTCTAACCAGGCCCTCTGCTTTGAGTCATCACTCATTGACATCTCCCCTGCATCATTCTTTACTGGTTTGTCACCTACAACCTCGGCATTCTCTCTTCTCATCTGGTTAGCAAGGCGGTATACTTCTGAGGACTTAGGGTCAATATTCTTGTAGATCTCCTTCTCAGCTTCTTGGCGAGCATGGTGCACCGCACGTCTGGCTATGCGTTTGGCTGCAAGATATGATGCACGGGTGCCCTTACCAGTCTTCCAAGCTTTAAAGGCTTGCCGCTTGGCTGCTATGACCTTATTAACATCCTCATTCCACCACCAGGTTTCGCGACGCCAGCGGTGGGGCCGAGTTGTGCCACACACCTCTTCAGTTGTCTTGAGCAGACCGGTCTTGATGCTGTTCCATATATCCTCAGTGGTAGCATCTGCTACACCTGCCGAAGCACTCACATGCTGGCTGAAAACCTCCTGGAAATGATTTCTTGTCTGAGATTCTTTCAGCTTCCAAACTTTTAGTCTGGGGGTGAACTTGCGCTTGGGTTTTGGTGGCACATCAATCCTCATGTCGCATATGAGTAGCTGATGTTGCAGGGCTACTTCCTCTCCAGGGATCACTTTCACATCTGTGACAAGTTTGCGCATTGTCCTGCGGTAAAGGATGAAATCTATCTGCGTCGCTGCGCTTCCTGACTTGTATGTGATAAGATGACTGTCACGTTTCTTGAAACATGTGTTTCCAAGAAGCAGGTCAAAAGCCAGGGCATACTCTAGAATCCTCTCACCCTCAACATCTGGTTCAGGTCTACCATACCCGATCCCACCATGCACTTCCTTGTATCCAGTGCCTGCATGGCCTACGTGGCCATTCCAATCTCCGCATGGGATCAGGAGTTCGGATCCTGGGATCCTGGCAGTCACAGCACGCAGTTGGTCAAAGAACAAGTCCTTGACTTCAGCACTTAAACCACTCTGTGGGGCATACACAGACAGAAGGGTAACCACGCACTGGCCAACTACAAGCTTCACCATGATGATTCTGTCTGAGACTCTTTGCACTTCAAAAACTTTCTCTATCCACTCTTCTGCCACAAACACTCCTACACCAGCAGTGCCTTTATCGTTTCCAGACCAGTAGAGCTTATACTTGGTGTCCTTGCCCTTGATCGTGCGGCAGTTTCCACCACGGTATCTGGTCTCCTGGACACAACAGACATCCACTTTTCTGCGGGATAGTGTTTCCACTACCTCGCAAACTCTTCCTCTCAGGGTGTTGACATTGAGTGTTCCCACCCTGAATTTCCTCAGGCGCTTGCTTGATTCGCCACAATGGCCCGACCCTGCCTCCCACACCTGAGAGGAGGCCAAGCCGGAGACGTCACCAACAGAGCTTTGTTGTCTGTTGGCACCGCCTAACCTTGATTCTGAATTTGTAGCTGCCATGATATGTTTTGACGGTTGTAGTTTACAGGACCGCCTGTCCTGGCTGACGTCCCTACTCAATTCTTTTACGGCACCTGAGCAAGCCGCCGTTCCCAACTCACTAGGGCAGGTGTGCTTTACCGTTGTCCTTGTACAGCAAGGATCATCCGCCAAACCACAGTAGCTAGTACACCAAGCCATCGGTCTGTAGATGGTTGCTGCCTAGCTCTGCCACCCAGGTTGTGGCAGCCTCATAACCCTGAAGGTGGGGAGGCAACTGTGATAATGGGCAACCTCACATTCCCACACTCATTTAGAGTGTCACAGCTGGATGCATTTTTACGTCATACCCAGGACCCTGGAGGTCGTTATATATGGCTTAGCACACTCAAGTATCTGACAACTCACGGGCTCTTCAGATAAATGAGTGTGACAAACCAGGTTTTGTTCGGAGACCTACCAACTCCTAGAAGGGTTGTCAGGATATATAGCTTAGCACATTCAAGTTTCTGACAACTCACAGGCTCTCCAGAAAAGTGAATGTGACAAGCCAGATTTCGTTCAGAGACCTACCAGCTCCTAGGAGGAATTGCCAACTAAGGCTATGGGCTCTATCTGCCCAGGCTAGGTTTTGTTTAAGGACCTATAACCCCTAGGTGGGTTGCCAATCAAGGCTACGAGTTCCACCTACCCGAGCTAGTTTTGTGTGGAGGTCTAGCATCTCCTAGATGGATTGCCAACCAAAGCTGTGGGTTCCATCTACCCAGGCTAGGTTTTGTTTAAGGGCCTAACCCCTAGGTGGATTGCCAACCAAGGCTATGGGTTCCACCTACCCAAGCTAGCTTTGTTTAGAGATCTAGCAACTCCTAGATGGGTTGCTCTCCCGAGGTAACGAGTCCCATCTGCCCGCATGCAACAGGTTGTACTAGATTACATGTTACTAGTAGCAGGAACGAACCTGTGCAAATCTGTCACTTTTTACTGTCAGTAATGTGTATGACCACCTCGAGCAGCACAACACTCCTGGCATTGCCGAGGCATGCTACGAACCAAATTTTGAACAGTTTGTAAAGCTAGTGTTTCTCATTCATGTCTAAGGATGTGTGTGAGTTCTTGAATAGTCATTGGTGGATGATCACCCTGGGAGATACGCCTGTAACGAATGTCCCACACATGTTCTATTGGGTTTAAGTCAGGAGGACGTTCTGGCCAGTCCATTACTTCAATAGTCTCACGATTAAGGTAATCCATGCACACTCTGGTAGTATGGGGGCGCACATTATCCTGCATCAGAATGAAATTGTCACCCATTACCCCAGCAAAAGGCCTCACAATAGGATCTAGAATTTTATCTTGATACTGTAATGCAGTCAATGTACCTCCGTTTATCACGTACAAGTCTGTTCGGCCTTCATAAGAAATTCCACCCCATACCATCACTGACCCCACTCAATATCTGTCTGTTTCCACAATGTTGCAGTCTTTGTATCGTTCTCCATGTCATCTCCAGGCTCAAACACGTCGATCACATGCACTCAGGTGAAATCTGCTTTCATCCGTGAACAGAAATGTACGCCAGTCTTGCAATCTCCAGTTCTGATGTTCTTGGGCAAATCGCCGTGCACGATGTTGCCTGGTGATAATAGGCCCTCTTGGCGGACGTCACCTGTTACGTATTATTTGATCGAATATCCTTTGACCAATTGCATGCTGGAAATCGATTTGTAGCCTTCTGGCCATGTACTGCCGATTTCGTAGCGCAAGATTTTGAAGATATTGATCTTCCCTTTGTGACTTCATGCGGTGTCGGCCTTGCGCTTCTCGTCTAGTAAACTCGCCCGTCTCCTGGTAGCGTCTCCATAGCCTGGCAACAACACTCTCAATACATCAAAGCGTTCAGCAACAATCCTTTGGGTGTACCACTTTCAAGCAAAGCGACAGCTTGAGCGACCTCAACTTCTTCCAAGAACTACCATATGAAGTCACTATGAAGCCAAAAATAACGCATAACCGAAGGATTGACATGTTTCTGACCCAAACTCAAATTTTGAACAGATTACCCCATACCAAATTTTAGTTGTTTTATAGGGGTATCCATGCTGTAGCTCACATTCTTGCTTTGCACGCGAACCTTGCTTCTTGATGTTTGCATGAACATTATCAGGAGATGTCACTTTATAAAAAAATAGTGCCTTTCCTTGAGTTTGAAAATTGCCAAGCTCTGATGTTATACAGGCTTAAAAGTTTGCTCCTTTAATTGTTTTGAGCAGTGTACTTAGAATGTGAACTGCAGTTGTATTTTAGTAGTCAGTTGTATGTTAATTGTCTTAATTTGATATTCTTGTTCTAAAGCGACACAACATAAATTGTTCAGTGCACGAATTTTGCATTCTCGCCAAAATAGGGTGATGAGCATGTCTTGTACATATTTATATCCCAATAAGATTGACTATAATAAATACAGTGGTAGATTTGTCATTCTGAGGCTAGTTGTTAGAAGCTAGCAATGTCCTTAGCTAACATTGTTAAGAATTTGAGCTTTTAATATGGCTTGTATTTTTCCTGAATTATTGGGATTTGCTAAATACTCTCACATTTTTCCAGCAAAAGTACCAGAGTATTGAATATTGTACAGTTACCATAATAATCATAAGTATAGGGACCGACAGATCTAAACAAACAGTGCAGTCCCAGATCAGACTGCTCCAGAAGGAGCAGTCTGATCAGGGTCTACACTGTTTGCCATTCCTTCTGCACCTTTTGGACTCCTTGCTGGATCGTGAAACAAATTTGATAAAATTTTAGGAAAGTTACAGCAAGTCCTTAAGGTGTCTGAACTTTAAGGAATTTTATGGTAACATTGTGACCACTAACATTGGAGGTAACAATGCTTTGAACAACTTTATATTAGAAAAAAATTTGTTTCAGGGAGAAAGATTAAAAGAAGCAACAAAGATCAACTTGTCACTATCTGCCTTGGGTAATGTGATATCTGCTCTGGTAGATGGCAAAAGTACTCACATTCCATACAGGGATTCCAAACTAACGAGATTGTTACAAGGTACTACATGGCAGGACTTGTCACTTTGTCCCAGTAATAGTATAATATGAAATGTGGTGGACAGTTATCCAGACATCTCAGACTTGTAATCTCTAATGACATAAGATCTGTAATTTGGATTTGGCAAAAAACATTAACCCATTGCATGCGGGAAACCCCTAAAGGAGTACCTTGGCAAACAGTGCCGGCTCAGATCAGGTGCTGCAGAATGCGACGTCTGATCAGGGCCTGCACTATTTGCTAACAGAATTTTCCTTCAAAAATAGAATAAAAACAAAAAAAAATAGACCTGACACCCCTAATATGACAAACATATAGCAATGGTAGAGTCCACTAGTATACAATAGGTTAATAAATCTTGGACCAAATTTTGGATATCCTTTTGAAGCTTGAATCGGTCCTTGTCACAAATATTGGTCTTGAACTGACATTTTCTTCAGCGCTGCTCCTGAAGCAACACTGTTTTGGAGGATGCTGATGTTTAAGGGTGTCCTATATGTGGTAGTTTTATGTGGACCGTATATTAACCTTTAATCAATCCACCTATGAACAGTGCAAACAAGAGCACTATAGGGACCACTTTCTACTTTGCCAGGTCTTTAGGATAATGAAACTTCATATGCATATCCACCACGAAGCACACTGCCCACCACTGAGTTAATAATAATGCTGGACGCTCCATTTCTTCAACACCCCAGCATTCCAGACAGCTATTTTGGGAATAATGTTCCCCACCAACGGGGAGGAGGGACAATGCTTTTGTTGTGGATTCTTTTTGTGTAGGTGTTTGCATTGTTTGAGTGAGTGAGTGTTTGAGTTTTACGTCCCACCAACAGCTAAGGTCATACGGAGACGGGACCTCGGTTTAAAGACTCATTCGAAAGTCTGGAGAAGCCCGGGATCGATCCAGCGACCCCTGGTTTACAAGGCGAGTAGCGTAACCACTACACCACGGAGGCTTCTTTGCATTGTTTGAAGCACATTGTCTCCTATATCAGTGGAAGGATTCTTACCAGCGTTGCATGGTTACATCACTATGATGAGGTCAGAGGAAAAACAGTGATTCAGACTTTGATGACCTTGTCCTCATTAGGGCCCCGCACTGAAAGTGTGGGTGCCCTATAGTAATCACTCTGTCCGTCCGTCCGTCTGTCTGTCTGTCTGTCTGTCCGTCTGTCCGTCCACAAATTTTTTTATCCTCCATAACTTTCTTATTCCTGGATGGATTTAAATATTACTTGGCAGAAATGTTAACCATAATGCGATAGAGTGTTGCGCGCAAGACTCAGGTCCGTACCTCAAAGGTCAAGGTCATACTTAGAGGTTAAAGGTCAAAAAAGGGTCTTTCCTGTGTCCAATTAATAACTTTATTATTATTCCTGGATGGCAGAAATGTTAACCATAATGTGATGGAGTGTTGCGCGCAAGACTCAGGTCCGTACCTCAAAGGTCAAGGTCATACTTAGAGGTTAAAGGTCAAAAAAGGGTCTTTCCTGTGTCCAATTAATAACTTTGTTATTATTCCTGGATGGATTTAATTATTACTTGGCAGAAATGTTAACCATAATGTGGCCCCGCACTGAAAGTGTGGGTGCCCTATAGTAATCACTCTGTCCGTCTGTCTGTCCATCTGTCTGTCCATCCACAAATTTTTTTATCCTCCATAACTTTCTTATTAGGGCCCCGCACTGAAAGTGTGGGTGCCCTATAGTAAATACTCTGTCCATCCGTCTGTCTGTCTGTCTGTCCGTCTGTCCATCCACAAATTTTTTCCTACTCCTCTGATAGCACTGACGGGGCCCTAGTCAGTTTCACTGACAGCTCTAGTTTTCAAGGTCACAGGCTCTCAAAAACTGTCTGATTAGGACAACAGTAACTTCAGTGTATCTTTTGATTGAATTTATGAATTATGGTCAAACTTGATACATTATATCATTTTTAGCTCACCTGTCACGTAGTGACAAGGTGAGCTTTTGGGATCACTTTTTGGCCGTTGTTTGTCGTGCGTGCGTGCGTCTGTCCGTAAACTTTTCTTGTGAACACACTAGAGATCACAGTTTTGGGCCAAACATCATCAAACTTGGTCAGAATGATCATCATGACAATATCTCGGTCAAGTTCGAATATGGGTCATGTTGGGTCAAAAAGTAGGTTAGTAGGTCAAATCAAAGAAAAACCTTGTGAACACTCTAGAGGCCATAGTTTTGGTCCGATCATCATCAGACTTGCTCAGAATGACCATCTTGACAATATCTCGGTCAAGTTTGAATAAGGGTCATGTCGGGTCAAAAAGTAGGTCAGTAGGTCAAATCATAGAAAAACCTTCTGAACACTCTAGAGGCCAAAGTTTTGGTCTGATCGTCATCAAACCTGCTCAGAATGATCATCTTGACAATATCTCGGTCAAGTTCGAATATGGGTCATGTCAGGTCACAAAGTAGGTCAGTAGGTCAAACGATAGAAAAACCTTGTGAATACACTAGAGGCCACAGTTTTGGTCCAATCATTATCAAACTTGCTCAGAATGATTACTGGGTCAAAAAGTAGGTCAGTAGGTCAAATCAGAGAAAAACCTTGTGAACACTCTGGAGGCCAAAGTTTTGGTCTGATCGTCATCAAACCTGCTCAGAATGATCATCTTGACAATATCTCGGTCAAGTTTGAATACGAGTCATGTCGGGACAAAAAGTAGGTCAGTAGGTCAAATCATAGAAAAACATTGTGAACACTCTAGAGGCCACAGTTTTGATCCGATGGTCATCAAACTTGCTCAGAATGATCGTCTTGACAATATCTGGGTCAAGTTCGAATATGGGTCATGTCGGGTCACAAAGTAGGTCAGTTGGTCAAATCATAGAAAAACCTTGTGAATACACTAGAGGCCACAGTTTTGGTCCGATAATTATCAAACTTGCTCAGAATGATTATCTTGACAATATCTGGGTCAAGTTAGAATATGGTTGTTTTCAGGTCAAAAAGTAGGTCAGTAGGTCAAATCATAGAAAAACCTTCTGAACACACTTGAGGCCCCAGGTTTGGTCCAATCATCATCAAACTTGCTATGAATGATCATCTTGATAATATCTTGGTCAAGTTCGAATATGGGTCATGTCGGGTCACAAAGTAGGTCAGTAGGTCAAATCATAGAAAAACCTTGTGAATACACTAGAGGCCACAGTTTTGGTCCACTCATCATCAAACTCAGTCAAGTTCGACTATGGGTCATGTTGGGTCAAAAAGTAGGTCAGTAGGTCAAATCGGAGAAAAACCTTGTGAACACACTAGAGGCCACAGTTTTTCGTCCGATCATCATCAAACTTGCTCAGAATGATCATCTTGACAATATCTCAGTCAAGTTTGAATACGGGTCATGCTGGGTCAAAAAGTAGGTCAAATCATAGAAAAACCTTGTGAACACTCTAGAGGCCACAGTTTTGGTTCGATCATCATCAAACTGACCCAGAATGATCATCAACTTCGAATATGGGTACAATATGTCGGGTCAAAAAGTAGGTCAGTAGGTCAAATCATAGAAAAACCCTCTGAAAACACTAGAGGCCACAGTTTTGGTCCGATCATCATCTAACTTGACAATATCTCGGTTAATTTCGAATATGGGTCATGACTGGTCAATAAGTTGGTCAGTAGGTCAGATTGTTGAAAAACCTTGTAAACACACTAGAGGCCCCAGTTTTGGTCTGATCATCATCAAACTTGCTCAGAATGATCAGCTTGACAATATCTGGGTCAAGTTTGAATATGGGTCATGTCGGTCAAAAAGTAGGTCAGCAGGTCAAAACGTTTTGAACACTCTTAAGAGGCCACAGTTTTTAGTCAGATCATCATAAAACTTGCTCAGGATGATCATCTGGACAATAACTCAGTTAAGGTCGAATATGGGTCATGTCAAATCAAAAGTAGATCAGAAGGTTATTTTGTCATAACTTTTGAACCGTTTGAGATAAAGCCTTCATATTTGGCATGTAGGTTCCTTGTGATGACGGCTTCCCTCTCATATAAAGATTTGACCTGTGACCTTGTCCTGTGACCTACTTTATCATAACTTTCGAACCATATGAGATAGAGCCTTCATATTTGGCATGTAGGTACCTTGTGACAAGGGCTTCCCACCCATGCAAACTTTTTGACCTGTGACCGATCATTGCCCATATTTGGTAAAAACCTTTAAAAATGTTCTTCTCAGGAACCAAGTGGCCGATGACCTTGAAACTTGATATCCAGCATCGAGGACTTGGGGGGGGGGGACCTTCCAAGTTTTTTTAAATGATAACCTTTGGTTGACCTTGACCTGCTTTACGGCAAGGTCAAATTTGGTTACTCAGACATTTGTATGGAAAAAAGGCACAACAGTGGATTTTTTTTAATGCATGGTAGCTTATGGCATCAGAAATGATATTTGCAATCAGCTGAATCCAAGTTTATCAATTCCATAGGTCAAGGTCATTTACTGACCTTTATCTTGAAGGCTCAGATTAAGTATTTTTATGCCCCCGTATTTTATGCCCCCGTATGTTATGCCCCCGTAGGAGGGCATATAGTTTTTGCACTGTCCGTTTGTTTGTGGGTTTGAAAGTCTGGAGAAGCCTGGGATCGATCCTGCTACCCCTGGTTTACAAGGCAAGTAGCATGACCACTTCACCATGAAGGCTTCTAAACTTCATTGGAATGTTGTGTAGATGACCCTCTAGGAAAATAGCATAAACGATTAACAAATGGTCACAAGAGCTAAAAATAGAAAAACATTGTAAATTTGCTTCAAATGCGGACTCCTTCTAAACCCTTGGGCCAGTTGGATTTAAAACTTCACAGGAATGTTGCCTAGCTGACTCCCTACCAAAATAGTTAAAACTCATTCCACTCCAATGAACAAGATGGCTGCCAGAGCTAAAAAAAAAAAAAAAAATCTTCAAATGACAATTTCTCCTGTACCCATGGGCCAATTTCATTCAAACTTCGAAGTAATGTTGCTTAGATGACCCTCTACCAAAAAGGCTTAAATGATCCCGCTCCGATGAACAAAATGGCGACCAGAGCTGAAAATGGAAAAATATTGTAAATAAAAATCAAAAATAGGTTCCTTTAAGAGCAATGAAAACATTCATAAGAAAGAAGATGGGTCATACTACGTAGTTTCGGCTATTAAAGCCTCATCAGTGACCCTGTAATGATCCGGCAAAGACAGCCAGAGGAAACATACTGCGATTTTGCAAATTTCGAATAGGCAGTCGATACAAAGACTGATATAAATCAAATTGGGGTCCAAAAAATTAAAAACCTGTCTAGAATATGAGTCTAAACCAATAATTTATTTCTGATTTCTCAGAATATCCACGCTGATCTCAAAGGACCAAAAGTAAAATATAAACTACACTATGGTTGATGTACGGGGAGACGTTTTACGGCCGCCACACGGCACAACACCAGCTGCAGGGAAGGCAAATAAAAATCAAAAATAGGTTCCTTTAAGAGCAATGAAAACATTCATAAGAAAGAAGATGGGTCATACTACGTAGTTTCGGCTATTAAAGCCTCATCAGTGACCCTGTAATGATCCGGCAAAGACAGCCAGAGGAAACATACTGCGATTTTGCAAATTTCGAATAGGCAGTCGATACAAAGACTGATATAAATCAAATTGGGGTCCAAAAAATTAAAAACCTGTCTAGAATATGAGTCTAAACCAATAATTTATTTCTGATTTCTCAGAATATCCACGCTGATCTCAAAGGACCAAAAGTAAAATATAAACTACACTATGGTTGATGTACGGGGAGACGTTTTACGGCCGCCACACGGCACAACACCAGCTGCAGGGAAGGCAAATAAAAATCAAAAATAGGTTCCTTTAAGAGCAATGAAAACATTCATAAGAAAGAAGATGGGTCATACTACGTAGTTTCGGCTATTAAAGCCTCATCAGTGACCCTGTAATGATCCGGCAAAGACAGCCAGAGGAAACATACTGCGATTTTGCAAATTTCGAATAGGCAGTCGATACAAAGACTGATATAAATCAAATTGGGGTCCAAAAAATTAAAAACCTGTCTAGAATATGAGTCTAAACCAATAATTTATTTCTGATTTCTCAGAATATCCACGCTGATCTCAAAGGACCAAAAGTAAAATATAAACTACACTATGGTTGATGTACGGGGAGACGTTTTACGGCCGCCACACGGCACAACACCAGCTGCAGGGAAGGCAAATAAAAATCAAAAATAGGTTCCTTTAAGAGCAATGAAAACATTCATAAGAAAGAAAATTTGATTGTAAATTTGATTCAAACCCTAAACCCTAAGACCAATTTGATTCAAACTTCACAGGAATGTTGCCTAGGTTACTCCTTACCAAATAAGCTAAAATCACTCTGCTGATGAACAAGATGGCCACCAGAGCTAAAAATAGAATGTACTCGAGACAGTGACACACAGGTGAGCGAACCAGGGCCCTCTGGGCCTTCTTGTATCATATGACGTCGGGTCTGAGAGTGTAATAACACCACGTAATATTTTCGATTATCCACTAGTGGATTAAATATGCAAATTAGCCAGAAACGTCCCATATCGTTACATGTACAATGTCCTTAATGACGTCACATTTACTAACGGCGGAATATTGACATTTTTGTAAACAGTAGTGAATAAAATGCGTTTAAAATGTCATATGATAAATAGAGTCTCGCATTCGTGCTCATGTATTATTGAATTTATTAAACTCATTGAGGATAAAGGATAAAACACTCGGCAAAGCCTCACATTTTATCCCTTTTTCTCAACTCGTTTAATAAATCAAATAATGCATGAACACTGATGTAAGATCCTCTATACAACCTACCAAAGACTTGATTAGATTTGGGTAATCTTGACCTCATATTTGGGGGTCATATGTTCCCAAAATTGTCAAATGTGACCTGATAATAGCTTGCCTGAATCGAAGTATTGAATTGTAGTCAGACTTGGTACAGTATATCATTGCAACCTACCAATGACTTGATTAGATTTAGTTGACCTTGACTTAATTTTCAGTCATATGAGTAAAAAGATTGTCAAGTTTTGTCCTGTCTGCATTGTATACCCTGAACCAGCTGATGAATTGGGAGGGGCGGTATTCCCAAATTTGGTATTATATACTATTTCAACTTACAATAGACTTGATTATGTTTTGGTGACCTTGACTGACTTACTGTTCAAGGTCACACAGGTTAAATAAATAAATATTCAATTTTTGCTTGACTGCATCCATTTTAGAATTCTTGGCAAACTTGCTGGGGTGTATCATTGCAACGTAACAAAAAAAAAGAGAATTCTTTGCTAATGAATGTAAGAGCTAATATCTTGGCCCCAGTAGACTCTCTATGCTAGAGGGAAGAGCATGACACAAAAAAAACTAATTTTATGATATTTTACAATGTGACTCATAGTTTCTTTGATGTTAGACAGCGTAACAGCATTTTCTCATGTCAAAAACATTGCAAAAGAATGTAAATGGATGTGTTTCAGTCAATAATGTTGACATTTCTAATGGTGACAGAGAGGTTCAGAGAGTGTGAGGAAACACAAAAATATAGTGTTGGCTGTCGGTGTGTTTGCATTGAAATAGATCAGTTCTAGTGAGCGAATTGTTGAGTAATAATGCTCAGTTACTAGTCTTCTGACGGACAAAGAGGCTATCTTGAAAAGATGGACTGAGCACTTTGATAGTGTCCTTAATCGGTCATCCTCTATGAATGATGATGCTATCAACAGACTACCACAGGTTGAATGTAATCTGCTGCTTGATGAGTTCCCAACTGTTTCTGAAACACTGAAAGCAATAAAACTTCTGGCATCTGGCAAGGCTCGAGGATCAGATGCTGAGATCTACAAAGCAGGAGGTACTCCAGTTGCAAAGAAGATAACAGTTATTTCACATTATGTGGAGAAAAGAAACCATCCATCAGGAATTTCAAGGATGCGTCAATAATCCACCTATTCATCTGGAAAGGGAACCCTCAGGTCTGTGATAATCATCATGGCATCTCTTTATTGTCAATTGCTAGAAAGATTCTTGCAAGAGTACTGTTTAACCGACTGAATGAACACCTTGTACAATCAGGGCTGCTACCAGAAAGCCAGAGTGGGTATGGAAAAGACAAAGGAACAATTGACGTGATCTTCACAGCAAGGCAGCTGCAAGAGAAATACCAGGAACAGAACATGGTCCTATACATGACCTTTGTTGACCTTACAAAAGCGTTTGACAAAGTCAGTCATGAGAGTCTTTGGAAAATCATGGTGAAGTTTGGATGTCAATCCAAGTTCATAGCAATGGTGAGGCACGGGTCCAAAATTATGGTGAGATTTTTGGATCCATTCCCTGTAACAAAGGGAGTCAAGTAAGGTTTTGTGCTAGCCCCAACACTGTTTAGTATGATGTTCTTTGCCATGCTCACAGATGCATTCCAGGATAGTGACAATGGTATACCTTATAGGTAGCGCTTTGATGGGAATCTTTTCAATCTCAAAAGGTTGCAAGCCAAACCAAGGTGCAGGCTTAGGTGCTAGAGGAGTTCCTCTTTGCTGGTGACATGGCAAAAGTTGATCCAACAGAAGAGAACATTTCTAATGGTGACAGAGAGGTTCAACAGAGTATTGGTCAAAAGGTATTGATTAAGTGTCTTTATCATATGACGTCGCGTCTGAGAGTGTAATAACGTCATGTATTATTTTCGATAATCCACTAGTGGATTAAATATGCAAATTAGCTAGATACGTCCCGTAACGTTACATGTACGACGTCCTTAATGACGTCGCGTTTACTAACGGCGGAATGTTGACATTTTTGTAAACAATCTTGAATAAAAAACGCTTTTAATGTCATATGATAAATAGAATCTTGCATTCGTGCTCATGTATTATTGAATTTATTAAACTCGTTGAGAAAAAGGGATAAAATGCTCGGCAAAGCCTCGCATTTTATCCCTTTTCCTCAACTCGTTTAATAAATTCAATAATACATGAGCACTCATGTAAGATCCTCTATGACTCCTGTGATAGCTAAGACCTCACAATCAACATCAAAAAGACTAAGGTAGTCTATCAAGGCTTACAAAGAGCCCACCATCACAATGAAAGGTCAAAGATAGCAAGTGGTAGACAAGTTCACGTACCATGTGAGCATACTGTCAAGAGACTTTCACATTGATGATGAGGTCAAAGCAAGGGTTGCCAAAGCTAGTGCGGTATTTGGCCGACTATGTGGTAGTGTTTAAGATCGAAGTGGCTTCAGGCTTAACACAAAACTGAAAGTCTACAGAGCTGTGGTGCTGCCAAAACTATTGTATGCATGTGAAACATGGACAGTTTACCAATGGTACACCAAAAGATTGAATCACTTCCATACAAGCTGTCTTAGAAAACTCTTAAAGATTAAGTGGCAAGACAGGATTCCAGACACAGAAGTCCTGAAAAGGGGCAGCAATGCAAAGTGTACACACACTTCTGAAACAAGCACAGTTAAGATGGACAGGCCATGTTAACTAGATGCCTGAGGAATGTCTGCCAAAGGAAATTCTCTAGAAATTAGCAAACACTCCAATGTTGGTCAGAAGAAGAGATACAAGGACACCATCAAAGTCTCCCTCAAGGACTTCAACACACCGACAGAGTTGTTGGAACCAAGTGCACAGGACAGAGCAAAGTGCCGAGGCCTCATCAAAAGGGATGTTAGTGAATATGAGGCAAAAGGAATCAGTGACGCTGAGCAGAAACCGATACAGCACAAAGCCAGAGCTGCCGTATGACCAACAGAGCTGTCTTTCTCTAACTGCAACAGACAGTTCAGAGCTAGAATTGGTCTCATCAGCCACCTTAGAACACATAAACAATAACATTTCACAAATGTGATTAAGACTGATCATTTTTAGTAATGAAGGAGGATTAATACTGCTCAGTTTTTTGTCAGTTGTAAATCGACAAATCATTCGCTCTAGACACTCATGATTTGATCTACTTTACAGCAGTGATTTGTTACTCAGCAATTTCCTAGTAGAGCTGATCTATTTCTTACATAACATTACAAGGAGGGGAAGTAAAATTTTAGATCTATTCCCTGTCTTAACCACACCTTAAAGATTTCAATTTATGAATGATTTCAGATTCCTTGGGTGGTAATGCCAAGACAGTTATGGTAGCTAATATTGGTCCTGCTAGTTACAATTATGATGAAACACTCAGTACACTAAGGTAACTATTCCACATTCTCTTTATAACACTATTGTAGGGTCCAGAAACAAAAATGTATAGACAATAAAAAGATTTTAATGCCCGCCATTCAGAAAATGGCAAGTTAGTATGTTATATCCACTGAAGTTTTGAGTGTCTGTCCACCCAACCATCCATCCATCCATCCATCCATGCCTCATAGTTTCATGTCTGCTCCTTAACGCTGATACCTTTTGAGATAGTTTGGAGTCCACTCATTAACTTGGATACCATTTGTTAGAAGCCTCCGTGGTGTAGTGGTTATGCTACTCACCTTATAAACCAGGGGTTGCAGGATCGATCCCAGGCTTCTCCAGACTTTCTGGTGAGTCTTTAAATCTTAAACACTTATTCACTCGTTACCATTTGAGATATTTCCAAGACACTTTACAAATATGTAGAACACCATGAGATGACGTGCAGAACATATGAACAGTAACTCTAATTTTCCTTGTTTTGAAGTAATTGCCCTTTGAACTTTGAATATAGCTGTTGCTATCAGTTTCGTGTCTGCTCCACAACTCTGATATCATTTGAGATATTTTATGAAACTTCCCAGATATGTAGAGCACCCTTGGACGATGTGCAGAACATATGAACCATAACTCTGATTTTCTTAGTTTTGGAGTTAACACCCCTTGAACATTGAACATAGCCATTTCTAGCATTTAGTCTGTTTGAAGCACTATATCTCCTGAACCTAATGATTGGTTCTGACTAAACTCGCTTGGTTAAATCACTAAAAAGGGGGTAAAGCAGCCATTAGGTATTGATGACCTTGACCTTATTTTCAAGGCCACAGGCCCCCAAAAACTGTTGATTTTCAGCCAAACATGGCTTGTCTGCACCCAATCTCATGAACATATCAATGAAAGGTGGTCTTACTTTGTACAATATATTATTGCAATTGACCAAAGATTTGAATAGATTTTGAAGACCTTGACTTTATTTTAAAGGGCATAGGCCCCAAAACCTGAAAATGAGATTTGTGATTCTGGCTTACTTTCTTTTGTAGCCATGGCTCTTTGAACATTGAAAATAGTCATCTCAGTCATGTATGCTTGTCAGCTTTATTAAGGGATGATTAGATTTTGAAAACATGACTTTATTTTAACCCATTGTATACTAGCTCAGTCTTTCATTGCTATATGTTGGACAAGTCCATTTGCCATATAAGGGGGCAGATGTCAGTGCACTAGAAGATACATCAACCTACACAAAGTTGTACTGCAGACTTGTCACAGATGCAGTTCTGATGACTGACATGTGGAAGAAGTATCTCTTATTGGACATGTGCTATTGACTGAGAGTGTGACTGCCCCCCGCCCATCGGGGCTTGAAGAAATAGATGGGCTGCATGATGCTTCCAGGCAGAGCTGAAACTGACCGCACACGGGTACTGGTAAACCGCTTAGAGGATCTAAGCCTGCCCAGGCAAAGCAGTGCGAGTCGGACCGTCTATGCTTATAAACCATATTGGTTTCATTGGGGGACATGGCTTGAGATGTCATTTCATCTCAGTGTCAGGTAAAAGTCCCACAAAATTGGAACAACCAAAATGACGTAGACAGTGTTGACAGGAACATTAAACCTCAAATCAAATCAAAACAAGACTGAGAATGTGATATACAGTAGAACTTCGATGGCTCGAACACCGATGGCCGAGTCGAACCCGTTCTTGAGTCCCTAGGGAATTTGTGTTTATAAGAAATAGGGAGGGTAAAAATTAGGATATTATCGTCTGTTATCATGCAAATGTGTGCTGTGTTCACTCATTAGAATCGCATCATCTTGGCGATTCTAATGAGTACACACAGCGTACATTTTTCATTATAGAACACAGAAAAAGATGTATGTCGTTATGTCTCCTGGCAGTAGCCCTCAGTGGCTCAAACTACCCCTGTCTCGAACAGATTTTCATGGTCCCAAAGGTGTTCGAGCCATCGAAGTTCCACTATATCTGATAAGATAGCTTCAAACTTGGTTCTATCATGATTAGCATGATACTTTTCTGTCAAGTTGTGATGTGATCAATGGTTACAGCAACACTATTGAAATTGGTTGGGGTTACACAGTTATTGAGGGTTCAGTCCACTCCAAAGTCTAATGAATATTGGAATCCGTTACAGTGTTGATGGGGACATAAATCCTCAAACATAGAAAACCTTGATATCATTAGCTATGATATCCTTATTTTCAGATATGCTAACAGAGCAAAGAATATCAAGAACAAGCCAAAGATCAACGAAGACCCTAAAGATGCTTTACTGAGAGAATTCCAGGAGGAAATAGCCAGGTTAAATAATTTATATATGTCAAATAAACACCATATTTCATTAGCATTCATATAAAAGGAGGCTTAATTTAGCGATAGATTTATTTTAGTGCCCACACCTCCATATCAAAAGTAAGGAGCTATTTTTAGCTCACCTGTCATGTAGTGAAGAGGTGAGCTTTTGGGATCACTTTTTGTCCGGCGACCATCCTGCATGCATGCATGGGTTTGTCCATCCATGTGTGCGCCTGTGCATCTGTCTGTGCGTAAACTTTTTCTCTAACCACATCTCCTCAACCACTGATCGGATTTTTTTTACTGAAAAAAATCTTCTTCTCTGAAACCGTAAGGCCCAGGTCTTTGATATTTGGTATGAAGCTTCATCTAGTGGACCTCTACCAACATTGTTCAAACTATAGCCCTCGGACCAAAAATGCCTGCTTATATTTATATGCAGTTTATATTTTACTTTTGGTCCTTTGAGATCAGCGTGAATATTCTGAGAAATCAGAAATAAATTATTGGTTTAGACTCATATTATAGACAGGTTTTTGGACGGGTTTTTAAAAAAAATCCGTCCTTTAAAATAGCGATGTCCGGGTGGGCGGACAGGCGTCCTGCGGGCGGGCGGGTAGGCGGGCGGGCGTCGTCCACGGTTTACCTTTTGGTTAACCTTTTTTTCAAAGTGATATTTTTCATCTATTCTGTAGCAGATTGTTTTAATATTAGGACTGATGCATAAGTTGAGGTACCGCTTTCATGTATTATCCATAAATGGCGCAAAAGACTAAAATTTTGGCGGAAATTGTCATTTTTCAAACTTGTGTTTTTCAGGTTTACCTTTTGGTTAACCTTTTTTCAAATGCCAGTGTAGTGGATAGAGTGCTGGACTAAGAATCCTATTGTTGACTATGAATCTGAGGGGCGTGAGTTCAAACCCCGGTGGAGACATTTTTTTTTTTTGTTCTTTTTTTTTCTTCCTTTTTTCATTCTTTTTTTTTCGAAAAAGGTAATATCATAACATTTGGATAAACAAAATGCAAAAACTGTACTGAAAAAAAACCCCGTCCATAATGCCATTAGGCATTTTTATGCCCCCGGAATCTAAGATTCTGGGGGGCATATAGTTTTTGGTCTGTCCGTCTGTTTGTCCGTTTGTCTGTTTGTCCGTTTGTCTGTTTGTCCGTTTGTCCGTTTGTCCGTCTGCAAAAACTTTAACATTGGGCATAACTTTTGAATGGTAAGTGATAGAGCTTTCATATTTCACATGTGCATTCCTTGTCACAAGACCTTTCAAGAGGTACCATAAATTTTGACCTCGTGACCTTGGACCTTGACATTTGACCTACTTTTGGCCTCATTTTTAAAAACTTTAACATTGGCCATAACTTTTGATTGGTAAGTGATAGAGCTTTCATATTTCACATGTGCATTCCTTGTCACAAGACCTTTCTATTGGTACTATAATTTTTGACCTCATGACCTTGACCTTGGCATATGACCTACTTTTTTAAAAACTTTAACATTGGCCATAACTTTTGATTGGTAAGTGATAGAGCTTTCATATTTCACATGTGCATTTCTTGTCACAAGACCTTTCTATTGGTACTATAATTTTTGACCTCATGACCTTGACCTTGGCATTTGACCTACTTTTTAAAAACTTTAACATTGGCCGTAACGTTTGATTGGTAAATGGTAGAGCTTTCATATTTCACGTGCATTCCTTGTCACAAGACCTTTCTAATGGTACCATAATTTTTGACCTCATGACCTTGACCTTGATGTTTGACCTACTTTTTAAAAACTTTAACATTGGCCATAACTTTTGATTGGTAAATGGTAGGGCTTTCATATTTCACATGTGCATTCCTTGTCACAAGACCTTTCTAGTGGTACCATAATTTTTGACCTTGTGACTTTGACCTTGATGTTTGACCTACTTTTTAAAAACTTTAATATAGTCCATAACTTTTGATTGGTAAGTGATAGAGCTTTCATATTTCACATGTGTATTCTTTCTCACAAGACCTTTCCAGTGGTACCATAATTTTTTACCTCGTGACCTTGTGGCCTCAACCATGACATACTTTAGTGATGGGGCTTTCATATTGCACAGGCGCTGTCCGGGGGCATCGGTGTTTCACAAACACATCTTGTTCTTGTTCATTATTTGGACCCCATTTTGATTTATATCAGTCTTTGAATCGACTGCCTATTCGAAATTCGCAAAATTGCAGTATGTTTCC
This sequence comes from Lucinisca nassula, assembly GCA_963580285.1. Taxonomy (NCBI): domain Eukaryota; kingdom Metazoa; phylum Mollusca; class Bivalvia; order Lucinida; family Lucinidae; genus Lucinisca; species Lucinisca nassula. The sequence goes on along the minus strand of OY757021.1, from coordinate 26,885,905 downwards.
TCTGGCTTTCTTTGCCGGATCATTACAGGGTCACTGATGAGGCTTTATTAGCTGAAACTACGTAGTATGACCCATCTTCTTTCTTATGAATGTTTTCATTGCTCTTAAAGGAACTCATTTTTGATTTTTATTATATAGGGAAAATCTTTAAAAGTCTTCTTGTCTGAAACCCCAAGGTCCAGGTCTTTGATATTTGGTATTAAGCTTCATCTAGTTGACCTTTACCAAGATTGTTCAAATTGTAGCCCTGGTGCCAAAAATGCCCCCGCCCCAGGACCCTTTGGTTTTACATAGGCTTATATAGGTAAAATCTTTAAAAATCTTTTTGTGTGAAACCCCAAGGCCCAGGTCTTTGATATTTGGTTTGAAGCTTCATCTAGTGGACCTTTACCAAGATTGTTCAAATTGTAGCCCTGGTGCCAAAAATGCCCCCGCCCCGGGGCCCTTTGGTTTTACATAGGCTTATATAGGGAAAATCTTTAAAAATCTTCTTCTCTGAAACCGCAAGGCCCATGTATTTGATATTAAGTGTGAAGCTTCAACTAGTGGACCTCTATCAAGATTGTTCACATTATAGCCCTAGGACCAAAAATGCCCCTGCCTCGGGACCCTTTGGTTTTTCAACGGCTTATATAAAGAAAATGTTTAAAAATCTTCTTCTCTGAAACCACAAGGCCCAGGTCTTTGATATTTGGTAAGCAGCTTCATCTAGTGGACCTCTATCAAGATGTTCAAATTATACCCCTGGGGTCAAAAATACCCCCACCCTGGGGCCCTTTGGTTTAACATAGACTTACATAGGAAAAATCTTTAAAAATCTTCTTCTCTGAAACTGCAAGGCCAAGTTCTTTGATATTTGTCGTGAAGCTTCCTTTAGTGGACCTCTATCATGATTGTTCAAAGTATAGCCCTGGGGCCATAAGTGCCCCCACCCTGGGGACCTTTGGTTTTACATAGGCTTATATAGGGAAAATCTTTAAAAATATTCTTCTCTGAAACCACAAGGCCCAGGTATTTGATATTTGGTGTGAAGCTTCATCTAGTGCACGTCTTTCAAGATTGTTCAAATTCTAGCCCAAGGGCCAAAAATGCCCCGCCCCAGGACCTTTTGGTTTTAGTGAAGGGCACTAAAGGGAAAATCTTTAAAAATCTTTTGCTCTGAAACTGTAAGGCCCAGGTCTTTGCTATTTGGTTTGAAGCTTCATCTAGTGGACCTATATCAAGATTGTACACATTATAGCCCTAGTGCCAAAACTGCCCCTGCCCCTGACCCTTTGTTTTTCACTGGCTTATAACCCTTTTATAGAACATATTTAACGTCACTACAGCTGATGTGTGGGAATGTGTGGCGGCCGTCAAAAGTCTCCCAGTCGTACATAATAGTGTAGTTTATATTTTCTTGTCCTTTGGGATCATTGATTCCATTGCCGAATTTTGAAAATATTTGAGGGTCACTGATTAGGCCTAATTGGCCGAAACTAGCTTGTCTGGCCCAGAAAGCTTGTTCACTTCATATTTTCCAGTTTGGTGGTGTATTCCTTGCTTACAAAGGATAACCCTTTTATAGAACTTACATAGGGAAAATATTTAAAAATCTTCTTCTCTGAAACTACAAAGCCCAGGTCTTTGATATTTGGTATGAAGCTTCATCTAGAGGACCTCTACCAAGATTGTCCAAATTATACCCCTAGAGCCAGAAATGCCCCTGCCCCAGGGCCCTTTGTGTTTACATACACTTATATAGGGAACATCTTTAAAAATCTTCTTCTCTGAAACGGCAAAGCCCAGTTCTTTGATAATTGGTGTGAAGCTTCATCTAGTGAACCTCTATCAAGACTGTTCAAATTATAGCCCTAGGGCCAAAAGTTACCCTGCCCCAGGGGCCTTTGGTTTTATATAGGCTTATATAAGAAAAATCTTTAAAAATATTCTTCTCTGAAACCACAAGGCCCGGGACTTTGATATTTGGTGTGAAGCTTCATCTAGTGGGCCTCTATCAAGATTGTTCAGTTTCTAGCGGCAGGGCCAAAAATGCCCCCACCCCAGGGCACTTTGGTTTTTCATAGGCTTATATAGGGAAATATTTAAAGATCTTCTCTGAAACCACAAGGCCCAGGTCTTTGATATTTGCTTCATCTAGTGGACCTCTACCAAGATTGTTCAAATTATAGCCCTGTGGCCAAAAATGACCCCGGTCCAGGGCCCTTTGGTTTTATATAGACTTGTATAGGGAAAATCTTTAAAAATCTCCTTCTCTGAAACCGCAAGGCCCAGTTCTTCGATATTTTGTTTGAAGCTTCATCTTGTGGACCTCTATCAAGATTGTTCAAATTATAGGCCTAGTGCGAAAAATGCCCCTACCTGCTGGCCCTTTGGTTTTACATTGGCTTATTCAAGTAAAATCTTTAAAAATCTTATTCTACAAAACAGCATGGCCCAGGTCTTTGATATTTGGTGTGTAGCTTTCTCCAGTGGACCTCTACCAAGATTCTTCAAATCATAGCCCTTGGGTCAAATCATAGCCCTGCCCTGGGGCCCTTCTGTTTTACATTGACTTATATAGGGAAATTAGAAAAAAATCTACTCTGAAACCGCAAGGCCCAGGTCTTTGATATTTGGTGTGAAGCTTCATCTAGTGGACCTCTATCAAAATCGTTCAAATTATAGTCCTAGGAAACAGAAGTCAAGGCAATGAAAACCTTTGAAAATCTTCTTGTCTGAAAGCAGAAGGCCAAGGTCTTTGATATTTGGTAAAACATTTAAAACATTGAAATTTCTTTTCCAGATCTTTAAGGCAGATGACCTCGAAACTCAGCAGACAGCAAAAAGGACTTAAGCCCTAAAACTTATATAAATGATGTCCTTGGGTTGACCTTCACCTAATATATTGCAAAGTCACATTTGGTCCTTTAGGGTTTTGAATGGGAAAGCTAAAACAGTGCAGTTGTCCAAAACACCTTAAATCAACAATAAATCCTGTACCCATTTCATTATACTTCACAAGAATGTTCCTTTCATGATCCTTTTCGATGACTGCCAGAATTTAAAAAAAAGATTTTATATGTCAACTTCTCCTACACCCTTAAAGGAAAACAAAAATTAACTTTCACTTCAGAACAAAGGTTGTGAGGAGACAAACATTTTGGTACTAGTTTTATGAAAATTGACTGAGTGGTTTAGAAGTTATGACCTTTTGAACATTTCACAAATTCTGCTTTTGTTAGTCCAGAATGAGGCTGTGAGTAAATGACGTCATAAACTCACAATTGGAAAACTTTGAATTACAGCGATTCTAGTGCAATAAAACAGCAATAAATAGTTCAGTATGCATTCCATTTATTCACTGCGATGATAATTCACTGTTTTTAAGTATAAATCTGAAAAGTATGCTGTAAATTATTATTTTTCTATTTTGGTCACACGACTAGATTAACAAAATGGCGGCCCTCATAGACAGCAATTGTAAAATGTTCAAAAGGTCATAATTTCAAAACCGCTCAACCGATTTTCATAAAATTTGTACCAAAATGTTTGCCTCATTAAAGGCAATATTTTAAAGTGACAGTTAATTTTTGTGGGTGCTTCCCTTTAATTCAGACTTACAAAAATGTTGCTTAGGTGCACTTCTATCAAACTGACCGAAATAGTTTGGCTTTATGGAACAAGATGGCTGTTAGTGCTTAATACAGAAATTTCTAAGTTGAGGGGTCCCAATGACTCCCACAAGCTTTGTCACATCTGGAAGTCAAGTGAGCGAGTCTGGACCATCTTGGCACACTTGTTTAAATCATGCTATTAACATAAAAGGACGGTTGGCAACATTCTTTCATGGAGATTGATCATGAAATGTTTTCTTTGGTCATTCTCTCCCTTCCGCTGATTCAAGAAGGGCAGTTGTCAGTTTCTGGCGAAAAAAGAAAGTGCACTATACTGGTTAACCACTTACATATAAGACTGCCCAGGAAAGAGTGTGGATACAGTAGAACTTCGATGGCTCGAACACCGATGGCTCGTTTACCATGGATGCGTTGAACCCATTCTTGAGTCCCTAGCGAAATCCTCTACATAAGAAATAGTATATAATAATTATAGGGATAATTAAGGAGGTTTTAGTCTTTTATCTTGCAAATGTATGGTGTGAGTAATCATTAGAATCGCCTCAATGAGGCGATTCTAATGAGTATACACAGCATACATTTTCATTATAGAACACCGAAAAGATGTCTAAAAGTATCTCGTTATGCCTTCTGACAGTAACCTCAGTGTCTCGAACTACCCCTGTCTCGAACAGATTATCAAGGTCCCAAAGGTGTTTGAGCCATCGAAGTTCAACTGTAGTTCAAATATGTCCTAAAATAGTGTTGACTGGGTCATTAAACCCCAATACAAACATAAAAAGACAAATCCTGACATCATAAAACCACATGTCAGCCAACAGAAACTGTCATTACATGATAATGCTGACTGTGGTAAATTGTTTTTTTTTTACCTATTTAAGATTAAAAGAACGTCTTCAAGGGAAGGGAGGACCGAGACAAAAGAAAAAAAGGAAGCGAGTAAGAAGAAATGAAGATGGTGAGTGACTTTTAATACCCCATTGAAGGCATTTGTCATGCAGCTTTTGGGCCCTGAAATGGGCTGCATGATGCTTCCATGCAGAGCTGAAACTGACCGCACGCAAGTACTGGTAATTGGCTTAATTGATGATTGGTGACCTTGACCTTTTTAAAGGTCACAGGCCCCCAAAAACAGTCAAATTTGGGCCAAAAAATGGCTTGTCTGCTCTCTATCTCATTAACATAGTGATTAATTTTAGTCAAACTTGGTACAATTATCATTACAACATAACACAGATTTGAATAGATTTTCGTGACCTTGACCTTTTTTTCAAGGCTAGAGGCCCCCAAAAACAGACAATTTTTGGACTAAAATAGCTTGTTTGCACTCTATCTCATTAATGAATTAATTTTATTCAAATTTGGTACAATATATCATTACAACATACTTCAGATTTGTTATATTTTGGTGACCTTGACCTTTTTTCAAGGTCACAGCCCCCCCCCCCCCCCCCCCAAAAAAAAATCACTCAATTTTGGGCCCAAAATGGCTTGTCTGCACTCTAAGGTCAAGGGCTCCTAAAACCTGTTCTTTTGGGGCCAAAAAATGCTTATATGTACCCTATGTCATTTAAGAACAGATGAATGTTGGTCAAACTCGGTACAATATTTAATTACAGTCTATCAAATTTGATAAGATTCTGATGATCTGAGCTATTTAAATCCCCCGCCACGAAGCAGAGCAGGGATTATAGGAATGGCCTTCGTCCGTCCGTCCGTCCATCCATCTGTCTGTCTGTCTGTAACAGTTTCTTGTCTGCTCCATATCTCCTGAACCCTTTGATAGATTTTCATTAAACTTTGGTCAATTATTTGTCTCAGTGAGCTGGTATGCAGAACCCATAAATGAATGATGCCGACTCAGGGTCAAGGTCACGGTTGAAGGTCACGAGTTTGAAACTTGGAATTTTGTGCCTGTTCCATATCGCCTTTACCCTTAGAAGGATTTTCATTAACTTTTGGTCAAATATTCTTCTCAGCGAGCTGATGTGCAGAACCCATGTCCATCCGTCTGTCCATCCGGACATCCATGCGTTTGTCTGTCCATAACACTTTTTGTCCGCTCCATATCTCCTGAACCCTTTGATAGATTTTCATTATTCCCCCGCCATTCGAAGAATGGTGGAAAAGGCATATAGCGTTGCCCCTGTCTGTCCGTCCGTCCGTCCGTCCGTGCATCCGTCCGCACCAACGAAACGACATTTAGGGGGCAAAAAATTTGGACAGTTTGACAAGTATATATTCGTGAGTCCAAATGGACTTTATTCCGTTTTTTTGGTACTTAAGTGGCAAAAATTGTCTCTTAGGTGGCTTGCCGCTTAAGAGAATTTGCTGCTTAAGTAGTCAATATGCCGACGCCTAGCCACTTAAGTATCAATTCTTGAGAATGTCCGTCCGTGCGTCTGTTCTTCCGTGCGTCCGAAACTTATACGCAGTCAATAACTTCTTTATTTCATGATGGATTTTAAAATAACTCGGCATAAATGTTAACCATCATGAGACGACGTGTCACGTGCAAAACCCAGGTCCGTACCTCCAAGGTCAAGGTCATACTTAGAGGTCAAAGGTAAAAAAAGGGTCCGAAACTTAAACACAGTCAATAACTTTCTTTTTTCTGGATTGATTTTGAAATTACTTTTTAGAAATGTTAACCATCATGAGGCGATGTGTCACCTTCAAAACCCAGGCCCGTACCTCCAAGGTCAAGGTCATACTTAAAGGTCAAAGGTAAAAAAAAGGGTCATAAACTTAAATGCAGTCAATAACTTACTTATTTCTAGATGGATTTTGAAATTGCTTTGAAGAAATGTTAACCATCATGAGACGATGTGTCATGTGCAAACCCAGATCCGAACCTCCAAGGTCAAGGTCATGCTTAGAAGTCAAAGGTAAAAAAAAATGGTCCGAAACTTAAACGCAGTAAATAACTTTCTTATCTCTGGATGGATTTTGAAATTACTTGGCAGAAATGTTGTCCATCATGAGACAATCACACATAACCAAGGTCCTTACCTCCAAGGTCAAGGTCATACTTAGAGGTCAAATGTGAAAAAAGGGTCCAAAACTTAAACACGGTTAATAACTTTCTATGGATGAATCAAACATAGAGATATTTTTAGGCGGGGGCATCCGTGTCCTATGGATGCATTTCTAGTTAAACTTTAGTCAATTATTTGTCTCAGTAAGCTGGTGTGCAAAACCCACAAATAAACCATGTCGACTTAAGGTCAAAGTGACGGTTGAAGGTCACAAGTTTGAAACTTGGAATTTTGTGTCCTTTTCATTTCTCCTTTACCCTTTGAAGGATTTTCATTAAACTTTGATCAAATGTTCTTCTCAGTGAGCTGATGTGCAGAACCCATAAATGAACCATGCCAATTCAAGGTCAAGGTCACATTTGAAGGTCAAGAATATAAAACTTCGATTTTTGTGTCCATTCCATATGTCCTTTACCCTTCAAAAGGATTTTCATTAAACTTTGGTCAAATATCCCCCTCAGTGAGCTGATGTGCAGAACCCATTAATATACCATGCCGACTCAAGGTCAAGGTCATGGTTGAAGGTCACGAGTTTAAAACTTTGAAATGTTTGTCTGTTCCATATCTCCTTTACCCCTCCAAGGATTTTCATTAAGCTTTGGTCAATTACCCCCCTCAGTGAGCTGATGTGCAGGACCCATAAATGAACCATGCTGACTCAAGGTCAAAGTCACAGGTGAAGGTCACGAGTTTGAAACTTTGAATTTTGTTGTTCCATATCTCCTTTACCCCTGGAAGGATTTTCATTACACTTTTTAGCTCACCTGTCACGTAATGACAAGGTGAGCTTTTGGGATCACTTTTTGTCCGTCGTGCGTCCGTCCGTGCGTCCGTCCGTCCGTCCGTCCGTGCGTGCGTCCGTAAACTTTTCTTTAAACGACATCTCCTCCTAAACCACTGATCAGATTTTGACCAAACTTCACAGGAATGATCCTTAGGTGGTCCCCTTTCAAAGTTGTTCAAATGGTTCTGGTCCGTTGCACATATAGTTCACAGTAGCCAAAAATAGATTTTTTTCACCGAAAACTTAAAAAATCTTCTTCTCTGAAACCGCAAGGCCCAGGTCTTTGATATTTGGTATGAAGCTTCATCTAGTGGACCCCTACCAGGATTGTTCAAATTATAGTGCTGGGGTCAAAAATGCCCCCGCACCGGGGCCCTTTGGTTTTAAAATGGGCTTATATAGGGAAAATCTTTAAAAATCTTCTTCTCTGAAACCGCAAGGCCCAGGTCTTTGATATTTGGTATGAAGCTTCATCTAGTGGACCCCTACCAAGATTGTTCAAATTATAGTGCTGGGGCCAAAAATGCCCCCGCACGGGGGCCCTTTGGTTTTACATGGGCTTATATAGGGAAAATCTTGAAATAATCTTCTTCTCTGAAACCGCAAGGCCCAGGTCTTTGATATTTGGTATGAAGCTTCATCTAGTGGACCCCTACCAAGATTGTTCAAATTATAGTGCTGGGGCCAAAAATGCCCCCGCACCGGGGCCCTTTGGTTTTACATGGGCTTATATAGGGAAAATCTTTAAAAATCTTCTTCTCTGAAACCGCAAGGCCCAGGTCTTTGATATTTGGTATGAAGCTTCATCTAGTGGACCCCTACCAAGATTGTTCAAATTATAGTGCTGGAGCTAAAAATGCCCCCGCACAGGGGCCCTTTGGTTTTACATTGGCTTATAAAGGGAAAATCTTGAAAAATCTTCTTCTCTGAAACCGCATGGCCCAGCTCTTTGATATTTGGTATGAAGCTTCATCTAGTGGACCCCTACCAAGATTGTTCAAATTATAGTGCTGGGGCCAAAAATGCCCCCACACCGGGGCCCTTTTGTTTTACATAGGCTTATATAGGGAAAATCTTTAAAAATCTTCTTCTCTGAAACTGCAAGGCCCAGGTCTTTGATATTTGGTATGAAGCTTCATCTTGTGGACCTCTACCAAGATTATTCAAATTATAGTGCTGGAGCTAAAAATGCCCCCACTCCGGGGCCCTTTGGTTTTACATAGACTTTTATAGGGAAAATCTTTAAACATCTTCTTCTCTGAAACCACAAGGCTTAGGTCTTCGATATTTGTTATGAAGCTTCAGCTAGTGGATCTCTATAAAGATTGTTCAAATTATAGCCCTGAGACCAAAAATGCCCCCGGCATGTGGCCCTTTGGTTTTACATAGACTTATATAGGGAAAATCTTTAAAAATCATCTTCTCTGAAACACAAGGCTCAGGTCTTTGATATTTGTTATGAAGCTTCAGCTAGTGGACCTCTACCAAGATTGTTCAAATTATAGCCCTGGGTCTTTGATATTTGTTATGAAGCTTCAGCTAGTGGACCTCTACCAAGATTGTTCAAATTATAGCCCTGGGGCCAAAAATGCCCCCCCCCCCCCCCCCCCCCCCCCTCCGGGGCCCTTTGGTTTTACATAGACTTATATAGGGAAAATCTTGTTTTACATAGACTTCTATATGCAGTGTAAATCTTCTCTGAAACCAGAAAGCCCAGGTCCTTCATATTCGATATGAAGCTTCATCTTGTGGACCTCTACCAAGATTGTTCAAATTATAGCCCTGGGGCCAAAATTGACCCTTGTTATACATTGGATCAGGTGAGCGAACCAGGGCCCTCTGGGCCCTCTTGTTGTGAAAGCATTGGGCTGGGAGCCAGCAAATAATGCAAATATGGTGACTAAATCTAAGAGGTCAGTATCTCCCATTACTTTCACATGTGCAGACACATCTTGAGTTCAGGAGAATGATCCAGGGCCTTCCTGGCATGCTTGTTATAATGCGGAGAGCAATGTGAGATGAAGAATTTGTACAGAGGAGATAAGCCACAATTTTTTACACAAAAACTTATCAAAATTTTGTGTGTATAATGCAAACACTTTTCTTAGACTTACTGAAACCTCTACAAGCAAGAAATCTAAGTGACAATTATGGTGATGCTGAAAACAGTGCAGCAAATTAGTACTGGGGAGATTGTCAATTACAGCATATTTGGTATATATTGTAGGGGAGATAATCATTTGTTCAAGCAGAAGACAAATGTAGCATGTTGAATTTGTGTAGGGGAGATAATTAGATATACGAGGGCAAGTCAATAAGTAACCGGCCTATCCCATTTTCAGTTGACTGAGACAACTAAGATTTTCATTCAAAGATGAGCCCATTCTGTTTACACTAAAAATCGAATATCACTTAAGCCGTTGCTAGGAGGTGTATGCAGCCTTGCAAACTGTATTGCTGTGTATGAAGAGACTCAATAAAACCGAGTCTCTGATTTTGTTCTTTTATGTGTTCTTTGTTTCCAAAGGCAACCTTTTAACTTTTTATTTCATGCCTTGTTTCAATACATGTTTAAGGTATGAGGGCAAAATTGCATCCTTATCATGTCATTCACTTTGACATAAGATATTGAATGTCAAACCTGGCTAGCGATGCAAAAGCAGGCTTTTCATCAAAAGTTGAGTTGAAGCATCATTGGTGTAGCGGTTACGCAACTAGCCTTGTAAATCAGGGATCACAGGATCGATCCCGGGCTTCTCCAGACTTTCAGATGAGTCTTTAAACCAAGGTCCCGTCTCCGTATGACTTGAGCTGTTGGTGGGACGTAAAACTCAAACACTCACTCACTCAAAAGTTGAGTACTGTGCTGTAAAGGGAAAAACAGGTCAGGAAATACATTGTGAGTTGACCAATGTTTATGGGTCTTCTGTACCATCGTATGCACAAGTTAAATTCTGGATTAGGGAATTCAAATGCGGTAGAACGTCTTTAGAAGACAAAACCTGGTCTGAACGCCCATCAGATGGCACCGATGAAGAAATGTGTAACAAAGTAAGGGATCTGGTGTACTTTGATAGGTGAATTAAGGTGGAAGAAATAGAGAATGCATTACACATTTCACATGGTAGCGTTTCAACAATTTTACATGATCGCTTGGGTATGCACAAGCTAACAGCCCATTGGGTCCCAAACTTCCATAGTGACGAGCAAATGGGAACCAGAGCATCAGTTTGCAGTGCATTGTTGAAGCAGTATAGGTCAAAGGAAGATGATTTTCCTTCAAGTCTGGTTACTATAGATGAGACCTGGATCCATTATTATGAGCCAGAGAATAAATCTTAAAGTTGTCAATGGATAGGGCCGGGGTCTCAAGGCCAAAGAGGTTCAAAACGCAACCCTCTGCTGGCACGGTGATGGCAAATGTATTTTGGGGCCGCTTTCTAGCCAAGAAAAGTACAGTGATAGTTGCTTATTATGCAAATTTGCTTGACAAACTGCAATCCATGATTCTGCTTCAACAGGACAATGCTAGAGTCCACACTTGCAAAATTGCAATCCCCCCCATTCTCCGGACTCAGCTCCTAGTTGCTATTTCCTATTCCCAAACTTGAAAAAGTATATACGTGGACGTCATTTCTGGTTCGGCAGTTGAGGATTGGGTCGGAGACAAGGACTCTGGCTTCTTCAATTCTGGGCTGATGGTACTGGAACAGCGTTGGTCCAAGTGTATCATTCTAGAGGGCAATTACATTGAAAAAGAAGAGATTGATCTCACCCAGAATTAAGTAATGCTGTTTTTTATTGACTTGCCCTCATATATTTAATATATTTATATTTTAGGGAAATTAATCAGTTATATTTAGTACATTTGTATTGTAGGGGAGATAATCAGTGGTTCAGAAGAAGAAGAAGAAGATGATGATGATGTGGAGACAAAGGAAGAAGATGCTGAGGCATATATGCAGGAACAACAGGCAAAACTAGAGGAGGAGAAAGAGTCCATCCTGAACAACCACAATATGCTGCAGTCGGTAAGTTAGTTAATTATATACCCAGAAAATGTCCCGTTTACTTTCTACAGAAGTTACAGGTCAATATTTTTCCATATTGCCGGTAGTCAAGTTCATATTGCCCGTAGATAAGCAGTCACGTTCACAATAGAACTAATTTCAAATTTGTCCATTTCGATACTCATAATCGGCAGCCATCTTGTTGTGCGTATCGACTGAAAGAACGTAAAACAAAATGAATATAGGTTCTGACAAAGTGCATAAAGCGCATTGTATGCTGTCAGATATGACTTATTTGCAATCTAGTTAGATTTTCAATACTTTCCTCTAAGAAGGAAGGAGTATTTTGAAAGAAATATAACAGACGCTTCAGAAAAAATGGTGCACTGTGTTGGACACATCAATGTTTTTAATGACGTCACATCCATTAATGTTAACGACGTCTTCACTTTGGCGCCGTTGGGCGTGGTTTTAAACGTGTAGGGAGACACTTAACGACCTTCATTATTTTCCCTTTCAAACCACTTAAAAGATATATAATCTGATTTTACGTTCAGATTTTGAAACCAGGTAATCCTGAATTCTAGTAGACAGTTGAATTTTTGGGTATATAATAAAAAGGTTATTGATTTTATATTGTGAAATATTCAGCACTCATTCATATGGCGAAGATGCACTCGCAAGCTCGTGCATCCTTCGCCATATGAACTTGTGCCGAGTATTTCAAAATATAAAGTCAGTAAACTATAATGACTGAACAACCACAATATTCTGCAGTCTGTAAGTTAGTTGACTTAACAACCACAGTATGCTGCAGTCTGTAAGTTAGTTGACGGAACAACCACAGTATGCTGCAGTCTGTAAGTTAGTTGACTGAACAACCACAATATTCTGCAGTCTGTAAGTTAGTTGACTAAAAAACCACACTATTCAGCAGTCTGTAAGTTAGTTGACTGAACAACCACAGTATGCTGCAGTCTGTGAGTTAGTTGACTGAACAACCACAGTATGCTGCAGTCTGTAAGTTAGTTGACTGAACAACCACAATATTCTGCAGTCTGTAAGTTAGTTGACTGAACAACCACAGTATGCTGCAGTCTGTAAGTTAGTTGACTGAACAGCCACAATATTCTGCAGTCTGTAAGTTAGTTGACTGAACAACCACAATATTCTGCAGTCTGTAAGTTAGTTGACTGAACAACCACAGTATGCTGCAGTCTGTAAGTTAGTTGACTGAACAACCACAGTATGCTGCAGTATGTAAGTTAGTTGACTGAACAACCACAGTATGCTGCAGTCTGTAAGTTAGTTGACGGAACAACCACAGTATGCTGCAGTCTGTAAGTTAGTTGACTGAACAATCACAATATTCCGCAGTCTGTAAGTTAGTTGACTGGACAACCACAATATTCTGCAGTCTATAAGTTAGTTGACTAAACAACCACAGTATGCTGCAGTCTGTGAGTTAGTTGACTGAACAAACACAGTATGCTGCAGTCTGTAAGTTAGTTGACTTAACAACCACAATATTCTGCAGTCTGTAAGTTAGTTGACTGAACAACCACAGTATGCTGCAGTCTGTAAGTTAGTTGACTGAACAACCACAGTATGCTGCAGTATGTAAGTTAGTTGACTGAACAACCACAGTATGCTGCAGTCTGTAAGTTAGTTGACGGAACAACCACAGTATGCTGCAGTCTGTAAGTTAGTTGACTGAACAATCACAATATTCCGCAGTCTGTAAGTTAGTTGACTGGACAACCACAATATTCTGCAGTCTATAAGTTAGTTGACTAAACAACCACAGTATGCTGCAGTCTGTGAGTTAGTTGACTGAACAAACACAGTATGCTGCAGTCTGTAAGTTAGTTGACTTAACAACCACAATATTCTGCAGTCTCTAAGTTAGTTGACTAAACAACCACAATATTCTGCAGTCTTTAAGTTAGTTGACTGAACAACCACAGTATGCTGCAGTCTGTAAGTTAGTTGACAGAACAACCACAGTATGCTGCAGTCTGTAAGTTAGTTGACTGAACGACCACAATATTCTGCAGTCTGTAAGTTAGTTGACTGAATAATCACAGTATGCTGCAGTCTGTAAGTTAGTTGACTGAACAACCACAATATGCTGCAGTCTGTGCGTTATTTGACTGAACAACCACAATATGCTGCAGTCTGTAAGTAAGTTGACTGAACAACCACAGTATGCTGCAGTCTGTAAGTTAGTTGACTGAACAACCACAGTATGCTGCAGTCTGTAAATTAGTTGACTGAATAGCCACAATATGCTGCAGTCTGTACGTTATTTGACTGAACAGCCACAATATGCTTCAGTCTGTAAGTTAGTTGGCAATACAACCACAATATTCTGCAGTCTGAAAGTTGGTTGACTGAACAGCCACAATATGCTGCAGTCTGTAAGTTAGTTGACTAAACAACCACAATATTCCGCCGTCTGTAAGTTAGTTGACTGAACAGCCACAATATTCTGCAGTTGGTAAGTTAGTTGACTGAACAGCCACAATATTCTGCAGTCTGTAAGTTAGTTGACTGAACAACCACAATATGCTGCAGTCTGTAAGTTAGTTGCCTGAACAGCCACAATATGCTGTAGTCTTTAAGTTAGTTGACTGAACAGCCACAATACTCTGCAGTCTGTTAGTTGACTGAACAACCACAGTACTCTGCAGTCTGTAAGTTAGTTGACTGAACAACCACAATATGCTGCAGTCTGTAAGTTAGTTTACTGAACAGCTACAATATGCTGCAGTCTGTAAGTTAGTTGATTAAACAGCCACAATATGCTGTGGTCTGTAAGTTAGTTTACTAAACAGCCACAATATGCTGCGGTCTGTAAGTTAGTTGATTAAACAGCCACAATATGCTGCGGTCTGTAAGTTAGTTGACTAAACAGCCATAATATGCTGCAGTCTGTAAGTTAGTTGACTGAACAGCCACAATATGCTGCAGTCCATAAGTTAGTTGACTAAACAGCAACAATATTCTGCGGTCTGTAAGTTAGTTGACTAAACAGCAACAATATGCTGCAGTCCATAAGTTAGTTGACTAAACAGCCACAATATGCTGCGGTCTGTAAGTTAGTTGACTAAACAGCCACAATATGCTGCAGTCCATAAGTTAGTTGATTAAACAGCCACAATATGCTGCGGTCTGTAAGTTAGTTGACTAAACAGCCATAATATGCTGTAGTCTGTGAGTGAGTTGACTGAACAGCCACAATATGCTGCAGTCTGTAAGTTAGTTGTCTGAACAACCACAATATGCTGCATTTTAATATCAAATATAACTACCCATCACTACAAATATAGCCTTTTCACCAGATGCAGGTCTGGGACAGTCTGACACAAAAAAAAAAATCTAGCCAGAAATGCCACCGGCATGTCCCTTTTCCCGTGACCTCCCCAGCGTCGAGTCCTGATTTGTCACTGATGTCACATGACCTATCAGACCAATAGGCAGACGATACAGGTCACGTGACCGCGATTTTCGCGCCGAGAGGTCATTATTTTTTCAGACTTGCTTGGGATAGGATCGTCAAACTACATTCCATGGAAGAATGAATAAACGGATAAGTGTTTTATTCTTTTTTGATTTTGCACTTACCTTGAGTTTCCACAACGTACTTAGGCTTTTTAAGCTTACTGTTTATTCCGAAATTCTTAGAGACTTTATTTCGCGTGTTTCTGCCGACATTACATGTGTAGTGGTTGTCCGCCATTTTGAATTTTCACTTGGAAGTTTTGTTTATCATGTGATCAACCGTTTTTGGTTTTTGATAAGCACCACACTTCTTTTCATGTTATGTGCCAGGGTATACATTCGTATTATTCCTGGTAATGTTTTAATAGAAGTCGGCGTTGTGGAAACTTAAATTGCCAGAAAAGAGGACGGTTTTTGTGCGTGTTCCTTCCACTTCCGGTATCGGAAGACGTTGTATTGCTGAATAAAAATTCTCAGCATTAATTTAGTTTTGAACATGTGCAAGACCCGTCTTCGTTTAGCACTTATAAATCCCACGATGCAGATGGATAATATTCAGGTCCCTTTGTGGCCTTTCTATAGTATTTTCTAAACAGAATCCATCCAATTCGTGTGGGTCACCATTGCCGAATCAAGATGAGCCAGTCTATGTCCCCTCCTCCCATTTGGGCCTGGGTTGACTAGGATAGGTTCGTCGACCGCCCCGTAGAGACCCTGCTCATAATTGCGGGGACTCCGGGGTGCGGGGAACCTATGCCCAAAAATTTTTTCCGAATCCATGTTACATAGGAATTTTGTTACGGTTCCGATCCCGGTTTTTATCGGGTAACTTTTCTGGACCTTCGGTACTTAGTTTACCTTGGTCATATGCTTCTTTCCTCTTATTATGATAAATTTTTATCATAATCATTAAATTGGATTGTTTTCCCTTGTAAAACATACAGATTTGGGCATCGTTTATTGGAATACCGTAACTATTGCAAGTGAATCCGGGACGTTTCGGTACTGAGTCGTTTCGGCCTGGGTCGTTTTCGACCCGAATTTGCACCTGGATCGATTCGGCCTATTTCGGTGGGTCGTTTCGGCCTTGGGTCGATTCGGCCTTGATCTTTTTAGGCACGGCTCCTTGAATGCTCAATTTTGATTCGGCAATTTCGCATGTTCAGTGCACTATACACAATAAAGGGCCTAACACTGGGGAAGTTTAATTGAGCCTCAAGTGTTTTGCCCCTAGAGCTGAATCTGGGCCTAGTGATTATCCTCTGGGGATATATCAATACTCAGAGGTTGGTCTTTTTTCGTCCTTACTAATTAGCGATTATGAGAAGGACATATTTAGAGCCTCATCACCTATTGAGTCTAAAACTATAAGCGGACCATGTCTTCCCAACGTTTTCAGAATCAAGCTTCAAGACCGGGGGCAATCGTGCGAAAAGAACTTGGAACATTGGTTCTAACAACAAAAAACATCAATTTTTTGTTCTTATGAAATTCCAAAATTCGACCCAGATTCAGTCTCTGTATATATGACGTCAGGGAAATTGGCATTACTTCCTGTTTCGACGCTCTAACATTGGAGCTTCTTACCAGGACTATTATTAAGTGGGTTCTCATTATGACTGGTATTCTAGTTCTACCCACTTTGCCTTCAAACAAGAGCATTCCGACCATATAGCTGCTATTCTAATGCTTTTGTTTATTTCCCGGTCATTTTTTACATGCCATGGCCGTCTACCACCATGTTGCATGTTTGGCGCAACTCTGCTCTTGATAACTGGTTCAGTTTTTACTGAGCATAGTAAATGAAAACTTAGAGCCTCAGCGCCTCTTGATTCTAAAACTATAAGCGGACCATGTCTTCCCAACGTTTTCAGAATCAAGCTTCAAGACCGTGGGCACTCGTCTTTTTTGAAGTCTTCGGAGAGCGTATCAAGTACAGGTACCGCAACCAAGAGACGCTCTTCGACTACTTCCGATGACTTTTAAGTGCTTATCACCCTCGACTAGAAGATCTCAATCAGTCCCCATCTACTAGTAGATCATTCTCAGATCAGGGTACACGGTCCTTTCGTTCCAGAGGTCGGACTGGAACGAAATCTCCCAATAGAGGAAGACACAAGTCTAACAAATGACTTCCTTCCTTCCCCTCCTCTTCATCTTCTTCCAGTAGGAGCCGAGCTATTTCAGTTCTATCAAGCCTTGGCTTCTTTTATCAAATATATTTTGAGTTTTATGAGTTTTGAGAAAGGGTTACTGGATTGCGTTCGTTAGGAATTCTTTCTCTTTCTCACATGCAAATACTATTTCTGGTAAATAGTATCAAGAAAAGAAATCTTTTTATTGGAAGAGGAAGGGTTCTTCTCGAAAAGAAAGCCGTGTAAGTAGAAAAATTTCTCCTTTCCCCAGGCTTCTACAGGCGGATCTTTCTGGTCGAGAAGAAAATGGGAAAATCGACTCATCATCGACTTCTCACACTTAACACAGATGATGCAAGTCGATCATTTCAAAATGGAAACTTCGTCCTCGATTAGTCAGGTCAATTCTCCCAAATTCGGGGACGATTTCCGTAGTTTTAAAGGACGCTTACCTTCACATCTCCATCCATAGGTCATTACGCAAATACCTTCGTTTCACCTTGGATGGAATTTTGTGTATCAGTCCGTTGCCTTTCCTTTGTTGGATTTGTCAACGGATCAATGAAAAGAAAAGAAGAAAATGGGAAAATCGACTTCTCACACTTAACAAGATGATGCGAGTCGATCATCTCAAAATGGAAACTTCGTCCTCGATTAGTCAGGTCAAATTTCCCAAATTCGGGGACGATTTCCGTAGTTTTAAAGGTCGCTAGCCTTCACATCTCCATCCATAGGTCATTACGCAAATACCTTCGTTTCACCTTGGATGGAATTTTTGTGTATCAGTCTGTTGCCTTTCCTTTGTTGGATTTGTCAACGGATCAATGTTTTCCCTGTTCACCAACTTAATAGAAATTAATTAAGCAGCTCTCATCATAGAATTAGGCCCCAATCTCGTGTAGTGTTCCGATGATGGGTTTTGTCATCATTTTTACAGATACTGTTTATCATACCTTGTCCTAACGTGTACAGGTTATTGTGAATTTAGATTTCATACACTTTATCGAGAAGTTGAAATTGATTCTACCTCAAAGATACTTCTCCAATTTTTTTTCACGCCCCGAAAAACTTTCGATTTATGTCAGGGGTTTGTTTTCCCTTTTTAGAAACTTAGTAATTGGATCCAGTTTCCCTGGACAATCTCATCTTAGACCTTTCCAGTTTTTTTTTGCTATTATTATCACTGGAAATACCATACGGTCTATAGGAGCAATAAATTCCATTATCAAGATTGCTCTCTACGATTTATGAATCCCTCAGTATCAAATGGGGTCTCCTGTTTTAGAGACTATTCCCTATTTGTTTTTTTGCATGCCAGCCTTTCAGGTTGGTTTCCCACTTCGAACCTCAGGGATTAGTTGTTCAGGGAACGTGGGGCCTATATTAGGCGGGGCTATATATATATGTGTGTGTATGCGTATATGTATGTATATATGTATATGTGTATAAACATTCTGAAACTTCAGACAAATTTCCTTGGTTTATCAGTTCTTCATAGCTCCAAACTGAGGAACAGCTTCATTATTGTTACTCCAGACAAATGAATAGTGTAGTTTTTTCTACTTATCAGGGAGTGACTCATTACTCTTCCCTGTTGGCTTTTACATGGAAGATTATAACTTGGTGTCTTCAGGAAGGTATGTCTATCCTTGTCGGACACCTCCAGGGCAGATTATGTCATTGGGATCGCCCCTATAGACCAGTTCACCATCCGTTCTCTACAGGGCGTTTTCTCAAATGGAGAGAACCTTTATTGGGCCTTTTTTAATCAAACGTCCAAACAACTCGGTTCTCCAATCAACTTCCATTGTGTTTCAAGTTTCAGATCACCTGGAACGTGCAGTTGATTTAAAATCTCTAGATTGGGGGAATCTTTTACATATGCGTTTACACCATTCAACTGAATTCCTCTAGTTCTAGGTAAAAATTCAAGCGTCCAAAAGCCGAGCCATTCTGATTACGCCTCCTATGGCCTCAGAGATCTTGGTTTTTTTAGTCATTCTGAGCCTAGTCTCAAGACTTGCAACCCGTCTTCCAGTAGTTCCAGATCAAATATCTAAAAGGTGTGGGTCAAGCATTCCATTTCAATCCAGAAATGCTTTACTTACACATCCAGATGTTGTCAGGAATCAAACCAGAGGTGGACACTTTTCTGGTTTCTCTGCCGAGTGTATCTTCAAATATAGAAAGATCTCCACTCTCAAGTTTTACTCTGGAAGATGGAAGATATTTTCTAGTTGGTGTAGAAAAAGGGAAATAAATCCAGACAATTCCTCTAGGGAGGTTTTTTTTACTGGATTTCTTTTTCTGTCTGTTCTCTACCCTTCAATTTCTATTTCATCTAAGAGAAGGGTACAGATCAGTAATCTCGAACATGTTAAAATTTTAGTCGGCTTCACACTTTTTCATTAAACCCTACCATCACCAGCTTATTAAAGGGGTTTTTCACTATGCCGACAGGTTTCCAGGACTTTGAATCCAAATGGAATCTTGCATGAGTGTTGTGGTCTTTTCTAAACCACCTTACGATCCGATGAATTCAGCTTCTTTTGTTCATTTGATAGTCAAGCTGTATTTCATTTGACATTTGCTTCAGTTCGTAGAAGTTATAGTCATGCTTTGCCAATTGCAGAGGATTGTTTTCAGGTATGAGAAGAACAATGACTTCTTTTTCTCTTCTCATTCAACCTATTTTTGTTTCAGGCTATAAATCACCTTGTCTGAAACTATTATTTGCCCTGTCATTTCCAGGATTCGTGGATCGTAGGCTAATGTGAATTTTTTGTATACATTAGAACGTTTAAAACGTTTCGAGATTATCATGAGAATTTTTTCTTTCCAATCAAGGGGTTTTGGATATATTTCTAACCATCCTTGATTGCAAAGTGGATTTGTAAAGTGATAAAGCTTCTACCAGTATATGCTAATTTCACTTCTGCCCTATTATCATTCAGAATACAGTATGAGGTTAGAACCTTCTACATTTTGGGCATATTGGAACTCCGTTTTTTCTTCAGAATGTTTTTTCTTACTGCGTAATGGATGTTCCAACGCTACTTTTCATCCCTTCACCTAAGGAGCTTGGTTCCCATTCGTAGTGGTACTCATTCCTTAGGTAGTTTAGTAGCTTCTCAATCTATTATGAGCAGCACTTATTTTGGGATTTTATTTTCCTTGGTTGTTTGTTAGCCTGTTTGAATAGGTATGAACCTTCTATTTTGACTCCGGTTCCTGTCCATTTATCTTCGCCACTTGTGAATTTTGGATTTGGATTTTGGATTTGGTGGATACTCCCTTACGTTACCATCATTGGATGGTTTTAAAAGGGGTATAAACAACCAAGGTTGGAGGAGTTAGGTATGTGTAACTTTATTTTTCATCCAACCCTCCACTTGCTTTGAATTCAGGCTATAATTGTAGTGATGGGTAGTTATATTTGATATTAAAATGATATTTTTAATGTAAAATTAATTTTAATTAATAATATACCTACCCATCACTACAATGGTATGTCCCGCCTCCCAGCCCCGCCTGAAATATTTGTTTTCCTGAAAGAAATAATGACCTCTCGGCGCGAAAATCGCGGTCACGTGACCTGTATCGTCTGCCTATTGGTCTGATAGGTCATGTGACATCAGCGACCAATCAGGACTCGACGCTGGGGAGGTCACGGGAAAAGGGACATGCCGGTGGCATTTCTGGCTAGATTTTTTTTTTTGTGTCAGACTGTCCCAGACCTGCGTCTGGTGAAAAGGCTATAATTGTAGTGATGGGTAGGTATATTATTAATTAAAATTAATTTTACATTAAAAATATCATTTTATGGGTTCAGTTCTTGCCAAAAGGGATGGGAACATTGTTTTAAGGCCACAGTTTTCTGGAGACATTACTTGTGTTTCTGCAAACAGTATACATTTTAAACTATATAAATGAATAGCTTTTTAGAATGGGGATAACTGCATTGAAAATTGTCAGTATTTAAAGGGAGGCAAATTGTTTTTGACCTGCTGATGCATGGCTGTAAAATGAAATTCCCAACCATAAAACCAGCAATTTTTTCCTCCCAAAGTGTCAATTTTGAAAACAGTTGTCACTAACACAACAACAACTGGGATACAGATTTTTCAAAAGTCAAACGGCTTTCTCCTGAATCCCATTTGTATAACATTGTAACTTTGTAGCTTTTATGTGTTGAGTTTTTATATATTAGTTATACAAATAAACTAAAGTTTAAACTAACTGGATGGGGCGTGAATAGAAAAAAATGTTACTGATTTAAGAAATAGATCAGCTCTAGCTGTGATTTGTTGAGTAATAAATCACAGTTTGGAGGTCAGTTGTAAAGTAGACAAATCACGAGCGCGTAGTGTGCGTGATTTGACTACTTACAACTGACCGACAAACTGTGATTTATTACCTAACAAATCACTAGCTAGAGCTGATCTATTTCGATTCTAACACACTGAAAATCGACAATAATTATATTGTTTTATTCAAAATCTCACAACTTTTCGCCATTGTTAGAAGAAATCCTGCTAAAATTATCGACTGAAACACGTGTATTTATATTCTTTTCTAACGTTTTCGATGAGAGAATATGACGTTACACCGTCTAACGTCAAGGAAATCGACTAGTGACGTCATATATTGGTAGCTTTAATGACGTCACTCGTCATGCTCCTCATTGCCGTGATTTGTTGTAGAATAAAACACAGTTATTTTCCATTGCCTATATAGGCGCGTTGTGTTAGAATGATTTTTTAATCACAATGCCCTGAGGAAACATATCTGTGCTTTTGATTCAAAATGGAGGATCTAAATAGAGAATAAATATGTTATGTGGACATTTGTGATATTGTTGAAATTTTCCTTTTAATGTATTCAAAGCTCTTTCGTATTCCTTTGAAACTATATCTGAATTTGTTTTCAGGAAAAAGATCAGTTGTTATCGAAGCTTCAAGATAAACAATCTATGTTGACAAGAGAGAAAGAAAACAGAGATTCTATGGCTGCAAAAATAAAGGTATTGTTTGCTTATGAAAGCCAAACTTTTCTCATTTGGTGCCAATTTGATATACACATGCAACTCCCAGCACTGATATTGTTATCTGACAGGCATACAAAAATTTAATTTTGTGAAAGTTTTTGCTTCTCAACTGTTACAAGGGTCCATCACGTGAACAAGTCCGTGAAATGATGACCCCCCTATTCCCCACTTTATATAGAGAAAACTGGAGTTTACAGGGGTATACATTCTTATTCTTGCTCCAAGACATAGGTTGTGGGTACTCGTTGGAACTGCCTCATTGAGGCGGTTCTAACGAGCACCCCCAACCTATGTTTGCAGTATTTATAAGAAAAATATCACGGATTTTCATCAGAAAAATGACCATTTTGGAGATGTGTAAAAATGCACCAATTCGCATGTGTGTGTTATCATAATGCGTTCATGACCACCTTTTTCCACATAGTTACCCTGCAGCAATAAGCACTTCCTCCAAAGATTTTCCAAGGCTGGAAGTCTATTTTTGTAGAATTCAGGGTTTTTGGAGTCAGTCCACCCTCCAACCACTGCCTTATCCTCTTCATCTGACTTGAATTGATGTCCACACAATTCTTTCTTCAAGTTCAGAAACCAGGGGGAACAACCTACGTCAGAGTAGTGACGTCATTACCATTCTTTGGTTTGCAGGCGTTTACTACACAAAAGGCATTTGTCACAACACGTAGGCGCAGTCGGTGCATTAGGTCATAAAAGAATCAAACATACTGAACTCTGTCCCAGAAATGTGGCCTTTTGGTTAAATAATTCGACACAAGCTGATTTGGCAATGATGTCGGAACTATCATTGTTTACAGCGCCGAATCAAATCTTGTGGCGAAGCTATCGAAGCCTTTTCAATGTTTCTAGGTGGAATTAGCTCACTGATGGGATGCAAATACTGTTCGTTACCAGCTGAAGTATGTTTTCTGAGACTCGTAATGTACATATCTAGTTTGAAGCATTTTATTTACCCTATTTACACCAATCTGAAATGGGTACGACATCTCTGCTATGACGTAGGTTGTTACCCCTGGAAACAAAGGTACCAGATCAGGAGAATAGGGTTGATGCTGTAAGGGTTTGAAACAGTTATGCTTCTTTGAGTCCACAGATACTTTGCAAGTATGGACTCTAGCATTGTCATGCTGCAACAGCACACCTTTTCTGTACTATTGTTGCACATAATTGGTCCAAAATATTAGCACAATCTGCTGTTTAGTCTCAGGATCATACTGATGGATCCAAGTTTTGTCCATGGTAACAATTCTTTCAAGGAAGTCTTCCGGATCAGAATCATATCTTTCCAAAAGTGACTCTGACATGAAATCTTTGACAGCTTTTTATTTACTAATGCATTTTTGCATTACCTACTGGAAGATTGCTCATGCCCAGCCGTTCATGTAAAAAAGTCAGAAATCTCCAATATTCTAGCTATTTCTGAAACTTGCATACACCTGTCCTGCTTTACTAGTTCAGTTGGATTTTCACTAGTGACATCACATTAGCCTTCACAGGTCTTCAACTACAGTCCACATCTTCCAACATTTCCTGACCACATTTAAAATCAGCCACCCAGTTTTTAACAGTCTTAAGGGGAATGGGAACACCTGGCAGATTTTTCTGCCAGATTTTTCTGCCATTTTTCAAAGGGAGACAAATTTCGAATCTTTATGTTCGCTTTTCTGTCAGGTCTTTCGCACGGAAAAAGGGGTCAACTCTTAAAGGAAAGAATTTGCTCCTCAGGAGCAATTCTTTCCTTTAGAGTTGACCCCTACTGACATGGGAGACAAAAATACTTTTGCAAGAGTTGCCTCCCCTGAAGGTGTTCCCATTCCCCTTAAAGGAGAAGTCATAAACTTCACACTATTCCTCAAATGTCCTGTTTTGTCTTCTTTTTCAAAAACTGGTACTGTATCTAATCACGTCTCTGTACTCAATTTGTGAAGAAAATTCAGCAACACTGACCCCTGCCATGTTATTTTACCTCGCACAGACTACAAATACTAGACTGACCGATAAAATTTTGTGTAACCATGTATAAGGAAAGCATGCACTAACCACAGGTCTGTAACTTGGCCATGGGTTAGACAAATTAAATATTGAATCACCCTCATATTTCAAATTTGGAGTACTATTATAGAACCTTATTGCCATAGTTCCCAACAACATAGTGTAAGTTTCCAGTTATAAAATAATAATAAGTAAAAGAAATACCTGGGTACCTTAGGTAAAATTACATGTGGAGTCTTCATTGGATTGGACCCTGGCTTCTTCAGTTCTGGGCTGATGGCACTGGAACATTGTTGGTCCAAGTGTAACATTCTAAGAGGCAATTACATTGTAAAAGAAGAGATTGAACTCAACCAGAAATAATTAGGCTGGTTTTCTATTGACTTTATTAGAAAAATTGTATTTGTTTGCATGTCATTCTACAGCTACTTCAATTAAGCTTTGCTGTTCTATGGCAACCTATTTTATGTTTGTTTCCAGGCAACATTGTACCGAATCGCCACAAACTTTGATTTTCATTATTTAGCAAATACAGTAGAACTTCGATGGCTCGTTTACCATGGCTGAGTCGAACCCGTTCTTGGGTCCATAGGGAATTTCTGTACGTAAGAAATAGGGAGAGTAAAAATTAGGATATTTAAGTCTTTTATCTTGCATATGTATGCTGTGTGTACTCATTAGAATTGCCTCGATGAGGCGATTCTAATGAGTACACACAGCATACATTTTTCATTATAGAACGCCGAAAAAATGTCCTAAAGTATGTCTTATGCCTCCTGGCATTAACCCTCAGTGGCTCGAACTACTCCTGTCTCGAACAGATTTTCATGGTCCCAAAGGTGTTCGAGCCATCGAAGTTCGACTGTACAAGCGGTATTATCTTTGGATATGTCAGGAATTATACTGTATTTCATAAAATGTGGTAGTTATTCTCAGTGGACTGTACCCGGAAAGAGTCAACACTACCAACATAGCCGTTTCCAATTAAAGGCATCAGCCCCCGCCCATCAGAGCTTGAAGAAATAGATGGGCTGCATGATGCTACCTGGCAGAGCTGAAACCGACTGCATACGAGTACTGGTAAACTGCTTAGAGGGTCTAAGCCTGCTGGTGAAGCGGTGCGAGTCGGACCGTCCATGTTTATAAACCCTATTGGTTTCATTGGGTGACAGGGCTTGAGATGTCATTTCATCTCAATGTCCGGTAAAAGTCCCACGAAATTGGAAGCAACATCTCCATAATGAGCTAGACACTGTTGACAGGGACGTCAAACCTCAAATCAAACAAATTATAGGCGATGGCACGAGCTGGGGGTATATGTGCCACTGTGGGCACATTGTCTAGTTTGTTTGTATATTTGGATTTTAACCCTTATCTTGCTGTTCACGACAACCCCTATCTTTGCAAACAGTGTAGATCCATATCAGATGGCTTCTGAAGAAGCCATCTGATCAGGATCTACAATGTTTGGCATTCAGTTTATGAATTTGTAGCAATAAATTACATCAAGTAATTTGATTGGTTGATAGACAGAAATGGGTGTGGCTTAAATGAATATTCAGCAAGATAAGGGTTAACAGCTCAGTCAAAGCAGTTTAGCTCATATCAAGCTGGTCACTTTACTTAGTGTCACTTTCCTAGGCTGGCATACACATAAGCTGTTAATCAGTACAGTATATCCTTTTGCCTGAAACTGACAACTGCCCTTCTTGAATCAGGCCTCATATTTTTCAGGCATTTGCAGGATTTCAGGCTTTCAGCGCTTGGATTTTTTTCTTGATTTCAGGCTTTTAGATTTTGATTTATGTGCCTATAGTCTGTTTAAAAAACTATTTAACCATTATTCTGATATTAAGTCAACCAAAATACTTGATATTTTCACAAACTGCATTACAAACAGTGTAGATCCTGATCAGATGGCTTCTTCAGAAGCCATCTGATCTGGATCTACACTGTTTGCAAAGGCAACCAGCAGAATAAAGGTTGAAGCTGCAAAATCGGGGCTTTCAGGCATAGAAAAGCGTGGTCAATACGAGGCCTGTTGAATGGGTAGAATGGAGAGAATAACCATAGAAAATGATTTCATGGTCAGTCTCCAAGAATGAATGATGCTGACAAGGCAGGTATCAAATAAGGATCACCTGTCAGACATGCATCTGAAGGAGGTACTATATGGACTGCATGATGCTTCCATGCCGAGCTGAATCCGGCCCACATGCTAGTACTGTTAAACTGCTGAGAGGATCTAAGCCTGTCCAAGAACAGGGGTGTCAGGTGGACTGTCCATGCTAATAAACCCCATTGGTTTCATTGGGTGACAGGGCTTGAGATGTCATTTCATCTCAATGTCGGGTAAAAGTCCCACAAAATTGGAGGCAATGTCTCCAAAATGACCTTTACAGTGTTGACGGGGACGTTAAACCTCAAACAAACAAACAAACTGAGGCCAGAACTTGGTACAGTATGTTATGATAACCTGTCGAGGACTTGATTCTGCTTCTGGTGACCTTGCCTAGTTTTCATGTTGTTTTTTGTGTGTCATATTTATGGTGGGAGGACATAGTTTTTAGTTTGAAAACATTGAATTTTCTAGTTCTACAATCAGCATCAAATGTTCCTTTTAATCCTTATTCTGCTGTTCACGTCAACCCCTATCTTTGCAAACAGTCTAGATCCAGATCAGATGGCTTCTGAAGAAGCCATCTGATCAGGATCTACACTGTTTGGCATTCAGTTTATGATTTTGTAGCAATAAATTACATCAAGTAATTTGATTGGTTGAAAGATAGAAATTGGTGTGGCTTAAATGAATATTCAGCAGGATAAGGGTTAAGAAGCCAGCTGTTGTGTTTTGAACAGGCAATGGAGAGTAAGCTATTGATGGGCGGTGGCAACATTGTAGACCACACTAATGAACAACAGAGAGCCTTAGAACAACGAAGAAAAGAAATTGCTGAACAGAAAGTGAGTTTTGTATATATGTAAAGCTCTTGCATATTGTATAGCATTTAGATGTAAGGTCAATTAAGAATTGAATGTAATTTTTAGCCCACCTGTCATGTAGTGACATGGTGAGCTTTTGTGAACGCTCAATGTCTGTTGTGCATCGTCCTTTTGTCAACAATTTACTTTAAAGACATCTCCTAAACTGGTGAACAGATTTTAAAATTATTTTACAGAAATGTTTCATGGGTGACCCTCAACCAAATTTGCCTAAATGGTTCCGGTCCACTGAACAAGATGACCACCAGAGCTAAGGCTGACACGATTAATCGTATACTCGATTAATCGATCGATAAATTCCACAAAAATGATTATCATTTCTGATTTGCTTTTAATCGATTACTTGATAGGTATAATTTACTACCCAAAGTTATGCCTAAAATAGCTGGATGAGTGGCAAACAGTGCAGACCCTGATGAGACGCCGCATTATGCGGCGTCTCATCTGGGTCTACACTGTTTGCGCAGGCCTGTCTGTTCAAATATACATATGGTAAAGTGCCACATATGGTAAGAGTCATGCTCAGACAGAAAGCCAGACAGGTAAAATAATGACAAAAATCTTAGCGATTACTAATCGATTATCGATCGCGATGACAGGACTGATAATCGATTATCTTTTCAGCTCCGATTAGCCAGCCCTAACTAGAGCTGAAATCAGAAAACAAAAATGGAAAAAAAAGTTACTACACTATCTCCTCTTAGGCCACTGGGCCAATTTCAGAATAATTTCACAGGAAATCCTCTTCCGAAATTGTCCAAACCATTCTGCTCTGATGAACAAGATGGCCACCAGAGATAAAAATAGAAAACATTTTCTTGTCTGTCAACAATATACTTTAAAGACAACTCCTCTTAAAACGGTGAATAGATTTTCAAATAATTTTACAGGAATGTTCCTTGGGTGACCGTCAACCAAAATTGCCTGAATGGTTTTGCTCTGTTAAACAAGATGACTGCCAGAGCTAAAAAATAGGAAAAAAAAGAAAAAAAAACAAAAACTTAAAATGTCATCGCCTCCTAGCTACCGGGACCAATTTCAAAATAATTTCACAAGAATATTCCTTGGGTGACCAGGGTTTCCCTTGATGCCAAACAATGGGAGTCCCTGCGACTCAGTTCAAGTAAGTGAGGGTCCATGAGCCATTTTTAAGAGTCCCTTTTGTGTTTGGTCTAGTTTTGCTTAACCCTTAAGACGTGGAGAAAAACTGCATCTGAAAATGTCATCTGCTTATGTTGTCTGCTGATTTTTTTTTTGCAAACTTTTTAAGAATATTTTCGCATACAGGCAAACAGTGTGGGCCCAGATCAGACTGCTCTGACAGGAGAAGTCTGATCTGGGTCCACACTGTTTGCCAAAAAAATTATTTTTAAGGTATCCGGCAGACGACAAAGCAGACGACAATTGTCTTGATTCACGTTTTATGGGTTAAGCATGTACCGAACCCATCTATATATCCTTAAAGGAACTATACACTCAATTCGTTACACCTCTGACCCTGGCCTGGTAGCCCCTCACGAAAACACGCCCATATAATTTTGGCCTCCTGGAACCACACTTTTATATAGTGAAACTGGGGTTTGCAGGGTTTAGCCTTATTTTGCTTATTTCTGCTCTAAAATATAGATTGTTGGTACTCGTTAGAACCGCCTCATCTGTATTTTAAGCAGAAATAAGAAAAAAATCACAATTTTTCATCTTAAATTTTTCAATTTTTTGGCAATAAAGGTCCCAATGTATTTGTAAAGGCTTGTTTTCGTAATGCTATGGGAGTGTTTCAAAATCAGCTGCTTTGATATCAATATGTAGCAGTTAGTTTTTCGCTTACTCCAGCTCATTAGAAATAAATCAAATTACTGGATTCTATTTCACTACAGTGCTCTGCTTAGGGGGAATGGGAACACCTACCACATTTTTTCTGCCATTTTTCAAAGGGAGACAACTATCGGGACTTCCTGTTTGGTTTTTTGTAGGCTCAATCTCACCGAAAAAGGGTCTACTTTTAAAGGAAAGAATTTGCTCCTCAGGAGCAAATTCTTTCCTTTAAGAGTTGACCCCTATTGGCATGTGAGACAAAAATACTTTTGCAAGAGTTCCCTCCCCTGAAGGGTTCCCATTCCTCTTAATTATCATCAGTTCAAACCGTTAACCAGCATTACGAGCTTGTTGGACTCGATAGTTTCTGTGAAAACCCAGTTGGAATACAGAATTTGATGCTCATACGTAGAATTGAGAATGAGACAGTTCACTGAAAAGACAACTCACCGACATGGGTTTCAGAAATAGTTCATCAATGCTTTTGAATATACATTTGTTCAGAGCAAACTACCTGTGACTGATATGACAGCACTGATACGAATAATTGACCTTATTTACCAATTATAATTACCGTATTCCCCCTAATTACCGCACCGTCCGCTTAGCTTTTTCAAAATTGTGTCAAAAAGTCGTGGTGAAAAATCGACCTATTAAGCGCACACAAATCATTTCGGGTAACTGTCTTGGCAGTTGAACTGTCTTGTTTCCCGCTTCGCACATTTCGTCAGGAAAAAAAAATCGATACTTTCTTAAAACCCAAAAGCCGATTATTGTAGTTATGCCCTCACATTGGCTTCATTTGAAAGAAGCCAACTTGTTTCATCCGTACAACGTAACTATTTTCCCAATCATTTCTAAAATAGATACGATGGGCCTCATGTATATTCAAGATGCCTCTCAGGGCTCCTTTTCCGACTACCTTATGAGTCACATTATGCAGTCGGGTGGGAGTTTGGGTCTGTGCGACCATCCTGTGCCGGCAAATTGCAGCAGGTGCAGAATGTTTTTTTAGCTCACCAGAGCCGAAGGCTCCGGGGGAGCTTATAGGATAGGCAGTTGTCCGTCGTCGTCTGCGTCAACACATTCAAACGACATCTCCTCTGAAGCCACTGAGCCGATTTGGCCCAAACTTTATCTGTAGCATTCTTGGGCTGGGGGATTGAAAGTTTGTGTTTTTTATGAAAATCGGCTCATTGGTTTGGTTGCTATGGCAACTTAGAGTTTCCATAGACTTATAATGGGGAAAATTGAAAAATGGCATTTACTGCCAAGCCTCTGCAGATATTTTGACAAAACTTTCATAGAAATGTTCCTTAGGCAATCTTCTATCTGCCATATGATTTTAGGCCTACTGCTCATTTTTATTGGTTGCCATGGAAACCAAAATGCAAAAAAAATAGAAAAAAAAAATACTTAAAAAATCATCTCCTCAGAAACCATATGCTCTAGGAGGCAGAGACTTTATGGAAATATTCACCATATGTGCCTTTACAAGTTTTGTGTTTTTTATGAAATTTGATCTTTTAGTTTTGTTGCTATGGCAACTTAGAGTTTCCATTAACTTATAATGGGGAAAACTGAAAAATGGCATTTACTGCCAAGTCCTTGTAGATATTTTGACAAAACTTACATAGAAATGTTCCTTGAGTAAACTTTTCTTAGCCCTATGCATTTTTGTCAACCTGGGGGTCCCCTAGGTTGTGCCGGGGCCATGCCCCGCCCCCTCCACTTCATAAAATACCTTATATCTCAGAAACCTTACAGATCCCCACCCCTAAACCATTTATATTCTTGTTCCTTATGATAAGATGCATTAAGTGACACCAACCTGGAGGTCCCCCGGGATATGCCGGGGACATGCCCCGACCCCTCCACCTCATAAAAGGCCATTTATCTCAGAAACCATTCAGATCCCCACCCCTAAACCATATATATTCTTGTTCCTTCTGATAAGACACATTAAGTGACACAAACATGTGGGTCCCCCGGGATGTGCCGGGGACATGCCCCACCCTTTCCACTTCATTAAATGCCATTTATCTCAGAAACCATTGAGATCCCCACCCATAAACCATATATATTCTCATTCCTTATGATAAGTTGCATTCAGTGACACCAACTTGGGGGTCCCCCGGGATGTGCCGGGACCATGCCTAACCCCCTCCACTTCATAAAAGGCCAAATATTCCATAAACCTTACAGATCCCTACCCCTAAACCATATATATTCTTGTTCCTTATGATAAGACTGATTCAGTGACACCAACCTAGGGGTCACACAGGGCACACCCGGGCCATGCTCCACCCCTTGACTTCACAAAAGACCATATATCTGAGAAACTGTTCAGAGCCCCAAACCTAAACCATATATATTCGTGTTCCTTGTGATAAGAGGCAATCAGTGACACCAGCATGGGGGTCCCCCCTGGGTGCCACGGGCCATGCCCCACCCCTTTACTTCATTAAAATCCATATATCTCAGAAACTGTTCAGATCCCCACCCCTTAACCATATATATTCTTGTTCCTTATGATAAGACTCCACTTCATAATAGGCTATATATCTCAGAAACCATTCAATTCCCCATCCTATAATCACATATATTCTTGTTCATTGTTAATAGACACATTCAACCATCCCCATCTTGGGGGGTCCACAGGGGCCATTTCTCATCCTGCCACCCATAAAAGGGCCTCATATCTCAGAAACCATTCAGATCCCCACCGTTCAACCATATATACTCTTGGTCCTTATGATAAGACATATTCAGTGACAACAATCTTGGGCTTTTCTGGGATCTGACATGCCCTAATCCCTCCATTGCTTAAAAGGCCTTGCATCTCAGGAACCATACAAATCCCCACTCCTAAACCATATATTTCTCTGTTTATTTTGATAAGATGCATTTATTGACACCAACCAGGGCTCCATCGGGTCCATGCCCCACCCTCTTTACTTTATAAAACACCTAATATTTCAGATACAGTCCACATGGGTGCTCATTTGGGTATGGGGTTTGTTTGGGAGACTTTATAATTGGTATATTAAAATCATATCTTGTTATAATACATGTCTGCCGTTGGACAGTGTCCACCTGAGCTCTAGTTTATGAAATTTAGCTCTTTGGTTTGTTTGCTATGCCAAGTTAAGAGTTTCCATTGACTTATAACGGGGAAAATTGAAAAATGACATGTCTTTCAAGAAATTTTGCCACACTTTCATAGAAATGTTCCTTTAATAATGTTCCTTTTGGCCTATTTGTTGCCGCAGATGGGAAATTGTCAATTGTCATCTGTTGTCAGGCAACAACACATTCAAGTGACATCAGAATCTGAAGCCACTAGGCTGATTTGATCCAAATTTTATCTGTAGCATCCTTGGGCACAGGACTTCCATGGTTAATAAAATACATTGCTGCCAGTGGGCAGTGGCCCCCTGAGCTCTGGTGAGCATTGTGGCCCATGGGCCTCTTGTTTGTTGTTTTTTTTTGCATTTACCTTATTTCTAGTTCCCATCTCTCGGGAGATGGCTTGAGATAGTTAGTTGCTTTACACACATTAAATGTCAGCATGATTCCTGATCGGACTTAACCGGTCAGTGCCAAAGTTCCTCTCGGACATTTTACAATTATTGATAAATGAGTGAAAAATGGTATTGATATGTAACTCGAGACGCATGTTTTTATGCATCAATCATACTGCCAAAATTAACAGCCTGCAAAGACAGATCGTCCGATGCTTTCCTTTCTTTATTTCTGGTCACATTTGTACATTTTGCATGAACAAATCTAATTACCCAATTTTGACACGTGGTTCAAGTGACCCTGCGATAAGATCAAAGATGCCGATGTGGACTAATCTGATTCACCTATTTATATAATCAACTGATCTGACAACTCGTACAGGTGGTCAGTTTATGACACGGGTAATAAATACATTCAGCTGGATTATTATTACCGGATTATCAATTGGTGTTTTTGCAATCAACTTGTTTCCTTTATCTATGGATATTCGAGACGGAGTCAGAAATGTTCGGTAAAAAACAGGGCGAAGTCAACTTCTCTTTAAATCTAGTCTGGTAAGCTTTGGGCGAAGAAGTCTCCCGAATTGCCCCCTCGGCTGGTCCCTGTCAGGTATCTGTGGATTTCATGTGTACCAAAAGGTTTGGGAACCACATCTAAACGAGGAATTCAAGTGTGTATTAGAGCTGTCAAATGAATTTGACAGAAATGCACTTGCTTTGCCTTCACTGTTGAAGAAACGCTAGGTTTTTATAGATTTCCTGTGAAAGCTTCAATGGGAGGTTATTGTAAGGTGTGCGCTTATGCATATTTTTACAAAAATAGCTTTGGTGTGTGCTTATAGGAGCATGTAGGGTAATTAGGGTGAATACGGTATCAGTCACAGGCAACCTGTGTTGGCGAGTTGTCATGTCAGTGAGTTGTCTTGATTACATAGAGTTGGATTTTACCCAGAATTCTAAAAATAGATTGGAAAACATGTAGAACCGAAAGAATCTGATTGGCAAAACATACATTTGTAACTTTTTTTATGAGTCCCATGAAAGCAAGTAATATTTTTTGTGAGTCTGACACATGTTTTAGCAGTCTCAGATGCAGTGTATTGTATCGGGAAAAACCCCTGGGTGACTCTCTACCCAAATTGCCCAAACAATTCTGCTCGGATGAACAAGATGGTCGCCAGAGGTAAAAATAGAAAAAAAAATCTTTAAACAACTACTCCTCCTTAACCGGTGGATGGATTTTGAAATAATTTTACAGGAATGCTTTTTATATGGGCCCCGTCAAGCGATTTTGGTACTCATCGCCTATGCGAGCAGCGAAGGTTCAGGCGAGCCTGCGCATCCGCGCAGTCTCGCCAGAACCTTCGCTGCTCGCTCATACAAGCAGTGAATCAAGAGGAACCTTCAGACAGAAAGCCATATCCCTGGCCCCTCTGAATGGCTGGGCATGCGCAGTTAAAATTTGTCATGACGGAATGCTCGAAGACACAAATTCGCTTGGCAGGGCTCATATGATCCTGTACCAAAATTGCCTAAATGTTCTGGTCCTCTGAAAAAGATGGCCACCAGAGCTAAAAAATAGAAAAAATAGAAAAAACCTTAAAAGACAATGTCCTCCTAGGCCTCTGGCCCAATATATAAATAATTTCACAGGAATATTCTTTGATTGACCCTACAGTCGAACTTCAATGGCTCGAACACCTTTGGGACCTCGAAAATCTGTTCGAGACAGGGGTAGTTCGAGCCACTATGGTTACTGTCAGGAGGCATAACGAGATACTTTTAGACATCTTTTCGGTGTTCTATAATGAATATGTATGCTCATCGAGGCGATTCTAATGAGTACACAAGCATGCATTTGCAAGATAAAAGACTAAATCTCCTTAATTATCCCCCACTATTTCTTACGTAGAGGATTTCGCTAAGGGCTCAAGAATGGGTTCGTCTCATCCATGGTAAACGAGCCATCGGTGTTCGAGCCATCGAAGTTCTACTGTATACCAAAATTGCCCAAACTGTTCTGCTAACAAGATGGCCACCAAAGCTAAAAATAGAAAACATCTTATCGTCTGTCAACATTATACAGGTGAACCTGTGCTTACGGTCACCTCCGAATAACGGTCCCCTTATTACAACGGTCATTTTCAACCCCTCCCATCAAAATTCCCTAATAAATTAACTGGGAATAGCGGTCCACTGTGCACTACGGTCAACGGTCACGTTATTCAGTCCCAAACTGAGTTGCTGTCCTTGAATAACGGTCCATAATTGAATCCATCACGCTCATGATTTCAGCTTTGAGGTAATTATCGCCATTGATTGGCATATAATTGGCCTGCTTGATTGGTGTTGCAGTCCTTAATCCTGGCGATCTGGTCAAACATGTTACGGTTTGTGAGTGAGTTGAATTGAATAAATCCATTGCATTCTGTTTTACACAAGAACTGAAGATAGTTTATTAGAAAAGTGAAGAAAAATTGACTAAATATTTTTTTTTTAATTGGCGGACAATCCTAAAGACGGTAAAACTAGCCCAGTAAGTAAATCACAATAATTGCGGCACTGTCAATTCAGGGACAAACCATCTGTGTATTTATTACGGTTCAAGTATGACACTATTGTTAATCCCTGTCATATAATTGCCACCCTGCGGTGCGTGTCGATAAGGTGTGAAAATATGGTCAAGTCATGTCTCTAATTTGCGTTTATCCTCCAGTCATAAAATTTAATCCAAGATCAATGTGAAAATGATTTAATCCTCCTCAGACAATTAGCTACATCTAACGGTATATGTTTGCATAATAAAAACGGACTACTCTACGATCTCATGAATGGTTATGTTTTGGCGCCAAATAGCAGAGGGACGGAAAAGTCGAACGCTGTTGTTGGTTATTGACACGGAGGGATAATTCGGGAGCTATACAGCGCTGTTTTCTTTCCACCTCTATTCACAACCGTTTAGCTATCGAGAAAATATTTTTACCGGTTCCAAACATTTTTATGCCCCCGCCATTCGAAGAATGGTGGAAAGGGCATATAGCGTTGCCCCTGTCCGTCCGTCCGTCCGTTCGTCCGTCCGTCCGTGCGTCCGTCCGTGCGTCCGAAACTTAAACGCGGTCAATAACTTCCTTATTTCTTGATGGATTTTAAAATTTCTCGGCAGAAATGTTAACCATCATGAGACGACCTGTCACGTGCAAAACCCAGGTCCGTACCTCCAAGGTCAAGGTCATACTTAGAGGTCAAAGGTCAAAAAAAGGGTCCGAAACTTAAACGCAGTCAATAACTTTCTTATTTCTGGATGGATTTTGAAATTACTTTGGAGAAATGTTAACCATCATGAGTCGATGTGTCACCTGCAAAACCCAGGTCCGTACCTCCAAGGTCAAGGTCATACTTGGAGGTCAAAGGTAAAAAAAATGGTCTGAAACTTAAACGCAGTCAATAACTTTCTTATTTCTGGATGGAATTTGACATTACTTTGTAGAAATGTTAACCATAATCAGTCGATGTGTCACATGCAAAATCCAGGTCCGTACCTCCAAGGTCAAGGTCATACTTGGAGGTCAAAGGTAAAAAAAATGGTCCGAAACTTAAACGCAGCCAATAACTTACTTATTTTTGGATGAATTTTGAAATTATTTTGAAGAAATGTTAACCATCATGAGACAATGTGTCACGTGCGAACCCAGATCCATACCTCCAAGGTCATACTTGGAGGTCAAATGGCACAAAAAGGGTCCAAAACTTAAACACTGTCAATAACTTTCTATGGATGAAAACGAACATAGACATATTTTCGGGCGGGGGCATCCGTGTCCTATGGACGCATTTCTAGTTTATGAAAGATTTAAACATGTGTGGGGTTGCTGGCGTCGGATGACGCAACAAATAAATTATATGGAAAACAATATGCTTCTTCATCCAGTGACAGCTTGCTATTTAATCAATAAATGTAAGAATTTTTGGACACTGTCGGCCTGCTGGTAATTGTCAAACCTCCGAATAAAGGTCACCTGTGAATAACGGCCAAATTTGTCCTGTCCCATAGATGGCCTTTGTTCACAGGTTTGACTGTAGTTTAAAGACATCTCAAACTGGTGATTTGATTTTGGATGAACAAAGTGGCTGCCAGAGCTCAAAACAGAAAAAAAAACCTGAACACTTCTCTTCCTTAACCAGTGGAAGGGTTTTGAAATACTTTCACATGAATCTTCCTCACATGACGCGCTACTGGCCCCTGCCTATTGGGGCTTGGAGAAATAGATTGGGCTGTATGATGCTTCCAGGCAGAGCTGAAACCGCCCACACATGAGTATTGGTAAACCCCTTTGAAGGTCTAAGCCTGCACAGGCAAAGTGGTGCGAGTCATATACACACTATTGGTTTCATTGGGTGGAAGGGATTGAGATGTTATTTCATCTCAGTGTCAGGTAAAAGTCCCACAAAATTGGAAGCAACGTCTCCAAAATGACCAAAATAGTGTTGATGGGGACATTAAACCACAAATCAAACAAACAAAATACATGACCCTCTTCAAAACTATTTAAACTGTTCTGCTCAGATGAACGAAATCACTACAAGTGCTAAAAATAGGAAACATCTTTAAACGTCCCCTCCTATTGGGGCTTGAAGAAATAGATACGTCAGGTATTTTACTGAATTTCTTAAAATTCAGTAGTTATTCTCAGTGGACCGTACACGGAAAGAGTCAAAACTATAGACATAGTCGTTTCCAATTAAAAGCATCAGCCCCTGCCCATCAGAGCTTGAAGAAATTGATGGGCTGTATGATGCTTCCACGCAGAGCTGAATCTGACCGCACACGAGTACTGGTAAACTACTTAGGGGATCTAAGCCTGCCTGGGCAAAGCCATAGATATAGACATAGAATATTTATTTTCTGTCGAATATGAGCAACAATACAACATAAGCCCAGTAGGGCTTTTACTTCGACAAACAGTTGTAAAACAACAAATACAAACAAACATATCACAGTGCATGCAGTTAAGATGTTAAACATAAATTACACATAAATTACAAATGATTTACAATAAGTACATATCACAGTTAAATAGTCATAGACTATACTATTTTAAAGAAAACTGGGGTATATAATGTCTAATCTCAATGATAGTCCGAGCCTAATTAAAAAGGTAAAAGAGTCTGAGCTTAATTAGGAGTATAAAAGAGAAAATTTGGCTATTTTATGAGAAAAAGAGAAGATAAAAATTTAGATTAAAAAATATGAGAATATTAAACTATAAGAGATGACCAAGCCGTGCAAGTCGAACCGTCCATGCTTATAAACCCTATTGGTTTCATTGGGCGACAGGGCTTGAGATGTCATTTCATCTCTATGTCGGGTAAAAGTCCCACAACGTTGGAAGCAACGTCTCCAAAATGACCTATACAGTGTTGAAGGGGACGTTAAACCTCAAATCAAACAAACAAACAAAGGTCTTCTCCTTTGGATGGATTAGAAATAAAACGATCCTTGGATCACTTTCAACTTAAGTTGCTCAAATCCTCCAGTCCATCTCATATTACCCAACATTTCATTTGTACACAATGGATCAGGTGAGAATTTCAGGGCCATTATGGAGCCCTTGTTTAATGTTTATTAACCCTTATCTTGCTGTTCAAGACAACCCCTATCTTTGCAAACAGTGTAGATCCTGATCAGATGGCTTCTGCAGAAGCCATCTGATCAGGATCTACACTGTTTGGCATTCAGTTTATGAATTTGTAGCAATAAATTACATCAAGTAATTTGATTGGTTGATAGACAGAAATGGGTGTGGCTTAAATGAATATTCAGCAAGATAAGGGTTAAAGTATGAACATTATGGGGTCACTAGCAAAGTAAGTGAATCCCTAAAATTTACTTACGACAAAATGCTGTTTATACATTAATGAATATCAAAATAATTGCCTTTATTGCTTAATATTATTCATACTCCACCCCCCCCCCCACACACACACACACAAATGAAGTTTGAAGGGGGTATATGGGAATCAGTCTGTCGGTTGCTTGGTCTGTGTATCTATCATAGACACATTTTTGCCTGTTATGCGAACTTCTTCCACATTTCTTCACCAATTTACTTCAGATTTTGCATATGCAACCATAATATGGTGTAGATGGGCATGATATAAATATCATATGCATCAAGTCAAAGTCAAGGACACTTTTGCTAAAAATAGAATAGAAATCCATGACAACAATCTTGTTATAGCCCCGCTTTGAAAAAGTGGGGGCTATATTGGATTTGGCTTGTCCGGAATTCCGTCTGTCTTTCTGTCTGTCTGTCTGTAATATTTGATAGTGGGTACCTTGTTACCGCAACTCCTCTTACAGTTCTAGGTCAATCCTTTTGAAACTTTACAGGTGTTTTCATATAGGTCTGAAGATGTGCATATTTAGGGCCCCGCACTGAAAGTGTGGGTGCCCTATAGTAATCACTCTGTCTGTCCGTCCGTCTGTCTGTCTGTCCGTCTGTCCATCTGTCCATCCACAAATTTTCCTACTCCTCTGATAGCGCTGCCGGGGCCCTAGTCAGTTTCACTGACAGCTCTAGTCTTTTTTCATTATCCTTAAGTAATTTTTTTCACTTATTTCACCTTTTTTAACTTAGACAATTTTTGAGATCTACTAATGTTAAAATGTATAGGGAGTAGCTACCTTGTTACCGCAACTCCTCTTACAGTTCTAGGTCAATCCTTTTGAAACTTTACAGGTGTTTTCATATAGGTCTGAAGATGTGCATATTCTTTTTTCATTATCATTAAATAATTTTTTTCACTTATTTCACCTTTTTTAACTTAGACAATTTTTTAGATCTACTAATGTTAAAATGTATAGGGAGTAGCTACCTTGTTACCGCAACTCCTCTTACAGTTCTAGGTCAATCCTTTTGAAACTTTACAGGTGTTTTCATATAGGTCTGAAGATGTGCATATTTTTTTTTTTCATTATCCTTAAATAATTTTTTTCACTTATTTCACCTTTTTTAACTTAGACAATTTTTGAGATCTACTAATGTTGAAATGTATAGGGAGTAGCTACCTTGTGACCGCAACTCCTCTTACAGTTCTAGGTCAATCCTTTTGAAACTTTACAGGTGTTTTCATATAGGTCTGAAGATGTGCACATTCTTTTTTCATTATCCTTAAATAATTTTTTTTCACTTATTTCACCTTTTTTAACTTAGACAATTTTTGAGATCTACTAATGTTAAAATGTATAGGGAGTAGCTACCTTGTTACCGCAACTCCTCTTACAGTTCTATGTCAATCCTTTTGAAACTTTACAGGTGTTTTCATATAGGTCTGAAGATGTGCATATTCTTTTTTCATTATCCTTAAATAATTTTTTAGGGCCCCGCACTGAAAGTGTGGGTGCCCTATAGTAATCACTCTGTCCGTCCGTCTGTCTGTCTGTCCGTCTGTCCATCTGTACGTCCACAAATTTTCCTACTCCTCTGATAGGGCTGCCGGGGCCCTAGTCAGTTTTTTTTCACTTATTTCACCTATTTTAACTTAGACAATTTTTGAGATCTACTAATGTTAAAATGTATAGGGAGTAGCTACCTTGTGACCACAACTCCTCTTACAGTTCTAGGTCAATCCTTTTGAAACTTTACAGGTGTTTTCATATAGGTCTGAAGATGTGCATATTCTTTTTTTTTCATTATCCTTAAATAATTTTTTTCACTTATTTCACCTTTTTTAACTTAGACAATTTTTGAGATCTACTAATGTTAAAATGTATAGGGAGTAGCTACCTTGTTATCGCAACTCCTCTTACAGTTCTAGGTCAATCCTTTTGAAACTTAACAGGTGTTTTCATATAGGTCTGAAGATGTGCATGTGCTTTTTTCATTATTCAAAACTTATTTTTTAACTTAGACTGTTTTTCAGATCTAATAACGCGAAAAGTCTATAAGGCGTAGGTACCTTGTTAGGGATTTAACCCTCTCACAAGTCTTTACCTTTAATTCATGAGTCTTTCTCCTCTGACAGGGCTATAGCGGGGCTATAGTCAGATCCTCTGACAGTTCTAGTTATTTCTCCATTGATTGACTTCAAATTTTGCATATGCAATCACAATATGAGCCCCGCCAAGCGAATTTGTGTCTTCGAGCATTCTGTCATGACAAATTTTAACTGCGCATGCCCAGCCATTCAGAGGGGCCAGGGATATGGCTTTCTGTCTGAAGGTTCCTCTTGATTCACTGCTTGTAAGAGCGAGCAGCGAAGGTTCTGGCGAGTCTGCCCGGATGCGCAGGCTCGCCTGAACCTTCGCTGCTCGCATAGGCGATAAGTACCAAAATCACTTGACGGGGCCCTTATGGTGTTGATGTGTGTTACATAAATTTCATATGCGTCAAGTCAAGGTCACTGTTGCTAAAAATAGAATAGAAATCTTGTGATGCAAACTAATTTCACATTTATTCACTGTTTTGAGTTCTAATTTTGCATATACATTCACAATATTGTGTAGATCTGCGTCAGCATCAGTGTTGGGGTTTGCATTAGATTAACCCATCGCATGTGGGAAACCCTTAAAGGGAGACCATGATCTGCGTGACATAAATATTAATGGTCATGTCAATTCAAGGTCACTGTTGCAATAAATAGAATAATCTTGTGCTGTGAATAAATTCCAGTCAGACCACATTTCTTCACGGATTTGAGTTCAAATTTTGCATATGGATTTATAATAAGATGTAGTTGTGTGTGACAAAAGTTATATATTGGTCATGTCAAAGTCAAGGACACTGTTGCTAAAAATAGAATAAACTTGTGATGTAAACTACTTCCACATTTCTTCACCAATTCAGTTGAAATTTTGCATATGCATTCTTAATGTAGTCTGTATATGCATGAAGGTGTGGTTGGGAGAGGCAAAGGTGACGTGTATCTTGTGTCACTGGGGCGTCCAACTGAGGTCCTTGCAGCAGGTACATTACGTGAACAAGTCCGTGAAATGAACACCCCCTTACACCCCTCTTTATATAGAGAAAACTGGGGTTTACGGGGGTAAACAATATTTTTCTTATTTCTGCTCCAAGACATAGGTTGTGGATACTCGTTAGAACCGCCTCAATGAGGCGGTTCTAACGAGTACCCACAACCTATGTTTGCAGTATAAATAAGAAAAATATCACAGATTTTCGTCAGAAAAATAGCCATTTTGGAGATCTAAAAATTGCACTATATCGCATGGGTGTGTTATCGTAATAAGGGTGAGAAGAGGAATGTTATCTCTTCCATTTCTACACTTCCATTCATTTTCCTCTTTCTCCTCTGTCCCTCACTGTCATCTCTACTATCTCTGATATCTCATCTCCCATTCTGTGGGATACAACTCAAAATGACCCACAAGGGTTGATGTGTCATTAAACCCAAAACAATCAATCAATCTATATGTGAGTGACAAATTTCATATGGGTCAGGTCGAGGTCAAAGGCACTGTTTTTAGTTTTTGTTAGGAATTTTGTCTTGATAATAGCTGGTGAAGTATCATTATGTTAACAGATCTATATAATGAACACCCTTCCAATTTACATAGATCGCCGTTTCAGTAATATGTGCTAAAGCAGGTTTATAGCAGTGAGATCCACTGCCATTTCTAGTCCGTTCTATTATTTAGAAGGCTAAAATTTAAACAAGGAAACACTTGTCCTTCAAAAGGGCAACAGGATTGTTGACATTGTCAAATCTGATTGGAGAGTTAATGGCAGCTATAGTGCTGAAATTAGCCTTTTCCAGGTTTACCTACCGCTTTCCACCAAACTTGATACATGGCATTGCATCCATGAGACCTCACACGCTTGCAATCATCATCAAAATCTGACACATATCACAGGAGTTATGGCTCTTTGTTCTTCAAATAATGCGGGAATTGGCTGTTTCCGCAGTCTGTGATTACTTTCAGATTTCCACCAACATACATGGCTTTGCATCCATGTTAGAAGCCTGCGTGGTGTGGTGGTTATGCTACTTGCCTTGTAAACCAGGGGTCCCAGGATCGATCCTGGGCTTCTCCAGACTTTCGGATGAGTCTTTAAACCAAGGTCCCATCTCCGTATGACCTTAGCTGTTGGTGAGACGTAAAACTCAAACTCTCACTCACTTTGCATCCATGACATCTCTTTGCATCTTGTCAAAATCTAACTCGTATCATGGATTTACAGCCCTTTGTTCATGGAATTTTATACATCCCCGCCCCCCAATCGGGGCTTGAAGAAATATATGATGCTTCCACGCAGAGCTGAATCTGACTCACACACGAGTACTGGTAAACCGTTTAGAGGCTCTAAGCCTGCCCAGGCAAAGCGGTGTGAGTGTCGGACCGTCCATGCTTAAAAACCTTATTGGTTTCATTGGGCGACAGGGCTTGAGATGTTATTTTATCTCAGTGTTGGGTAAAAGTCCCACAAAATTGGAAGCAACGTCTCAAAAATGACCTTTACAGTGTTGATGGGGAAGTTAAACCTCAAATCAAACAAAACTTGCTCAAAATT
Organism: Lucinisca nassula; assembly: GCA_963580285.1. Classification (NCBI taxonomy): domain Eukaryota; kingdom Metazoa; phylum Mollusca; class Bivalvia; order Lucinida; family Lucinidae; genus Lucinisca; species Lucinisca nassula. Next base: position 26,842,889 of record OY757021.1, on the reverse strand, counting down.
GCTTGATTGCAATTCAGTTTATTGTCACTTGCTCAAGGTGGTCGGGGGTGGAGGGGGGGGGGGTGTGGTATTTTTGTCATTCACCAATGACAGCTCAGTCTAGTTATTTTTATTAACCCTTATCCTAGAAACCTCCATAGTGTAGTACTCAACTTGTAAATCAGGGGTCGCAGGATTGATCCTGGGCTTCTCCAGACTTTCTGATGAGTCTATAAACTGAGCTCCCATCTCTTTATGACCTAAGCTGTTGGTGAGTTGTAAAACTCAAACACTCACTCACTAACCCTTATCCTGCTGAACATGACAATCCCTATCTTTGAAAACAGCTTAGATCCTCTTCTGATCAGGATCTACACTGTCATTCAGTTTGAAAATTCAAATGACTACAATATGTATCAAGTAATTTCATTGGTTGATATATAGAAATGGGTGTGGCAAAAAAATTATTCAGCAATATAAGGGTTAAATATACTAGCGTTCCTGTCTTACAGAGAAGAGAGAGAGAAATTCAGCAGAAACTAGAAGAGAAAGAGGAGTCAGCCGTTGAATTACAGGAAACATATGCTTCCTTACAACAAGAGGTCGAGGTGAAGACTAAAAAGTTAAAGAAGGTAAGAGTATATACCATTGAGGTAACAAAAATGTTTCTGTCATTTACCAATACAGTATAACCTCCATTAAGCAACCAGCTGAGGAAAAAATGTTACTGCTAAGAGGGTGTGGTTGTTCAGCAGAGGAAAATGCCTGAGCTGAACTTGATATAGGAAATAGGTACACAACTGAAGGCTCAACATCAATGTATACTCAGCAAGAACAAAACATATCTACTTTTTGGTCGGCATATTTGCATTATTTCTCCTTGGCAAACACCTATCTTAGAATGAGTATATGTAAAGATCTGATAGCCAAGATAGCCACTATGATCATGATCAGCCTCATCAAGGTGAGCAATTTCTGCTTAATACCAGCTGGCATGTACTTGATAGAAAATTCAACATAAAATAAACAAGTCTGCTAAGGTAACATTGCAGCTGCCCCCTGATTGATATTGTGGTTTACTTTTCAGTTGTTTGCAAAGTTACAAGCAACAAAGCAAGAGATCCAAGATCTTCAAGAGGAACATGTTAAAGAAAGACAAGAATTAGAACAAACCCAAAACGAGCTCACCAGAGAACTGAAACTTAAGTAAGTACAGGTCACATGTAAGATATCAAGTCTTGCACTGGAAGTTCATGTCCAAACAACAAGTGCTTATGGTGAGTTATTGTGACTGACCAATATTGCAATGTCTGTGGTGCTTCGTCCCTCATGCGGCATCAGCAACGTCCTTCAAATGATAACTCTTCCTATATTATTAGGTCTTCTTCTTTCAAACTTCATAGTAATGTTACAGAGGTGCCTCCTCTACCAAAATCCAAAATAGCTAAAATCGGTTCTTCTCCATCAATCTTCATGTGCGATTGACATATTTAGATCTCAGATGTGGAGATGGATTTTAATAGGAATTTCTTTGATAAGGATCAACAATATTATAGGAAAACTATCAGTTGACTCTCATTATCTCGACCTCGCCTATCTCAATCCTATCACTTATGTCGAACCGATTTCTATGTCCCATATATGTCCCCTATATATTTATTGTATTTCAACTTCGCATGTGTCAAACTACTTTTAAGTCGACACTTCGGCTATCTTGCCACTCATTTTCCGTCCTAGAATATATTTTTCACTGTTTTTACTACTGCGTATCTCGAACCAGGATTCATGGGGTAAGAAGGAGAAAAAAAACAACAAAACAAACAAACAAACAAACAAAAAAAAAAAAACGAAAATAATAATAGACCTTTACAAAACAGTTCATCAATACAATGTTTTTATTTTTCCAATTTGTCCAGGTGTTTTCGCAATTAAAATTAGTGCAAACAATACCTTTACCACTATTTCAAAAATCATGTGCGTATAATAAAGACTGATACGTGGTTCTCAACCTTTGATCTTAACACCGTCTCATTTCAATGAATTTCAAGAGATGGCTCTGATTTGTATTAATGTATGATTAGGTATGACAAGGCTCTTTAATTGGTTGTTTTACTCGTCATTAGTGTCAAAATTGAGTACTTTCCCTTGTCCCGATGCACATACAAACAGTGTAGATCCTAAAAAGATGGCTTATGACCAGATTTCTCAGCAGGACCTAAAGTGTTTAAATAAATACAAGTGACTACCGTATGACATAGAGCATGCAACGCTAGCGGGAGTGAGTCCATTTAAGTACATATCTATTTTTAGCTTAAATTTGCAGAATCTTTTATAATCACTATACTTCGACTATCTCCATTACTTTCATAAACAAATTTTAAAAACTCAATAAGCTGTGCCTGTAAGTGATATTACTCTAGAATAACCAAGAATACCAAGCATATCATGTCAAATAATGGGCTCCGACATGCATGTGAGTCAAACTTTGGTTATCTCGTACTACGGATAACTCGAACTTTTTTATCCGATCCCGTGAGGTTCTAGATAATGAGCGTTTACTGTATTTCACAGGACTGTTCCTTGGATGACACTCTACCAATATTGCTCAAACTGTTTCACTCTGGTGAACAAGATGGCCACCAGAGCTAAAAATAGGAAAAACCTTTGAATGTTTCTCCTACTAGACCAGTGGATGCATTTTGAAATAATTTCACAGGAATGTTCATTTTGTGATCGTTTACCGAAATTGGTTAAACCATAGCGCTTGGATGAACAAGATGGCTACCAGGGCTAAAACCGGCCCCGATAGCTCAGTTGGTAGAGTGAACGCTCCGGGGAATGGGAGGTCACGGGTTCGATCCCGGGCCACGACATACCAAAGTCGTTAAAAATGGTACTAGCTGCTCCTCGCTTGGCATTCAGATTTACGGGGTAGAGCTAGGACTGGTGTACTCAGTGTCAGGATAATGTGACTGGGTGTGGTATCATGTAATGTGTCTGGGACATGATACTTCAGTGAGGCAGCACTATAAAAGTGAGCATTGAGCTCCCTGTCGCAACCAGACACTGTCGTGATATGACTGAAAAATTGTTGAAAGCGACGTTAAATTCACACACACACACCAGGGCTAAAAATAGAAAAAATATTTTGATGACTTCACCTCTTTAGACAGTGGATGAATTTTGAAATGATTTCTTAGGCATGTTCCTTCGTGACCCCGTACCATAATTGTTTAAACTGTTATACTCTGATAAATGGGTTTGGAGAAATAGATTGGGCTGCATGATGCTGCTTCCATGCAGAGCTGAAACCGACAGCACACTAGTACTGATAAACCACTTAGAAGGTCTAAGCCTGCCCAGGCAAAGTGATGTGAGTCTGCCCAGGCAAAGTGGTGTGATGCATATTAACCCTATTGGTTTGATTGGGCGGCAGGGATTAAGATGTCATTTCATCTCAATGTCGGGTAAAAGTCCACAAAAGACTTCTTACTCTAAAAGGAAGCAATTTTACAGGAATATTCCATGGTTGACCCTCTAACAAAATAGAAGTGAAGGCAATGATCAAGGATCGATACAATTAACCCACAGCTTCCCAAGGGAAAGAAACACAAACATGAAATAACTAGACCCTAATGCAAACATCAATTATAGCAGAAAGCCAAAAGACAGTTAATTTCCCACAAAATGGCCAACTGCTATCCAAAACAAAATAATATAAGGGAAACACACACTCAAAGACAAACCATAACAAAAATAAACCGTGACAGAAGAACCTCCTTGGAACGGTCAGTGAAACGAATTCAACTGGGGAGCTTAAATTGGTTTAACACAGCTACAATCCTCGCCCTTCTGTCGCGATTAAGACAAATAATTTGTTCAGTCCGCATGAAGGCCTCTTAACTCATCAGTGCAACATCTACAAGAACACAAAAATCAAACAACCACAGAGATGTTTTAGCTATCCTGGGCACGAAATACTCATGGTGAGCTATTGTGATTGGTCATTGTCTGTCGTTCTTCGAGCATCATGTGTCATAGGGTGTCATCCATTTGCTTTAAATGCTAACTCCTCCTAAACCCTTGGGCTAATTTCAGTAACTTAATAGCAATGTTGCTTAGGTGACCCTCTACCAAAATAGCTCAGTGTATGCTTTGTGATGCGTAGCATTACTTTCGAACTTTGTATGCTAAAGTTTTGAAATTTCAAACATGGATTGCTCCTGAAAAAATAGCTCACACAATATTTTTTCTCATTCAGGGTATGACCCTTTTAAGAGTTATGGCCCTTTGAAATTTTGTTGATAAAATCTTGTCAGCAAAATATCTCAAAAACTATTGGAGCAAGAGCCTTGAAAGTTGGTGAATAGATTGGTGGTGATTGATGTGTAGATGACATGATTAACTTTTGACTAAATTCTGAAAAATAATGAGTTTTGACCCTTTGCAACTTTGGGCATTTGTACAGTGTATGCTTTGTGATGCATAGCATAACTTTTGGCCCCCACCCATTGGGGCTTGAAGAAATAGATGGGCTGCATGATGCTTCCAAGCAGAGCTGAAACCGATCCCACACGAGTACTGGTAAACTGCTTAGAGGATCAAAGCCTGCCCAGGCAAAGCGGTATTTGTATGTTTGTTTTGGAGTTTAAAGGCTTATACGTAAGCGGTTAACCAGTACAGTGCACATTCTTTAGCCAGAAACTGACAACTGCCCTTCTTGAATCAGCTGAAAGGAGAGAATGACCGCAGAAAAGATTCTTGATCAATCTCCACGAAAGAATGTTGCCCACCTTGTCAGGTATTGAACCCATGTCCCCCTGATCACCAGTCAGACAGGCATCTGTCTGAGCTACCGAGACCGGCACATGCAAAGTAGTCCATGTTTATAAACTCATTGGCTTTCATTGGGGGACAAGGCTTAAGATGTAATTTCATCGCAATGTCAGGTAAAAGTCCCACAAATTTGGAAGCAACGTTTCCAAAATGACCTATACAGTATTGACAGGAATATTAAACCTCAAGACAAACAATTAAATTGCATTATTTTAGAACCATGTATTATAGGGTTTTGAAATTTCATATATGGAATCGTGAAACAATAGTTAACACAATTTTTTTTCTCAACTGGATTGTGCCCCTCTCCTGTGTTATTGCCTTTTGAAAAAAAAAAAAAAAGTTGAAATTTTGTCAGCAAAATATCTCCAAAACTATTGAATCTAAGGCCTTGAAAGTTTATTTGTGGATTAATAGTGATCAGTAGATACATGTCAACTGATTCAAGTTTTGGCTGAATTCCAATCATTGCTTTATGCGTTATGGCCCATTGTAACTTTGGGCATTTGTACATTGCATGCTTTGTGAGGCATAGCATAACCTAAGAATTATGTTTGCTAGGATTTTGAAATTTCATCTATGGATTCCGCATGAAAAAAAATAGTTGAGGTATATTTTTTTCTCATCTTGAATTTGCCCCTTCCCTGAGTTATTGCCCTTTGAAAAAAAATTGGATGAAATCATGAATCTTCTCAGTGAAATATCTCAAAAATTACTGAAACTAGAGCCTTGAAAGTTGATTAATGGATAAGTAGTGATCTGGGGCCAGTTGTTCAACACTAACAACATCATTAGTTAACTTATCGTTAAAAATTTGACGGGACGGGCCGTAATTAATGTTGTTAGAACTTGTGGCCCAACCCATTTGCTTGTGATTTACATGTATATAAGCAATAAAATATGTTTAAATAAAAAAAAATTGATCATTAAATATGGTAAATATGCTATTTTTTTTTTTTTGCTAAAAAATGTGAGCAGCTTTTGCATCCGCAAAAGCTGCTCACATTTTTTAACAAAAAAAAAAAAAAAAAAAATCACCAAAAATACCAAATTTTTTATATTGAACTCGCTAGAAAGTTAACAATTTGACCACTAACAAGCTCATTAAGCTAACGATGCCTTGAAGTTAACCCGATTAACTTTTGAATAAATTCTGAAATTTCTTTTGATAAAACTTTATTATTCAATTATGTTCCATTGAAAATTTTGACATGTACAGGGCATGCATATTGTTGGGGGCATTATGTTTTACAAACAACATAAGTTTATTTTTATTTGTGGCAGGATGTTGATTATTGAGAACTTCATCCCAGCAGAAGAGAAAACAAAGATACAGAACCGTGCTATCTATGATGATGATGAGGACACATGGCAGCTCAGAGCTCTCGCTAATAAGAAGTAAGTTAGAGCAGAACATGTAGTTCGTAAATGTGCAGTAAACTTGCAGTCACTTTCAAAATGGTTTTTGCTTTCTTAGAGCATAAGAATCATATATGGGTGTGAGCGGTGGATGGAAAAATCCATCCCGAGAGTTTCTGTCCGGCATCACGAGGCTTGCCGAGTGATGCTGGACAGTGACCCTCGGGACAGATTTTTCCATCCACCCCTCACAACCATGTAGGATTCATTTTCTTGTATACCTTTCATGTCTGAGTGTGGATTTCTGATAATACAGTCGCCTGGGTTGCAGACGTCCACTATATTATCATGACCATCGTGTGAAGTTGTATTTAGTGACGTCATGTAACATGCTGTGAGGTCAACCTTAACAACGGTGCATATGAGGTCGTATTCATCCAGTGCATTTATCAAACATGAGAAGGCCTCCACGCAGAGCTGAATCCGGCCCGCACACTAGTACTGGTAAACCGCTTAGAGGATCTAAGCCTGTCCAGGAACCGCGGTGCGAGGCGGACCGTCCATGCTAATAAACCCTATTGGTTTCATTGGGCGACAGGGCTTGAGATGTCATTTCATCTCAATGTCTGGTAAAATTCCCACAAAATTGGAAGCAACGTCTCCAAAATGACCTTTACATTGTTGACGGGGACGTTAAACCTCAAATCAACCATCCAGCTATCAAACATGAGAGAATATTCAATTTTGGGTAAGAACACGGGGTTAGAACAGAATTTCTATCCCAAGCTAAAACTGGATTTCTTTAGATGGTGTGCAAGAAAATTTTGCCTATAGCGCCATATATCAATGTATTTAGGATTCTTGAAGGAGATTTTCTTATATTATCTTGAAAAGGTATGTTGTGTGTACTCATTAGAATTGCCTCAATTCTAATTTATAAATGACGTCGCGTCTGAGAGTTTTATAAGGCCATGTAATATTTTCGATAATTCACTAGTGGATTAAATATGCAAATTAGCTGGATACGTCCAATAACGTTACACATACGACGTCCTTAAAGACGTTGCGTTTACTAATGGCGGAAAATTGACATTTTTGTACAACAATCGTGAATAAAATTCGTTTTAAATGTCATATGATAAATAGAATCATGCATTCGTGCTGAAGTATTATTGAATTTATCTTTAAAGAAAAGGGATAAAATTCTTGGCAAAGCCTCGCATTTTATCCTTTTTCCTCAACTTGTTTAATAAATTCGATAATACATGACTGGTTGAAGAAAAGGGATAAAATGCTCGGCAAAGCCTCGCATTTTATCCCTTTTACTCAACTTGTTTAATAAATTCAATAATACATGAGCACTCATGTAAGATCCTCTATGAGTACTCATAACACAGGATTATTTTATACAAGATTGAAAAGCTATCTCTCTGTCAGCCATATTTATCATTTAGGGAGCAGTTGTTCAAAGCATCGTTAGCTTAACTTTCTCGTTAGTGGTAAAATTGTTAACTGTTCTAGCAACTACAATATCTAATATGGTGTTACTTTTGCTGAAAAAATGTGAGCAAAAGCTGCTCACATTTTTTCAGCAAAAATATTAGTGTATTTGCCATATTAACTCTTATCATGCTGTTCACTACAACCCCTATCTTTGGAAACAGTGTAGATCCAGATCAGATGGCTTCTTCAGAAGCCATCTGATCAGGATCTACACTGTTTGGCATTCAGTTTACGAATTTGTAGCAATAAATTACATCAAGTAATTTGATTGGTTGATATCACGAAATGGGTGTGGCTTAAATAAATATTCAGCAAGACAAGGGTTAAATGATGAAAGTTTTAACAATACATTATAAAAAAGTTGTTAGTTTTGAACAACTGGCCCTAGAACTATGATTAATCTTCAATGGCTGAAACTGCTATCTTGAACAAATAATTTGGTTCCAAAGGTGTCCAAGACATTGAAGTTCAATTGTAGTTTAACCCTTCTCGTGCTACATATTCATTTTAGCCACACCCATCTCTGACTTTGAACCAATCAGATTCCTTGGTGTAATGTATTCCTACAAATTCATAAACTGAATGTCAAACAGTGTAGATCCTGATCAGAAGCCATCTGCTCTGGATCTACACTGTTTGCAAAGATAGGGGGTGTCGTGAATAGCAAAATAAGGGTTAATTCAAGCCATGTCAGATAGCTTAGCTGGATATTCACCTGACTTGTGATCAGAAGGATGGAGGAAACAAGGTCTTCATGTCAACAAAGTCTTACATAGAAATTCATCATTAACCCATTTTGTACCAAATGGAATCAATTCCGCTGATTCAAGAAGGGCAGTTGTCAGTTTCTGGCGAAAGAATGTGCACTATACTGGTTAAGCGCTTATGTATAAGTCTGCCCAGGAAAAGTGTGGATATGTAAACTGACTGGCTCAAAAATGACCTAAATAGTGTTGAGTGGGCCATTAAACTCCAACACAAACAAAAAAAAAAAACAAATGGAATCTCCCACCATATATCCTTTATGCACCTATTACCGGTGTATACTAATTACTGGTGTATTCCGTTACAACCCGAATTTGCTATCGCGTGCGTTATTATCGTTAGGAAAGTCCCCCTTTACTATTTACAATACACTTTTCCCTATGTCTAAAAAGGCAAAAATATAACAGAAATTTCTTGTTCTCAGGGTATATTATTTCTTTTATATGTAGTCATAAATCATGATGTATGTTCTGTCATGTGTAGTTAATAAAATGGTATACTTCATAAAACATGCGGTAGAAACAGAAAAAAGGCTTTTAAACAGGCCCATCTTGCTTTCATTTTGAAGGCCAATAACTATTTCATTACAGAATCTCATCACATGTACACCCTTTTACCCAAATAATTTTTTACATGATTTGTTCACATATACATCGGTAATTAGTAACACTGGACATTGGGAATGGTGGAAGGGGTGGGCCTATAAAAATAAAGCATTTGGCCGGTTGGTATTTATATTTTAAAATATATTGTTTGTATCCGTTGAAGGAATGAAATAAAAGCTGATCTAGACAAACTTTATCTGAATCAGTTGAATAGTTTGTTTTGTATACTGACTTGAACACTTAATACACCGGTAATTAGTATCACCAGTATATACTCGTATATATATCATAAGTCCATTTCAAAATTTAGTGGTGTCATGTTTTGTTTTTGTCAAAATTTATTTGGAAATTGGCTAAACTTTTTGGCAAACAGTGTAGTCCTTGATCAGATGCCGCATTCTGTGATATCTGATCTGTGCTTGCACTGTTTGCCAAATGCTTGTTTTGGGGTTTCTGGTACAAAATGCATTAAATGTTTTCTTTGTTCAATCTCCCCCTTCTGATTTGAGAAGGACAGTAGTCAATCTCTCCCTTCTGATTTGAGAAGGGCAGTAGTCAATCTCTCCCTCCTGATTTGAGAAGGGCAGTAGTCAATCTCTCCCTCCTGATTTGAGAAGGACAGTAGTCAATCTCTCCCTCCTGATTTGAGAAGGACAGTAGTCAATCTCTCCCTTCGATTTGAGAAGGACAGTAGTCAATCTCCCCCTTCTGATTTGAGAAGGGCAGTAGTCAATCTCTCCCTTCTGATTTGAGAAGGACAGTAGTCAATCTCTCCCTCCTGATTTGAGAAGGACAGTAGTCAATCTCCCCCTTCTGATTTGAGAAGGGCAGTAGTCAATCTCTCCCTCCTGATTTGAGAAGGACAGTAGTCAATCTCTCCCTCCTGATTTGAGAAGGACAGTAGTCAATCTCTCCCTCCTGATTTGAGAAGGGCAGTAGTCAATCTCTCCCTCTTGATTGGAGAAGGGCAGTAGTCAATCTCTCCCTCCTGATTTGAGAAGGGTAGCAGTCAATCTCTCCCTAGTAGTCAATCTCTCCCTTCTGATTTGAGAAGGGCAGTAGTCAATCTCTCCCTTCTGATTGGAGAAGGGCAGTAGTCAATCTCTCCCTTCTGATTGGAGAAGGGCAGTAGTCAATCTCGCCCTCCTGATTTGAGAAGGGCAGTAGTCAATCTCTCCCTTCTGATTTGAGAAGGACAGTAGTCAATCTCTCCCTCCTAATTGGAGAAGGGCAGTAGTCAATCTCTCCCTTCTGACTTGAGAAGGACAGTAGTCAATCTCTCCCTTCTGATTTGAGAAGAGCAGTAGTCAATCTCTCCCTTCTGATTTGAGAAGGGCAGTAGTCAATCTCTCCCTCCTGATTTGAGAAGGGCAGAAGTCAATCTCTCCCTCCTGATTTGAGAAGGGCAGTAGTCAATCTCTCCCTCCTGATTTGAGAAGGGCAGTAGTCAATCTCTCCCTCCTGATTTGAGAAGGGCAGTAGTCAATCTCTCCCTCCTGATTGGAAAAGGGCAGTAGTCAATCTCTCCCTGATTGGAGAAGGGCAGTAGTCAATCTCTCCCACCTGATATGAGAAGGGCAGTAGTCAATCTCTCCCTTCTGATTTGAGAAGGGCAGTAGTCAATCTCTCCCTCCTGATTTGAGAAGGGCAGTAGTCAATCTCTCCCTCCTGATTTGAGAAGGGCAGTAGTCAATCTCTCCCTTCTGATTGGAGAAGGGCAGTGGTCAATCTCTCCCTCCTGATTTGAGAAGGGCAGTAGTCAATCTCTCCCTCCTGATTTGAGAAGGGCAGTAGTCAATCTCTCCCTTCTGATTTGAGAAGGGCAGTAGTCAATCTCTCCCTCCTGATTTTAGAAGGGCAGTAGTCAGTTTATAATGAAAGATTGCATACAATACTGCATGCACTAAGTCTATGTATAAAATTTATGGTTCAAGTTTTAGGTCAGGCTCAGCATAACCTTGTTTTGTTGACTGGAAAATTAAAACTCGAAATAGATGCAGTAGTTTACGGAAATGATTACGCTACATTTATACATGTACTTGCATACATGTATTAAATCCAGAAATTAAAAAAAAATTCAATGGCTTGTTGTGTTTGTTTGTTTGTTTGATTTGAGGTTTAACGTCAACACTATTTAGGTCATTTTGGAGATGTTGCTTCCAGTGTTGTGGGACTTTTACCCGACATTGAGATAAAATGACCATCTCAATCCCTGCCGACCAATGAAAGCAATAGGGTTTATACGGGCATGGACAAAGTTGCCAAAGGCAACTTTGGCATGCACGCCTATAGGTAACGTGCGCGTGCATTTCACCAGCCCATCTCTCTCAGCTGATCCGTCCCAAAATTACGAGATCTCACGAATTGAAAACTGGCGAGAAACGCTTACATTTTTGGCCGGATTTTTTTCTCTTTCCCGGATCCGTAAATGTTCAAGATCTTTCTAAATTTCAAGAACTATAATGTATCATTTTTAACAAGTGAGTGAATTTTAGTTTTACGTCCCACCAACAGCTAAGGTCATACGGAGACGGGACCTCGGTTTAAAGACTCATCCGAAAGTCTGGAGAAGCCCGGGATCGATCCTGCGATTCATTTTTAACAAATAAATGCGTTTTAAAAAATAAAGTTCATTTTCCCGGCGTTTGTTTGAAAAATGTGTGACCGGTTCTAAATCATTGATCGACGTTATTCAGGCGCTTATCAGAATTAATTAGGCATAAACGTTAAAGATTCCACAAAAATGTGAATCAGTCTTTTGTTTACCTTCCGTCTGCGCGTTAGTTTTTGGCCTGTCAACAACAATTGTTTTGACAGTTCATTTGGAGCTTTTGCCGCTTTGTATGCTTATACTCTGATACTTTGATAGAAAGACATTGAAAGGCTAGTTTGTACAACCGGGGAAGTACTTGTAAAAAGCTGTTTCTGTCAAAAATTCTATATTTCCACGACTATGCTGCATTCTTCACAGATTTGGGTGCATTTGATTTTGTAAAACACACACACTGGTATTTCCTAATCCTGATTCAGACCATACATCATGACAAATTGCCTGGCAAGTTCATATGGTGTTAGATATCTATCTATCCAAACGACAGTGCACTTTTTGCCATTCTATCTATCTATCTTCTGATACTGCGTCGGTCACATTTGACCATTACCGCAGGTGTATATTACATACACTCCAGGTTTTGCAGGATGAAAGCCTTCACAGTAATCATGTAATTACGGTAGGGATCTTTAACCCCCACAGGGGATGGTTCTCCCTGCACAGTTAACGTCCCGATCCGAAGGACGGTGCACTTTATGACATTCATCCCTGCAAATGATGCCAATGGAGCGTGTTCGGACACCGAAATTTTATCGCAGCTGCCGAGGATCGAACCCGGGACCTCTAGCATCAGAGGCACGTTCACCTGGTAGATAATGCAAATGGAGCGTGTTTGCATCCGGAAATAATCACTGCCACCACAAATCAAACCGGGGGCCTCTAGAGCCAGATGCAAGTGCACTACCTCTGATCTATCTATCCTGTGATCGGTCACATTTGACCATTACTCGCAGGTGTACATTTAGCACACACAAGGTTTGTAGGATGAAAGCCTACACAGTTATCCGAACGACTGTGCACTTTTTGCCATTCACCCAGCAGATGATGCCAATGGAGCGTGTTCGTATCCAGAAATAATCACTGCCACCAGGAATAAAACCGGGGCCTCTAGCGTCAGAGGCAAGTGCACTAACCACTGATCTATCTATCTATCTATCTATCTATCTATCTATCTATCTATCTATCTATCTATCTATCTATCTATCTATCTATCTATCTATCTATCATTTGCACTGAGGAGTTCTGTACCTCACAACATGACATTATTTAAAGATCCCGACCATAGACTTACATCCAATAGATAGATAGATAGATAGATAGATAGATAGATACCTAACACCATATGAACTTGCCATCGGAATTCGATCAACAGTGATGGCCCTGATCAGATCTGCATTCTGCTACATCTGAATTGGGATTGCATGCACTGTTTGCCCATTTGATATTCTTTTTGGGGACATTCTGTACAGAAAGGGGCTAACATGACAGGTCGACTTAAACACTGTTAAACTGATGATGTTAGGCAAACTGCCTGAGGGGTTGGATATACATTGTATATTCTAAATAGTGTTCAATACATCGTTAGACTATAAACAAATTGAAACGGGCCTCCGTGGCCTAGTGGATAAGAGCGCTGACTCTTAGTCATTAGGTCTCTCACCACCGTAGATTCGAGCCTCGCTCGGGCCACGTGTGAGACGCCAAGTTCTGCAACGGAAGGTCAGGTGGTTTTTCGTCCACCTCTGATTAACGATCGGCTTGATATGAGTGAAATAATCTTGAAAGGGCTGTAAAACCCAAACCCCAAAAAAACAAAACAAAAAAATTAACATAATCAGCCAGATTCATTCAAATTTCATGTCACAGCTAGGATACAGGATATAAGTATGGAGCAAACAAGCTGATATAGGGAAAGTCTTTAGAAATCTTCTTCTCTGAAACTGCAAAGCCCAGGTCTTTCATATTTGGTTTGAAGCTTCAAGTTGTCAACCTCTACCAAGATTGTTTAAATTATAGCCCTGAGGCCAAAAAATGCCCCCGCTCTGGGGCCCTTGGGTTTTACATAGAATATATGGAAAATCTTGAAAAATTTTCTTCTCTAAAACACAAGGCCTAGGTCTTTGATATTTGGTTTGAAGCTGCATCTAGTGGACTTCTACCAATATTGTTCAAATTATAGACCTGAGACCAAAAATGCCCCCGCCTCGGGGCCCTTTGGGGTTACATAGACTTATATAGGGAAAATCTTTAAAAATCTTCTTCTGTGAAACCAGAAGACGTAAGTCTTTGATACTTGGTTTGAAATTTCATCTAGTGGACCTCTACCAAGATTGTTCAAATTATAGCCCTGGGACCAAAAATGGCCCTGCCCCGAGACCCTTTGGTTTTACATAGACTTTTATAGGAAAATCTTTAAAAATCTTCTTCTCTGAAACTGCAAGGCCCATGTCTTTGATATTGGGTATGGAGCTTCATCTACTGGACCTCTTCCAAGATTGTTCAAATTATAGCCCTCGGGGTACAAATGCCCCCGCCCACTGGCCCTATGGTTTTACATAGATTTATATACTAGAGATACCGTATTCGCCCTAATTACCGCACATGCTCCTATAAGCGCAAACCAAAGCTATTTTTGAAAAGGAAATGCATAAGCAGACACTTTACAGTAACCTCTCCTTGAAGCTCTCAAGCAAATCTATAAAAAAATTTATTTCTTCAACAGTGAAGGTAATGCTTAAGTATCCTTTTCCATCCCATTAAATATCAGTATGCATCATATCGGAAGCTATTTTTTCGTATCAACTGTGCACTAATTAGGTAGATTTCTCTCCATGATTTTTTGACACGATTTGGAAAAAACTAAGGGCACGGTGCGGTAATTAGAGCGAATACTGTAATCTTTGAAAATCCTCTTCTCTGAAACAGCAAGTCCAGGTCTTTGATATTTGGTGTGAAGCTTCATCTAGTGGACCTCTATCATGATTGTTTAAATTATAGCCCTGAGGCCAAAAATGCCCCCCCGCCCCGTGGCCATTTGGTTTTACATAGGCCTATTTAGGGGCTCACTTGTTACTCTTTGGATCAGGTGAGCGATCCAGGGCCATGAATGGCCCTCTTTTTTTTCTTTTTTTTTTTACATCAATACATTTTCAGCAGAGTTATAGCCCTTTAATGTTTACAAAATTGATTGCTCAAAGTGATATTTTGAATTGTACTGTGTTGGTGGTGGTGGGGGGGGGTATATTAGTAACTTTAAGCCGAGCATGAAATAATAGTTATAACTATAATACAGAGATTAAGATTCCCATGAGTTATCAACCAATCTCTTTAGTTGCTTCAGAATGTTGTTCAATCACTATCCACTTTATTAATTTTTGTACAAATGATTTTGTAGAGAATTTTAAATTGAAAATCCCTGACCATAGTGTTGATTGATTGTTGAAATGGACATAGTAATAACCATGCCCGTGACTAGGCAGTGCCTAATTTCATATTAAACATGGATGGGCTGACTCGCAGCAATTTTCCTGTGCAGGCTTAGACGTTCTAAGCGTATTCTGTTCAATATTGTAACCTTTTATCATCTACCCCTGGTATTAATTGCATTGTGACATACTGACCTGATAAAGATATGCTATCTCAGGACAACTTAGCTGTACATGTATTAGGTCAATGTGATATTGCACTTCTATGAAAAGTACTATTGGAAAAAATTGGCAAAAGTTTAAAAGTGTACAAGGTGATTAACTGATAAATTGAATACCAGATTAGTTTCATTTTATATCAAGTTTATCAGGCTCAGCTTCGAGAACGCATGTAGAATCGTTCAGCAAGCCTTGGGATTCTTCAAGCGTTCTCGAAGCCTTGCCTGATAAAATTGATACCAAATGACACAAACTTGGTATTCTCTATTTATCTGGCGAGTTGTTTAAACAGTGTGGATGAAAATAATAAATATGTTTAAACCAGATATTAACCCTTATCTTGCTGTTCACGACAAGTCCTATCTTTGAAAACAGTGTAGATCCAGATCAGGTGGCTTCTGAAGAAGCCATCTGATCAGGATCTACACTGTTTGGCATTCAGTTTATGAATTTATAGCAATAAATTACATCAAGTAATTTGATTGGTTGATAGACAGAAATGGGTGTGGCTTAAATGAATATTCAGCAAGATAAGTGTTAAAGGCATTTATTCTGTATCGGTAGAACACACCGTGTGTTCATAATTGTTTTATTGCCCCCTGTGATATACTGACTATAGCAGATCAAAGGCGGCCCTTAATAGGGTGATTAGTAGCTCTTGTTGAATCCCCTGACTGAGACACTTGAGGGGAAATCAATAATGTTCACCAGTCAACAATAAGTAATTTATTGATTTTCCCGAAGGAGGCCCCTTACCTGTTGACGACTTCAGTGAGCACTGAGGGCTACATAATATTATGTAATGAAATGATAGTCCTCAATAATCAAGAATAAATGCCTTTAAGCAGATTAAATTGTGAGACAGTTGTCTTTATTTGCAGTTCTCAAACAATGGCTAAGAGACCTCAGTCAGCCCTTGGTAACAGAAGACCAGTTTCAGAATATGCCAGACTAGCGGCTTCTATGGGAGGCAACCCAAGATTTAAAGTTAGTGAAATGATACTATTATAATATTTTATCAGTGACATTGTCACTACCCTGCCAAGTGATATGTTATGTCATTCTATGAGCCGGCTTATGAGAAAAATGTGTTTATCACAAAGTCAGGCAGTGAAGGTTCTGATGCGTCTGTTCATATGTCGTCTCCTTAGCGCAAAAAGTCAATAATTAGGGCCCCGCACTGAAAGTGTGGGTGCCCTATAGTAATCACTCTGTCTGTCCGTCTGTCTGTCTGTCTGTCCGTCTGTCCGTCCACAAATTTTCCTACTCCTCTGATAGCGCTGCCGGGGCCCTAGTCAGTTTCACTGACAGCTCTAGTTCTCATTTAAAATGTATTGGAGTTATTGACTTTTTGCACTAAGGTGACGATGTGCAGCCTTGCCAGAACTGTTGATGCTTGAAGACATTGTAGTCGTTGAGGGGCTTCACGTGTAGAAGCTAGATAAGTGTCCCTTTCTCATGACCTGGCTCAGATGATGTTTTCGTTCATCCAGACAAAGTCCAGGGAGTACCCCTCACATCCACATTGGCTTTGCCGTTGGCTTTGTAGTTTACTTCGGAGCCCATATTTACATTAAAGTTTTTTGAGAGTGCGTAATTTCCGAACCATACAATGGATTTGGTTGATATTTGGTATGATGATGGATATAGTTCGAAAGTTTTATTCAGCAATACCCACATCCATGCCTATGACTCAAGGTCACTGACTTAGAAGTTATGTTAGATTTTTTAAGAGCTCATATCTCCAATCTTTAGGATGGATTTTTAGCGCACAAGAGCACGAAGTGCTCAAGTTGAGCTGTTGTGATCACCCTGAGTCCATTGTACGTCAGTCATGTGTCGTGCATCGTCAACATTTAGTTTGTTCGCCCTCTAGAGGCCATAGTTTTACTTTAATCTTCATGAAACTTTACCAGAATGTTTGACTTGATACCTAGCTCAAGTTCAAATATGGGTCTTGTCATGTCAAAAACTAGGTCACTCGGTCAAATTTCTTTACAGCCTTGTTCATCATTGAAAGGAATTTCGGATTACAACAAGGAAGTTTCTGGTAAAGAATTGTAAGGAATTTCGGATTACAACAAGGAAGCGTGCGAGATATGCGCCTGAATCTTTATGTGATGTACATGTGAACAAGAATAGTGATTCAGGCGCATATCTCGGACGCTTCCTTGTTGTAATCCGAAATTCCTTACAATTCTCGACTTTGCACCTTTTTACTTCTTCGAAATCCTTAATAATTCTACTTGTAACAAATATTCGTCCTGCGGTTGTTAACATAATGCCCAGCAATCTCACAATAGCGCAACATCATGACGCTAACGTATCTAACGTGTGAAGGGTTATATTCACATTTCAAATCCTACATAAACGCAGTTAACGTTATAAACCTCTACGCAGTTGCAGTTATAGATTGGTTGCACGAAACTAGAGTTATTTCGCTATACCAAATATGCGAACATCGGATATGACCTGATAGATTTTAATAAAACTGTATACAGTTCTTACAGTCCCCACCATGAAATTTCCCTAAATTTCATCAAGTTTAGATATCCATATGTGCATAAAAAACAAACAAATGACCATTACATAACCAACAATATCGTCAATTTGAGTTTTCAAGCAAGCACAGCTTAGTGACTGGTCGCACTATATGCGATGTATGCATTCTGATCACACAGCTACGAACATGCCCATCTCGACCCACATTTACGTCGACCTCTAGGGATGTTAACCTCGGCCACAAGCACAATGTCACCTTTGTGAAGTTCTGCCTTTGCTCTCATCCACTTCTGTCGGGCCTGGAGTGCAGGTAAATACTCGCGAACCCATCTTCTCCAAAACACAGAGGCGAGATACTGCACCTGCCTCCACCAGCGCTTGGAATATAGGTCATTTACAAACACGCCTGAAGGGATACTGGCGTTAGATTTCATCAACAACAGCATGCTAGGAGTCAAAGCCGGTGGATCCTTAGGATCGCTGCTTACTGGTGTTATAGGTCTGTCATTCATAATCCGCTCTGCCTCAGCCGTAAGTGTTTGTAGCTGTTCGTCAGTGAGTAGCTGTTCACTGGCAAGTGCCTTCAGAATAGTACGTGTAGAACGAATCATTCGTTCCCATACCCCACCCATATGGCTTGCAGACGGTGGATTGAAATGCCATTCAATTTCCCTTTGCAACATATGTTGACCTGTTTTTGATTCATTCCATTCTTGTAGGGATTTCCGCAACTCCTTGTCGCCCTTGACAAGATTTGTTCCATTGTCAGAGAACACTTTCTCTGGAACTCCTCGTCGGCTTGTAAAGCATTGAAAGGCAGCAATGAATGAATCAGCGGTCAAACTGTGGGCAACTTCTAGATGAACTGCCCTGGTCGTAAGGCACGTGAATAGGCACCCATATCTTTTCAAATGGGTTCGAGCTGCCTTTACAATCAGTGGACCAAAATAGTCTACTCCTACAAACGAAAATGGTGGTTTGTCTGGAGACATTTGTTCCTCAAGCAAGGGTGCCATCAGTTGCGTACACAACGGAGCATGTTGGCGTTTGCACAGGATGCAACCCTTAAGAACTTTCTTCACTGCACTGTGCCCCTTAACAATCCAGTAATTTTCACGGGTTGCGGCTAACACTTGCTGAATTCCGACGTGACCCGTAGTCTCATGGAGGAAGGGAATGATAAGTGTAGTCACCTGATGACCAATCTATAACTGCAACTTCGTAGAAGTTTATAACGTCAACTGCGTTTATGTAGGATTTGAAACGCCAATATAACCCTTCACACTTTAGATATGTTAGCGTCATGACGTTGCGCTATTGTGAGATTGCTGGGCGTTACGTTAACAACCGCAGGACGAATATTTGTTACAAGTAGAATTATTAAGGATTTCGAAGAAGTAAAAAGGTGCAAAGTCGAGAATTGTAAGGAATTTCGGATTACAACAAGGAAGCGTCCGAGATATGCGCCTGAATCACTATTCTTGTTCACATGTACATCACATAAAGATTCAGGCGCATATCTCGCACGCTTCCTTGTTGTAATCCGAAATTCCTTACAATTCTTTACCAGAAACTTTACCAGAATGTTTGCCTTGATGATATGAAATTTGAATATGGGTCGTGTCAATACAAAAACTGGGTGAAATTTCTTTAAAACCTTCTGGAGGTCTTAAGTTTTGCTTCAATCTTCATCAGTGAGTGAGTGAATGTTTGAGTTTTATGTCCCACCAACAGCTAGAGTCATACAGAGACGGGACCTTGGTTTAAAGACTCATCCCATAGTCTGGAGAAGCCCGGGATCGATCCTGCAATCCCTGGTTTACAAGGCGAGTAGCGTAACCACTACACCATGGAGGCTTCTATTAAATATTCATGAAACTTTACCAGAACCAGTGCTTCAGCTGAAGTGCACGACCCGCCGGATGCTTTTAGCTTTATGAGTGTTAACATATATGGGTATGGTGGCCATTTTGGTCATGTGACCTGGACCTAAAATGGTTCCCCCAATAAATGCGCCTTATCGTAAGGAGCAAAAATATATCTTATACTTTAGTACTGTATTCTGAATCGTTTGCAGGATAAAATGCATTCTCACTTTTCCAATACAAAAGCATATGTGTCAAAGTTTGACCTAGGCACAAAGAAGGTCAAGGTCAACCCAGGGTCACCATTTTAGCAATTTATGATGGGCCTACGTCCCAGATGCTAATTATCAGGTTTCGTGGAAATCTGCCCAGTGGTTCTGGAGAAGACTATTTTTGAACGGTTTTTACCATATATGCTTTGGCGGCCATTTTGGTCATGTGACCTGGATCCCATGAGCAAATTTTGGTTTCCTCCATCCCATAGAGGCTCCATATGAAATTTGATTTCAATCGGCCCAACGGATTCCGAGGAGAAGCAGTTCGAAAATTTTCACATTTTTCGCCTTGGCGAGGCTATACTAATTGGAATGTAATATTTCACAAGTTCATTGGTTAGATCCCATTGATATCTATCAGTATGCCAAACATTGTTTAAATATTTCAAGCGGTTAAGTCACTATCACCAATTTTCACAAACGGGTTACGAACGGACAGACAGACAGACCATATATGGCTTGGCGGCCATTTTGGTCATGTGACCTGGACCCCATGAGCCAATTTTGGTTTCCCCCATCCCATAGAGGCTCCATATGAAATTTGACTTCAATCGGCCCAACGGTTTCCGATGAGAAGCAGTTCGAAAATTTTCACATTTTTCGCCTCGGCGAGGCTATACTAAATGGAATGTAATATTTCGCAAGTTCATTGGTTAGATCTCATTGATATCTATCAGTATGCCAAAAATTGTTTAAATATTCAAGCGGTTAAGTCACTATCAACAATTTTCACAAACGGGTTACGGACGGACAGACTGACAGAATGACACGGTGATTTTAGGGCACTCTTAGAAAATCAACCGACTTCAGGCCCGAAATCTGCCAAGCAACATCACATTCCTCCCGAGGCCTGTATAACAGTTCTTAAATCTCCAGTAAGTCATCCCAAAACATTTATTTTCAACAAAGTTCATACATACATAGTCATATAAAGTTTTTTTTTCAAAACATCACTAATGATTTGTACACAGGTGAGCAATATAGGGCCATCATGGCCCTCTTGTTTAATATTTTGAAACAATTGTGTTCCCTGAAAGTTATTTATTCACTTTAAGATCGGTTTTTACAGGGTGAAAACATCCTAATGGTGGAGTTAGACATGCCCAACAGAACAACACGAGACTATGATGGTCCTGCTGTAGCTCCAAGAATACAGGCTGCCCTTGATGCTGCATTGCAAGATGAGGCTGACCTTGACCTTGGAGAAAGGTTAGTTTTAATCTATCTGACTTTGATCTTGGAAGGCAGTAGTGCAGTGGGCTAAGTATCTATCAGATATAGCATTGGTGATTTTTTTTACCATTAAGTTAGGGAAATAGAAGTGGAGTCAATGATCAGGAATCGATACAATTAACCCACAGCTCCCATCAGAGACACCAAAGGGAAAGAAATACAAACATGAAACAACAGACCCTAATGGAATCGTCAATAGCGGAAAGCCAAAAGGGCAGTTACTTTACCAGAAAATGGCCAATAGGGTAGCTTAAATAAAATAATATAAGTAGCACAAACACCCAAAGACAAACCATAACAAAAATTAACCGCGACAGAAGAACCGCCTTGGAATGGTCAGCGGAAACAAATTCCACTGGGGGCCTTAAATCAATTTTACCTGGCCACAATCCTCGCCCTTAGTTCCTAGCGATTAAGACAAATAATTTGTTCAGTCTGCATGAAGGCCTCCTAATCCATCAGTGCAACATCTCCGTGAACACAAATAATCAAACAACCATAGAGATGAAACAACGGTGAGGACTCTACAGCAAGAAACCACTGAAATGCTGGAGCAAAAGAAAACCAACAGTTAGACTCCGATGGGCCCAACCAGAGACAGAGCATCAGGTACCAACCAACATAAGCCTTTACACTGGAACCATCATAGAATCTGAGGCCTGACCCATGGGCATGCAATTAAAGAGTGAAGCAAAGTTGTCAGCCGTGATTGGGATAACTACCATGCATTCAGTCTGTTGTATAAAGTTCTTTGCACACCAGATAAGGAAATCCTGGACTTAACCCTGGGACAGAAACTCTTATCCTACTCAGAGTAGGATTCTTATCCTTCCCAGGTAAGGATATGTTTGATATGCCTTGATTGAATAGGACATCACATACACAATCTTAAAGCTTGACATCACTACACATACAGTAACATCAAAAGTCATCCTAATATGGCAAACATAGGCAATCGAAGTGACTGCATTATAAAAAAATCCACTCTCAGTTTGTTTGTTGGCCAACTTTAACATTGGTCATAATTTTTGAAGTGTTTGAGATAGAGCCTTCATATTGTTCCTTTGTGACAAGGTCTTCTTGTTCATATAAAATATTTTGATCTGTGACCTTTACCTGTGACCTACTTTAAAAAGAAATTATATTGGTCATAACTGTTGAACCATTTGAGATAGAGCATTCATATTTGGCTTGTAGGTTCCTTGTGTCAAGGGCTTCACACTTATTGAAAAAAAAAATACCTTTGACCTTGCCCTTGACCTGTGTGACCTACTTTAAAGAAAGAATTAACATAATACATTGGTCATAACTTTTGAGCGGTTTTAGATTTGGCTTTCATATTTGGCTTGTAGGTTGCTTGTGACAAGGGCTTTCCACTCATAAAAAATGACCTGTGACCTTGACCTACTTTAAAGAAAAAAAATATCATTGGTCATAACTTTTAAAGCATTTGAGATAGAGCCTCCATATTTAGCAGGTAGCTTCCTTGTGACAAAGGCTTCACACTCATACCAAAAAGATTTACCTGTTACCTTGACCTTGACATACTGTAAGGAAAAAAATATCATTTGTCATAACTTTTTAACCATTTAAGATAGAGCCATAATATTAAGCATGTTGGTTCCTTGTGACAAGAGCTTCACACTTATTGGAAAAAAATTATGACCGTTTGAGATAGAGCCATTTTATTTGGCATGTTGGTTCCTTGTGACAAGGGCTGCTTAATCATACAAAACAATTGGGCCTTTGACCTTGACTTTGATCTGTGACCAACTTTAAAGAAAAAAATTGACCTTTCCCAGGAACATGTTCGTGTTTCACAAGCACATCTTGTTATATTAGGCATCTCTGCAAAAATAAGGTATATAACAATCAATACCTGACACATTTGATTGAAGTGAACAGAATAATTGTTCACCTTAGAAACTTTAACTCTTATCATCCTGTTCACGACAACCCCTATCTTTGGAAACAGTGTAGATCCAGATCAGATGGCTTCTTCAGAAGCCATCTGATCAGGATCTACACTGTTTGACATTAAGTTTATGGCTTTGTAAGACTAAATTACATCAAGTAATCTGATTGGTTCAAAGTCAGAAATGGATATGGCTTAAATGAATATTCAGCAAGAGAAGTGTTAATGACATAAACACTAATGGTTCATTCGCCATTGCTGATTCCAACTTCTTTTTTTCTCTTGGCAATTCTTGGCAGCTCCTCATAAATATTTTTGGAAAATTTAAGGAGATTTTTTTTTTTCAGTTTTGTCCTGATCTGGGCCTGCACTGTTTGCCAGGGTAACCGTTTTTGGGTTTCTGGTACCAAATGGGTTAAAATCACCTCATTGAGGCAAATCTAATAGCTTACGTCATCAATTTTCTAAGTACAGTCACACTTCTATAACTCAGATACCTTGGGACCATGAAAATCTGTTATACAGCGGACCCTCGCTATAACGACTGTATATGTTCCCTAATGCTTTGACGCTATAGAGAATTTGCCACTATAAAGAATTTGCCGCTATAGAGAATTTGCCGCTATAAAGAATTTGCCACTATAGAGAATTTGCTGCTATAAAGAATTTGTCACTATAGAGAACTTGCCGTTATAAAGAATTTGTCGCTATAAAGAATTTGCCACTATACTGAATTTGCCACTTTAAAGAATTTGCCACAATAGAGAATTTGCCGCTACAAAAAATTTGCCACTATAAAGAATTTGCCGCTATAAAGAATCTCTATAAGTAGTAGTGTAATAGGCAATAAAAGAATTATTTCCTTAACCCATTTAGTACCAGAAACCCCAAAACGGGTACCAGACAGTGCAAGCCCAGATCAGACGCCGCAGAACGCGGCATCTGATCAGGGCCTCCACTGTTTGCTAAAATTTCAGTCATTTTCCAAATAAATTTTGATGAAAACACAACCTGACACCCCTAATTTTGAAATGAACTCCTGGTATACATAAGGAGGAAGATTCCATTTGGTACAAAAAGGGTTAATATCTCCAAGAAACAAATGTTGTAGAAGCGATTCTAACAAATATCCACAACATTTGTTACTCGGAGTAATTAAATGATGACAATATTCTTCAATGTCTTCAGAAATCATCTCTTTCTGACCAAAGGATTCATTCCATTTATATTGCTGTTATAACAATGAGTTTTGTCTTTATATCAAATGTCGGTATAAAGAGGGTTGACTGTATGGAATTTGCCACTATAGAGAATTAGCCGCTATAGAGAATTTGCCGCTATAGAGAATTTGCCACTACAGAGAATTTGCCATAATAAAGAATTTTTTTAAATGACCTCCTGGTATATATAAGGAGGAAGATTCCAGTTGGTATAAAAAGGGTGAATATCTCCTAGAAACAAATGTTGTGGATATTTGTTAGAAGTGATTCTAACAAATATCCACAACATTTGTTACTTGGAGTAATTAAATAATGACAATATTCTTGAATCTCTTCAGAAATTATCTCTTTCTGACCAAAGGATTCATTCCATTTTTATTGCTGTTATAACAATGAGTTTTGTCTTTATATCAAATGTCGGTGTAAAGAGGGTTGGCTGTATGGCTTGTTTGAACTACTGCAGGTTAATCATAATGTCAGGTGATGAGTCATAATTTGGATAACTCAAGGATATCTTTTTGATCTTCTGTGAAATAAAGGATTATTTATTGATTATCCTATATTACCCAAGGTCAACCAATATTCAAAAATCATAAATCATGTTTTTAATTGCATCAATTAATAAAATTGTCATTAATCAAGTAATTTCGTATTGGCCAGTTACAGGTCCTCAGTCAGCTGTATTGGCCTCGGCCTTCGGCCTCGTGCCAATACAGCAGACATCGGACCTGTAACTGGGCCAATACGAAATTATTTGACTAATAACATTATTGTATAAAATATACGGGCTGCATGATGCTTCCACGCAGAGCTGAATCCGGCCCGCACACTAGTACTGGTAAACCGCCTAGAGGATCTAAGCCTGTCCAGGAACCGCGGTGCGAGGCAGACCATTTGTAAGGAAAAAAAAATGATTTCTTATTTATTCTATTGCAGCCTTTAGCATCAGAGTTGATTCATGCAATGAGTTTAGATTAAAATTAAAAAGACAAACGATCAGGAACTAATACAATCAGATTCCGAATTCCTCCCACAATATCACTAGGGAGTTGAAACATGGAGCGACAACAGTAAACAAAACAGACAACCGGTAAACCGAGTCAGCAGCTACTTCCGAAACAGGTGATGACTCAGAATATCCAAACCTAACTAAAAAGGAGCAATATACATAATCGGGGAAAGAATCAGAATCACTAACATGACAAACATCAAACTAGAAGGACAAACGTAACTAAAAATGAACAACCAAAAAGTGGGGGAAGAATCAGAATCATCAACGTACCAATATATATGAATAGGGAAAGAATCGGAACCGCCAACACAAAACATGGAGGAACCACTTTAATAAATAACAAATTTGACCGTCGTCCTTGGCCTCTCCATTTTAGTAGTTTTACTTTCTGTTAAACTACTGTGCTGATTGAACCCAAATTACACACAGAGCATCCGACGGGTTTGAGGGATCTGGGTCACATGACCAAGATGGTTGTCATGCCCATATATGGTAAAAGGGGTTTTAAATTCACATCCATTTCTGTGTATTAACCAATCAAAATACTTGATGAAATTTATTGCTACAAATTCATGAATGGAATGCCAAACAGTGTAGGTCCTGATCAGATGGCTTCTTCAGAAGCCATCTGATCTGGATCTACACTGTTTCCAAAGATAGGGGTTGTCATGAACAGCATGATAAGAGTTAAAAAACAATGATTGAATTCAATATTATTTGGCAGCAATGATCCAGAAGTGGACCAGTTGTAAGCTACCGGTGTTGGCCATAATCGTCTGTTTAAAAAATATACTACTCAAAGTTTGATAGGGATCACTTTTTATGCCCCCGGAATCTAAGATTCTGGGGGGCATATAGTTTTTGGTCTGTCCGTCTGTTTGTCCGTTTGTCCGTTTGTCCGTCTGCAAAAACTTTAACATTGGGCATAACTTTTGAATGGTAAGTGGTACAGCTTTCATACTTCACATGTGCATTCCTTGTCACAAGACCTTTCAAGAGGTACCATAAATTTTGACCTCGTGACCTTCACCTTGAGATTTGACCTACTTTTGACCTCCTTTTTAAAAACTTTAACATTGGCTATAACTTTTGATTGGTAACTGATAGAGCTTTCATAATTCACATGTGCATTCCTTGTCACAAGCCCTTTCTATTGGTACTATAATTTTTGACCTCATGACCTTGACCTTGGCATTTGACTTACTTTTTAATAATTTTAACATTGGCCGTAACTTTTGATTGGTAAATGGTAAAGCTTTCATATTTCACATGTGCATTCCTTGTCACAAGACCTTTCTAAGGGTACCATAATTTTTGACCTCATGACCTTGACCTTGACATTTGACCTACTTTTTAAAAAACTTTATCATTGGTCATAACTTTTGATTAGTAAATGGTAGGGCTTCCATATTTCACATGTGTATTCTTTTTATGCCCCCGGAATCTAAGAGATTCGGGGCATATAGTTTTTGGTCTGTCTGTCTGTTTGTCCGTTTGTTTGTCCGTTTGTCTGTCTACAAAAACCTTAACATTGGGCATAACTTTTGAATGGTAATATATAGAGATTTCATATTTCACATGTGTATACCTTATCACAAGACCTTTCCAGTGGTACCATAATTTTTGATCTTGTGACCTTGAACTTGACCTTTGACCTATTTTTTTCAAAATTTTGATTGCTTAGTGATACTGCTTTCATATTTAACATGCGCTGTCCGGGGGCATCAGTGTTTCACAAACACATCTTGTTATGTACCAAATTTTGCACAGAAAATTTATAAGTTCTTGACAGAATTTATACTCGGTATATTGATAAATATCTTAAGCAGAAACTCGTGTGCAGTTCAGTACTCATAAAAGTGTACACTTCTCACAATTCGCAAATGAATTCATGCACCCCCAAAATCTTGCGTAGCACTGCTTTCCAACAGACCAATCAAACTTGTCAGTGTTCCTTTACCAAGCGTAAAAAGGACTTCATTTGATTTGTGAAACACTAAAATGCCTAGGGGGACAATTAAGAAACCGTCTGAGCCCCGAAGAAATGAATCGTTGCGTCGGAATATTGGAATCTTGCGTCTCTCAACGTCGTGTTGCTGGGATTCTGAATGTGTCTCAGAGCGTGGTTTCACGAATGTGGAGTCGGCATCTTACCCACGGAAATCCTTCACACAGCCGCGGTGGGGTCGAGAAAGGGCTACAACTCAACATCAGGGCCGTTTCTTGTTGATTCAGTCTTGACGTCAACGGTTCCTGAAAGCTACGGGTTTGCATAACAAGCTTATGAACGGAACTGGAGTACGAATTTCTACACAAACTGTCAGAAACGGACTCCACGAGTTTGGACTTAATGCCATGAGGCCTGCTGTACGTGTCCCGTTGACGAGACAGCAGGTGCTAGACCGGTTAGACTTTGTCAGAACTAACGTCAGGTGGACGGTTCTTGACTTGACGCCAGTACTGTTTACTGAGGGGTCCAGATTCTGTCTAGACTTCATTTATAAACGTCAATTAGTGTGGCGAATGTCTAAACAGTGATTCGATGACTTGAATGTGGCAGAGCATGATCGCTATGGAAAGGGGTCAGTCATGGTTTGGGCTGGGATAAGCGTGAACGGTAAACCTGACTTGTACGTCGTTGAAAACGGAACGTTAATGGCAGTGAGGTACTGTAATGAGATTCTTGATGAGTTTGTGAGACCATATGCAGATGCTATCGGCCCGGACTTTATTCTGCTGGATGATAATGCCCGTCCCAACCCTGCCAACGTCACTGATTCCTACCTGGAACGTGAGACAATCGTTCGTATGGACTGGCCTGCTCGGTCACCGCACTTAAATCCGATTGAGCATGCGCGGGACATGCTATACAGTGCTGTTTCAGCCTGACCTGTGCATCCGAGGACTTTACAGGAGCTCAAAGATGCATTGGTTGCTGAATGAAAGCTGATTTCACAAAACCGGATACAGACTCGGATTACGAGCATGCGCAAGCGATGTCGTACTGTAATTGATGCCCTTGTACGCCATACACGTTATTAAGCACGTTTGTCTAAACAAATTTGGAAATTTGTGAAAAATCAGTTGTCCAAATCCCTTCGTGTTACGGCAAATTTTGGGGGTGCCAAGACGTTTGCTGTTGTCACGCTTGAATGCAGTACCAGTTGACAAAATTAATCACTAGGTTTTGTGAAGGATACGTTTTCTATCATTATGTATCAAATTTGGATTCAGCTGATTAATTCATCCAAAAATTATTTTGCATTAAAAAAGTTATCCCTATCAAACTTTGAGTAGTATATAACCTTTTCACAAAACTTGAGCTCTGGTGAGCAGATCCTCTGACAGAAACCATTATCTGATTCTTGAGTGTATCTGATAATGTTTTATGATGTTGCTAAGTAATATTACACACGTTACATATGGAAAATATGTAATGACATGACAACACTGCTTACAATATGATGAATCAAAGAATGGTATATTTGTCTCTTGCAGCCCAGCAATCTTCAGTAATAAAAGATCCAAGAGGAAAGAATCTGCAAAAGCAAGGTAATTAACCCCTGAAACACGGGGGGAGAATCTACATCGGAAAATGTCGTCTGCTTACGTCGTCTGCTGAATCCTCTTGCAAACTTTTTGAAAAATATTTTTGCATATAGGCAAACAGTGAGGACCCAGATCAGACTGCTCCTAGAGGAGCAGTCTGATCTGGCTCCACACTGTTTGCAACAATGATTTTTAAAGTAACTGGCAGATGACAGAGCAGACGACAATTGTCGTGATTGGCATCTCATGGTTTAAAACTAGCTACCAAAATTATTCCACTTGTACATTGCAGGAACAAGCAGGTCAAAAAATGTTGTTGTTTTTTTTCACATTTTTTCCAAAGAATATGGACAACTGAAATAACATCTTATTATGCAGCTATAATATGACAAAGAATCATTAGCCCTTCTCTTGGGGCCCCCGCCCATAGGGGCTTGAAGAAATATATGGGCTGCAGGATGCTTCCATGCAGAGCTGAATCCGGCCCACACACTAGTACTGGTAAACCACTTAGAGGATCTAAGCCTGTCCAGGAACCGCGGTGCAAGGCGGACCGTCCATGCTAATAAACCCTTTTGATTTCATTGGGCGACAGGGCTTGAGATGTCATTTCATCTCAGTGTCGAGTAAAAGTCCCACAAAATTGGAAGCAATGTCTCCAAAATGACCTTTACAGTGTTGACAGGGATGTTAAACCTCAAATCAAGCAAAACCCTTCTCATGCTGAATATTCATTTTAGCCACACCCATCTCTGACTTTGAACCAATCAGATTACTTGATGTAATTTATTCCTACAAATTCTTAAACTGAATGTCAAACAGTGTAGATCCTGATCAGATGGCTTCTTCAGAAGCCATCTGATCTGGATCTACACTGTTTGCAAAAATAGGGGTTGTTGTGAACAGCAAGATAAGGGTTAAAATGTAAATACAAGAATTTCTCACCTCCATGAGTTTTAGCTTTATTCACTGTCTTTGCCATGTCATGAACATTTAAAAGTGAAATTAAAATTCCTAATGCATGGCTCATATCCATTTATAATGAAATGTGTGATGAGGTAATCTGACTGGCTTAACACAACCTTAATAGTGTTGACTGGGCCGTTAATCTCCAAACCAAACCAAACAAAATCAAATTCCATTTAATTTATTTATTTGTTTTCTTTGCAGACCAAGATCATCGAAACCCATACCCGTTGACTCATCTCAAGTTTTTCCAACTTCTCGAGGTCTGGTGAAATCTGATGTGAAAAGAACCTAGAATCTGCCTTTACCTTATTGTCGTTAGTGATACAACAGTTTCTTGCAAAGATTCTCTGTCAGGAACAGAAACAGTCACAGTCTTCATTGGGATCATCTCAAATTTTAGTTTGCCTGTATGAAAGGACAGGAACATCCATTGCAGTACCTCAGCATTGGGCTTCACAAAAATCTGCAATTCTTTATTGAAGTTTTTTTAGAGCTCATCTTTTCAAAATCCTTAGCTACATTGACCTAAAACTTGTCATGATATAAATGGTCTTTTTTTTCTTAACGCTTATCTTGCTGAATATTCATTTAAGCCATACCCATTTCTGTCTGTCAACCAATCAAATTACTTGATGTAATTTATTGCTACAAATTCATAAACTGAATGCAAAACAGTGTAGATCCTGATCAGATGGCTTCTTCAGAAGCCATCTGATCTGGACCTACACTGTTTTCAAAGATAGGGGTTGTCGTGAACAGCAAGATAAGGGTTAATTTAGTACTCTGGAGTCCGGTTGTTCAAAGCATCATTGGCTTAACGAAAAATTGTTAACTGTTCTAGTAAGTATAATATCTAATACTCTGGTATTTTTGCTGAAAAATGTGAGCTGCTCACATTTTTTCTGCAAAAATATTAGTATATTGCCATATTTAATGATAACGATGCATTGACTAACGATGTCGTTAGTTTTAAACAGTTTGGCCAACTATGGCCATGATTGGTGCTTTAAGGGTCATAAAAGTATGATATGAGGTGTGAACTGACGGGTCACAGGTTAGTACAACAGAAAAACACCAACAGGGTCTGTTTTACACTTGACATTATCAGCCACTTTTTACAGCGAAGAAACTTCATCATTTTCTGATAGACTAAAGGCGACAAAAAAAAGAGATCTTTCCTTTAAGACTAGAAACCGCCATGGTGTAGTGGTTATGAATGATACTCGCCTTGTAAACTAGGGGTCACAGAATTGATCCAGGGCTTCTCCAGACTTTCGGATGAGTTTTGAAATCGAGGTTCTGTCTCTGTATGACCTTAGCTGTTGGTGAGACGTAAAACTCAAACACTAACTCACTCACTTTTTTTAAGGAACAAATTTGCTCTGATAAGAGCATTATTCACAGGTTATCTTTTAACCATTTTTGTACCAAACGGAATCTTCCACCTTATATAAAGCATGAATCCATTTCAAAATTTAGGGGTGTCAGGTTGTGTTTTCATCAAAATTTATTTGGAAGATGACTGAACTTTTAGCAACCAGTGGAGGGCGTGATAAGACGCCGCGTTCTGCGGCGTCTGATCTGGGCCCCCACTGTTTGCCAGATTACCCGTTTAGGAGTTTCTGGTACTAAATGGGTTAAAGGCTCAAAAATCATTTCATACTAAAGATCATTTTCACTTCCTGGTAAGGAGGAGTATGGAAGATGATTTTCATATTTCTTTATCAGAACATGTTGTGGGTACTTGTTATACCCCTGCAAAAATAGTTTGAAGGGGGTATACTGGAATCAGCCTGTCGGTTGGTTGGTTTATCGGGCGGTCTGTCTGCAAAATTTTGTCCGCTCAACTCCTCCTTCACTATCAGTCGGATTCAATTGATACTTGCCATAATTGTTCACCAGGAGGGGTAGATGTGCAAGACCTAAATTTCACTAAAGTTTGTCCCATAATTACGGAGTTATGGCCCTTGATTTGCTAAAAAAATGTGCTCAAAAACCTTGTCCGCTCAACTCCTCCTTCACTATCAGTCGGATTAAATTGATACTTGCCATAATTGTTCACCAGGAGGGTTAGATGTGCAAGACACAAATTTCACTAAAGTTTGTCCCATATTTATGGAGTTATGTCCCCTGAATCAGTTTGAAGCATACTTTCTTGATCCTGATTTGCTTGCAAACATCTTGTCCACTGAACTCCTCCTTCACTATCAGTCAGATTCAATGGATACTTGGCATAATTATTCACTAGGATAAGTAGATGTGCAAGACGCAAATTTCAGGAGAATCTGTCCAACAATTATGGAGTTATTGCCCCTGAATGGACTCAGTGGACACGGTTTATGTTTGCTTTCTGTGTCAAGTATTGAGGCGGGAGTATTAATCATTACCTTTAGTGATAGTTCCTCTTGTTAGAATTGGTTTGTCAGGATTTCTAACAAGACATAAAGAATATTATGCCTTAACCCTTTACCACTCAGAAAATTATCCAATACAGCATCTTAACAGAACATTGATATAGGTAAATCAATAACCAATAGTCCATATCTGGCTGATAGGCCTGACAGTCTTATCTGAACAGAGATATTGGCATTTTTGTGTGATTTTCACCCTTATGTTACAAAAATGATTATTTTAGTGTTTTCTGCATATTTATGTAAATGTAAAGTTTCTAGGAAATTAAATTTTCTTTCCAATGGTACTAAATTTATTATAGTTTCTCTTTGCGTTTTGAAAATATGAAGTGTCAAAGTAAGCAAAATATTTTCGTTAGCAAAAATTTCTGTTTTGGGTTGGTCAGAGAAAGTATTTTTAACCACCATAGCCCCAGAAAAGAGGGGGGTATCCACGTATTATTTTTCTTATTTCCGCACAAAAACGTATTTGTAGGTAATCATTAGGGCATGTCACTGAGGGTCTTCCAACAAGTTTCCATAACATACTTTTTATGCAGAAATAAGATCATGTTCATAAGTCTGTGAAATGAACATCTATCTGAACCCGGTATACATTATTTTACTTATTTCTGCACCAAGACCAAGGTTGTGGGTACTCGTTAGAACTGCCTCAATCGGCACCCACGACCTATGTTCTGAGTATAAATAAGAAAAATATAAAAGTTTTCAATGGAAAAGTAGCCATTTTGGAGAAATTAAAGAATGTGCTATGACACATGGGTGTGTTTTGTTTATGAAAAAAATCAGTACTTTTGCATAAGATTAAAATAACTATTACAGCCTATCTATCCTTTTTTGAACCCCCATCCCCAACTTTACCATTGTTTTTTTTTTTTTTAATAAATGTATCAACCAGCCCATAGCCAGCTCACCCCAAAGAGCCGTCTCTGTATTTTTTTTTTTTTTTTATAAATAAGATTTGTTTGTTTGATTAGAGGTATAACATCCCCATCAACACTATTTAGGACATTTTGGAGATATTGCTTCCAATTTGGTGGGACTTTTACCCAACACTGAGGTGCAATGACATCTGATGCGCATGGTCATTGTACAGCGTCTGGTCTGGGTCTGTGCCATCGCATGTGCTGTCTACAACCATGTAGACCCTGATCAGACGCCTTATAATATTTGTCTGGGCTCTGATACCGATCTGCACTGTTTGTACCTTTGTGTTCTGTCTATTGTCATACAGACTAACGGGTGGATGACGTCAGGTTGATAGCTACTGGTCTGGGTCTTTGCCGTCTACAATCCTGTAGACCCTGATCGGATGCCTTATAATAATTTTCTGGGCTCTGATCCCGAACTGCGCTGTTTGCACCTTTGTGTTCCGTCTATAGTTATACACACAGACGGGTGGATGATGCCAGGCTGATCGCTATATCCCCCGAACATGTTCAGACTAGGGATAAAAAACACCACCGTCGGCAATGAGTCCCTGATCAGACGCCGCATTACCTTTGTGCAGCGTCTTGTCCGGGTCTGCGCCGACCCATATGCCGTCTACAAACCTGTAGACCCTCATCAGACGCCGTTTAATAATTGTTAAAGTCTGATTCGAATCTGCATTGCTTGCATCTGTCTGTTGTGTCTACGGACGGACGGACATGTGAACGGACGCCAGACTCAATTTTGTTTGCGGACGGACGGACGCCAGGCTGATTGTTATATCCCCGAACCTATTTGGTCAGGGGATAAAAAATAAAACGCACCGGCGGCGGTCAGACCATGATCAGACGTCGCATGGTCTGTGTCGTCGCATATGCCATCTTCAAACCTGTAGACCCTATCCAGACGCCTTATAATCATTGTATGGCGTCTGATTCAAATCTGCACTGTTTGCACCTTTGTGTTCTGTCTATTGTTATACAGACGGTTGAGTGGATGACGCCAGGCTGATCGCTATATCCCCCGAACATGTTCAGACTAGGGATAAAAACACCACCGTCGGCAATTAGTCCCTGATCAGACGCCGCATTATTGTTGTGTAGCGTCTTGTCCGGGTCTGCGCCGACCCATATGCCGTCTACAAACCTGTAGACCCTCATCAGACGCCGTTTAATAATTGTACAGGTCTGATTCTTATCTGCATTGCTTGCATCTGTCTGTTGTGTCTACGGACGAACGAACGGACATGTGAACGGACGCCAGACTCATAATTTTGTTTGCGGACGGACGGACGGACGCCAGGCTGATAGTTATATCCCCGAACCTATTTGGTCAGGGGATAAAAATAAAACGCACCGGCGGCGGTCAGACCATGATCAGACGCCGCATGATCATTGTACAGCGTCTGGTCTGGGTCTGTGCCGTCGTATATTCCGTCTACAAACTTGTAGACCCTATCCAGACGCCGTATAATAATTGTATGGCGTCTGATTCAAATCTGCACTGTTTGCACCTTTGTGTTCTGTCTTTTGTTATACAGACGGTTGGGTGAATGACGCCACGCTGATCGCTATATACCCCGAACCTGTTCAGACTAGGGTTAAAAAAAACACCACCGTTGGCGATAAGACCCTGATCAGACGCCGCGTCGTTGCGCAACGTCTTGTCCGGGTCTGCGCCGTCTCAGATACCGTCTACATACATGTAGACCATCATCAGACGCCGTTTAATAATTGTACATCTGATCCGGATCTGCATTGTTTTCATATGTCTATTGCGTCAACGGACGGACGTTTGAACGGACGCCAGGCTCCAAACCTGTTCAGACTAGGGATAAAAAACAACACCGTCGCCGATAAGACCCTGATCAGACGCCGCATAACCGTTGCACAGCGTCTTGTCACTCATAATTTTGTGTCTACGAACGGGCGAATGAACGGACGCCAGGATCCGAACCTGTTTAGACTAGGGATAAAAACACCACCGTCGCCGATAAGACCCTGATCAGACGCCGCATAACCGTTGCGCAGCGTCTTGTCTGGGTCTGCGCCGTCTCAGATGCCTTCTACAAACATGCTGACCCTCATCAGACGCCGTTCAATAATAGTACGGCGTCTGATCCGAGTCTGCATTGTTTGCATCTGTCTGTTGTGTCTACGGACGGACGGACATTTGGACGGTCGCTATATCCTCCAAACCTATTCGGTCGCGGAAAATAAAATAAAATGAACCGTCGGCGGTTGGAGCTGAATCAGACGTCGCGGCAATAATTGTCGAGGGTCTGATCCGGGTGCCGTAGCATTATAAGGTCCAAAAACCTGAAGACCCTGATCAGGTGCCGCTTAATAATTGCATCTGTTTGTCTGTTAACGTGTCGGCGGTGAGACCCTGATCAGACGTCGCATATTTTTTTTTTTGGAAATTAATATTCATTAAAGGGGCTGAAACTATTGACCAATGAAAGGCCTTCTACCCATCTGTGGGTTTTATTGCCCTTCCGATGACCACCTGGGTACACTTTTGGGTACTGTTACGTAATTTACTGCGGCTAAATGCTCGGTACGCTCCGGGTGGCATCCGCTGTATAAACATTCCTAGGGTATCATAATCCCCAATTAACTAATTATCTTGAACCATAAATCCCTTGAATCTAACTGATTATACAGCGCTAATTGTCTCTACCTAAATCATGCAAATCATGCGCGACCACCGACACACAAATATTGCGTCATTCAGTAACTCAACCCAGTAATTTTCCATTACGGTTAGGCAAGGTCATCGTGATTCAGTAGATGAAACCCCTGGTGTGTTTGGTTGTAAATTACACAAAAACTTTATATAGAAACATATTTGTTTTTTTCGCAAATATTGTTGGCAAAAGACCAAACTTAACATTAATAAACATCCGGCGTTTTTATATTTAGGAAAAAGGTAAAAATGACGCGATTGATTTTGAGACACGGGGAAACACGTATTTGTTCAAATGGCCGATATACGGGCAAATACGGATCGGAGTGGTAATGGATAGAGACGTAAATATACGGGTCGGTGTGGTAATGGATAGATACGGCGAAACACGGGTCTGAGTGGTAAAGGGTTAATGATACTTGTTAATTTCGCATGTAGAGGTCTGAAACTCATGCAGTACAGCTGCATGTACTCATAAGAATCTCCTCATGGTGGTACCAACAATACACATACAGCTTAACCCTTACCTTGCTGAATATTCATCTAAGCCACACCCATTTCTGTCCATCAACCAATCAAATTACTTGATGTAATTTATTGCTACAAATTCATAAACTGAATGCCAAACAGTGTAGATCCTGATCAGATGGCTTCTTCAGAAGCCATCTGATCTGGATCTGCACTGTTTGCAGAGATAGGGGTTTGTTGTGAACAGCAAGATAAGGGTCAATAAAACATTAAAATTGAGCTGGTGCATGATAAACATACAGTAAAACTTGTGACCAGCCCTGTTCATTCAGTCAGTGTGGCCGGTTACTGATAGATGCTCATTGTGACCAGCCCTGTTCATCCAGTCAGTGTGGCCGGTTACTGAGAGATGCTTATTGTGACCAGCCCTGTTCATCCAGTCAGTGTGGCCAGTTACTGATAGATGCTCATTGTGACCAGCCCTGTTCATCCAGTCAGTGTGGCCAGTCTTTGATTGATGCTCATTGTGACCAGCCCTGTTCATCCAGTCAGTGTGGCCAGTCTTTGATTGATGCTAGTTGTGACCAGCCCTCTTCATCCAGTCATTGTGGCCAGTCTTTGATTGATGCTCATTGTGACCAGCCCTGTTCATCCAGTCAGTGTGGCCAGTCTTTGATTGATGCTCATTGTGACCAGCCCTGTTCATCCAGTCAGTGTGGCCAGTTACTGATTGATGCTCATTGTGACCAGCCCTGTTCATCCAGTCAGTGCGGCCAGTTACTGATTGATGCTCATTGTGACCAGCCCTGTTCATCCAGTCAGTGTGGCCAGTTACTGATTGATGCTCATTGTGACCAGCCCTGTTCATCCAGTCAGTGCGGCCAGTCTTTGATTGATGCTCATTGTGACCAGCCCTGTTTGACCAGTCAGTGTGGCCAGTCTTTGATTAATGCTCATTGTGACCAGCCCTGTTCATCCAGTCAGTGTGGCAAGTCTTTGATTGATGCTCATTGTGACCAGCCCTGTTCATCCAGTCAGTGTGGTCAGTCTTTGATTGATGCTCATTGTGACCAGCCCTGTTCATCCAGGCAGTGTGGCCAGTCTTTGATTGATGCTCATTGTGACCAGCCCTGTTCCTCCAGTCAGTGTGGCCAGTTACTGATAGATGCTTATTGAACAGCTCAAATGTTGCACAGCCTGGCCCAGAGATTATAAAACTTTTTTAATGCTCAACTGAGCTGATCAAGAAATATTTAAATAATAAAATATATATGAAAGAGACAATTTTCCTGCTCAGATCAGCATAGAATGTTATTTGTCCTGCTCATAAATTTTAAAATGCCAACAATTGTTGGCATTTTAAAATTTATGAGCAGGACAAATTTTATGCTTAAATGAGTTGAGCATGAAAAAAGTGTTAAAACCTCCGACCCTGATCTTCAATGGTTACACTGGTGTTAATGAAGGTTTTGTAGTGAGCTGTCTCAAATGATATCATATGGGTCTCAGTCACATTTAGTATACATGTTCTTTAAGTTTTAATGTCTGTGATAAAATTAATATAAATATGTACAATCAATGTTTTATGTGAAGCATTTTTTTGGTCACATCATTTCATTTGTTGCATCTTGATTATGTCTTTTGCGTTGTCAAACAGAATAAATTTGTATGAAAACTTAACCCTTCTCTTGCTGAATATTCGGATTAGCCACACCCATTTCTGACTTTGAACCAATCAGATTACTTGATGTAATCTATTCCGACAAATTCATAAATTGAATGTCAAACAGTGTAGATCCTAATCAGATGGCTTCTGAAGAAGCCATCTGATCAGGATCTACACTGTTTGATATTCAGTTAATGAAATTGTAGGAATAGATTACATCAAGTAATCTGATTGGTTCAAAGTCAGAGATGGGTGTGGCTTAAATGAATATTCAGCAAGAGAAGGGTTAAAATCTTTTGCAGTTATGAGAGCTCAATTATGTAGTATACATAGGGTAACATGAATTTGCAAAGACTGAAAAATTCAAACAAAAATGTCAAAGGATTTGGTCAGGAATGAGGTGTTAAGTTTCTTGACTTTATTTCATCATGAGTGAGTGAGTGTTTGAGTTTTACATCCAGCCGACAGCTAAGGTCATACAGAGATGGGACCTTAGTTTAAAGACTCATCCGAAAGTCTGGAGAAGTCCGGGATCGATCCTGCGATCCCTGGTTTATAAGGCGAGTAGCAAAACCACTACACCATGAAGGCTTCTTTATTTCATCATGTTAACAAATGTTATTTCATCATGTTAACCCCACTTTTATAGAAAAAAACTGGTTTACAGGGGTATGCATTATTTTTCTTATTTCTGCTCCAAGACATAGGTTGTTGCTTGCTCCGTTGAAGTTACTCATTAGAACTGCCTCAATGAGCACCCACCAACTATGGAGTATATAGAGGATCTTACATGAGTGTTCATGTATTATTGAATTTATTAAACGAGTTGAGGAAAAGGGATAAAATGCGAGGCTGTGCCGAGCATTTTATCCCTTTTCCTCAACGAGTTTAATAAATTCAATAATACATGGACACGAATGCAAGATTCCATTTATCATATGACATTTAAAATGTATTTTATTCACGATTGTTTACAAAAATATCAATATTCCGCCATTAGTGAACGCGACGTCGTTAAGCACGTTGTACATGTAACGTTACGGGACGTATCTAGCTAATTTGCATATTTAATCCACTAGTGGATTATCGAAAATATTACATGGCGTTATTACACTCTCAAACGCGACGTCATATGATAAAAAAAAGAAAAATATCACACATATTCATTAGAATCATGATTTTTTATTATTTTGGACAAATGAATGCACTATGTCACACAGATATGTTATCAAAATGTTATCGTAATCTGGCCTCCGCCCATCGGGGCTTGGAGAAAAAGATTGGGCTCCATAATGCTTCCACATAGAACTGAAACCGACTGCACATGAGTACTGGTAAACTGTTTAGAAGGTCTAAGCCTGCCAAAGCAAAGTGGTGGGAGTCCCACTCTCCATGCATATAAACCCTATTGGTTTCATTGGGCGGCAGGGATTGAGGTGGTGGGGTCAGGTAAAAGTCCCACAAAGTGGGAAGCAATGTCTCCAAAATTACCTAAATAACGGTGACAGGGGATGTTAATCTCAAATCAAACAGAACAAAATGTTATCCTAATGATGACCAAGGGGTTAAGATTTCTGTCTGCAACATACATGGATGATTGAGGTGGTTAGGTTGTGGGTACTGGTTAGAACCGCCTCAATGAGACGGTTCTAATGAGCATCCCCAGCCTATGTTTGGTGTATAAATCCCAAAAAATGTCATAAATATTCTGTAGAAAAATGATTGTTTTAGAGAAATGAAAGCACTATGTCACAGGGATAAGATTTCTCAGTCTGCTTCATTGGTGGATGATTGATTGTTTTAACTATTGTGTAAATAGAGGATCTTACATGAGTGTTCATGCATTATTGAATTTATTAAACGAGTTGAGGAAACGGGATAAAATGCGAGGCTTTGCCGAGCATTTTATCCCTTTTCTTCAACGAGTTTAATAAATTCAATAATACCTGAGCATGAATGAAAGATTCTGTTTATCATATGACATTTAAAAAGCCTTTTATTCACGATTGTTTCACAAAAATGTCAATATTCCGCCGTTAGTAAACGGGACGTCATTAAGGACGTCGTACATGTAACGTTACGGGACGTATCTAGCTAATTTGCATATTTAATCCACTAGTGGGTTATCAAAAATATTACATGGCGTTATTACATTCTCAGATGCAACCTAATATGATAATACTAATTTAATGATGTATGTATCCTAACATTCTGCGAACATCTGTTGGAATATACCTATGTAAAGTGTAGATCCTGATGAGATGGCTCAGAATGAGCCAAGATGGCTAAGAACGAGTTTTCTTGCACACAAGACAAGGAAATCCGTGAATTTTCCCTGGGATAGAAATTTATGTTCTTACCCTGGTGTCCGACCCCAAATCGAATATAATATAATCCCGTGTTTGATAAATGCACTGGTTGATTACAACCTCATGCGCGGCTGCATCATGTGTGACGTCACTAAACATTCCTGTTGTGTCATCACAAAATGGCGGACGTCGGTATCCAGAGTAACAGCAGCATAAAAAATTTGCAACAGAAATGGAAGGTATGCAAGAAAAAGAATCCAATATGGGTGTGAGGGGTGGATAGAAAAATCTGTCCCTCGGGATCACTGTCCGGCATCACTCGGCAAGCCTCTTGATGCCGGACAGTGTCCCTCGGGACAGATTTTCCCATCCAACCCTCACACCCATATAAGATTCTTATAATCTCATTAGGATCTGCACCTTTTGCCATCCTCTGATTGAGCTTGACCTAACATCCTTTACATCAGGGGCCGGTTGTTCAAAACTATGGACATTGTTAGTTAAAGAATCATTAAAATTTTGATCATTAAATATGGCAAATATGCAAATATTTTTGCTGAAAAAATGTGAGCAGCTTTTGCAATTGCAAAAGCTGCTCACATATTTTCAGCAAAAAATCCAAAATCTTAGATATTGTACTTGCTAGAACAGTTAACAATATGACCACTAACGAGTTCATTAAGCTAACGATGCTTTGAACAACTGGCCCCTGGTTAACATTTCTGTGAAATGAACACCCCCTAAACCCCACTTTATATAGAGAAAACTGGGATTTACTGGGTATATATAATTTTACTTATTTCTGCTCCAGGACATAGGTTGTGGGTACTCATTAGAACCGCCTCAATGAGGCAGTTCTAACGAGCACCCACAACCTATGTTCACAGTATAAATAAGAAATATATCATAAAATTTCATTGGAAAAATGACCGTTTTGGAGATATGAAAGAATGCCCTATCTCACATGGATGTTTTATCCTGATGATTTACAAGAATGGATGTGTCCAAACCTGGAAGAGTCTATTTCAGAAACTGAGGGCTGAAAGATCAACTCTGTATTTATTCAGTTTTTCATTTTTGTAGGCTGTGTTTTGTGTATTTAAACAGTGTCCAAAGTTTGAATTTAATTAACTTTATCAACATGATTCTTTATTGGGACACATCTTATATTTATTTTTGAATCCGTCCTTTTATTTATGAATTTACATTATTTATGTATTGTTTTTTTTTTCTTTTAAATATCATTAGATACAGCAAGTCTTAAATGTAATTAGGGCCCCGCACTGAAAGTGTGGGTGCCCTATAGTAATCACTCTGTCTGTCCGTCTGTCCGTCCACAAATTTTCCTACTCCTCTGATAGCGCTGCCGGGGCCCTAGTCAGTTTCACTGACAGCTCTAGTTTGTTTTAGTACTTAATTTCCCTTTCCATTTTCAACTTGGTCCCTACTGTTACTGCAGTTTCATGAGGATCAACTTGGTCCCTACTGTTACTGCAGTGTCATCTGGATAAACTTGGTCCCTGCTGTTACTGCAGTTTCATGAGGATCAACTTGGCATCATTTGATTGCAGTTTCATCCAGATCAACTTTGTCCCTACTGCCATTGCAGTTCCACCTGTCTATAGTGTGATTGCAGTTTCATGAGATCAACTTGGTCCCTACTGTTACTGCAGTTTCATGAGGAACAACCTGGTCCCTTCTGTTACTGCAGTTTCAAGAGGATCAACCTGGCCCCGTCTGTTACTGCAGTTTCATGAGGATCAACTTGGTCCCTACTGTTAGAAGCCTCTGTGGTCCAGTGGTTACGCTACTCGCCTTGTAAATCAGGGGTCGCAGGTTCGATCCCGGGCTTCTCCAGACTTTCGGATGAGTCTTTAAACCGAGGTCCCGTCTCCGTATGACCTTAGCTGTTGGTGGGACGTAAAACTGAAACACTCACTCACTGGTCCCTACTGTTACTGGAGTTTCATGAGGATCAACCTGGTCCCTTCTGTCACTGCAGTTTCATGAGGATCAACTTGGTCCCTGTTGTTATTGCAGTTTGAACTTGGTCTCTACTGTTATTGCAGTTTCATGAGGATAATTTTGTCCCTTCTGTTACTGCAGTTTCATGAGGATCAACTTTGTCCTTACTGTTACTGCAGTCACACGATCAACTTGGTCCCTACTGTTATTGCAGTTTCATGAGGGTCAACTTGATCCCTACTGTTATTGCAGTTTCATGAGGATCAACTTGGTCCCTAGTGTCATTGCAGTTTCATCTGGATCAACTTGGTCCCTTCTGTTACTGCAGTTTCATGAGGATCAACTTGGTCCCTTCTGTAATTGCAATTTCATCTGGATTAACTTGGTCCCTACTTTTACTGCAGTGGTACTGGATCAACTTGGTCCCTACTGTTACTGCAGGATCCCGACTGTTACTGCAGTGTAATCTAGATCAACTTGGTCCCTACTGATACTGCAGTGTCATCTGGATCAACTTGGTCCCTACTGTTACTGCAGTTTCATCTAGATCAACTTGGTCCCTACTGTTACTGCAGGATCCCGACTGTTACTGCAGTGTAATCTAGATCAACTTGATCCCTACTGTTACTGCAGTTTCACCTGGATCAACTTGGTCCTTACTGTTATTGCAGTTTCATCTGGATCAACTAGGTCCCTTCTGTTACTGCAGTTTCATGAGGATCAACTTGGTCCCTACTGTTACTGCAGTTTCATGAGGATCAACTTGGTCCCTACTGTTATTGCAGTTTCATGAGGATCAACTTGGTCCCTAGTGTCATTGCAGTTTTATCTGGATCAACTTGGTCCCTTCTGTTGCTGCAGTTTCATGAGGATCAACTTGGTCCCTTCTGTTATTGCAATTTCATCTGGATTAACTTGGTCCCTACTTTTACTGCAGTGGTACTGGATCAACTTGGTCCCTACTGTTACTGCAGGATCCCGACTGTTACTGCAGTGTAATCTAGATCAACTTGGTCCCTACTGATACTGCAGTGTCATCTGGATCAACTTGGTCCCTACTGTTACTGCAGTTTCATCTAGATCAACTTGGTCCCTACTGTTACTGCAGGATCCCGACTGTTACTGCAGTGTAATCTAGATCAACTTGATCCCTACTGTTACTGCAGTTTCACCTGGATCAACTAGGTCCCTTCTGTTACTGCAGTTTCATGAGGATCAACTTGGTCCCTACTGTTACTGCAGTTTCATGAGGATCAACTTGGTCCCTACTGTTGTTGCAGTTTCATGAGGATCAACTTGGTCCCTACTGTTACTGCAGTGTCATCTGGATCAACTTGGTCCCTACTGCTACTGCAGTTTCATCTGGATCAACTTGGTCCCTACTGTTATTGCAGTGTCATCTGGATCAACTTGGTCCCTACTGTTACTGCAGTTTCACCTGGATCAACTTGGTCCTTACTGTTACTGCAGTTTCATCTGGATCAACTTAGTCCCTACTGTCATCGCAGTTTCACCTGTCTATAGTGTGATTGCAGTTTCATGAGGATTAACTTGGTCCAAACTGTTATTGCAGTTTCATGAGAATCAACATACCGGCCTCCATGGCCTATTGGTCAAGAGCGCTGACTCTTGATTATTAGGTCTCTCACCGCTGTGGTTTGAGCCTCGCTCAGGTCACATGTGCGATGCCAAGTTCTGCAAACCGAAGGTCAGGTGGTTTTTCTCGCGGGTACTCTGGTTTTCGCCCACACTCTGATTAACGGTTGGCTTGATATGAGTGAAATAATCTTGAAAGGGCCGTCAAACCCCCCCCCCCCCCCACCCCCCCCCCCCCCAAAAAAATGAGGATCAACTTGGTCCCTTGTTTTACTGCAGTTTCATGAGGATCAACTTGTCCCTACTGTTACTGCCATTTCATGAGGATCAACTTGGTCCCTACTGTTACTGCAGTTTCATGAGGATCAA
Organism: Lucinisca nassula; assembly: GCA_963580285.1. NCBI lineage: Eukaryota > Metazoa > Mollusca > Bivalvia > Lucinida > Lucinidae > Lucinisca > Lucinisca nassula. The sequence goes on along the minus strand of OY757021.1, from coordinate 26,798,645 downwards.
CATGGTCCCTACTGTTGCAGT